>CM062818.1:1289798411-1291040078 GCA_031772625.1 Pinus tabuliformis
TGAATTATAACATAAGGAGGATCCAAGTCCAAGGTACGGGAGGGGTATATCTCATCTAAGGTAACCATTGTATTGCATTCTAATTTCCATAATGTCACATTTAGTATATGTCCCATAACATTTGTTACCATTTGAATGCATTTTATTGGATTTGGATTCCTTAGAAAATATAACTTAGACCTAGTGATTTAGTCTCATATATATTTGGTAGTAGGGTACATATAAGTTCTTTGGTTGCAATGTCTATAATATATAGTTGGGAATAGTAAGGACAAGATATCTATTAGTTGGAGTGGGATTCTTAGCAACTACATCAACTAGGATCTATAATACACTTTATAGGTAAAGGTATGCAAGTCACGCCTCTCTTCTTTGAATGTATCAAATATTAATAAAGTCTAGATGTAGGGAATCTATTGAATTGTACATCCTTTTATCTATACAAATTTTGGGTTGATCTATAGAGTATAACTCTTAGACATAGGAAGAAAATTTGGATAATGATACCTTAGGAAGTTAGGGTTTGTTACTAATCTTGAAATCACTTCCCAATGCATAATCTTGGTGATTGTACTATAATTTTTTTCTTGAAAAACTTCAAATATGTATTTTTTTGTGAAACTAAGGAGATATATAAAGGTACATGTGGTGAAATTTTCAAGTACATATTAATTTTACTTTCAAAGATACCACTTTTTGTAGGGTAGGGTTGGTAACTAATTCAAAAAATCAATTTTAGATAAGACATATTGATATTTTTGTTATAACCTTTCTTAGAGAAATTTTATACTACAAAATTTATAGCACTTTGAAATAAAATACTAAAGTACCTTTGGTAAAAATTTCATCATCATATTTGAAATTTTGGAGATGCAACATGTTGTATAGGTGTGTTCATGAGAAAATGTAAAAACTAAACAAGTTTGGGAATGTTACTATAAGTTTCTCCTAGCACCTCAATTTGTTCTCATACTTATATACTTGCAAAGAAGGCATGCCATCATATCGTATACCAAAATTTCTCACTCATAACCCATGTCCATTTGTTCTTGCATGTTGTGTGGTGGTAAGGGTTTAACACTGTCACCTTTCATTTATTGAGACTCAATCTATTGACCTACTATCTAGCTTACATGATTGTGCCCAAACATTCCTTATCGAGGGATGTGGTTCCATGACTAATATCAAAGACACTGAAAATATTGTTAAGAAAAAAATGTATAATTACACTTCGTCTCATCATACAGGCTAACTAAACCTACTTGTCTCAAGTGTCTTTTCCCTAAATATTCCAACACAAGAGTAGGATGATATTTGACCTTGACCAGAGCCTTAGCACTTGCTACAAACATTTGACGAAAGAGGGAGATGCAAAAATGTGAGGCTTTGACTTATCATGTCATATGAGACCCCACTCTAATACCACAAACAACCAACTCCCATAGGCTCCTATCCATTTTACAAAAAGTGATTTGATTTGAATTATTGAATTTAAGGAGTCGATTGGGATTATTTTGTTCCAGAAGTGGAGGAAAATGCCAACAATAAAGTGTTTCGTAAGTGCAAGCACCACGTTTTACAAAGATTGAATGCAACTATAAATGTAGGTGTCACGTTTCACAAGTTGAGGAAAAATAGTTTATCATTTCTTCTTATTTGATCCAAGTCACCTTAGTTGAGAAGAACATTTTTTAATGTAAAGAAACGAAACATCCAATGTACCTTCATAATTTTTTTTTGTTTTTTTTTGTTTTAATTAATTTTCTCTAATTATCATATGTAGTGATAGACAATTCATACAATAAATTTTTAATCATATTTTTTATCATATGTAGTGATAAAAAATTATTAGTGAAGATTCTATTAATTGATTTAAAAATAATTAGAATACACCGCATCTTGTATTCTCAATTCTAGAATTAAAATTTCCAAGTAAGTAAATAATTAATATACCCACTTTCAATAATAATAAAAAAAAAGTACATATCAACACAAAAACCTACTTTCCTATTGTATAAATCAAAGTTTATATATCAAGCAAAATTCAATTGACTTTAAACTTCAATAATATACCATACATATTGAAACTCCATTATCTCTTGGACTTTAATAATATATAATGTTTTAATAATATATCATACACATTAAAACTCCATTATTTGAAGAGAATTTCATGATATTACTCCTTTCTCATGCAAACAGAGTACTTTGATATTTATCAATTTAGAATGACTGCATAGCTCTTCGAGCTCGAACTGCGAACATTACAGAAAAGAGATACACCTACATACAAAGACAATGCAATTCCGAACGTTATATATATATATATATATATATATGTATGGGGTAGTAATCGGGTAGTAATCATCATGATGACCGCTATATGAATCTATGATAATTATGAAGACCATGTGAAAGAGGTGGGGAAACCAATCACCAGATTGTATAGTATGTTTTTATGGGATAGTTTTGGTATTTCATTTTATTTATTGTTAATTTTATTTCTGAAATTTGAATTGTTTTATAATATATATATATATATATTAATATATATATATATATATATATATATATATTACATTGGGCGGTAATCATTATGATGACCGTTATATGAATTTATGATAATTATGAAGTTCGTGTGAAACAGGAAGAGAAAACAATGACCAGATTGTATAATATGCTTTTATGGAATAATTTTGGTATTTCATTTTATTTCTGTCAATTTTATTTCTGAAATTTGAATTGTTTTATAAAATTTAAACTTTATATCTAAGATATTACAAAAATTATTATTCAAAATTAAATATTATAAACATTATTATTCAATAAAAATAAAAATTTATAAAAATTAATTAATTTATATTAACATTTCTATATTATCACAACCATATTTCAAAATTCTTTTGGACACATGGATAGAGAAGTTTTAATATGATAAAGGTTATTGCTCTTAAATTTTTATAAAAGATATGGAGAAGATTTAATATATCTATATAATTTGCGTGATAAGTTCATATTAACATTAATTCTAATTTACATCAAATAAATTTTCATTTTTTTTATTTAACCTTTTTTTTTATATTTTTTTGTTTTTCTAAACCATCTTGTAAGTTAATTACTAATCTAGTATTTTTCAATTTATATCTAAAGCATATCAAAGAAATAAGTTAATCTAGTATTTTTCAATTTATATCTAAAGCATATCAAAGAAATAAGTTATTGATTAATTTATAAAATAGTGTTTAGTATATGTCTATCACAAATCATTTTAGCGCTTTTTCAATTTATATCTAAAGCATATCAAAGAAATAAGTTACTGATTAATTTATAAAATAGTGTTTAGTATATGTCTATCACAAACCATTTAGTGCTTTACAGTTTTTATGGAATGCATAAAAATAACCACTTACATCTATTTTAACATTAGATCTACCAAAAATAAAAATAAAAATCAATTTTTTATTTTAAAAAAGTTTTATTTTAAGAAAATTAATATAACATAGATATATTTGGTAAATCTATAATGAAGATAGATATATGATTATTTAATTATTAATTATAATTATTTTTTATTTAATTTTTATATAATTGAATAAAATCAAAATATTTTAGTTAATAATTATAATTATTATTTTTCTTATTTTAATTTTAATTTTTTATACATATTTACACACTGAACTCAAAAGATCCAACAATAAACCAATCATTCACTCAAAAAAATGATTAATATTTGTTTATCACAATCATGATAACGAAAAATAATACACTTACTTTACATTCCCACACTCTGCATTGAGTTGCTTGTATCAGAAACATATTTGTCACGGTGCTCGTGTTAAAGTTGCAGCCTGTGGCTTTTAACCCAAAGCATTATATCATATCAAACGACATAGAGTAACGAAATGGATAAAACGATTTGGTAGATGAATCTTGATTCCTGGGATAAACCGACATCCTTTGCTCCAAATACGACCTTAGAAACGAAGAGGGATACATTGATGATCTGGTAAATCGCTATGATCTCAAACCATTACGCACTGATCCACTCGTGCCTCGGCTGCACGAGGCAACACTGCTCATTAAAACCTGCTTTGAGAGGGGAGGGTCGGTTTCAGAGGTGTAAGGGCCCTGAGAAAGCGTAGTGAAGCTACAATTCCTTTGCAGACCTGGTTTCAGCCCTTCTGCTGTGCAAATATACCATTTCGTGGCCAACTGATCGGATTCCTTGCGCAGCCTCACCAGAGAATGCCCCGTGGAGTACGAGTGACGAAATTTCTTTCCCTAATCCAGGTCGAGCCAGGAGAGAGATTCTTTAGAATCGGCTCTCTCTGGTGCCATGGGGGGTTTCGACATCGTTGTCAATGTGAACTCTCCAGTTCCTCGCTCCATCCACCACAATCGTTACCTCCTATGGTGGCGTGATCTCGGGCGGCTCGATGATTCGGCAGCCAGTGCCTGTGGGGTTCGTGTCGTCCGTGGGCACCGTATCGGTTCAGTAGATCGGACATGTTATGTGTGAGAAGAGCCACATATCAATGTAGTCCGGGTGGAAAACGTGGTTGCATTTGGGTAGCAAGCAGAGGTTCTGTAAATTTTATCTGTAGTAATGTTGTAGTTTTCATTGGTTGGAACAATGATAGTATGTTGCTGACAACTTGGAATTACGAAGCAATGGTTATTGGATCCTTTGCAATCGCTAAGCGTCATCTTTTTAATGGGTCCGTCTGTTGTTGTGTACATTTGAGAATGCGGTTGTCTATAACGCGACTTTTTGAAAGCTTTTTCGGCCGGTTTTTCCGGTCGAAATTCGGCAGGAATTTATTGGAATCGCAAGTTTGATAGCTAGTTTCTGCACAATGAAAGCGTCCCAGGGGTTTTCGAGGGTGCTGAATCCAAATATGCAGTTAAAATGGTAATGAAAGCGTCCCAGGGGTTTTCGAGGGTGATGAATCCAAATATACAGTTAAAAAACCATTTTAACTGCAACAAATCAAGATTTAACCTCAATTTATTCCGCCGGATTCCGTCACCGAAATCTCCAAAAAATCACATTATAGACAACTCCTTTGAGAATTGTTCGGGTAACATATCCTTGAGACAACTTGAAGAATCGGCCATTAATTAACCAATCATACGTAATAGAGGGATCACTGTTGGAATATTAATTCCAACTGCTGTGCAGCAGCAGCAGCTACTTTATTCACTTGTCGTGATTCGGTGCCCCACATTTTCTCCCGATCTTTTATGTCACCGCCATTACCATCTTTTCACTCTTTAATTATTTTTGAGTTCCCGAAGGATGAAGATCAGATCTAGCGCCACACCGTTACTTTTCAACAACCATATTAATGAGCAGATCGGCTGAAAGAGAAAAGAACCAGCCTCGAGCCGACGCAGCATTTATCAGTCTTGGGTTTCAGCACAACCGACTCAAGAAATATAGCAAAAGATCAAATCTGTTAATCATGAGCAGCAGAGACTTCAACAGCAAGTTAAAGCGGTGAAGACCCTTTCCCGCACTATAAATAGAAACATAAACAGAAGTATAAAACAGAGAGATAGAGAGCAAAGGGGAGCACACAGCAGTGTAGAACAAGATAATTTTTTTTGTATTGCACAACAGTGCTGAAATTTTCTGTGATAGTTGTTTTGTGGAACTGAAGCATTCCTATTGTAATCCCTCTGTCAAGAGGAAGATGCTCTTTAGCATAATATTTTGTGAAGATCCCTCTACGTGAGGAAGACTTATTTTATCAGTTAGTTTATTTTCATAAATAGAAGTTTCTTTCTGTGCGTTGTTGTTTCACCAAAAGTTATTTTATCAAAAATTTCTCGTAAGTCGAAAAATACTTGACGTCAAAAATCCCCGTTGCTGCAACACCACGAACAGCAACTGAAAAAATTTACGTTGTTGCAACACCACGAACAGCGTTGCTGCAACACAAGTTACAGCAACTGAAAAAAAACTGTGTTGCTGCAACACCGTTTCCAGAGAACGAATTTTTCTGTTTTTCTGAGTTAAAAACAGAGTATTTTTCTGCGTCAAAGACAAAGTATTATTTTGATCAGTTTTTGATCCTGAGGCAAAGTAGAGTATTATTTTATGCTCTGTTCTTGTGTTTTTGAATTATCAGAAAACAGAGTATTACTCTTTGTTCATATTTTGTTGTTTCGGAATTTATCAGAAAATTTTCAACAGTGGAAACAGAGGATTTTTCCACTGTATTTTGTTTGGAATAACAAGAAATTCCCGACATGGTATCAGAGCTTGTCCAGGCTCTTTGAAGACATCAAAGAAGCTGAAAGAAGATTTGTTGCTGCAGCAAATTATACAGCAGAGCGAAAACGCTGTCAAGGTATTTTTCAGATTAGTTTTTTGTGTAGCTGCTGAAGACAATTAAGTGATTTTTTTTACAGTCAAGTATTGCAAGAATGGCCAGCACCAGCGTGGGTATGTTTAATACCCAGCTCCCACAGTTCAATGGGAAAAATTATGACTACTGGGCAATAACCATGAAAGCCGTGTTTGCCTCACATGATTTATGGGAACTTGTTGAATATGGATTTGAAGAGCCAGCAAATGAAGAAGAGTTTATTGGATTAACTCAGGCAGAGAAAGAGCTGTTGAAGAGCAATAAGAAGAAGGACTCAAAAGCCCTTGTATTCTTATATCAAGCAGTGCATGAGAGTGTGTTTCCGAGGATAGCAGCAGCCAATACATCCAGAGAAGCATGGCAAACTCTCAAGACAACCTATCAAGGCATGGAGAAAGTGAAGACAACAAAACTACAGTTGCTGAGGAAAGATTTTGAGAACCTGCGTATGAAGGAGTCAGACAATATTGACTCATTCTTCACACAAGCAATTGGTTTGGTCACAAAGATAAGGTCTCATGGAGAAACTCTTGAAGAAAGGAGGATTGTGGAGAAATTATTGAGGTGCCTACCCTCAAAGTTTGATGTGATTGTCACCACCATAGAAGAGACAAAGGATCTCTCAAATTTTTCAGTTGATGAACTTCATGCATCACTGATAACACATGAGCAGAGGTTGAGTAGAAATGAAAACTCATCTCTAGAGCAAGCCTTCAAGACCCAGATGTCATTTGGAAGAGGAAGAGGTCAAGGCAGAGGAAACAAGAGAGGAAGAGGCAGAACCCAGTACAGAGGCGAAAGAAACAGTCCAGCAAACGTTCAAGGAAGAGGCAGCAATCCAAATCAGAACCAAGGCCATGGCAGCAGCCAGCAAAGTGGACAACATCATGCTCAAGGACAAAGGTATGAAAAATCCAATGTCCAATGTTATTATTGTAAAAAATATGGGCACTATGCAAATGAATGTAGGAAGAAGCAGCATGATATGAGTAATAGATCTAGTGCAAATATCACTAGAGAAAATATCAGTCAAGATAATGTGTTGTTAGTTTGTAATATGGCTGAAACAAACAGTGAAGATATATGGTTTCTAGATTCTGGTTGCAGCAACCATATGACAGGAAACATAGCCCTGTTTTCTGCTTTAGATCAGAGTGTGCAGTCACAAGTCACACTTGGGACTGATAGTAAAATTTCTGTTATGGGAAAAGGAGAAGTTAAAATATTTACAAAGAAAGGTGAAAAGAAAACCATAGCAGATGTCTATTATGTTCCTGGAATGAAGTGTAATCTTTTGAGTATTGGACAACTTGTTCAGAAAGGTTACAATGTTTTCTTTGAGAATGATGTATGCACCATCATGGACAGATTACCCAGCAAACGTTGTATTGCTGAAGTGAAGATGACAAGGAACAGGATGTTCCCTCTCAGAATAAGGGCAGATCTGAAAAATAAAGAAGTAATTGCAGCAGTGACACAAGAGGCTCTCCAAAGCGTACCAAAGGATGAAAATTGGTTGTGGCATTTGAGATTTGGACATCTCAACTTTGGAGGTCTTAATTTGTTGAGTAGAAAAGGAATGGTAAGAGGATTACCATTGATAGAAAAGCCAGACAGCCTTTGTGAAGGTTGTATATTAGGAAAACAACACAGAGAAAGTTTTCCAACTGGGAAAAGCATAAGGGAAAAAGCACCCTTAGAAATTGTCCATTCAGATTTATGTGGACCGATGCAAGCTCCATCACTTGTAGGCAGCCAATATTTTCTAACATTTATTGATGACTTTACCAGAAAGTCTTGGGTTTATTTTATGAAGAATAAGAGTGAAGTGTTTGAAAAATTCCAAAATTTCAAAGCACTTGTAGAAAATCAAAGTGGGCTGCGTATCAAGGTTTTGAGAACTGACAGAGGAGGTGAGTATATCTCCAAAGAATTTTTACGTTTTTGCAGAGAAAATGGTATTCATAAGCAATTTACAGCAAGGTACACCCCGCATCAAAATGGGGTTGCTGAAAGGAAAAACAGAACAATCATGGATATGGCGAGGAGCATGTTGAAGGCAAAGCATTTGCCAAATGATTATTGGGCTGAAGCTGTACATTGTGCAGTATATATTTTGAATAGATGTCCCACAAAAGCAGTGATGAACAAAGTGCCAGAAGAAGCATGGAGTAGGAGAAAGCAAGGAGTCACCCACATGAAAGTTTTTGGTTGTGTGGCTTATGCACACATTCCAGATCAGCTAAGGAAGAAATTGGACAGCAAAGGGGAGAAATGTATTTTCATTGGATACAGTGAAGAATCCAAAGCTTACAGGTTATATATCCCATCCACCAAGAAGTTTTTTGTGAGCAGAGATGTTCAATTTATTGAAGAGGAAGCTTGGGATGGAAGCATAGAGAAAACAGTTAATGTTAAAAACTGTTTGTCTCATGATGATGATGATGAGGAGTTGGCTGAAACACATCCCCAAACAGCAGCACCAACAACAGAACAACAAAAGACACCCTTGAGGAGAAATGAGAATGCTTCTCCAAGCACACCACAAGGAGGAAATTCAAGTGCATCTACAAGCACTTGCACACCGAATGAAAGAGGTAAGAAATTCAGAACTTTAAGTGATATTTATGATGAAGGAATGAATTCTTTGTTTGCCTTGTATTGTCAAGTTGATGACCCTGTTCATTTCGAAGATGCAATTAAAGATAAGAAATGGATAGAAGCTATGGATGAGGAGATGAATGCCATAGAAAGAAATAATACATGGGATTTAGTTGATCTACCAAAAGGTAAAGAAGTCATTGGAGTTAAATGGGTCTACAAGACCAAGAGTAATGCTGAAGGCAAGATAGAAAGGCATAAGGCAAGACTTGTTGTCAAGGGATACAAGCAGCAATATGGGAGAGATTATGAGGAGACTTTCGCACCAGTTGCAAGAATGGAAACAGTAAGAGCAGTGCTGTCCATAGCAGCACAAAACAAATGGAAAGTTTACCAAATGGACGTGAAGTCAGCATTCTTGAATGGAGTATTAATGGAAGAGGTTTACATCGAGCAACCTCTAGGCTATGAAAAGAAAGGCCAAGAGCACAAAGTCTGCAGATTGAAGAAAGCTCTTTATGGGCTGAAGCAAGCGCCAAGAGCATGGTACAGTAGGATAGATTCCTATCTACTGGAAAACGGATTTGAGAAGTGTGAGGGAGAACCCACTGTTTACATCAAAGAAAAAGACTGTAAAATTTTAATTGTTGTGTTATATGTTGATGATGTGATTTTTACAGGTAATGATGACTACCTCATTGAAAATTTCAAATCAGTCATGAAAGAAGAATTTGAGATGACTGACATGGGTTTGCTAAGATACTTCTTAGGAATAGAAGTAGATCAAAATGAAAATGGAATTTTTATTTCACAGGAAAAATATGTAAATGAAGTGTTGAGCAGATTTAACATGCAGGACAGCAAGGCAACAATCACTCCCACAATGATGGGATTAAAACTCAGCAAAGAGGACAGCAGCAAAGATTTTGACCCTAGTGTGTACAAGAGCATAGTTGGCAGCCTCATGTATTTGACTGCAACTAGGCCAGACATAATGTATGATGTTAGTTTAATTTCCAGATTCATGGAGAAGCCAAAAGAAACACATTGGCAGGCAGCAAAGAGAATTCTGAGGTATGTTAAAGGTACAAAAAGGTATGGCATATTTTATACTGTTTCAGAATGTTCAGATTTAGTTGGATACACAGATAGTGATTGGGCTGGAAGTGTAGATGACCGGAAAAGCACATCTGGTTACATTTTTCACATAGGTTCAGGAGCCATTTCATGGGCTTCCAAGAAACAGCCAATTGTGGCATTGTCTACAGCAGAAGCAGAGTATGTGGCAGCTACAGCAGCAGCATGTCAAGCGGTTTGGATGAGGAGAATGTTAAGAAGTCTATGCCAGGAGCAGACAACAGCAACAATTATTTTTTGTGACAATAGCTCAGCTATTGCATTATCCAAGAACTCTGTATTCCACAAGAGAACAAAACACATAGACACAAAGTTTCACTACATCAGAGAATTGGTGAACAATCGAGAAATCATTTTACAACATTGCAGGACTCAGGAACAAGTTGCAGATATTCTGACAAAGCCATTGGATCAGAAAAGTTTTGAGTTTTTAAGGAAACTTCTGGGTATGACTGTAACCCAGCAGTTGAAATTAAAAGGGGAGTGTTGGAATATTAATTCCAACTGCTGTGCAGCAGCAGCAGCTACTTTATTCACTTGTCGTGATCCGGCGCCCCACATGTTCTCCCGATCTTTTATGTCACCGCCATTACCATCTTTTCACTCTTTAATTATTTTTGAGTTCCCGAAGGATGAAGATCAGATCTAACGCCACACCATTACTTTTCAACAACCATATTAATGAGCAGATCGGCTGAAAGAGAAAAGAACCAGCCTCGAGCCGACGCAGCATTTATCAGTCTTGGGTTTCAGCACAACCGACTCAAGAAATACAGCAAAAGATCAAATCTGTTAATCATGAGTAGCAGAGACTTCAACAACAAGTTAAAGCGGTGAAGACCCTTTCCCGCACTATAAATAGAAACAGAAACAGAAGTAAAAAACAGAGAGATAGAGAGCAAAGGGGAGCACACAGTAGTGTAGAACAAGAGAATTTTTTTTGTATTGCACAACAGTGCTGAAATTTTTTGTGATAGTTGTTTTGTGGAACTGAAGCATTCCTGTTGTAATCCCTCTGTCAAGAGGAAGATGCTCTTTAGCATAATATTTTGTGAATATCTCTCTACGTGAGGAAGACTTATTTTATCAGTTAGTTTATTTTCATAAATAGAAGTTTCTTTCTGTGCGTTGCTGTTTCACCAAAAGTTATTTTATCAAAAATTTCTCGTAAGTCGAAAAATACTTTACGTCAAAAATCCCCGTTGCTGCAACACCACGAACAACAACTGAAAAAATTTACATTGCTGCAACACCACGAACAGCGTTGCTGCAACACAAGTTACAGCAACTGAAAAAAAACTGTGTTGCTGCAACACTGTTTCCAGAGAACGAATTTTTCTGTTTTTCTGAGTTAAAAACAGAGTATTTTTCTGCGTCAAAGACAAAGTATTATTTTGATCAGTTTTTGATCCTGAGGCAAAGTAGAGTATTATTTTATGCTCTGTTCTTGTGTTTTTGAATTATCATAAAACAGAGTATTACTCTCTGTTCATATTTTGTTGTTTCGAAATTTATCAGAAAATTTTCAACAGTGAAAACAGAGGATTTTTCCACTGTATTTTGTTTGGAATAACCAGAAATTCCCGACAATCACCTATATAATCTTGGGAGATTTTGAGGGTGTGTGACCTCGGCCTCAAGGCCCAGATTCTGTGTGTCGACAATTTTGGGGATGCCCCGGCTTTCGGCAAAAGTTCCGTAACATCCAAATCGTCAACGGTAACGTCATGCTATTTTCTACCAGTTCATGTAAAACGTGGCGTCCATGAATTTGACGGGCATCGAGACACGACAGGGGAATTGAGGGCATTGTGCGAGTGGGGGCTCTATGCGGATCTCGTGGAGGTGGACGATGCCCACGCTTTTCATTCAGCGTGGGTGGATATCAATGGGGGGAAGCCTTATTTTATTCATATTATAATACACTGCGGAAGTTATGCGCCTTCCTTAATGTGCATTGAGTTGTAAGAAGTTCTTTCGTAAGAGTGATCTTAATTGGTATCTTGTTTATGTTTGATTTCAACCCGGGCAAGGTTTGCAGTGAATCCTGGATCAAAGTTGCGGGTGGAAATCCTTAGTGTTAGAAGTAAACAAGAATGATCATGACACAAGAAACCCTTTGTATTGGTGGCTAATATAATGAAAGATCAGTGCCACCACTTCGTGTAGATACAGAACCCATTATACCGATTAGTAGAAACCAACCAAAAAAGTTATTTAGAAAATCGTGTTCCAACAGCATAAGACCTATATGTTTGGTTATCAAAAAATAGGATTTCATCCTCGAACAAGTATCTTATTGATTTCTATAGCATATGAACATTATTTCTGGGATTAAGTGTATACCCTCCCACTGCAACTGCAGCATCATCACCATATTTGAAGCTTTTGATGCACGACCCAATCACGGACTCGTCCATTATTTTAGTTGGGCTATCATAGATTAATGTACTGTTAGGCAGGCAGTACCAAAAACATGAATCTGAGCCATTGGAAGAAGTAAATTGAAATTGGATAACTGGTTTTGGCGAAGATGAGGAAATCAGACTTATAACGAATTTCAAAGGACATCGTTGCGAAGCGGATCAATTTCCTTCTTCTCATGGATTTCTTGCAATCTTTTATCCATGTTGACAAATTGTTGACAAAAAAAAAAAAGAAATTGAACACAAATAACCACCGTTCCAGTCACGAAGCAAAACACCCAAGGAATATCACTTACGTAGATCTCGTTCTTTTTATTCCAAATATGCAATTTACAAATGAAACTCTTCACACAGACCACTATGAAAGAGAGCTTATAAATTGGATGATACCCTAAAACACCATTCATGTTAGAAATTGTAATTACTCCCACACGAGGAGTTAGCTAAAATTAAAGAGTGAGTTAACTGACGTTGAGTGTTGAGTCAAGTTAAGTGATGGATAAAGAGTTAAGTGCAGACAGTATTTAGAGCGTTAGTTAACTGAGTTAAGTGAATGTGAAGATATGTTAGGCAAGTTGCTACTTGGAAAAGGTTAAATACATTTCACCAAGTTCATTGTAAGAATCATGTTTTGTGTGCTCGATAGAAAAACAACAACTAGTGGATTTGTGTGTAAATTTGTGTTTTGTCTCCTCTGTTTTTCCAACAAATTGATATCAAAGCCAGGTCTGAAGAGTTAAATTGGAAAATCTGAAGATAGTTGGGAGATTACTCCGGAATGTTTCTGCTGCCCATCCGAGCTGGTTTTTTTACAGAGGGTGGTAGCCGTAAGGTCATAAACCATGTTTAGTGTCACCATATAGGCCAGTTCTCATCATCGTTTCCGTGAAGAACAATCAAGCTCTGGCAAGTCAGACATCTGCCTATCGAAAAGTCCAAGCCTGTGTTAGCCTGGGCACTGCCGGTTGATAAGCCACATTTGCAAAGAATCCACATGTTCCTAAAAAGTGTCATTACCATTGTGAGTTTGGGTAGACTTTTCATTTCCGTAAAACAACTCGGCTGAAATTATTTTTTGGAAACTTTATTTAATATTATTTCACTTTCAAGTGCTTTTTAGTTGTCATATGAAAAGTTCATGGAAGTAAATGGTTGAAGGTGAAGCCTATTATACGTTGGTTAAAGGATTATTGAAGTTTCATTTTTAGGTTGGAGATATTAAAAGTACGTTGAAGAAAGTGTAGGATTTATTTGAAAAAAATTTGAAATTTTATTGGAAAGTGAGTTTGGGAATTTGCAGAAGTCTTGTCCTGTTCCCCTCTCTCTACATACATTTGCGTTAAAACCCGACAGTCTGGTGCTTTTCTTCTGGGACAAAGATACTTCTGCACATGCAGTACATGCACGCAACAGCGATAATCCCTAGAATCCGCTGTAGAACCTTCACAGAGTATTGTCTGTTTACTTGCAGTGTAGAATCATTTTCAACCATAAAGATCCTTTTATGATGGACAACTCACGAAAACCCTAGTGACCGTATGGATAAAACAAATTCAACGCTGCGTCAGTATATCATTGTTTCATAACAATTTGCAGATACAAAAAGCTATATAATTGTGGCCATTTAATTTGTATTTCATTAAAAATTTAGTTATTTTGTGGATTAAGCTATATAATTGTGGCGATTTAATTGTATTTCATTAATAATTTAATTATTTTTATGGATTTGAATTTATTTATTTCTAACCTATTATAAAATAATATTATATTTTAATCATGCACTTTATAAAATTGTTTTAATATAATAGCTATATATATTTTTTTAATGAGGAAAAAAATTACCATTTCATATTTTTGGAATTTTAAAATATATTTATATAATTTAGAATTATATACATATATATATATACATATACATATTAATATTGATTATTTATAATTTATAATATTTGTTTTTTCTCTTAAATATTTGTCTACATTAATTCACAATAAGTCTCCAAATATTTTATTACATTTCAAGTTTAAAAAAAACATAAGAGTTAACTAAATTATAATTTTATTTAAGATAATAATTATTATTAATGATAAAAATAATTAGTCTATAAGTTAAATATATATGCATGTTAAAATGATATATAACAATATTATTAAGTGGTAATTATGCTTACATAAAAATTATAAATTAATATATAAAATGGAAAAATAAATTTACAACTAAAAAACATAGAGTTGTATAAATTTTGATGGGTAGTAATGATAGTGAGCTAAAAATCTGTTGTACCAATTAAGCCAGCCTAAAATCCTACAATGTCAATCTCTTGGTCAAAAGGCACTTCCTTAATCCCAATTTAGGAAAATAAATCGCTATGTAATCCTTGTTTCAAATTAAGTGGGATAATCCGCGAGGGTGGAAGATTTCTACAAAAAAAAACCACCGAATTCAAGAGTTTTGGATATAACCCCAAAGCCAAAGCTTTCCATATAATATGTGGGGCCCAAACCATAGAAAAACCGTAGAAAAAACTCTCCAATATAGCAAGCACATGAGGAGAAATTACAACTTTAACGGCCTTACCTTTCTTGTAGCTCCTTTGGAATTATTCCCAATGCTTCTCCGCAATAACACACAAACCATTGATGCCTCGATTAAATCATACGCAACCAAGGTCTATGACCTCGATTAACATTAAACCTCTTGGGATAGTTCAGCAATTATGTCACATACCCATGGCTCACTTCTGGTTGCTCTCTTTAATTTTCATTGGATGTTTATTTTCGCCTTTCCACGTGACCCTGGATCTATGGCACCCAAACCTTCCTCAACTATGTGCTCAAAATTCTCTCCCTCGAGAGCTTAAATCTCACCCAAATATGTAATCAAAATCAATACTTGATGACTATAGGGAATAAAAATGCATATAATAGACAAGGCCCGATTTACACAAATTCCAACTACTCAACAGAATGTTCACTTATATTATTATACATATAATTTACAAAAGACCCTTCCTTGGCCTAATTTACATTATTTCATCCCTTCTCCGCCTTGTGGCCCTACTTTGCCTCACTCCTCTACTCTAAGTCTCTCCACACTTATACTTACACATTACATCCTTTGGTTACATAATTATACCAAATAGAATTTTCTACTAAATTCTGGTTCAAATCCATAAATCCTCAACTATTTCTATTTCTAGATCCTCTTGATCCACATATCCACCAAGAGATGTAACTAACCCTCAAACCTCTCTAACTCTCTAAAATATTCTCAATACTTATTCTATTTACAATATTCATCACTTATATATATGAAAGCATAGGAAAATACAATAAAATAATTAATTGGATAATCAACTTCCTTGCTAATTGAAAGACCCTTATCTTTAGTCAAAATGTGTTTTTACTTCGAGGTAAGATGCTCCTGCATCATTCTCCCAAGGAAGAAAAATTTCATGGCCACTTGACCATGTGCCTTCATATGCTAATAAAAATCCTCCTAGATCCCAAAATTTATGTTGCATCTGGCCTTTTGCTCTTTTTTGTTGCTTTCATGCTTCTATTGTTGTCTCCTTTCCTCTTCTAGGTTTTCAAATCTTATGTTGTAGTTGTCCACCTTCTTTTTTGATGTAGACTTGTTCAGCCAAATGAAATCTGTTGTTAACCTTCCTTCTTTCTGCAATATGCCTCCTCTGAGACACCTTCATCATTAGCTTCCTCATTTGTTCAATCTCTATGTCTAATTGGTCCTTTAGCTAGTACATACTCTACAAATCTCTATTGCTTTCTTGTTGAACTTTGCTACTAATGTTCCTCATTGGTTGTTACTACACCTTCACCTCATTTTTCTTCAAACTATTGAAACTTGTCGAATTTTCACTTTCTTCATCTCTTGGCTTTAGATTGTCCAACCAATCCTCTAAAAATCTGAGCTCTTCTACGAGATCACTAACATTTACCATGCTAGTCTTCAACTCTATTTCTTTATCATGGAATTTCTCTTCCTTTATCTTCCATATCATCATCTTCTTAAAGAAATTTTGCACTATCATCATCTTCCATGGTAGCTTCTATTAATTGTCTGTCGTTGTCATCTACAAGCACATGCTTAAGAAGGAATTCCTCAATCTCATCCATCTCCTCCAACAGTTTCATGTCTTCATCAATCTATATAAACATGTCAATTGTGTGTTGTTCATTACGTGTAATCACACAAAAATCATTATTTTCAGAAAGACAAGGCTCCTTAGCCTCATTTAATGTGTCTATTAGCACACCCTCATGGTGATCTTAACTTGTCCAATAGTTAATTAGATTCTCAATAAATCTCTCTTCCATGTCTCTGCCTTATTCTTCATTAATGTACAAGCCTTTTCCATAACCAATTGAATTATGCTCAACTACTACAAGTTCTTCCTTCACCTTCTCATATATTCTCTGCCTCAAAACGTTTTGTAGTGGAGGCCATCTCACCTTATTTTGCTTCATTGTCCAACCATACTTCTGATATTTATGGATTTTCTATCACAACGTCTTCACATGATTGAGTTCTTCCCTTAATTCAACCATCCCATTCTTGAATTCCTCATCACTCATCTCCTTTATGCCAGCTGCTTTAGCATTCTTTCTTCTCTAATTGCAACTTTCCTTTGAACCTATCACAGGACCATTAATAGTCATATTTACCTTTCCTTCTTATGAACTCTCCTTGTTCAATTGTGAGCTGCAACAAGCCTTCTTCATCTTGTAACAAGTTTTCCACTTGCCACAGTAATAAGTTCTCGTCATTGTATCCTTCTCTTCTCTTTCTCTTGGCAATTCTACCCACACTCACTATGGAATTTCCTTTGGAAACTTCTACCCAAACGTTTCTTTTTGAAGTTTTCATCATCTAATTCTTTGTAGGAGAACCATTTCTTCTCCTAGAGCACATATACTCAACTTTCAAAATTTTCAGGGTTCTGCAATTTCATCAACTCACTTCTATCTTCTCCTTTACTATCCTTGCTTCAGAAATTTCATCTTGATGTTGGGTTCCTGTCACAATTAACCTTCTGAGAGCTCAACTTATTGTATGGCTACTACCTACAAACACAAATACTTATGGCCAGGGTCAACATAAATCATAAATGCTTGTCAATATGTTCTTCAAGACCTTATTCTTTTGATAGTCCTCTGCACATCGCCTCTATATTTTCATTATGCATTCCTCCATATATATTCTCCCATTTAAGATCATTTCAACCTACTCCAATATCTGCAAATTTTATCCTTCCAAAATCAACTTCACATGAAAATCAAATTCTTATTCAATTTCTATCCTCCCAAACAAACATCCTCCAATCCAGAAAAAAAATTTACACTCACTCAATGCCTTAAAGAACAAAATTTTTCTTCTCGCAATCATCTATATTTAGTAAAAAAATTAAAAAAATGTCCAAACCTATTTTTCTACAAAATCTATTTCTTCAAAGAGATTCATGTAACCTCCTATTTCCGTTGCTACAACACCCTCCAAAATTTCACTACATTCAAATTTTGGAGCGTACTTTATCGCCGTGTCAAGCATCTCCTTCATTGTCAAGTGTTGTTTCATTTTTTTCCTATGTGTTTCAACATTTCTTGAATGTTCTCAAGTGTCATTGCACTAATTAGAATATCTTATGTGTATTTCAGGGTCGTAACATCTTTGTTGTTGTAAAATGACACTTTTTGGTCGTAGTCACACACACTTCACCCGTTGTACTTGGGGAGTGCATGCAATTTGGGATTTTGATGTATACTTATCATTGTTCAAGCTTGTCTAAGTTTTCTTGATGAGTTGGTATGTGTCACACATGGTTTTATGTCTAAAACTCATCATGTTCGCCCCTTTCCCTATCTTCCAGACTTAGAAAATTTGTGGTTTCAAAAAAAACCCATTGAGGCCAAGAGCACACGAGCACAGTTTGAAACCTTGATCGAGAATACTTCGCTTTTCGGAAGTGCGCCATGCACCCTCCAAGAGCACAAAGTGCACTCCTTAAGCCCTTTCTCCCTCCTTGTTCTGAACTGCACCCTTCAAGAAACCTAGCCTTTCTTTGAGCACACTCCTTCGGGTTGAAGAAGTGCACCCTCCTTGAGTGCATAAGCATGCCCTAAAGGCCTTAATCTCAACCTTTCATCCTTCCACAATACGCCATGTGTGCTACTGACCCTTTGAGCACATGAACACATTATGAAGGCACAAAACACCACCCTTCAGCGTTAAGGCTTGCGCCATTCTCCCTCATGTGCCTCTTGAGCACATGAGCACACCCCGAAGGCACAAAGACTTCCTCCTTAAGCCTTCAAGAGTGCTCCCTATTCCCTCCCTCTCTCCCTTGAGTGCACAATGCACTTGGGAAACCTGATGCCTTCCCCTTTGTCCTTTGGACTCATGCCATGCACCATGCCTGGATTTTCTCTTTCTCTTGATCCAATGAGCGCATGTTGAAGCCCCGAAGCCTTAACCTCTTAGCCCTTCAGCCTTTAGAAGTGCGCCCTTGTGCCAAGAAGTCTCCTTGCTCTTTCCAAAGTGCACTGTTAAGGTATTAACCGAAAATCTACATGAACATGTTAGAATATGAGATTTTGAGGTTGATGGTTGCTTTTCATGAGTGATTACAACAATAAGTATTTTAGTAACATTGTGGTAGGCATGCATGATGAAGATCGAGCAAAGAAGACAAACAAAGGAAGCATTAAAGAACAAAGAACACATTGAAATATTGATGTTCGAAGCACCCTAAAGACTCCAAGATCAAAGACCCTTTGGAGGGTGCAGACATCAATGATCAAAAGTTGCATGAATAATGAAGACATAGGTGGCAGGTATGTCACTACTCAAGAAAGCCCATGTCATCAGTCACTATTAGTCCTACTCAACAAAGATAGTGAATTGTCATTTCTGCATCACACGATGATGTGGAAGTTATAATGTAATGTTGTAGTCATTGTAAAGACAAATAAGTTGAAATCCAAGAGTCATATGTGGATAAAAGAGCCAAGGAAGTCCAAAAGAAATGTTCATAATTGATGCCTAATTTTAAATTCTCTTGGCTCTAGGTGTCCAAATACATCCTCCCTTATCCTCGAGAAGATTGCATGAGGAAACCATTCCTAGATGAGAAGAGGAGATAGAGAGAAATATCTAGGAAAATGCTAGTGAAATTCTCATGGGAGTCCTTTTGGATGTCCAGTTAGCTTAACTGTGAATTATAACATAAGGAGGATCCAATTCCAAGGTACCAGAGGGGATAGATCTCATCTAAGTTAACCATTGTATTTCACTCTAATTTCCATAATGTCAACGTTTAGTATATGTCCCATAACATTTGTTACCATTTGAATGCATTTTATTTGATTTCGATTCCTTGGAAAATATAACTTAGACATAGTGATTTACTCTCATATATATTTGGTAGTAGCGTACATATAGATTCTTTGGTTGTGATGTCTATAATATATAGTTGGGTGTAGTAAGGACAAGATCTCTAGCACCTGGAGTGGGATTCTCAGCAATTACATCAACTCTAAGGATCTATACTAAACTTATAGGTAAAGGTATGCACGTCACACCTATTTGCTTTCAATGTATCAAACATTAATAAAGTCCATATGTAGGGACATCTATAGAATTGTACATCCTTTTATCTATACAAATTTTGTGTTGATCTATTGAGTATAACGCTTATCCATAGGAAGAAAATTTGGATAATGATACCTTAGGAAGTTATGGTTTGTTACTAATCTTGAAATCACTTTCCAATGCATCATCTAGGTAATTTTACTATAACTTTTTTCTTGAAAAACTTCAAATATCTAAATTTTTTTGAAACTAAGGGGATATATAAAGATACGTGTGAAATTTTCAAGTACATATTAATTATACTTTCAAAGATACCACCTTTGGCAGGGTAGGGTTGGTAACTAATTCAAAAATCAATTTTAAATAATACATATGGATATTTTGTTATAACCTTTCGTAGAGAATTTTTGTACTACAAAATTTATAACACTTTGAAATAAAATACTAAAGTACCTTCGGTATAAATTTCATCATCATATTTGAAATTTTGGAGATGCAACATGTTGTATAGGTGTGTTCATGAGAAAATGTAAAAACTAAACAAGTTTGGGAATGTTACTATAAGTTTCTCTTAGCACCTCAATTTTTTTTCATACTTATATAATTGCAAAGAAGACATAACATCATATCGTATGCCAAAATTTCTCACTCATAACCCATCTCCATTTTTTCTTGCATGTTGTGTGGTGGTAATGGTTTAATACTGTCACCTCATTGAGACTAGATCTCCTGACCTACTATCTAGCTTATGTGATTGTGCCCAAAAATTCCTTATCGAGCCCTATGGTTTCATGGCTAATCTCAAAGACACCAAAAATATTGTTGAGAAAAAAAATATATAATTACACTTCGTCTCATCATTCAGGTTAACTAAACCTACATGTATCAAGCGAGCGTCTTCGCCCTAAATATGCCAACACAAGGTTAGGGTGATATTTGACCTTGGCTAGAGCCTTAGCACTTGCTAGAAACATCTGACGAAGAAGGGAGATGCAGGAATGTTAGGATTGAATTTATCATGACAAATGAGACCCCACGTTAATACCACAAACAATCCTATGTTGTGAACCAACTCCCATAGGCTCCTATCCGTTTTACACAAAGTGATTCGATTTGAATTGTTGAATTTAAGGAGTCGATTGGGATTATTTTGTTCCACGAGCGGAGGAAAATGCCAACAATAAAGTGTTTCATAAGTGCAAGCACCACCTTTTACAAAGATTGAATGCAACTATAAGTGCAAGTACCACATTTCACAAGCTAAAGAAAAATGGTTTGACAATTTTTACTTTGATTTACAAAAACCCCTGCTGGATTTTTTTCAAAATATGGGCGGAATTTCCATAGCTTTCAGGGCAAAAAAGCATAATCGTTAGACTACAACATTCTATAGGATAAATGTGACAACACTAATATTTTATAAATATTGAGATTTTATTGAGAATTGTGTGACTAGATCTTAATTTCCAAAGAAAAAAGAAACATTTTTTTTTTTATATTACTTCAATTTAATAACTAAAATTTGTTATATTATTTCATTTTAATATAATGATAAATGAGAAATTGCCTTGAGAGATGCAAAGGAACGCCGATAAGAGGGAGTGTGACGAATGTGGAATGCAAAGGGACACTTTAGAAAATATTGTTGAAGCTTTAAAAAAAAAACCTAAGTAGTTATAATTGTAGGCTTTCCATGTTCATATAGGCAAGTTATTACGACTACTTGCCAACCGTTTGGGAACACCATTTTAATCAACGTCTATTGTAGTTTCTCCCTCAAGATGGAAATTAAAGTTGCTTTGATCTTGACAAAGAAAACCCATAATTCTTTAGCTTCAATGTCATAATTATTTTCCAGGCATTGAAAGTTTCTTTGAGCTTGACAAAAAACCTCCATAATTCTTTAGTTTCAGTGTCATAATTCTTTTCTATGTGTGTGCGCTTGCATGCCCATGATGGAGATCTTTGATAAGGACAAACTTTTCCTTTCAATCTTTTTTGTCATTTTTCTCTTTTTTTTGTTTGTAATCTCTATTATGAGTTTGGCAAACATAAGATTGATAATGATAATTTTATAGTTCTTTACAATGTTTTTTTTTTCCTCTTTTACATATTTAAAGACCCATAAAAATATGAAATATCTAATATGTTGAAATACTCTATTCCACATACTATCTATGCTTCCCTGCATCAATGATAATTCTATGATTTCACTTGTGTATTCCACTGTACCAAACCATGAAATGACATTTCCATGAACCCAATGCCTGATGGGTCGATAGACAATATACCGTAATTTCATTTTGTACACTTTAAATCAATTTTGATTTGAACAAAATTGTAGTTAGTAATGTGGTGCGGTGGGTGATAATGCTTCCTACAAACTTTGTTTTTTTTTCACAGATTAAAGAATTTTGCACATAATCAATGTCGAGAATTCACAATAACTTATCATAATGTAATGCCCGATAATGTAATGCCCGATGTCGAGGATTCACAATAACTTATCATAATGTATCCTTGAAATTACTGTCTTCCTAAATAATGAAAAAAAAAAAATTCCCAACTAATTTTTATATTCTGAACTCCTAGTAATGCCCATTGTTCTTAGAATGTTTTTCCTTCATGTAGCTCATTTTTTCCCTATAAAGATGCAACCATTGCTAACAAAGAATTAACCCAAGGAATGCATTTTGACACACTTAAAAATTATTGCTGGGAAACTTCATGCTTATGTTTGCATCTTCTCGCATTCCTCCCATATGGATTGAAACAAAACAATTGACAGATATCGGTCACCAAAACTTGGAAATATAACTGCAATCAATTTCCCTAAGTTCCCTGATCGTTTTGCCACTTCAATTGATGCTGCTGCAACACCTCCTGATGAAATTCCAACCATCAAGCCTTCCTGAAGTGTCCGCAACAGGGCACCACTCGTCGGCGGCGGGAACGTAGGCTTCGATGGAGCTAAGGTCGGAGCTGGGAGCCACACTTCGGCTGCCCGTGGTGTAGATGTGGTCGTCGATATTAATTTCGTCCTTTTAAGTCGATGGTAATTTCGTCCTCTAAGTTGGTTTCTCATTAGTTGAAATTTTGTCACAGCTTAAGTTGATGGACTTAGGATCCACGTTGCACCCACTTGTATAAGGTTTTAATTGAATTCCATTAGCCGTGTCGGTCTTAAGGGTAAGAACCATTCCAATCCAATGCATTATTGACTTTTCACTAGAAAAATAATTTATTCCAAAGAAGAAGGGCAATAAATATAGGGTTATCTTGTGAAAAGCCAAGTTGCACTGCACCATGGCTTGTTGTTGAATTCGAAGGGGCTCCAATTGTGGTGTTGGTGGCGTTGGCCAAAGTCTCATTTGCACTGATATTGTAATAATTTTTCTAAACAAGTTGAGTTTCCACTCTAAATAAAATTGTAAAATAAATATTAATATTCATCTTAGATTTTATTTTAAGAAACCAAAGAAATGAAGGACAAAAACTATGAAAGTAGTAAAGGTGTCTCATATTGGACAAATTTCAAGTACACAAAGACCCAAAAATTATCAATACCAAAATATTCAATCAACTTTAATCTCAGAAAAGTTCACGCCTTGCAGGATAAATACACGAGTCATGACTAATAAAACATGCACACAGAGTATATCAATTAATCTTTGATTTTTTGCCTTGAAGGCTTGAATGGAAAAAGCAAAGAGATCACAAGAAATACTTTGCAGATAGCTAGTTCATTTTGTTTTGAAACTATATGATATGTATCATGTCAAAGAAATATAAAAAATTCATGGAAAGAAATTTGCTTCAATGGCAAAAAAAATAAAAAAACTCAGATATATGATTACGCATAAATTTAAACAAATTAAAGAAATGAACTCATTGGATAACTCCATAACATACTTAAAAACTACCTATGTTCAACTAATGAAATTATTAACATAGATTCATAGCAACCCTGGGTCTATTAAGTGTCCAAGTGGATCAAAATAAATAATTGAGTATAAACCTATATATGCCCTTGATTTATTAAATGCCCAACAAAATTAAATAATTGTGTACAAATATTCCCATGGATAAACGATCCAGTGTGTGTGTGTGTGTGTGTGTGTATATTATCAATTTTCTTTTTCCTATCTTCCATTATTAACTAACCCGAGGAATAAAAAAAGATCAATACAGATCTCTTTGCACTTAAAAGATCCAATATGTGTATCTAATCAGTCTGTTTTTGTCGTTAGTCTTGTATATATAATTAGTCTTGTTTGCACTGAGAGAGCACCTAGCTTCTCTCACTGCAAAGAGGAGCATATGACTTGCAGAATTAACCAAGAATGTCTCTCTACAAAACAACAATAGGTTTTGCACTATATTTTCTAGGATTATGTTGTAGCGGCTACAACCACCCTCCAAAATTTTGTCTATGCTTTGATTTTGGAGCCTCCCTCCTAAACCATAGTAGCTCATCTTGAACTGATCAAGCTACTTGTGATTCGATTGAGCTTTATTACTTTCATCTTGGTTTTTGTTTGGTCACTTGGTTCATTTTCTAACCCGCAAGCCAATCTCTTGACTTTGTCTTGCCATAGTTCCAGGCTTGCCGTAGAGAACTATGCAATTCTTGAGGGAAACCAACCTTGATCTTGGGAATTGTGTAGTCCTGACTGCGAGTGAGCCTTAAGCTTAGGAAATGTGTAGTGCTAGATGGAATCAAACCTTGAGCTAGGAAATTTAACAAACATGAGATGCATCCTAGAACCACTCAACCCAGAAATTGTGTAAAACCCATTGTGCTTAGAAACTACACAATGCATGAGCCAGAGAATTGCCTAGTTCTTCCCAAAACTGGGCAGCCTTTCTCGGAAATGCTTGGAAGTTTTTCCCGAAAAAGAAAAATGAAAAAAAGCATCCCTAAAAAATAGGGATCTCTTTTAGTAACTTGAAGGAGGCACTTGAGTTATTTTGGAAACTTTCGTCAAGTGTCGCTTTTTCTTTGATTTTTGGCATGCTTGTCATAAACCCTAACTTGACCAATTCTATTTAATTGACGCTACTTTATCTCATTTTCACACTCAATCTTGGAGCTTTAACATTCCCAAGGAGATCAAGGAACCTTCGGTGTGATTGTCGTCGCTTTTCTGGGTGAGTTTTGCTTTTCTAGTCTTTTGTCACTTTTTATATCACTTATTGTTGTTTACTTTGTGAGAGTGTTGTTTCACTTGTTTCTTTGAACGAATGCTCACATTTTAACTTGTTTTCTCTTGTAGAAGTTTTGTATCATGATTTAGATTGACTTTCCTAAGTATCGTATGTGTTTTCCCATTTTTGCACCAACGGTCATCGTTGCACCAACTCTCTTCACATGCTTCATTTTCCTTCAGTTTAATTGATTCATGCAGTTGCTTCACATATTTGCATTAAATATTATTCAAATATGCACTCATCATCACACCATCCTTCATATTTTGTTGTTTTCCACACTCCCCTTGGGTAGATCTAGGTCCCTTTGCCTAGATCTCACACTTCACTACATGCATTGCGTAATTTGGGAGCTCAAGGCCTCTACCTTAGCTTATGGAATTGTGCAGAGCCTGTCCCAGTGTATCTCCAACTATAGACTATGCAGTTCTAGGAGACAACCTCCCAACGTGGCCACTAAGACTGCGCAATCTCTACTAGCCTTGGCCCAAGACTAAACTATGCATTGTGTAGTTCCAATCATCAAGCTTCTTGACTGACTGTTGGGACTGCGCAATGGGCAGTTCCCAAAGTCAGCTAGCAACCTCTGTCAATTAGAATTGTGCAATCCTTCCCATCATGAGCTCGACTTGTTTCTTAATCTTTTCTTGAAGTTGCTTTGGTTTTAAGCTGACATTTTCTTTCCATGAGTGTCCTCTCTATCCCATAGGTACAACATTTGTTGAGCATCTCTCTAGTAGGTACAATTAATTTATTAACATGGAATCCAAGAGAGATTCATCAAAGGAAACTGTTGAGAGAAGTACTCCGGAAGCAGTTAAGAAGATATTAGTTGATCTACCAGTTTATGCAGCTACTCAGTTATTCATCAAGAAGGGTTCAACACTGACATAGAAGCAAATCAAAGATACTTTTGTAAAGAACTTCGAGGAAGACCTAGAACACCGATAGGTTTATCTTATTATCTAGCGGTCAAGTTTATACAAGGTTTCATGCAGATACCCCACCTTCCCATGTGTGGACATTATCAGTCAGATTGTCTCACACATAGATGAACATACTATGATATTGAGCAGTGCCAGTGGGATAGATCTTTCCACCTTCAGTTAAGATAAATTTCAGCAGATGTATCATTTGCCCTAGCGGGTGAAGCACACGGACTCATTTTTCTCTACCACCCATAGCTTTGTGAACACGAGAGATATCGTCAAGTGCTGGGTGAAAGAGACGTCAAACTTTAGACAGACACCCAATCATGTTTACAAGACAAAGTCCCATGGGAAGGCTTATCAATTCTTGATCATCTTTTCCTGCAGAATATATGGTCAAGGGAAAATAGAAACCTTTCGTAAACGGTGGGTAGTCATACTAGAAAAGTTGGTGAGTGATGGGAAGTGATTCAACTGGTCATATTTGTTAGCTCATTTGTTGAATAACCATGTAACTAATGCTCAGAATCTTCCAAAGAATGAGAAAGCAAGTTTTTACATGCCTGCACACTTACTGAATGTAATTTGTGCCTAATAAAAGTTCCCTGGCATGCGCTGGACATGGACACCAAAAGACACTTCCATCAACATCTATTCCAAGTTGCTTTCCAACTGGATCTACCAAGGAGTGATGGCAAGGCTAACTGAACATTTTATTATCCTATTATACAATCTTATCTTTAAGCAGGATGCACCTTGCATGTTCTGAGAAGCAATGAAAGTGATAGTAAACATTGGAAATTGGTATGCCTCACTAGGTGACACCTTCATCAGAGTGTTTGGTGGAGAGAAGCCTCCACATGTTCTACCAAGGTATGCCACTGACAAGTTGATCATGCAAGAAGTGTCATATCACCTCTCTATAGGTTTGTTAACAAGACTGCATAGGAAGAAGAAAGTGTCATGTCCCACTCTTCCTTTGCAGATCAGATTATAGGATATTAAGAGCTTGAAGGATGCAGATGCTGGGGTTAAGGAGATAGTGAAATTTGAGTTTGGTACCAAAGACTTTAATCTATATTATCCCCATGGTATTTGAAAGGACCACTGTGCGAGGGTGTATTTTCCATGGATCCACAGGGCATGTCATTGGCCAGAGGAGGACCCTTGGAGATATTGTTACAATGCCTCCAAAATCCATGAGCTAGTTAGTATAGCAACAACTTGGAAGGTCGCTCTATAGGAAGAAACAACTCCAAAAGCAACAAAAACAACAACAATAGGTAGAAATCCAGTGTAGGACAAGGGGAAGAGGAAGATTCCTGAGAACCAGGAAGTAGCACAAAGCTGCAAGATGAAGTCAAATCCTCTCTTGGAGAAGACAACTTTGGCAGTGGAAGAAAAGAGGGAGCAACAAATAAAGAGAGTAGAGCGAAGGAAGACTGAAAAGCAGAGGCTATAGGAAGCAGAACTGAAACTGTAGGATATTGAGAATAAATTGAAGGAAGAACATAAGTTGAGGAGGATAGAAAAATAAGGGATGTAGAAGCAAGAAGAGTAACAAAGGCAAGGCGCGATGACAAATTAAACAATGCCTATACAGGTTGATGAGCCAGAACAACCAGCAACTGAGGAAGAGGGTGAATAGGTGTGGGATCTGGAGCTTGCTCAACAAATTGAGAAACTGATTGAAGTAACATACATGGAGATGGAACATGAGCCACATAATGAATATACTGAATTTATGCTAAGAGAACCAGATGTCATCTCTCAGTCTCCGTCACCGCTAGTGTAAGAACTAGTCTCAAGCGAGCAAGGAGATAGTGTTATCCTTGATGATTATCCGGTCATGGATGTGTACACTCTATAATTCGATGAGTTGAAAAAGAATATATTACATGCGCGGAGGAATCACTTTCCACAAGATCACGCATCACCTGCATTCATCAAGGAAAGGGTGATAGTTTCAGACATCAGGAAGCATCCAACGACCCTTTCCGAAGCCAACTTGGCCTATGTAGGAGCAACAGGCTCAAATGTTAATTACCTGACGACCGAAAATGAACAATTGGAAAATAACTTGCAAGATTCCAGACAAGAGGCAGAATAACATATTTTGTTCAAACTCTCAAGAACATAAATGTTTCCATCACCCATGTGCAAGAGTGGAAAATGTGATACAAAGGGGCCCCACTTGACTTAGTGAAGAAGATGAAGTCACGTGCAGAGCTAGAGAAAGAAAAGGTCTAGATGTTGATCAGGAAACTAAGAGCAACTCACCCCATTCATCAGTAGCATACATGCCCCATATGTATGGTTGTACAATAGTTTCGATGTCATGGTGAGAAAGCATAGGATCCCATCAATTGGTTCCCTCACCAATGCTAGACCCAAGAACCAAGTTCAGCTAGAGATCGACGAGTACATGGAGCAACTAAGACGAGAGGCCACCAAGGAATACCTGGAGCTAAATGCACACAACATGCAGAAGTACATTGGTGGTCCCGTCAAGGTCAACACCATGTTTTACATGCTTCAAAACGAGTTGGATATAGGTTCCAATACCATATACCCTGATTCCATGGAGGCAAGAGTCCACTTTCAGAAAGACACCATCAAAAAGTTTGGGGACACCATCATACAGTGCCAAGCTTGGCTTCAATATGTGACCGAGAAGCACCAAGTGGAGGTTGTCGAGTTGGTCTTTCCCCATACTTCAGAATCATATTGTTTTGTCTTGTTAGGATGTCTCTATCATATTTTGTCTTACATGGGTACATGTGGAAAATGTAATATTATTTGTAAATATGTTTTCAGTGAAACTCCAAGTGTAATTAATGGAATGTGAAAGGTCATCATGTTATGTAATGATTTACTTGTAAAGAAGTTGAAGATTCATGAGAGTAGTTAAAGAGTCACAAAGGGGAATGGAAAGGGTCACCCCAGCCTTTTTTATAAATAGAACCTCATAACTCATAGAACGAGCTTTTTGGGAGCCGAGCTTTTGGCTAGGCCTACACTTAGAAAAGGCTTGGGAGTATTGTGAAGAGACTTGGGTTTTGCATAGTGTAGAGCGAGTATACTTCTTTGAAGGAGGAGGTGTTCTTGACTATAATGTTCCACTATTGGGGCTAGTGGTTGTCAATGTTGTATGTATGGATGGAACTTTAACTTATAATATTAATATCAAAGCCAACATGCTTTCATGCATATGTTGTTAATGTATTGGAATATTCTGATTGCTTTAGAAGTGTATGTTGTTTAACTTAAGAATTTGCTTATGAACTAATTTGTATGCAATTGTACAAATAATGTTGAATGCATGTCATTGGTTTAACTCGTCACTTCAATTTGTGGACTATTATACATTTTAGCTTGTGATGTCATTTCGCTTGTGTGTTCCTTTCAAGCTGCGTACTATTACAAGATTCTAAGGGGCACACTTTATTTTCACCTTTGTGTGTTAGAACCTTCATGCATCGCACTGGACTCTCCACAAGGTCACACACTTGATCTCACCCAAAGTTATCATACTTATCTCTACGCACTATCATGGTCAAGGCATTGCACTACCATCCATAGTTGGGACTCCTACTCCAACTTGTAAACCCATTTATTTTGCAATGTTGTTTTACCTGCAAGCAACTTGACTAAGTCCCAAGTTTGGTTATGTGCTAAGGAGTCCATCTCTTCTTTCATGGCTTGCTCCCACTTCTTCCTAGTTTCTACGTGCACTGCTTCTTCATAACATTCTGGTTCACCAGAATCAGTCAACAATACATAATATAATGAAGGAGAGTATCGTTCAGGGGGTCTACTTATCCTGGTAGATCTTCTAACACCACTTTCAGGTGTTTGAGGTGCTTGTTGTTATTATGGTTGTTGTTCTAGCTGTTGATCATTATGATTTTCCAGCACCATCACTTTTCCTATGATATCGTCAAGCACTGTGTATTCTTTGTTTTATTTTTCCTGTTTCTTTTCTTGCAACTAATTCTTATACAAGACCTTTTCATTGAATATTACATCTCTGCTCCTAATGATTTTGTGATTTTCATAAGCATATAAGAGATAACCAAAATCATTAACACCATATCCAATAAAGGTACATTTCTTTGATTTTGCCTCAAGCTTTGTTCTATTTTCTTTATTAATATGGGCAAAGGCTTCACAACCAAAAGTCTTTAGAAATGAGTAGTTTACCTTTTTACCTGTCCATGCCTCCTCTGGAATACCACCATCCAAGGAACTTAAAGGCCCTTTTTTTATTAGATAAACAGCAGTGTCTACAACATCTATCCAAAATTGTAAAGGCAATCTCGCATGCAATCTCATGCACCTTGCACAATCCATGATTGTCTTGTTCATCCTTTTTGACACACCATTTTCTTGCGGTGTTCTTGGAATTGTCTTCTCTCTGCGAATTCCATTCTCTAAACAGTACCTATCAAACTCTTTGCTACAATACTCACCTTCATTATCTGATCTGAGACACTTCAACCTTTTCCCTGTCTCATTTTCAACCAAGGCTTTCCATTTCTTGAAAGTATCAAATAGATCATATTTATTTCGAATATAATAAATCCAGGTTTTTCTGGTTGCGTCATCAATAAAAGTAACATAATAACGAGAGCCACCAAGAAATGATACCTGGGCAGGTCCCCATACATCTGTATGCACAAGCTCTAATTTTTCGCTCTTTATTTGTTTCCCAACTCTAAGGAATCTGACTCTCTTCTGTTTTCCATAAACACAATTTTCACAGAATTTTAAATCAACATGCTCAAACCTGGAAACAAATTTCTTGAGTGAAGAATCTGCATCCCCTTCTCACTCATGTACTTGAGCCTATGATGCCACAATGACGTATCTTCCCCTGTAGAGGTTAAAGCATTAACAGAATTAGGAATACCGTTGCATAGATACAATGTACCAACCTTTTCTCTTTTCGCTATTACCAAGGTTCCTTTAGTGACCTTCCAGGTTTTATCTGGGAAAGTACCTACACAACCTTCACCTCCCAACTGCCCTATTGAAATCAGATTTTTCTTCAGATCTGGAACATGCCTTACCTCCTTAATAGCCATTGTTTTCCATTTTGTTGTTTTATGAAAACTGTACCCATTCCAATGATTTTATAGGGTTTATCATCACCCAATTGAACCTATCCAAAATATCCTTGAACATAATCATGTAAATATTTATTATCAGGTGTGGCATGGAATGAGGCCCCTGAATCTACCACCCAGGCATCAATAAAATTTTCTAATGAAGAATCAAATCATCTTGCAACACATCGCCTATTACATTCGCTTCATGATTAGTTTCTTGCTGCGGGTCTCCTTCTTTTCCCTTTCGAGACTTGCAATATTTCTTCAGGTGTCCTTTCTTCCTGCATTTCCAACACATTATCCCCGATCTGGACTTGGATCTGCCTTTTCTTGACTTATTATGATATCTTGGGCTCTTTCCTCTTTCCATTTTTCTTCCCCTAGTCTCTACAGTCAAAGCATTGCCTGATGTCTCACCGGAGCTTTTTCGTCGCATTTCCTCTCTAAGGATTGCACTGACAACATCATCAAACGTTGAAGTACTAGATCCAGAGATAGAGTTACTAATGCCCATAACTAAGCCATTCCAACTTTCTGGCAATGAGCACAGAAATAACAGAGCCCTAACTTCATCATCAAAATTTACCCCTACAGAACTTAACTGACTTGTAACTATATTAAAATCATTTAAATGGTCTACAACAGATCCACCTTCTGACATCTTCATATTAAATAAACGCTTCACAAGAAATACCTTATTTGAGGCCAAGGGTTTTTCATATAGTTTGGCCAATGCCGAAATTAAACCCTCTGTTTTCATTTCCTTTGAAATATTAAACACTAACGATGTCGCTAGGCATAGCCGTATTGTTCCAAGTGCCTTTCTGTCGAGAATATCCTATTCTGTCTCTATCATACTCATTGGCTTCTTTGTCTTTCTGCTCAATGGTAGGTACAGATCTCTCTAATATAGATAATCTTCCATCTGCATCTTCCACAGTTGGTAATTTTGGCCGTTGAATTTTTCGACCCTAAACCTACCATCTTCTGCCATTGCTCCCACTCGAACCAGGAACCCTTCTCTCCTACGAGTTTATCAGCCAAATAGACCTTCGGCTCTGATACCAGTTTTTAGAAAATTATATATTACAGATCAATGAAACACATAAAATATTGCAGAAATATGAACACAGGAAACACATAAAACAAAAGAGACACAGATATACGTGTTTCACCTAGTTTGGGCTACGTCCACAGAGAAACAACCAGTCCTTCTTTTTATATTATCCAGCAAACTGCAAAGATACAACCTACAACAAATTCGTTGTAACACCTTCTTTGCTGTCAATCTCCTCTCTCTTCCTCACTCAAAATACAGGTCTATGTAGATGCAATACAATTCCCTCATATATAATGAGGGGTTGCCTTCTAGGGTAGAAAACCTAGATTAAACATAACTTCTACCATTAGATCATCTGCTTAATGAATGGCCCAGATTGACTAGAAATTACTAGAATTTCACAAGGCAATTTTACATCTATTTTTAGCTTCGAGGGCGTTGCCCCCGAACCCCAGCCGAGGGACCGCTTGCCCTCAGACTCCCCAGCCGGGGCAGGATCGGCCCCCCGTACCCCCCTACATGGAGGGGTGTACAGTATTCCTGGGGTATACATCTGGCTGAGACCTTTGAATACAGAAGATAATTAGGCTCCACACCTAACATCTCTAATGTTGTTAAATAGGGAATCCATACAGGTGAGGATGGTTTTAGATAGAGGAGGAATGACTTGTTGTAGAGTTTTGTGAACCCAACGTTTCGGACTACCAAGTGAGTCCATCATCAGGGGACGCGACAATAGATAATCTTCAATCTTAATGATGTATCCATGAGCTGGGTTTAGGGTATATATATCTAGGTTATTAAAGAATGATGTGAGAAATTAGGTCGGCCAATGTATTTAATTAGTTATTAAAAAAAAATTATTATTTATTTATTATTATTATTATTATTATTATTATTATTTATTTATTTTTTATTTTTTTTAAATCAAAAATTAATTGTTTTGAATAATGGATTACTTACTTTATTAATGAGTTTAAATTAATTAAATAATTATTTATTTATTTATTTATTTGTTAATTAAATAACCTAAATAATTATTTGATTAGATAGTCTTCGGCAAAATCACATAACAAATCTTTTGTCGACGCGTTTCGAACCAGCCAGGAACCACACTGGCTGGTTCGAAACGCGTCGACAAAAGATTTGTTATGTGATTTTGCCGAAGACTATCTAATCAATGTTATGGATCACAGAAGTCTAAATTCCTAAATAATTATTAATTATAATATAATAATTATTTATTTGTTTATGTATATAACATAAATAATATAATAATTAATTATTAATTAGATAATATAATAATTATTTATTTGTTAAATATTTGTAATAATTATTAATTATAGTATATATTATTTATTTATGTTATATACATGAACAGATAAATAATTATTATATTATAATTAATAATTATTACAAATATTTAACAAATAAATAATTATTATATTATAATTAATAATTATAACAAATAATAATTATAATAATTATTTATGTTATTTAATTAACAAATAAATAAATAAATAAATAATTAATTAATTAAATTATATATATATATATATATAATAACAATTAACATATATAGATACATATTTCATCAATTTTTTTTTTCCAAATATATAATTAAATTAAAAATTAAAAGTTAAAGAAAATTAAAATAGAATATAGAAATTATAATAAATAAAAAAGATTAATAATAATTTAATAATCAGAATAAACAAACAATTAAATATAACAAATAAATAAATAATTAATTAGTTAATTAATTTAAACTCATTAATAAAGTAAGTAATCCATTATTCAAAACAATTAATTTTTGATTTAAAAAAAATAAATAAATAAATAAATAAAATATATATAATAATAATAATAATAATAAATAAATAATAAAAAAAATTTAATAAATAATTAAATACATTGGTCGACCTAATTTCTCACATCATTCTTTAATAACCTAGATATATATACCCTAAACCCAGCTCATGGATCCATCATTAAGATTGAAGATTATCTATTGTCGCGTCCCCTGATGATGGACTCACTTGGTAGTCCGAAACGTTGGGTTCACAAAACTCTACAACAGGTCATTCCTCCTCTATCTAAAATCTCTAGTGTTGTTGCTACAACAACTCCTGAAACTAAAAAAAATCCAACCTGAATCAGTATGATGCATTTGTCACCATGTATCTCATTGTTATTGTCTATGTCAATTGAAAACTCTACACTTCTTCTGATTTTTCCTTTCTGCAATGTTGTCAACTCTTCTCTGTGCTCTTCAGTATCTGACTACTCTATCCTTTGTCACTTTGTTCTCTCACTGCATCAATTGCTATTGATTCCTCCTACCACTATGTACTTTGGGCTCTCATAGCAAGTTACATTCATGAGATAAAACCTCTCAATGGACCTTGCCCAATTTGATCCCTCTTGGACTATCACTTCACATCGCCCCACCTCTCACCTAGAGGTATGGTTGCATGTGCTCCCTTTGCCCACCTGCCTCAAAATTTCCCCCTACTAGAGGTCTCTGCATGAGTGGATGCCTCCACTCGGTACCTGTTCTGATTCCTCTAAAAGGTACCTGTACTAGTCCCGGTAGCTCTATACCTCTCGTAATCTCCAAACTCTATGCTCTGCTTGAGGTATTTATGCTCAAAATCACTTAATATATCTATGTTCCTCATCATATGGAACGAGGCATCATTGTCAAGATACAACATGCCTCCCATCATAGTTCTAGCCATGCATGAAATGAGAGTGAAATCAAGCTTGAATTGTGAAGCTAGAGCTTCACCTACTACAGCTATTGCAGGCTCCTTCTTACTTTCTTTCTTCTGTGGGCAATTCGTGGCATAGTTCTCATGCTTGTGACAGTGAAAACACTTGAATTTTGACATGTCCATCTTCTTTCCACCCACCTCAGCTTGGTAATTCTCTCCCTTGGCCTTATTTTCCTTACTTGTTAAGGAAAATTCCCTTTCCACTTCTTTGGAAGAGGTCCCATCCCTAGTGTTCCATCGAAACTCCTCTTGTACCAAATCCAACTACAGTCATTCCCAATTTGGCAGCTTCTCCCTACCATTGAGAGAGTCCTAATAACTATGTCAACTCTTGGGAAGTTCTAGAAGAACTAGGCTCACCATATCATCCTCGACAACAATGATTCCAACACTTCCAAGCTCATCCCAAGAATGGGTGAACTTGGTTAAGCAATTTGGAATTGAGTCGCCCACCTCCATATTGATTTTTCGAAGTTTGTCCTTCAGTGCCAACTTTCTATGGTCACTTTTGTTCTGAAACAGGTCCGTTAATGCTTTCCAAATAGAATACGAAGTTTCCTTGCCATGGAGACTCGAGCCAATGTGGTCTCCAACTCCCTCAAGGATAATTTGCCTCGCCCTTGCCACACACTTCTTCCATTCATCCAGATCTTTGGGATCTAATGTTGGAGGCTTAGGAATGCCTTGATCAATGAATTCCTTGAGGCCATTATCTTCTAGTACTACCTCCATCATGTCCTTCCAGGCTATGTAATTCGAGTTGCCATCTAAGTCATACTCGAGTCCCAAACCATGGAGAGCCATTTTCTGTCCGTAAAATGTGAACTGTAAATTTGAATTTTACCTGTAACCCCAAACTTGGAAGCTCCTCTATTATATTGCCTTCAACTTCGATACCAGGTAGATTTTCTGTAGATTCAAGCGCTCATGTAATGTACTAAAACACAAGACAATAATCTACTTTATGCTTCAGCGGAAGCCAATGATTGATGAAAACAATAATCAGCAAGAGGAAGAACATTAATGGCACATAACACAATATTTCTCTAGGAGAAGTAACTTCTAAAAACCCTGACTATCTATATTGCATTAATCAGAAATCCAAGATGAAAATATAATGCTTGTTCTCATTAGAACAATCCTCGCACAAGTATAATCAACTCTCTGCTCACAAGTTATCTCAAGCCAAACCTTAGCATATTCTGCTGCTCTCCAAGCCTTTATTTCCTTGCATAACTCCTAAGAGGATCAACCCATATTTAATTGGGAAATCCTTCTTCCAAAACTGCGCAATCCAAACTTAGGTCGATAACTGATTGCATGCATGATTTGTAGAAAATCATACAACTGATAGTACAATGTCCCTGCACGCTAGTCTCAACTGCGTCTTTCTTTGAATGGACATGCATGAATTTCTCTTGAGTGAATCTCCAGTTACCTTGAGCGGCACCGAGGATGCATCAATGCACCAATTCACTACTAGACCTCTACTAGTTCCACACATAGTTAGAAGTAGTTTGACTGTCTATAACTCAGTCAAACTGAGTTATCTAATTACAACTCAAATAAACTTAATCTGGACCCCTAAAACTTAGTGATCACACTTACATGACTTCAGATAGACTTCCAACTCGAAATTCCTAAGTTAACTAAGTCAACTTAACTTAGTTAACTATTACAAGTTTCTATGAGAAAAGAATTACAATTTAATTCTAGAGCAAATTAAATTGGAATTTCTAGATGTTATTTTTAACATTTCTTGTTGCTATTTTCAACATTCCTTACAAGAAATGATCATTTGTGCATCACCTATCAATATTAAATCATCAACATATAAAACAATGATAAACAATTTAGCTTCTACCAAAATATGATAGAGATTCACATCTGCTTCACTTTTGGTGAAGTCAGGTCTAGTGAGATAACTTTCTATCCAAGTGTACCAAGCTCGGGGTTCTTGTTTGAGACTGTACAATGCTCGCTAGAGTCTACACACATGAGACTCCTAATCAAATGTCTCAAAACCTTTTGGTTTCTCTATGTACACTTCCTCCTCAATAACACCATTGAGAAATGTTGCTTTCACATCCATCTGGTGGATCTTCCACCACATAAGTGCAACGAGTGCAAGAATTGATCTAATGGACATATGCCTTGCTACGGGAGCAAAGGTTTCCTCGTAGTCAATTCCATCAACTTGAGAGAATACTTTAGACACAAATTGGGCCTTATACTTCTCTACGCTTTCATTTTCTACATGCTTAACCTTGAAGATCCATCTTGAACCCACAACTGATTTATTTGTCATTCTTGAGACCACTTCCCAAAAACCATTCTTCATGATGGATTCATATTCTTCCACCATTACATCGACCCAAACTAGTTTCTCAACTTATTCCTCAAAATAGGATGGCTCAGTCTCTACAATCTCAATCATTAGATCCATGTAGCTAGTGTACCTCTCAGGTGACCTCCTTTTCCTGTGCAAATTTGAAGGAGCTCCCACATTCTCCCTCACATCCTACACCAATCTATCTACTTCATTGGTTCATATTCTACCTTCTCTGAATGGTTCTTCTTGAGTGGATGTCTCCACTATACTTCCTCACTAATCCTCCATTTGTAGTTCTTCCACAAATTCCTAAGGTTCCTCCTTGGGAGCTAAGAGATCCTCGTATGGTTGGATCTGAAGCTCCCCTTCAAGAGAGCATCTAATTGCTTTCTCCTTGTCAAAATTTACATACTTTTGTACAACTGTCATTCTAAGGGAAGGTAAGTACACTCGGTAGTTGTATGGAGTTTCAATGTAACCCACAAAAACTCACAATTGAGTTGTCAGCTCAAGTTTCTTCCTCGAATATTTGGAGACATGGAAGTAAACATCGATTCCAAAAATTCTAAAGTGAAACACATCCAACTTTCTCGCTAAGAAATCCTCCTCTGGTGTAATCATATCAAGAATTCGATGAGGACTCTGGTTCTGTAAGTAGATTGTTGTGTTACATGCCTCTACCCACAAATGCAGTGGCAGGCCTTGGTCATGTAGCATAGCTCTCGCAACTCCCACAATGCTTTGGTTCTTCCTCTCAGCTACCCAATTTTGCTATGGCTTGTGGGGAGCTATATGTTCTCTTCGAATTCCTTCTTTGGAACACAAGTTCTTGAAGTCATTTGAAACACACTCACCTCCATTGTTGCTCTTGAGAGCCTTCACCTTCTTGTTGGTCTCTATCTCAACTAGTGCCTTGAATTCTACAAACTTTGAGAATTTCGCATCCTTCTTCAACATGAGGAAGATCCAACACTTCAGAAATCATCAATAAAAATAACATAGTACTTATGTCTAGCAGTGGAGTCTATCGAGAAGGGTCCACAAGCATCATATTGGAATCTCTCCAAAAATACATGTGTATTTTTGTCTTGATTATGGAATGTGGATTTCACATACTTCCCCAAGGTACAACCCTTGCAGACATCTTGCTACTCAAGTGATCCTTTATGGAGGCTAGTGGTTATTTGTTGCATAATTTTTAAGGCATGATGATGCAAATTTCCCAATCTCTTGTGCCAGAGCTCACTAACATTATGACCTTGCAATTTCTCTGCCTTAATGATTAAAGCAGCATAATCTTCCACATCAATTTTATACAAGCTTTTCACATGAACCCCAATCTGCTTCACCTTTCCAATAGCTATGGGCCTATGAAAGGCTTTACCTTTACTGAAGATTACATAGTCGCAGTCTTCCAAAATTTCTACAAAGATGGGGTTCCTCTTTAGGCCTAGAACAAACATGACATCTTTGAGGCGAAGAGGGGATCTTGACTCCCTCTTAAAGGTTATTGTACCAATCCTGGTAGCATTGTACCTTTCGTCATCTCCAAGCTCAATATGCATCTAGAGATATTTCTCCTCCACGTCACTGAAAAAATATCTACACCCTGTCATGTGGAATGAGGTACCTGAGTCCAACTACCACACACTCCCCACCACAATGTTGGTCATGCATTGGATAAGGGTGAATTCTAGTTCAAACTGTGAAGCCAGTGCTTCACTTGTTGCTCCTCCTGAGTTCTTCCTACCATAATTTTCGTGTGGACTTTGTAGCATAATGCCCAAATTCATGACAATTGAAGCATCTTATTTTTTAAAAGTCTTTCTTCTTGCCCCCTTAGCTAGAATATGGTTTGGTTTGAGATTTCTTCCCTTTTTCCTTCTTTCCCTTTCCAACCAATGTAAAATTTTCTTCATTCTCTCCCTTGGATGAAGTTCCATCTCTGGTATTTGGCCTGATTTCTTCTTGTACCAAATTAGACCATAAGTGTTCCCAATTTAGCAATTTCTCCCTCACATTCACTGAGTCTTGGTAGTTATGCTAGCTTTTGGGAAGGCCTAGAAGAGTTAGGCTCACTAGGTCATCTTCTGCAACATTGGCACCAACCCCTCCAAGCTCATCCTGAACTTGTGTAAACTTGGTGAGATACTGTGGAATAGTATCATTCTTTTGAATCTTGATGTTTCAAAGTTTGTCTTTGAGGGCTAGTTTCCTATGGTCATGAAAATTCTCTAATAGCTCTTCCAATGCCTTCCACATTGTGAAATGATTTTCTTTTCCATGGAAATTTGAGACAAAGTGGCCTCACACTCCCTCCAAGTTTATTCTCCTCACCTTTGCTACATCTTTCTTCCATTGGGCTAGGTTCTGGGAATCAGTTGATCGTGGTTGTGGAATGTTGGTCTTGACATATTCTAGTAATCCATTTTCGTCAAGCACTGCCTTCATGTGATCCTTCCAGACAATGAAATTTGAGCTGCCTTGCAAGGCATGCTCTAGTCTTAGTCCATTGATGGTCATTCTCCCAACTCTGAAGAAATCCTGCTACACTGAAGTTGAAAATTTGAACCTCCTAAGGAAGAACTTTGATATTCTTGTTCTAATGTGAATTATGCTCTAACGCCATGTAGAAATATGGTGATAGAATTTCAACTACTCAATAAATTTATTCTAAATCGAAAGACACAATTCTACTCTATTATTATGCAAAAATTAATTCACAATTTAGAACAACATTCACAAACATGCATCTATCACATACACAATTACACATATTTATCTAGGGGAAACCAACTAGTAAAATCCCCTTAAGCCTGCTTGCATTAATCTGATGAAAATAGAATGTATTACAATTTCTTTCCCTCTCTGAGCTCAACTTGCAAGTGAATAACCTTTCTCTCTACTCAATGAGAAGAATTGACCCAGAGTTACTCAATTTCTGCCTCATCTTGAGTCCCTATTTCCTTGCCCAAATCGTGAGGAATTAGGACCCTATTTTTTAGGAATTTTCCTCCAATTGATTGTGTAATTACCAAGGTGGGATCTCTAACTACATGCAATACCTATACACTCAAGACTGGTCTGCAACTGATGTTACACTACCTTGGAATCTCCACCACAACTGGAGAACCCAAATTCTCTGCATGCACTAGATATTTTTGGTTGATTGATCAGTTAACTAGATGATCACTTAGTTAGACTATTGTCCCACTACAACACTGACATCCAGTTAGTTCTATCAACAATTAGAACTAGTTTAACTCAACACAAATGGAAATAACTAAACTGAATTGCTACAAATTAGCAATCACACATGCATAATTGAAATCCAAGCCCTCTAACTCGAATTGACTGAGCTAATTGAGTGACAAGAGCCATGTCACCTCAGTTAACTACATCCAAGTTGTTTGCTGATGTGGAAATTCGAATTTTCTCAATTTTACGAAGGCAAAGTCAAATTAACACTTTCTTGCTACACTTATAAACAATTAGACAATCAAGATTTCTAAGGGAAAGACAATGAAAGTCAAACATGAGCTTTAACAATTTAGGTTAGCCATGGTTAATGGAATTATAGAAATGAAAAGGCATAATACAACATGTTAGAAAGACAATATTCTATAAATCCTTTTTCCAATTAGCTTTATCAATTATTCCTAAGTTTGTACGCTACCCCATAGCACCAAAAACAAATTGTGAAATTGCTAAAGTGCACTTGGAAAAATTTGACATATCAAAGGCTAAAGGGCACTTGGCAAGCTTTGAAAAATCTAGTAAAATTTCCAATACTCAAGTTAATAGCTTCACACGATGTTTGATTAATGAAGTTTGTGCCATATTGAATACTTATTTTTATAAGGAATTGGAAGAGTGTAGATGTTGGAAAGGCAATTTCGAAACACAAATTAGTAAAATTTTCTCTTTTCTGAACCATGTCCTAATACTCATCTCCTTCAAAAATTAAGTTACATTCATTTGTTGCACTTCCCACACTCATCGTGTTCCTCATTTTGAATCTCAGGCTTTTTTCTTTAAATTCAACTAGATGAAATCAAGTTTGATTCTCTTTCAAGCTAACAATATCAAACATAATCGTTTCCCTGCTTCCATCCCTCTTTTGTTTAACCACTAATAACAATATATGAAATCAAAACCTCTTGATTTGAAGGATTCTATGTTACTATTATGGATTACAATGTCTCTTGCATAGCTTATCAAAATGGATTTTTTTTTTTTTGCAAAAAGATTCGATAATATTTTTTTTATTAATACTTTTTAATGTCCTTTAAACCTACCTGGTCTCTAGGATCATCTCTTGTTTTAGAATCAAAATTTGAAATCAATTTAATTATAGATTCATTAAAATATGTTGGGGTTCCATATCTGGTTTTTTTAGTTGAACAACTTCACCTTGTCAAAGCTAAGCAGATATTGTTGTACTTACTCCCAATTCACATTAAATGATTAAGAACTAGGTAACTAGCATATATATTATGATTAGTTGTGAAGAAATATAATAGTCTAGATTTGAAGTGTGGGGTCTCTATCTAATGTGAAGGTATGTTTAGAATGGAAGAAGTAAATTGTTGACATTATTCATATTAACTAAAGGAGCTTAAAAATTTATTCTTTGAAAGTAAATTTTATGCACGTCTTCTTGGGAAAGTTGTTTTCAACATTTTTTTTTTGAAAAATTTCTTATACATAGAAAATACTTTCATCAGCAAATCAAAAAGCAAAGAAGAAGGCCATTAATAATGGATTTTATGTCCTCCTTATCACTGCTACTAAACTGAAAATAAAATCAAAACATTGCTACTTCATGGAAAGACTTGGAATTCTTTCTAAGCAAAGAACATTTAGCCAACGACTGTCTATGTACATCATTCTTCCACATAGTACAGAAAGCATGCAAATAATTCACGTCATTATAAAAAAATACCTACATTGGATCTTCTAGAGGGTATACAAAGCAAATATCCTTAGATGCCATAAAATACCAATGAAATATGAGTGAACCAAATAGATTCAATCACCAAGTAGAATTTCCTAGCAATGAATATTTCCTTAGAGAACTGAATACATATTGAACATACTCTTAACCATTCTTTAAGGATTTTAGAAAATCTTGCCACCACTGACTTTCTCTCCCACTATAGATGAAATGTTGCGCTGGAGACAATGAGGATGGGTATTCTCATGATCGCTTGGCCACTCTTCACAGAGCAACACTCCAACCCTAAATCTGTTGTCGATGAGATCCAGATCTACCAAACCCTAAAATTGGGGTTTTTAAACCATATTCAAGATTCCAAACAACTCAAGAAAACCCTTCATTCCCCATGACAAAGGAGGTCAATCGAAAAGATCCAAATATGCCAAATCCTTAGATTGTGTTTCTTAAACCAGATTCAAGCTTCCAAAGAACTTAGGAAAGCCATCATTCCCTGTGAAAAAGGGGGCTTTGAAGTAATAATTTCGAGAGTGAAAGGGATAAGCATGTGGGCTCGCCCCAAAATGAGCGAGGGATTCCTCACAATCTATACTTTTCCTTTCCCATGGGTATTCTCTATTTGGGTATGCTAGATGTGGCTACCCCTATCTCTGTTGGTCGTCGTCGCTACCCCTGTCTTTGCTAGTCGTCGTTGTTGCCCCTGTCTTTGCTAGTAGCTACCTTTACTACTACCATGCTGCTATAGACTATGATGTTGTCTATTAAATTAGGTATGGATATGGATCAGAGATGGAAGGGTTACCATAGGGTCTTTATTGTTGGGTATCAGTCGCAATTTGGAAGATAAAGGTTTCCAAGGGCTTTGTGAAAGGAGGGAGACCATGGAGCCTCGTGAAAGGAAGGAAAACAAGCAATGCATGGTGTAAAAAATCCTTTTATGCCCTAGAATTTCAACACGATAGAAAAATTCAACATCATGCCATCTAATTTTTCCTTTTGTCCTAATTAAGACAATTATCTTTAAATGAAGATAACTTTAAGACTAAAATTTAATTTCGTCTTAAGCTACCCTGATCTATAGTAGTGCTTAAGCCACAATCATTAGAGATGAGAAAAGAAGTTGTTAATTGCCTATTACATCAATGTGATTAAATCAAATAAACAAATATTCATTCCTTCATATATGTCTTTGAAAAATGTCTATGGAGGTTATGTCCGGTGGTTGGGTAGAATGGTTGTTATCTTCTCCATGCAGGTTTAGATCCCTACTAGTAACATGATGAGCTATAATTTCTTAGATAAATATTATTGTAATGGATTTCATGCTTATTAATATTATTATATTAGTTTTGAGACTTGTGAACTTTTGAGTATATTTACAAGCTGGCCTAATATTAGCATCCCATTTCCCCATTTGGTTCAGGCTCACACTCCTACAATCTCCGTTCCCGCCACCAAGCAAACCCTGAATTGCTTGGACTCAGTATCACACCCTCTAATGTTGAGCATAAACCCACACAAGGAAGGCCTTCCAAGATGTCAAAATCCATTAAGATTGTTGGGGATGATGTTTCCCAGGGCAGAAAAAACACCATTTAACTGGTACTTAGAGCACCAGACTCCCTTGGCATTGTTCCCCAATGAAGTGCCTCTCCTACAACTATAGGGGTTTAGCTAGTCCCTCTAAAAAATTAGCCCTTAAGAGGCTCTTGAGCTGTGAGCCTTGTGACATTATTTTTCTTCAGGAAACCCTAAGTACCTTTTGAGCAAATTGTTAGGACCCTTCTATCTATCTTGCTTGGGTGACACTTTCAAGCCTTAGACACGGTTGGGAAATCTGGGGGGGCTAGCTCTCGGGATAAACCCTCGATACATCAAAGTTACATCGTCTTGGGGAGGTCGGGATTTCCTGGGAATTGATATTTTTTTTCTGCTAAATTGGGTAGAAATCTTCGTATTGCAAACATTTATGCTCCCAATCACAATAGATTGGATTTCTGGCAGCAGCTCCTAGAAAACCCCCTGATAGATCAATCCACTATTCTAGGGGGAGATTTAAACTCTTCCATTGGACATGAAGATTCTTGGGGACACCATTCGAAACTAGATCCACTCTTAGAACAACTGGGGACCCTCTTGGAGCAACATGGTCTTATTGATATCCCTATGAACAAGAAGATGCCAACCTGGCACAACAGAAGGACTAGAGATGCTACTCTAGGGAGTAGACTTGACAAGTACGTCATTCATGAAGATTTGCTTACCTCCCTCACAAATTAGAGACAATGGGTGGGCACTGGAGGAATATCGGATCATTCCCCTATTTACTTGGAAGTGGTTGTCTCCTTCAACAAACCTAGTGCTCCTTTTAAGTTCAATTCGACCTGGTTAAAGGATCTGGAATATCTCAGGTTGGTTTTGGAATTTTGGAAGGCCCATCCCTTAACAAATGTCTAGAGGAAGGTCAAAGGGTTCTATAGTAATCTGTTCAATCTTAAGTGATTATCCATAGATTGGGCCAAAAGGAAAAAGGTTAGGGAGGAAGATACCCTTGTTGACATTGAAAATCAACTGGCCACTCTAACAGATGAACAAGGAAGAGGGTTCATCTCTATAGTAGCACAACTACACCTTGTGGGTTTGGAAGCTCGAAGATCAAAGATATTGTTGGACCGGGAAGAAAATTGGAGACTCAGAAGCAGGGAAATTTGGTTACAAGAAGGGGATGGCAATACTAAATTCTTGCATAAATTTGCAAATGGAAGGAAAGCCAGCAACACTATCTAGTAGATGCCCAGAGAATAGGGACTAATTGCTAAAACATATAACCAGCTAGTACGACTAGGTAACTCTCACTTCAAGTAGTTTTTCAAAGCCCCACCAGGCACACCACTAGCTGATATCATTTGCATTGCTGGGCATTTCCACAGATTTGTGGAACCTGACTTGTGGAGGATCTCATAAGACCTGTTACTACGTGGGAATTGGAGGGAACCCTGAAGTGGTTTAAGAAAGACAAAAGTTCGGGGCTGGATGGTTGGTCTCTGGAATTATATCTTAATTTCTTTGACATTATTGGACCGGATCTATTCAATGTGATCGAGGAATGTCGTTCATCAGGTAGAATGTTGCACCTAAAATTCCACCTATATAGCCCTCAATCCCAAGATGGACTTCCCACTATCCTTCAATGACTTCAGGCTTATATCCTTGTGTAACTGTCTATACAAAATTATTGCGAAGATTATTGCTAACCACATCAAGCCTTTCCTATCAGAAAACATCTCCTCAAAACAGTTTGCCTTCCTTCAAAATTGACAAATCCATGAGGCCATCGGCATGGCACAAGAGGCCTTACACTCCATCAAACAAAATAAGCTTAAAGGGATAATGCTCAAGATTGACCTCTCAAAGGCCTTTGATAGGGTCAACTGGTTATTCTTAAGGATGATCCTTACTCACCTGAATCAGTCTCCCATTCTTTTCAGGCAGAGAGAGGAATCAGGCAGGGGTGTCCTCTCTCTCTCCACTGCTTTTTCTTATTGTGATGGAAGACTTAAGCAGGCTGATTGCATCAGGAAAAAGAGCTGGGAGACTCAAGGGTCTCAAGATTATGGAACAATGCATTCTATCACACCTGCTCTTTGTGGATGACATTCTCATCTTCTTAGATGGAGGCATACAGGACGAAAACACATTCTCTGAAGTATTGAATCTTTTTTGTGATGCAACTAGGATGGAAATTAATGAAGCCAAATCCACTATATCTTTCTCAATTTGTACTCAACAGGAGACAAATCATACACTCCAACACTTCCCCTTCCAAAACCTAATTATGGAGGAGGGATTGAAGTACTTGGTGTTCAAGATAAAAGCAAATGGATACAAAATTGCAGATTGGACATGGTTGATTGCAAAGGTGGAAAGAAGATTAAACATTTGGAGCCATCATCTACTATCCAAAGCTAGTAGATTGGTGCTCATTAAATCAGTTTTGGAAGCAACACCGGTCTTTTGGATGTCTCTGGCCTGGATCCCCTAAGGCATTCTACAAAGGATCTAGCATATCCATTGTCACTTCTTATGGAAGGGTCACAAGGATGCAAAACCCTATGTGTGAGTCAAATGGAGTAGAATTGCAACTCCCAAAAAATGGGGCAGTTGGGGCCTCAAAAACCTCTCTACCTTTGCACAAGCACTAGCGGCCAAATTAGGATGGTTGCTTCTAAAGGATAAGAGCCTTTGGTTATAGGTGTTTACCTATAAATACATTTGGCCGCACTCAGTCATGCACTGGTTAAGGTTACCTGCTTGGAACAAGAAATAATTTCGGTGATTTGGAGGGCTATTATAAATACCCTTCCCATTATAAGAAGGGGTCGTATTTGGCGGATCGACAACAGTATGCTTTTCCACATTGGGATTGATCCATGGATTGGCTGTGGAAACTCATACCATCTCCCTTCTGGCTTGCTTGCTTTCCTAAACCATAATGGAGTGGCAAACATCGCACAAATTAGGGACCTACACAACACCACTATATATCAGCAAGTGTGGTTATCAGGGGAGGCCTTGGATATATAGATCAATGGCATATGGAGTGGAGGTGTTTTTTGGTGGAGTTAACTGAATTCCATGTGAGATTAAGGGACGAGGATGATGAACTAATTTGGGGGCTTGCATAGAAGGGAAACTATACTCCAAAGGATGGATATCCTATTATCCATGCTAGCCATAAGCCCGATTCATTTGATAGCTGGTGGAGCAGCATATGGAAGCTAAAAGTCCCGCCACATACTCGTCTATTGATATGGAACATCATTATGGACAAAACCCCAACCGGAACAAACCTCAAAAAACAAGCTTGGCAGGGACCTACATGGTGTGTATTATGTTGTGAGGAGGAGGAATCAAACTACCATCTCTTCCTCCCTTGTCCTACAACACAATGGGTCTAGTCGCAGGTGTTACATACTCTAAACATAACACTTACATGGGCTGGCAAGGATATACTAAAAGCTTAGAACTAGTGGTGGGCTGAAGCACCAGACCCAAGATCCTGAAACCTTCCACTAATGGTATGATGGCATATATGGATGAGCTGAAACAAAAATATATTCCGTGGGAAGTTGATAGTTTGGCCTCTTATTGTTCCCAAGATTTGTAACAGCTACATGGAAATTCCGGTTGATGAACAGGCTATCAAGATTCAGAACATTACCCTGGAAGTCATAGACAAGGAGAACCCTTGGGCATATTTTGATGGATCAGTGCAGGAACAGGGTTGTGGCGGTGGCATTATTCTCCATATATCTGAGTCACATTATTTTCACATCCGTTTGGGGTTGGGAGATGGCACAAATAACTTCGCGGAGCTCCTTACACTCCACCATCTCTTATATTTTGCTTTAAACAAAAACTGCAGACGCTTACAAGTTTATGGGGACTCCAAGATTGTTATTAATTGGTTCAATTGCATTTCTACATGTCATGCATAATACACTCAGAACCATATTGGATGATATTTTGTTATTAAAAACACATTTTGATCATGTTTCATGTGCTCATATCTACATGGAGCGCAATGATCCCACAGACACCTCTCAAAAGCGGAAATGAATCATCCTAGAGGGGAATGGTTGATCAAGGAGCACACACCTAAACAGATCTATAAATATTATCATAGACCATACATGGTTCAAGAACTGCAGAGGGCTGACAAACCCTAATTTATCTATTTTCTGTTATTAATTTCTGTCTACAGGACAGTGATCACCATGGGTGAAATTTTGAATATGTAAATAATATAGTATATGGTCGGGTACTATCGGCACACCCTACTCTGGGTTTTTTATATAGGTTTTTATGATACAATTATTCTCAGATGACCGCGGTTATTCTTTTGCATATGATTATGGAATTTACAACATGTAATTTTCCTATTAATAAAAATTACGATATTTTTTCCCCGAAAAAAATACAACTTAATAAAAATAAAAATTGGAATTAGTTTATTTCGATAATGAAATGATATCATATGAAATAATAATCTCCCCTTGTGCCATATGCGACATATGGTGTAAGATAAACTTTTAGAATCCGCTTATGAATTGACCATCTCCCTTCTTTGCCTTTACATAGGACTTTTGCATGCCTTTGAAAAGCCATGTGATTGCACCAAAGGCTTTTGCCTGACTCCGTAATTTCACATGTTTTCATTTCTTTTACGAACGTGGTTTCATCTCAAAAACAAGAGATCATGATGAAAAATCCTTTGGTCTTTTATAAAAAAAAATATTCGAATCTTTTATCTTAAAATAGCAGAGCTTAAAAGTTTTCCAGTAATAATTTAGTCCAGAAGATAATAGAAACTTTGGTATAATTATCTATCATAAAAAAATTTAATATAAACACTCTTGCAATCAAATTTCTGTACATAAAATTCTCCAAATTCCAATTAAGAATTCAGAATCCAGCCAAATTATAGCCTCGTTAAACAGCCATAAAATTTTACAACTTATTTCCTTATTTCCGCGGACCCAATAATCACTGAGGCGAGTGAACATTTACTTTACTCCCGCGCTTTTCCACTTTGGGAAATGTAAGGAATGTGGCCGTGCAATTTTTAATAATTTCTTTTCATAAAAAAATGTTTAATAATTTCTTTTTATAAATTAAAAGTTAAAATAATTAATTATAATATATTATTTTGATTATATTTAAACATTGTTGTAGTATATTAATAAATATGGTTACAAATCTAGTCAATTTTATGCATTCTACATATGCATTTAATATAAATTATATTAGCAATTATTCTTAAAAGTGCAAAGATACACAAAAAGAATATAAGATTTGGGAAGATTATATTAGAAAACTAAATCACTAAATATAAAAAATATTATTTCTAATATAATAAATGTTAGATAATGGTTATCTGAAATTTTTTTGAGAAAACTCTATTACAAAGAACAACTTTAGCCGAAAAGAAGTTTGCACCTCAATATATGTGATCCCTCTAAGTGTTTAGTAGTTCTAGAGCTAAGAGTGATCTAGATTTGTTATATATCAGTGATCATCATATACATTGGTCCAATGAATATCATTTCTTTTTTATGTCAATATACAAAATTGTGCTAATTATGTTAAATGACAATGATTTTAAAAAGTATACATTATGTACAATAAAGTTTAGAAAAACCATATTAATAAAATTAAAAATATATACATAAAAATCATCATAAACCATTAAATCAACATCTCTACCATCTATCTTTACGTTGTAAGGATTTCCCCTCTGAAATCAACTCTCCTGGGTGACACCGTGTACTTTTAAGCGTCGTTGATACTGTGTGTTAGACGATTAAAGTATTTTCCCTGGTCGGATCACAACGTAGGTATTACGTTGAAGGTAGTTAAAATAGTTATAGGTGTAACTGGAAGGTCGGCTTGGGTTCATTACAATCACTCCAAGGAGGTTCCTGGTGAAGATTCAGGGGCATCTAATGAAGTAATGCAAAGAGAAAAAACCCACGAAAGGGAAGCTTGAGAGCTGTTAACTTTTAAAATCGTGGAGGAGCCTTGGTGTTGGTTGTGTAACAAAGCATTGTTTCCCGTGTAGGTTCCCATAACCATAGCGCTCACGCTCCCCATTGCGAGGTTCCTTGCGAGGCGAAGACTGGTCAAGGATAACATCAGGTAGAGTTTTGGGTTTTATTTGTGATTGATGATGTCTGTGAGTTAAATCCTTTTGCTTTAAGGTTTCTTACGTTGTCAGTAGGGTTTTCAATATGTTGTTGATGGTCTCCACCCTTTTAAATCTATGCTTAGTGGACATTTATTTTGTAGGCGTTTAAATTTTTGTGACAAAGAACAAAATCAAGGGCATGTTCCTTTCTTTAAGTTTTCTTTTGTGGAACAAGGACTTCAAGAGCTTTGGATCTGCTTTGTTCGGTGTAGAATCTGCCACCATTGTAACAAAAAACAAAATCAACAAGTCCAGGCGCTTGTTCCTTTTTTTTAGTTGTGGCTTCAAAGTCATACAATACCACACCTCCACATGTCGATAGTAGATTATCAATGGATAAAAATTCCAAATCCTAACCTGTCGAGCATAAGTTCCCGGTAGCCGATTATCAGAGATTTTATCTTCTTCCCCTATCTAGTTGTTTAAAAAAAAGAACTTTATCTAAGCGTTTATCTTTGTCTTGTGTCTATTTGTGTTTTCTATGTCTAGTATTGTTTTAGAATTTGTTATTTGAGGTTTTATCTTCTTCCTCTGTCCACTTTCTCATGCTTGCAACATCTAATGTTTCATGCTTTAGTAAATTTGTATGAGAAACAAATATCATGGAAAATAGAAGGAATAAAGGCATGTTTGGCGGTTTTATAGTGAACGCTTTGGCAAATGTTAGAGTGTTATCTAGGAGAGATTATTGAGTCAATTATGGATGGCACTCAATGACCTATATAGAGAACTTGGAAAGAGATCAATTAATGATAGGGGCACTGGACTGAAAACATTTGGAAAGAGTGCCTCTGCAGGGAGTGTTTGGAGAGCCTTAGAGGATGATGCTACTCACGTTTGCAAGAAAGAATGGAAAAATAGACCTAATGGATCCATGAAAGAAAAATTGAATGCCAAATACTTTCGATACTAGCATTAAGAAATTTAAATTCTAGAAGGACAAGGCATGAAAGTATCACTTTCTAAAGTGTTTGGAAACTTGTTGTAGACTTTCTCTGAATGGGAGATATAGATTTTGCATTTATAGAGGTTCTTTGTCCTGTGGAAGATCTAAAGGTATGCTTCTTCCAGAGCCAATGCTCCCTTAACCTATATTTTCCTTTCCAAAATTCTAGTGAGGAAAAAAATATCAAAGACAAATACGCTCACCTATTACTGTAAACATCTCCTTAGGCTGGTCATTCATGCGACATTAATATATTTAGAATGGTGATTCTTCTTCTAATTATTTGAATATATTTGGGTAATTACAGGCTTCCTAGTGACTTTGGATTTGATTTGTTGGGCTTGATGGATCCTGAAGGACCTGGAGGTTTTGTCGAACTAGGTTGGCTCGCTTATGGAGAAATCATGAATGGTCGATACGCAATGTTGCTTGTAGTTGGAGCCATTGCTCCTGAAATATTAGGAAACCTTGGGCTAATCCCACAGGAGACCGCACTTCTATGGTCCAGAAATGGTGTCATTCCTCTAGCAGGGACATATGATTATTGGGCTGACCCTTTCACTCTTTTTATGCTAGAGATTTCCTTAATGGGATTTGCAGAACATAGAATATTATTGGATTACAGAAACCCTGGATCGATGGGAAAACAATATTTATTTCTTGGGATTTCAAAAATACTTGGGTAGTTTAGGTAATATGCATACCCTGCACGATCACCATTATTGCAACAACTTCTGTGTAAGTTACATAGACAAAATGGTTCATTCCATTTTCCAGAGCAATTCTGGTAATGATATTCATTCTTGCAATGCATGCCTAAGCTGCAAGAATAGCAATATGGGGTTTAAATGAGACCAACCAACTACCCATTTTTTCACAATAAATAGAGGTGCTCATCTTACAAGGATGTCTTGGGTTCAAGAATTTTTCTTAGTACATACTTGATCGCTCTGCAACTCTTTTTTGTACTAATTATGTGACTGATTCCTTTTTATAATGTGAAATACCTTGTCACATCTCTCGACAGGATGCATAAAAATTGTTCAAGTGAGAATATGCCCATATTTAAACAGCATAATCACAATCCAAGACCAATCACGAAAGGTACTACTATGACTGGTCTAAACATAGAGATTTACTATTTTGTTACAATGACTAGTGAAACTTCTCCATGCAAGCTTACTAAACTTCAGTTATGGCAATAAGGGCAAGACAAAACAACCATGTTTAGAGGCCATGAGGAACTAAAGCTCAACAACTAAGCAAATAAGACCAGATAGTGTCAAAAGGCTTATTGACATGGATGGAGCTCTTCATGCATGCGCTAAGAAATGCTATAGGTTGAACTAAGGCAATGGGACTAATAGAGTAGTCTTTCCTGGAATGGTAAAATGAACCTGCACTAACAACAACTCTTGTTATAGGGGGTCATGGTAGTGCTATTAGGAAAAGGCAATCTTTGCTGCATATAGGGTCCCATATGGACTTCCATTTCAATTAGTGGGTACTAACCTCACCTTCTACCTCTGTCTCATGGGTGTGCTACTATTGGGAAGGCAAGTTGTATCAGCCGAACTATGGCAATTATGAACAAGAATTTATTATGAATGGATAATAATACCTAAAGTTTGACTCCTAGGCCAAAAATATAGAAGGAATTACAATTTGAAATTTCTTTGAGTAAAATTGGATGAGCAATAGATATCATGGAGAATAGAAGGTATAAAGGCATGCCTGATGATTTTATAGTGAACCCTTTGGCAGATGTTAGAGTGCTCTCCAGGAGAGAGTATTGAGTCAACTATGGATGGCACTCAACGACCTACATAGAGAACTTGGAAAGAGATCAAATAATGATAGGGGCACTAGACTAAAAGCATTTGGAAAGAGTGCCTCTGTAAGAGTGTTTGGAGAGCCCCAAAGGATGATGCTACTCTCATTTGTAGGGAAGAATGGAAAATCGGACCTATTGGATCCATGAAAAAAAATTGAATACCAAATACTTTTGACACTAGCACTGAGAAATTTAACTTCTACAAGGAGAAGGCATGAAAGTAGTGTTTTTTAAAGTGTTTGAAAACTTGTTGTAGACTTTCTCTATATAGGAGATATAGACTTTGCATTTATATAGGTCCTTTATCCTGTGGAAGATCTAAGGGTATGCCTCTTCCAGATCCAATGCTCCCTTAACCTATGTTTTCCTTTCCAAAATTCTAGTGAGGAAAAAAATATCAAAAGACGAATACGCTTACGTGTTACTGTAAACATCTCCTTAGGCTAGTCATTCATGTGACATTAATATATTTAGAATGGTGATTCTTATTCTAATTATTTGAATATATTTGGGTAATTACAGGCTTCCTGGTGACTTTGGATTTGATTTGTTAGGCTTGATGGATCCTAAAGGACCTGGAGGTTTTGTCGAACCAGGTTGGCTCTCTTATGGAGAAATAATGAATGGTCGATACACAATGTTGCTTGTAGTTGGATCCATTTCTCCTAAAATATTAGGTAACCTTGGGCTAATCCCACAGGAGACCGCACTTCCCTAGTTTAGAACTAGTGTCATTCCTCTAGCAGGGACATATGATTACTGGGCTGACCCTTTCATTGCTTTTGTTCTAGAGATTGTCTCAATGGGATTTGCAAAACACAAAAGATTATTGGATTACAAACACCCTAGATCGACGGGAAAACAATATTTATTTCTTGGGATTTCAAAAATACTTGGGTGGTTCAGGTAATCTGCATACCCTAGGTGATCGCGTTTGTTGCAATAGCTTCTGTGTAATCTACATAGACAAAATGGTTCATTTCATTTTACAGAGAAATTCTGGTAATGATATTTGTTCCTGCAATGCATGCTTGAGCTACAAAAATAGTGATATGGGGTTTGAATGAGGCCAACCAACTACCCATTTTTTTCATAGTAAATAGGGTGCTCATCTTACAAGGATGTCTTCGATTCAATATTTTTTTCTTAGTACATGCTTGATCACTCTACAACTATTTCCTGTACTAATTATGTGACTGATTCCTCTTTATAATGCAAAATACCTTGTTAATCTCTCAACAAGATGCAAAAAAATTGTTCAAGTGAGAATATGCCCATATTTAAACAACATAATCACAATCCAAGACCAATCACCAAAGGGACTACTGTGACTGGTCTAAACATAGAGATTTATTGTTTTGTTACAATGACAAGTGAAACTTCTCCATGCAAGCTTACTAGACTCTAGCTAAGGCAATAAGGGAAAGAAAAAACATCCCTGTTTAGAGGCCATGGGGAACTAAAGCTCAACAACTGAACTGATAAGATTAGATAGTTTCAAAAGGATTATTGACATGGATGGAGATCTTCATGCATGTGTTAAGAAAGGCTACAGGCCAAACTAAGGCAATGAGATTAATAGAGTAATCTTTCCTGGAATGGTAGAATGAACCTACACTAACAACAACTATTGTTATAGGGGGTCATGGTAGTGCTGTTGGGAAATATTGAGTACCTCATTAGTATAATAATATTACAATGATTAGTTTAATAATAATTAAACTCTAAGTTTAATTGATGATAATTATGTTACTAAGTATTATGTAAACAATGATTCAAGCCAAGCCAATTCTTATAGATCAATCCAACCGAAAAAAGAAGAAGAAAAGAAAATGATAATGAAATTCCATTTGATTATGCACTTACCCACAAAGTGAAACCAAAAATATCTAGAAAAATTTGGGGTAGGTCATTGCAGGATGTTTGTTTCTGTAAAAACATGAAAATAGAATAATTTCAAATGTTTAATAGATTAGAAATCATCAACATGTTTTATTCCAGTTCAGACCATAATTTCCAACTGTTAAAAGCTATCTATCATATACTATACCTTTCTAGAAAACAAGCAAAAGGATTGATCACCATTGTTGCAACAGCTTCTGTGTAAGCTACATAGACAAAATGGTTCATTCCATTTTCCAAATAATTTTTGGTAATGATATTCATTCATGCATTGCATGCCTGAGCTGCAAGAATAGTGATATGGGGTTGAATAAACTAACTACCCATTTTTTCACAGTCTAGCCTAGAAGAAATTAACCAATCAAAATTAACCTTTTCAACTCTTTGAAAAACTATTATGTAAGGGGATTTAATTAAATTTAATTTCATTCTCTTCGAATGTCATTTGGTGAGGATAGAAATAAGTAGGTGAAGAATCAAGACTACTAGGTGATAAAATAATGTGAAATACCTTGTCACATCTCTTGACAGGATGCATCAAAATCGTTTAAGTGAGAATATGCCCATATTTAAACAAAATAATCATAATCCAAGGCCAATCACCAAAGGTACTACTATGACTGGTCTAAACATAGAGATTTATTGTTTTGTTACAATGACAAGTGAAGCTTCTCCTTGCAAGCTTACTAGACTTCAGCTAAGGAAATAAGGGCAAGACAAAACAACCTTGTTTAGAGGCCATGGGAAACTAACGCTTAACAACTGAACGCATAAGATCAGATAGTGTCAAAAGGCTTATTGACATGGATTGAGCTCTTCATGCATGGGCTAAGAAAGGCTATAGGCTGAACTAAGGCAATGGGACTAATAGAGCAGTCTTTCCTGGAATGGTAGGATGGACCTACACTAACAACAACTCCTATTATGGGGGTCATGGTAGTGTTGTTGGGAAAAGGCAATCTTCGTTGCATATAGGTTCCATATGGTCTCCCATTTCAATTAGTGGGGACTAACCACACCTTCTTCATTTGTCTCATGGGTGTGCTACTCTTAGGAAGGAAAGTTGTATCTGCTAAACTATGGAAATTATGAACAAGACGTTATTATGAATGGACAACAATACCTGAATATCGACTCTATGGCCAAAAATATAGAAGGAATTACACTTCTAAATTTCTTTTTGTTTTGACTGGTTCATGTCAGTTCATGTTTTGAATATATTGTATAATGAACCTTTTGTATCTGTAAAATTGCAATGTAAAAATAGAAGGATCATGTTCATGTTGAATAGTATTACTATTTATGAAATCTGTAATGAAACATACCCAATTCTATTGCAACGTGATTTTCATTTATCATCGACTTTAGTCATTGTTATTACAATAATATGTTGCAGATTCGATATACTGGGTAGTTACAACAATATTCAGTATATTTGAGATTGCATAAGAAAATATGGCGAAAGTGTCTATGAGACCACCAGAGTAAAATTTCTTAAATATTGTGATCCTACAATAATATGGCTGGAAATATTCAATACCTCATTAGTCTAATAATATTACAATTATTAGTTTAATAATAATGAAACTCTAAGTTTAATTGATGATAACTGTGTTACTAAGTATCATGTAAACAATAATTCAAGCCAAGCCAATTCTTATAACTGTGAGACCACCAAAGTAAAAATTCTTAAATATTGTGATTATACAATAATATGGTTGGAAATATTCAATACCTCATTAGTCGAATAATATTACAATTATTAGTTTAATAATAATGAAACTCTAAGTTTAATTGATGATAGTTGTATTACTAAGTATTATGTAAACAATAACTCAAGCCAAGCCAATTCTTATGGATCAATCCAATCGAAAAAAGAAAAGAAAATGATAATGAAAATGTCATTTGATTATGCACTTACCCAGAAAGTGTAACCAAAAATATCTGGAAAAATTTGGGGTAGGTCATTGCAGGATGTTTGTTTCTGCAAAAACATGAAAAAAGAATAATTTCAAACTTTTAATAGATTAGAAATCATCAATTTGTTTTGTTCCAGTTCAGACCATATTTTCCTACTGTTAAAAACTATCTATAATATACTATGCCTTTCTAGAAAATAAGCAAAAGGAATGATCACCATTTTTGCAACAACTTTTGTGTAAGCTACATAGACAAAATGGTTCATTCCATTTTCCAAAGCAATTCTAGTAATGATATTCATTCTTACAATGTGTGCCTAAGCTGCAAGAATAACGATATGGGGTTTGAATGAGGCCAACCAACTACCCATTTTTTCACAGTCCATCCTAGAATAACCTAACCAATCAAAATTAACGTTTTCCAAATAACTTAACCAATCAAAATTAATCTTTTCAACTCTTTGGAAAACTATTATGTAAGGGGATTTAATTCAAGTTAATTTCATTCTCTTGAAATGTCATTTGGTGAGGATAGAAATAAGTAGGTGAAGAATCAAGACTATTAGGTGATAAAATATGAATTTTATTGTTCTGTGCATAATGTTTTCAATCACTAAATAGAGGTGCTCATCTTACAAGGATGTCTTTGGTTCGATAATTTTTCTTAGTACATGCTTGATCACTCTGCAACTCTTTCTTGTACTAATTAAGTGACTGATTCCTTTTTATAATGTGAAATACCTTATTGATCTCTCGACAGGATGCATCAAAATTGTTCAAGTGAAAATATGCCCATATTTAAATAGCATAATCAAAATCCAAGACCAATCACCAAAGGTACTACTATGACTAGTCTAAACATAGAGATTTATTGTTTTATTAAAATGACAAGTGAAACTTCTCCATGCAAGCTCATATATAAATGGGAGGAATCTAGTTCTGCCACTACGGCAAGAGATAGGGAAAGGGATATTGAAACTCAAAAGATTATAGAATTGGAATAAAAGTAAAAACTATAGATAGGTTAAATGCTTATAGAAAATATATATATTGGAGCTACAACACTGATAGAGCTAGAATTATTAGATTAAGAACATGGAATAGATTTTGAATAAGGAACTACTAAATACTGATTGGATGCGCTAAAGAGGAGCTCTAGTCTGCCAATATGAGAAGAGTTATAGAGATAGAATCAGAACTAGAGAGATTGTGAACTTACAGACTCGGACATATGACAAGATCAAGGCACATCCAATTAAGACAGAAAGATAGTCTCTCCATTTCTAGGAGGAGCAAGCACTACGGAAGAGCTCATTAAAACTAGTTGTTAGATTCTAGTAATTACTTTACAACTTATGGAGAGATAGGTGTTATAATATACTCTTCAAGACTTCTTATTTGATGGAGACTTCCATAGCGTGGCAAAATGTTTTTGTCCCACTGTTAAATCTAAATCAGAGCAGTGGTTGGGTTTTCATGTTGATTGGGAGCTTCAAGAAAAGGAAACAATGAGTAAGGTATTTTTTCTAAAAGATATCAAGGGGGTTATGGGGTTATTGAACAACTAATTGTAGCCACTATGACAAAGGAACCTAAATCGCAATAAACAAGAAGAACTTTGTTGCAACTTGCAAGTCTGCATAAATTGTAGTGCAACCTTAGATATAGGAGAAGAAAGCAGCAATTTCAAAACCCTTAAACAACATTCTATATGGAAAAGAAGAGACTAGATTCCTGGGAATCAACCTCATTTTTATCTTAAACCAAAAATTGGTGGTCAAAATGAAGAGTGATATTGAAACTTTTTGTCATATAACATAAATTGATGATCAAATCCAGTTGTTTTAATATCATTTTTTTATAATACATTCTATGCTCAATTGTATAGAGATGTCTGTGGTCTGCAATTCTTTTTCCAAAGATGTTGAATTATAATTACAACTAATGCCACTTCAGACTTCAAAAGTGTGTGTTATTATTCTTAAATTGTACACTTACATCAATATTGAAATATTAATTTAGTAATAAAAAATAAACTGCAAGACTAGCCTAGTGGAAGCATGATGAGTGTTTGGAGTTGGGATTTTCTTTATATCATGAATTCAATGTGTTACATATTTCACCAATAAGGCTTTCTTAACTTCTTCCACCCTGCTATGGTTAGAAGGCTAAGATAAAAAGGTAGTGTTTTCTTATACTAATTATTGCATAATTGAAATTATACTGCATTTCATGTTTTATTTGGAATGCTTGTTTGATTTATAATGCTTTATAGAGACAGAGACATAGTTTGCTTCAAATGACAAAACTTATGTGTAGAGAGCTCATAGCTCATGGAGTTCCAAGTACCATAATTTCATACAATGATTTAGTTCTGTTGTGCTTTGTGTGGAGATCATTAAAAGAACACAAATAATAGTCAATGATTATGCATATGACAAAGTGAAGTACAAAGAATTCGTGAGTGAATCCAATGTGTATATATATGACTCATATTGTTTATACAATGTTTGTTGGTATGTTACCGCGTAGTGTGTGGATTTTAGGGTTGATTCATCTATTGTGGAAGTCTATGATGCCTTTGCATTTCAATTGTAATTGCCGAGTGAGAGAGGCTTTTACTGCTTATGTTTCACATAACAGACTTACCAAAATCTTGACATCTGATGTTGGGCCATCTCTTGCAGCTAGGTGACACTTCACAGGAAGAATTGACCCACTCTTATAGCGTGGTTGTTTTGTCGCGACTAATCACTTGGTCAAAGGAGTTAGCCGGTGCCTTTTCCTAGATTTCAGAGAAAAGCATGTGGAATCCTTATCTTAGGATAGAATACCCTCAGATTCAAACATAGATGGTTGATGAACCTTCTACATAATACATAATCCATATGGCCCGAAATACAACCACGCTTGAGCCAGATAAGAGTGGTTTGAACATGTCATGTGTCGTTGATGATTGGATATAATTGTCACAAAATGTAAGTCATGGGTTGGTTTCCTTTTATACAGTAATATTTGATTATCATCGTTACCGACTTGCTTTGCTTCGTTTTATGCAACACATAATCAGTTTTGTTGTTTCTATTCAGCTTAATTATGCTATGATATCTCGATATCAAAAACTTTTGTGGTCATAACCGTTGGCGATGGGCAACCAATTAAAGCGGGTTGAATTTTGTAATCCAAGAAACTTCCTGAAGGAATATAAATTGGGGTCCTCAAAAAAGGTTGATTGAAATAGATTACTAAGGATATTGGAGCTATACATGTATACTTATTCTAAATAAAACGACTCATTTAATTAATATGATCTATTGTTAATTAACATTTTGTTTTTTTTTTTTCGATCTTTGTTTGGTTTCCCTATCCCTACATGCTCGAAAAATCATCCATATGTAACACGATATAGCAATGTGTCCATCTGTTACAAGAAAAAAACGCGTCTACCTTTTACTTAAAAGAGCAATGTATCTAGGATGGTAAAACACACATAGATTACTCTAAGGATATGCAATGTGTCCATCTGTTACAAGGAAAAAACGCGTCTACCTTTTACTTAAAAGAGCAATGTATCTAGAATGGTAAAACACACATAGATTACTTTAAGGATATTGGAGCTATACGTGTATACTTATGCTAAATAAAATGATTGATTTAATTAATAGGACTTATTGTTAATTAATATTTTGGTTTTTTTTGTTTGCCTATCCCTACATAACTCGGAAAATCATCCATATGTCGCACGATATAGAAATGTGTCCATCTGTTACACAAAATATCAACATGTCCATCTTTTACATAAAAGAGCAATGTATTTATGATGGAAAAAGACATCTGCCTCAACCCTCTGTCTAACTCTACACTGATAGAAACATTGAAGACTCTATGAAAAGAGCTTATTATTTCATTACTAAATATCGTTATTTATAGATACATATGCAGGAGAATCAATAATGATCTCCACTGACTTGAACTAATGTCTCACTCACTCCTACATACTCACATTAAACCTGTCGACTCACATTAAACTTGATGACGTGGGAGCAATGGGTGGCACCATTGACACCGTCGTAATTAATGTTCTAACACCTCCCCTTAATCATGACGCCCTAAACTTTAACTTGCCTGCTGGTCTAAGTCTCAGCTAGGCTTACACCAAAACATTTCATTTTTGCCTTTTTGTTAAAGAGTCCATGCTTGTTCATTTGTTGATGCAGTTTCATCTTCACCTTTCTTGTCATAAGACAGTGATGGAGCTTCTCCTTTCTTGATTGTGGGTTAGCATTCTTTGTCAACATTGTTGCAAGTTCTTGAGACTTATACATGTCCTTAACGCTTGCAATTTCCTCAAGTTTTGTTGCTTTTTATTGATTGTCAATATCTGCACACTAAAAAACAATGTTAGATTCATAAAAAGAACCATATTGATTCTTGTCATCGTGCTTTTTGAAGAGAGCTTTGCTTCCTTCATTTTTTTTCACTGACATAATTGGTTGATTCATGTCTTCAACATCTTTAGTCAATTTTGTTGCTGCAAACGTGTTGTCCTGCATTTGATTTGTGTATAGAGGTAGGCAACTCCTCTCACCAAACAACATTTCATCAATAAGATGCTCTTCATGCATCATATTGAACCACTCTTCATGAGATACATAATTCTCATCAAATTTGACTTCATAAGTCTTTGCATCACAGGGAGTTTCCTTAATATCACATGTTACTATATTGTCATCTACAGACATATTTTAAGCCTTAATCCCAGTTATGATGCTTTCAACACAATCACCTTTAGCAACAACACCTTCATGAACTTCAGCTTTCTCACTCAGATACATACTTTACTTCATTTCAAGAACATCACAAAATATTTTTGCATTATGTATTTCACCAAATTCATGCAAAATATTAGACAAAATGTTTTTATCTAAAGTTGATATAATGAGAAATAATGTTACTACACTTCTACACTTATCTTGGGGATTTATCTTAGGGATTTATGAGTGTTTCTTCAACAAATTGCCATAAATCTACTTAACCAAGTAATCATTCCATTATCATTGCCCAAAGCTTAAAAAGTTTACCTGAGAACAATGTCACAACTCGCATTAATCGCTTCAATATTACATCCTCTCTTCAAATTTTTCTGGTTGATCCAAATTTGCGTTTTGATACTGAAGTATGGATTCTTCTCTTGGAAATATTTCATATTTTCCTGCAGCTTCTTCCAATTGATTTTTTTTCAATGCTCTTTGAGACTTTTTGAATCTCTTTTGCTGACCCATGACTTGTTCCACACACTTTCACTTCTTCGCAAAAAGTTTTATCACTTTTCTTGGTGACAACTACCTACACGTTGCTCCAATATATGGCTCGTTGGCCTCTCCTTAAACACACAAACTTGCTTCTCATGATTCCAACAGTGCTCCAACGTCGCTCCCTTTACCAACAACGCTCTACTTCTCACACTCTACGCTGGCTGCTTCTCCAGGTAGCTCCTCTCCTCCTTTACACCTCTTCTAGTGGCTCCATTAAATAGCAAAACAACGCATTAGATAGCAAAACAACGCAAGGCTTCTCTGACTTCAAAGCCTATGCTTGCTTCTTCTCAACGCTGCTTCTCCACACCTCTTCCTAGCTTGTAATGCAACGCCCAACAACACGACACACTGTCTCACTTCACAAAACAGCACATAACACTTCCTCCACACCACAATCGGCTCTTCTCCAAGCAGCTCCCCAACGCCAAATGTTAAGTCATAGAAAGCACACAACTCCACAATGTTCCCACACTTTCGACTATGTCTCCACACAGTTATTACTCCACACAGTAGCATCTAATTAACAGTCACAAGCGCTTCCAACTCCAGGGGATCTACTATTCCTATCACACCATTTCCGCTTTTAACACTGCTCAGTTACTAATGTTCAATTTATAGAGCCCGAGAATAGCAATGCACTTGGCTCTTCACACAACTGATTCCTCACAACCTTAAAGCATTCGACAACGTCTATTAATGGCACAACGAACTCACAATAGCCATAACGGGCATAATAATCCGCTCTGCTTCGCAACTCTCCAGCATATTACAACACCAAATAGTATGCTCACATTCTGGCTGACTCCACGAGTGGCTCAGCGCTCTACGCTCACTGCCAACTCCCTCACGCTGCTCTATGCACAATAGCATGTTTTCTCCACACTTTGATTTGCAGTGGCTCCGACAACCACACTCCATGCACCCAAGGATTAACCAACTATTCAGGGTGTCGCTGGCTCCATTCTTACACACAACCACCCCAGAGCCCACAACTCTCGCTCTTCCTCAAACAGCATCCACGGCCGAAACCCTCGGCTCTGATACCGTGACAGAAACATTGAAGACTCTAGGAAAAGAGCTTATTATTTCATTACTAAATATTGTTATTTATAGATACATATGCAAGAGAATCAATAAGGATCTCCGCCGACTTGAACCGATGTCTTACCGACTCTTGCAGATTCACATTAAACCTGTCGACTCACATTAAACTTGATGGCGTGGGAACAGCGTGCGGCGTCGTTAGCGCCGCCGTGATTAATGTTCTAACAGATGGTAGTTGGAATTAATGCTTTCCAACATACGCTTCCTCTTGAATAAACAATAAAACCCTTGGTGTCTGCCCGCTGGTCTTCTCCAGAGACCCTTTCTTTCAAGCCTAGTTTGAAAGCGCAGTTTCTGAGATTAAAGGGAGAACCAAAAATTCAATTTCATCACAACGTCTACCATGGTGAAGCCCACTCAAATTTCACAAAAAAGACTTAAATTTACGGTTTTGGGTCGTGATTATTCCAGGGATTGCGTGAATGCCATCGAGAGCTAAATGTTCAAGGCTAAAGTCGAGTTGGATCCATCCACAAATGAAGCCTTAACATCTGGAAATGAAGAAAAGGCTTATGTTAACGAGCGAAGCGAAGCTGCAAGAAAGAACTTGGATCGGTAGGACTCAAAGAAGAGGCCACCAAGAGAACTGATGGTTGTAGTGTAGGTGTTGATAATATTTTTCTAGAACATGCTCTTGTGTCGATTTGTGGAAGGAGAAGAGAAATGGAGGACGTTGTTTCAATTATCACAACTTTTAATTCCACAATAAAATGAAAGCAATACGAAGAGCATTCTTGCGCTGCACTTTTTTGGCATCTACGATGGCCATGATGGATTGCAGGTATGTACCATACTGTTTTCTTTGCATTTCTTGTCCCGTTTCTTCATAGTTTTTCAACAAAATGATGAATTTGCTCATATGACTCCACTAGGCAGCCTTGTTCTGTAAACAATGCCTCTGCGAAATTCTCGCGGCGGAGTTGAAGATTCTCGGTGGCAACGCGTAGCACGGGACGCGATGGAAACAGGTCACAAGCGCTTGTTTTGGGGGAGTGGATGCCAAGGTGATATCCGACGGTATCGTGGGAAGAAATGACCATCGGGATACTCGAAGTGTGACTGACATGGCCTGATGACACCGACAATGTGACACTAAAGACGTGGTCAGAAGCGGCGTAGTCATTCAAACAGATTTGTGGTTTCCACAAATGTCGTGATGACGACGCAATTTTGATCGAGCCAGCCGGACGATGAATCTAGGAACAATGTTGTGAGGTAAAACCTCGTAATAAAACACCTTCGGCGTAATAAGCTCAATATTTTGTTTGCCCTCTTCAAACATCATCAAAGGTTGGTTAACATTTTATTTCCCCTCCCATAACGTTTCATTGAACAACAGTGTCCAGGGGATAAATTCTATGGGTGATGGGTACACCTAACTCAATTTTTTATAACAAGAAACCTCTCAAATGACTTAGGGACGACGAAGAAATAGGGACTGCTTTCAGGGATCATCTTTGTCATTTTAAATTATTATGGTATTGTTTAAATATGATATATTTTAGAGTTTTTAGTTTGAATTTTGTTGGGGACTACTTTTAGGGATCATTTGTCATTTTAAATTATTATGGTTTGTTTGAATATTATATATTTGGGAGTTTTTAGTTTAAATTTTGTTGGCAAAATTCCTTCTTCTGATTCATTCTTCTGCGCTCATTGCTTCCATGAAGGCATGGAATTTGACAGAGGAATTGCCCGACATGGGGCAATGCCGTCAAAACTCTCCAATTCCCGTCATCAAAGCTTGTTGAAATTCCTAATGCAGGGACAAGTTCATATTAATTCTAGAATTAGTATTAAGGATTTGATATTAATTTCTGAAGTAATATTAAGGAATTATTAATTTAAATTTAAGTTCTTCTTACAAAAATTTAAATTTGTTTTTTTGAATTGGTCAGAGTCATTTTTAAAAAGGGCGCCTAGGGTTTCTACGAACGAAATAATTATTAATATTATATTAGTTTTTATTATTATTTAAAATACGATTTTTTTAATTTCTGCTCTAAGTAAATAATAATTACTACATGACTTCTATAAGGAATTAATAATAATTAATTTGATTGCTATAAATAATTAATAATTAAGTTGATTGCTATAAATAATTAATAATTAAGTTTTACTAATATAAACGTATTTTCAGCATTTTTGTTTAAATGTTTTTTTTTGGGTGGCTATTCTGAAAATTTTCTGAGACATTTCAATATAACAGGTAAACTACGTCAGTTATTTGTCCATTTAATTATTAATAACTTGACAATCGCAGGGGACGCATATACCGTATAGACTCGTTCAAATTTTTTAGTAGATTTAATTATCAGTTACTGACAATTGCAGGCGACACTTATAGCGTATTTGACTCGTTTAAATTTTGCAGGCGACTCTTATAGCGTATTTGACTCGTTTAAATTTGGCAGGCGACTCTTATAGCGTATTTGACTCGTTTAAATTTTGCAGGCGACTCTTATAGCGTATTGACTCGTTTAAATTTGGCAGGCGACTCTTATAGCGTATTTGACTCGTTTAAATTTTGCAGGCGACTCTTATAGCGTATTGACTCGTTTAAATTTTGCAGGCGACTCTTATAACGTATTGACTCGTTTAACTTTATTAGTCCATTTAATTACTAGTCACTTCACAATTCTAGGTGAGTTATAGACTGTATTACTGTATTTAATTACCCGTCACTTGACAATTGAAGGCCTACTCCAATATACCGTATTGACTCGTTCGAATTGAATAGCCTCTAACATTCACCCTATCCATTTGTTCAAATTGGGCAGATTACAGGATTCTAGTTCGGGATTAAGTTAACGCACAATACGAGTGGCTTGTTTTTTTCGGTTGGTCACTTGACAATTGAAGGCCTACTCCAATATACGGTATTGACTGACTCGTTTGAATTGAATAGCCTCTAACATTCACCCTATCCATTTGTTCAAATTGGACAGATTATTAGATTCACAATACTAGTGGCTTGTTCTGTTTCAGTGTATGCTGTCGCAGCAGAGCAGCTAATTGATTTCATAATGGCTACTACAATTTGCATGATACAGCAACACCCAGACTCGCGGGTTCTGTCCTGTTTTTTTCTCTTCTTCGTTTTGCTACTTCACATAAAACAGGGTGACGCCGCTGACGCCGCTTCAAACAACATTGTGTTAGGGGCCTCTTTGAAGGGCAATGAGACCCGCGTTTCCAAGGGCGGGAAGTTTACTTTGGGATTCTTCAATCTCATCAACAACAACAACAATCTTAAAAATTGGTATGTGGGTATTTGGTATGCCACTGCCTCACCACAGACAATTGTTTGGGTGGCCAACAGCGAGCAACCACTGCAGAACAACTCAGCCGTTTTCAATCTCACAATGGACGGTAGTCTCCTCCTGTCTTATGGGGGATCAATCCTGTGGTCCACGAAAGGAAACATGAGAAAACCTTCTTCTGCTATGATAATGGATTCTGGTAACTTGGTTGTTCTGAGTTCGAAGAATAGCGCTGATATCATCTGGCAGAGCTTCGACCATCCGGGAAATACATGGTTACCAGGGATGAAGGTTAGTATGAGCCAAGCTGTGACGTCGTGGCGGAGCCCTTGGGATCCGAGACCTGGGCGCTTCTCCATTCAGATGGATCCAAAAGGATCCGACCAATACGTTTTGTTGTGGAAGAATCGAATCAAGTGCTGGGAAAGCGGTGTCTGGAATGGCCAAATCTTCACCGAAATTCCGGAGATGACGCATAATTACATATACAATTTCAACTTTTTCGATAACGGTTCGTACAAATATTTCACTATTTCTGTGAAACCCAATTTCACGTCCTATGTGTCACGTTTTGTCGTGGAAGAGGAGGGACAACTTCGAGTGTACATTATGTTGGGAAATAACAAATGGAGCATGCTCTGGGCACAGCCCAAGGATCAGTGCAAGATGTATGCCCTGTGCGGCGCTTATGGATCATGTAACAATGACAATCTCCAGTCCTGCAGCTGCGTGACCGGCTTTGTCCCTAAAAACAGCCATGCTTGGGAGTCTCAACAGTGGTCGAGCGGATGTGTTCGGAAAACGCCATTACGATGCATCCACGCCAGAAATGAGACCATCACCGATGGATTTGTAGAGTTGAGTGGCAAATCTACCCCCCCTGAAGGGGTTCCATATAGAGGGGAAATGCAGTGCCAAGCGGCCTGTCTCAGCAATTGTTCGTGCACTGCATATTCCTTCGTTGCTAACGGCACTTCGCAGACGTGTGTAATATGGTTTGGTGAATTGCTAGATATCTACGATACCTCCAATGGGATATCTCTCTTTTTACGCTTAGATGCCTCGGATTTGACAGCACTCTATAATGCCGACAAGAAAGTGACTCTGGCCGGCGTAGTGGGTGGCGTGGTGGGCGGACTGGGTGCAATTCTAGCCATAGTGCAATTCTAGCCATACTGCTGCTATTTCTCTGGTGTTGTAGGCGCCCTGGTTTGCCTGCAACAGAATATGCGCCGGCTGCACTTGCTGCATTCACTTACAGAGATCTGCAGATTGCAACGAAGAATTTTTCTGAGCGTATTGGAGGTGGAGGTTTCGGCTCGGTCTTCAAGGGGACTCTACCGGACGGTTCTGTCGTGGCTGTTAAGAAGTTGGAGTGTGTGAACCAAGGGGAGAAGCAATTCCGCATGGAGGTGAGCACCATCGGAATTATACAGCATGTAAATTTGGTTAGGCTGCGATGATTTTGCACCCAGGGCTCCAGAAGACTGTTGGTCTATGAATACATGCCCAATGGCTCCCTCAACTCCTTACTCCAGAAAAGCCAGAGCGATGATGATGAGATTGTTGAAAATGTAATTTCAACGCCCTACGTACGCAGCCCAAAACCGCCAGCATGAAACCACAAACCGGCCAGGGCATATCGCACCGCTATCAAACGAAAAGCTGTTTCCGTACTATCTGCTCCGATGCAATTTGGTGCTGGCACGTGGCTCTTGCCTGACGTAGTCAACTTTGACCCATCGGGAGGTAAAGCTCAGCAGTTAAGTGCCTTCCGATATCCTTTCCACCGTCCGATCTCCCTGCGTGTTCTCCGCCGTCGATCTCCGGAAGGTGCACGGGCCCCGACAAGTCAAATTTTGCGTGAAGTTTTTTGTTGACCGCTGAGAAGGGAATTAAATGCATTTAATGTGTTTACGTAGTTTATGGTGGCGGCCATTAATGAAATAATGGGCATACGTCCCATGTGTTTAAATATAGTCATGGGCATATATTATAATATGTTTTTTATATTTTTTTATGTAAGAGCGAGCGTAAGTTTTTTTTGTGTTGTAGTTTTTGTTGGAGCGAAAAAAAAACAGGGGTTGACTCCCATGAACGCACAGCAGTGCATATTGCATAAATGAAAAACGTGGGAGCTTATATAAAACATGTATGTATGTTTTTTACTGTCGGTGAAGTAAAGTAAAATACGAAAATGGTGGAGCGTAAGTTTTTGGTTGAACTTTGTTTATTTGCAAGATGAAAAATGCACAGCAGTGCGGGGAGTATGAAATCTTTATTACAGCAGTAAAGTTTTGTTTTACAGCAGCCTGTAAAAGTTTTTTTTTTACAGCAGTGAATATGAAAATGATTTTACAGTGGTAAATCTTTGTATCAGGTTTTAATGAATAGAAAGTTTTTTTATGGTGAAATACTCTGTCTCTCAGTGATTTTTTTTGAGTCTTCCTGTGCACAAAAGGATCCTGGAGTAAGGTAAAACAGAGCATTGCCTCTGTATTTAGTTTGAATCTTGGTTTTGGTATTTTCTCCCCACTGAAAAATACCCAACATTGGTATCAGAGCAGGCTCAGGCTCTTTAAAGAAGTTAAAGAAGCTGAAGGGAGAAGGTTTGTAGCAGCAGCAAAACCTCTAAGGCAGTTAGAAGACTCAGACAGCTCAGGATTCAGGTATTCTTCAAAAGCATTTCTTTTGTTATTGCAGAAGACAGTTAGTTGTTTTAAAAAAAATATACAGTCAAGGAATGGCTAGCACAAGCATGGGTTTGTTTAACACCCAGCTCCCACAGTTTAATGGGAAGAACTATGACTACTAGTCAATAACTATGACAGCCCTGCTTGCTTCCCAAGATTTATGGGAAATAGTTGAAGAAGGTTTTGAAGAACCAGCAGATGAAATTGAGTTCAATGCATTAACTCAGGGAGAGAAGGATCTGCTGAAGAACAATAGGAAGAAGGACTCAAAAGCCCGTGTGTTGTTGTATCTAGCAGTAGACCAGAGTATGTTTCCAAGGTTAGCAGCAGCTAAGACAGCCAATGAAGCATGGCAAACCCTTAAGACAGCCTATCAAGGCATGGAGAGAGTGAAGACAGCAAAACTACAATTGCTGAGAAAGGATTTTGAGAACTTGAACATGAAGGAGTCAGATAACATTGACTCATTCTTCACTCATGTGATTGGTGTAATCACACAAATGAGAACTCATGGAGAAACCATTGAAGACAGAAGAATTGTGGAGAAAATATTGAGGGTCTTACCCTCAAGGTTTGATGCCATAGTCACCACCATTGAAGAGACAAAGGATCTCTCAAGTTATTCAGTTGATGAGCTACATGCATCACTGATAACTCATGAGCAGAGGTTGAGTAGGAATGAAAACTCATCCCTTGAGCAAGCCTTCAAGACCCAGATGTCCTTTGGAAGAGGAAGAGGTCAAGGAAGAGGAAACAGAAGAGGAAGAGGCAGAAGCCAGAACAGAGAAGGAAGGAACAGCTCATCAAATGCACAAGGAAGAGGCAGCAATCCAAATCAGAACCAAGGTCAAGGCAACAGCCAACAAAGAGATCAACATCATGCTCAAGGACAAAGGTATGATAAATCTAATGTTCAATGCTATTATTGCAAAAAGTATGGACATTATGCTAGTGATTGTAGAAAGAAACAACATGATATGAACAGCAGACAAAATGCAAATGTTACAAGAGAAAACAACAGTCAAGAAAATGTCCTATTAGCTTGTAACATGGCTGAAACACATAGTGAGGACATATGGTTTTTAGACTCAGGTTGCAGCAACCATATGACCGGAAACATAGCCTTCTTTTCTGCCCTAGATAAAAATGTGAAATCAGAAGTCACACTAGGAACTGATAGTAAAGTGTCTGTTATGGGAAAAGGAGAAATAAAAATACTTTCAAAGCAAGGAGAAAAGAAAACCATAGCAGATGTATACTATGTCCCCGGAATGAGATGTAACCTCTTGAGTGTTGGACAGCTTGTCCATAAGGGGTACAATGTTTTCTTTAAAAATGATGTATGCACCATCATGGATATACCACCCAGCAAAAGATGCATTGCTGAAGTGAAGATGACAAGGAACATGATGTTCCCCTTGAGGATCAGGGCAGATTTGAAAAACAAAAATGAAATTGCAGCAGTTACCCAAGAGGCTTTCCAAAGCGTGCCAAAGGATGAGAATTGGTTGTGGCACTTGAGATTTGGTCATCTCAATTTTGGAGGTCTAAATTTGTTGAGTAGGAAAGGAATGGTAAAGGGATTACCATTGATAGAGAAACCGGACAGCCTATGTGAAGGCTGCATTTTGGGAAAACAACATAGAGAAAGTTTTCCATCAGGGAAGAGCATAAGGGCAAAGACACCCTTAGAGATCATCCACTCAGATTTGTGTGGACCAATGCAAGCTCCATCATTAGCTGGCAGCCTATATTTCTTGACATTCATTGATGACTGTACAAGAAAGACTTGGATATATTTCCTTAAAAACAAAAGTGAAGTGTTTGAGAAATTCCAAAATTTCAAAGCACTTGTGGAGAACCAAAGCGGGCTGCACATAAAAGTATTGAGAACTGATAGAGGAGGTGAGTATATCTCCAAGGAATTCCTAAGATTTTGTAGAGAAAATGGAATTCATAAACAATTTACAGCAAGGTACACTCCGCAGCAAAATGGAGTTGCTGAAAGGAAAAACAGAACCATCATGGATATGGCGAGGAGCATGCTGAAGGCAAAGCATTTGCCAAATGAGTATTGGGCTGAAGCTGTACATTGTGCAGTTTATATATTGAACAGGTGTCCTACAAAAGCAGTGATGAACAAGGTGCCAGAAGAGGCATGGAGTGGGAGAAAGCAAGGAGTCACCCACATGAGAGTTTTTGGGTGTGTGGCCTATGCACACATACCAGATCAGCTAAGGAGGAAGTTGGACAGCAAAGGGGAGAAATGCATCTTCATTGGATACAGTGATGAATCCAAAGCCTACAGGCTGTACATTCCATCTACCAAGAAGTTCTTTGTCAGCAGGGATGTTCAATTCATTGAAGAGGAAGCTTGGGATGGAAGCATAGAGAAAACAGTGAATGTCAAGAGCTGTTTGTCTCATGATGAAGATGAAGAGGAAGTGGCTGAAATGAATCCCCAAACAGCAGCGCCAACACAAGGACAGCAAGGGACACCATTGAGGACAACACAAGGACAGCAAGGTACACCATTGAGGATCAATGAGAGTGCTTCTCCAAGCACACCACAAGGAGGAAATTCAAGTGCATCTTCAAGCACTTGCACACCAAGTGAACGAGGTAAGAAGTTTAGAAATCTAAGTGACATTTATGATGAAGGAATGAATTCCTTGTTTGCATTATATTGTCATGTTGATGATCCTATTCATTTCGAGGAAGCAATTAAAGATAGGAAATGGATAGAAGCTATGGATGAGGAGATGAATGCCATAGAGAGAAACAAAACATGGGATTTGGTTGAGCTACCAAAAGGCAAAGAAGTCATTGGTGTGAAATGGGTCTACAAGACCAAAAGCAATGCTGAAGGCAAGATTGAAAGGCACAAGGCAAGGCTGGTTGTCAAAGGCTACAAGCAGCAGTATGGGAGAGATTATGAGGAGACTTTCGCACCGGTTGCAAGGATGGAAACCGTGAGAGCAGTGCTGTCCATAGCAGCACAAAACAAATGGAAAGTCTACCAAATGGATGTGAAATCAGCATTCCTAAATGGAGTGTTAATGGAAGAGGTCTATGTGGAACAGCCTCTCGGATATGAGAAGAAAGGTGAAGAGCACAAAGTGTGCAAGTTGAAGAAAGCTCTTTATGGGCTGAAGCAAGCGCCAAGAGCATGGTACAGCAGGATAGACTCATATCTATTGGATAATGAATTTGACAAATGTGAAGGAGAACCCACAGTCTACATCAAGGAAAAGGATGGTAAAATTTTAATTGTTGTCTTGTATGTAGATGATGTTATTTTCACTGGAAATGATATTTATCTTATTGAGAATTTTAAATCAGTCATGAAGGATGAATTTGAAATGACTGACATGGGTTTGTTGAGATACTTCTTAGGCATAGAAGTAGATCAAAATGAAAAAGGAATTTTTATATCTCAAGCAAGATATGTAAATCAAATTTTGAGCAGATTTAAGATGGAAGAATGCAAGGCAGCAATCACTCCCACAGTGATGGGATTAAAGCTCAGCAGAGAGGACAGCAGCAAGGATTTTGATCCTAGCCTATACAAAAGTATTGTAGGCAGCCTTATGTATTTAACAGCAACTAGGCCTGATCTAATGTATGCTGTTAGTTTGATTTCCAGATTCATGGAGAGGCCAAAGGAGGCACATTGGCAGGCAGCAAAGAGAATTTTGAGGTATGTCAAAGGTACCAAAATGTTTGGAATTTTATATAATACCTCAGAACATTCAGATTTGGTTGGATACACTGACAGTGATTGGGCTGGAAGTGTAGATGATCGGAAGAGCACTTCCGGTTATGTTTTTAATATGGGTTCAGGAGCCATTTCATGGGCTTCTAAGAAGCAGTCCATTGTAGCATTGTCTACAGCAGAGGCTGAATATGTGGCAGCTACAGCAGCAGCATGTCAGGCAGTGTGGATGAGAAGAATGTTGAGAAGCTTAGGCCAAGAGCAGGCAAAAGTGACAGTGATTTTTTGTGACAATAGCTCAGCTATTGCATTGTCAAAGAATTCAGTGTTTCACAAGAGAACGAAGCACATTGATACAAGGTTTCACTACATCAGAGAATTGGTGAACAATGGAGAAATTGTCCTAGAACACTGCAGGACTCAATTATACAGCATGTAAATTTGGTTAGGCTGCGATGATTTTGCACCCAGGGCTCCAGAAGACTGTTGGTCTATGAATACATGCCCAATGGCTCCCTCAACTCCTTACTCCAGAAAAGCCAGAGCGATGATGATGAGATTGAGAAGAAGGTGCTGGACTGGAAAACGCGTTTTAGCATTGCCGTGGGCACTGCCCGGGCAATCGTGTACTTGCATGAGGAGTGCAGGGACTGCATCATCCACTGCGACATCAAGCCGAAAAACATCCTTCTGGACTCTATGTTCTGCCCCAAGGTGGCCGATTTCGGGCTGGCGAAGCTTCTGGGCAGAGAGCATAGTAGGGTGCTGACCACAGTTAGAGGAACCAGAGGGTACTTGGCCCCAGAGTGGCTCTCCGGCCTACCAATCACCGTAAAGGCCGACGTCTACAGCTTCGGCATGACATTGCTCGAAATAATTGCAGGCCGAAGAAACATGGAAGTGGATTCAGAATCCAGCGATCAGGTGTACTTTCCTGCGTGGGCTGCAACTCAAATCAATGGCGGAAACGCAATGGAGGTGCTGGACAAGAAATTGATGAACGATGCAGACGCAGAGGAGGTCAAAAGGGCCGCCATCGTTGCGGGATGGTGCATCCAGGACGATGAACATGCGAGGCCATCGATGAGTAAAGTGCTGCAAATATTGGAAGGTATTGTAGACGTGCCCCCTCTCCCACCGATTCCCCTCTCTCTACAAACATTTGCATTAAAACCCGACAGTCTGGTGCTTTTCTTCTGGGACAAAGATACTTCTGCACATGCAGTACATGCACGCAACAACGATAATTCCTAGAATCCGCTGTAGAACCTTCACAGAGTATTGTCTGTTTACTTGCAGTATAGAATCATTCTCAACCATAAAGATCCTTTTATGATGGACGAGTCACGAAAACCCTAGTGACCTTCTGGATAAAATGAATTCAACGCTGCGTTAGTATATCATTGTTGCATAACAATTTGCAGATACAAAAAGCTATATGATTGTGGCAATTTCATTTGTATTTCATTAATAATTTAGTTATTTTATGGATTAAGCTATATAATTGTGGCGATTTAATTTGTATTTCATTAATACTTTAGTTACTTTTTTATGGATTTGAATTTATTTATTTCTAGCATATTAGAAAATAATATTATATTTTAATCATGCACTTTTTAAAATTGTTTTAATATAATAGTATATATATTTTTAATGAAAAAAAATACATTCCATATTTTTGGAAATTTAAAATTAATATATATTTATAATTTATAATATTTGTTTTTTATTCAAAAAAATCTATTGATATTAATTCACAGTAAGTATCAAAGTAAGTATCAAAATATATTATTACATCTGAAGTTAAAAAAACATAATAGTTAACTAAATTATAATTTTATTTAAGATAATAATTATTATTAATGATAAAAATAATTAGTTCATAAGTTAAATATATATCTATAAGTTAAATATATATCTATGTTAAAATAATATGTAACAATATTATTAACCATAGAGATTCATTGGTATTTAGAGATTTTTAATATGTAAATAAGTGTTACATGGAAGAGTAGTCCATGTCACTTAAGTGGTAATTATGCTTTCATAAAATTTGCAATTTAATATATGAAATGGAAAAATAAATTTACAACTAAGGGGCATGGAGTTGTATAAATTTTGATGGGTAATAATGATGGTGAGCTAAAAATATGTTGTACCAATTAAGTGAGCCTAAAACCCACAATGTCAATCTTTTGGTCAAAAGGCACTTCCTTAATCCCAATTTAAGAAGATAAATCCCTGTTTAATCCTCGTTTGAAATTAAGTGGGAGGATCCTCAAGGGTGGAGGATTTCCACAAAAACCACTGAATTCAAGAGTTTTGGGTATAACCCCAAAGCCAAAGCTTTCCATATAATATGTACAACCCAAACCATAGAAAAACCATAGAAAAAACTCTCCAATATAACAAGCACATGAGGAGAAATTACAACTTTAAAGGCCTTACCTTTCTTGTAGCTCCTTTGGAATTATTCCCAACGATTTCCCGCAACAAACAAACCTTTGATGCCTCGATTAACTCATAAGCGACCAAGGTCTATGACCTCGGTTCTCTGGCTTCCTTATATGCACAACATTAAACCTTTTGGGATAGTTAAGCAATTATGCCACATACCCATGGCCCACTTGTCGTTTCTCTCTTTATTTTTCATTGGACGTTTGTTTTCGCCTTTCCACGTGAGCCTGGATCTATGCCACCCTGACCTTCCTCAACTATGTGCTCAACTATTCCTTTGGTGAAAAGATATGATGTAAATAGATATGTAGGCCCCAACTCCACTTGCCTTGCTTTTTTCTCACCTTCCCATACTCAACTTGGCCCAAACGCCATGTTTGCCTAGTCCTCTTAAGCTTAGTCATCTCTAAAAGTGTGCACAAGTTTCCTCTTTCGTGAGACAAATTCAGGGAAATGGAAACATTTCCTTTCGCTATTGATCCCAGCTCTTGTGAGCTATCATCCCCAGTCCTTTTCTAAATGTGTGCACGCCTTTTTCCTCAGGGATGAGTCAACAGTAATTGTGGCCCACTTTGCTTGTTCCATGCAAAAGGTTTCCACGTCACCTCTGTCCTCTTCATATTGGCCAATCTTCACACGTCGACTCGATGCCTAGTCAGCTTGGTTGTTTCTTTGTATGTTCTTCTCTTTATCTTTCGAAGGAGAACTCTAAGGACATGTCATCTCGGTGCCGCCAATTGACGATATTTTTTTGATAGAACTCGGTTTTGTCTCCTCGACCTTCATTAATTAAAGTACTCTCAAAAAAGTCCTAACAAAACTAAGTCTTTTTCTCCTCTCCATTACATTTTGCGCTCGGATTCTACTACAGACTCCCACTCTTTCGTCTGCTAGCTCCACTTAAGTCTCACACTTCTTATCTCTTCCTCTTCTGGATATTGGATTCCACTGCTTCTGTTGTGCCACTCTAATATTTCCAATAATTGGTCTTGTCATAGGTTTATTGTCTCAATCACATCTTTGTCATGGACTTGCACTCCTCTTTAATTCTTTTTTGATTCTAGATCATTGACCATTCTGTGAATCAATGATAAACAACTGTGATCATCCTTATTTTAAAGGGAATGGTTTTTCCCATTTAAGAAGATCTCATTCCTCATCACAAATTCTAATGCCCGTTCTCAAAATTCTCTCCCCTAGAGCTTAAATCTCACCCAAATATGTAATCAAAATCAATGCTTGATGACTATAGGGAATAACAATTCATATAATAGATAAGGCTCGATTTACACAGATTCCAACTACTCGACAGAATGTTCACTTATATTATTATACATACAATTTACAAAAGGCCCTTCCTTGGCCTAATTTACATTAGTTCATCCCTTCTTTGTCTTGTGGCCCTACTTTTCCTCACTCCTATACTCTAAATCTCTCCACACTTATACTTACACATTACATCCTTTGATCACATAATTATACATAAAATCCTCAACTATTCCTATTTCTAGATCCTCTTGATCCGCATATCCACCAAGAGATCTAACTTACCCTCAAACCTCTCGAACTCTCTAAAATATTCTCAATACTTCTCCTGTTTAATATATTCATCACTTATATGCATGAAAGCATAGGAAAATACAATAAAATAATTAACTATGGAATCAACTTCCTTGCTAATTGAAAGACCCTTATCTCTAGTCAAAATGTGTTTTTACTTGGAGGTAAGATGCTCTTGCATCATTCTCCCAAGGCAAAAAAATTTCATGGCCACCTGACCATGTGCCTTCACATGTTAATAAAAATCCTCTTGGATCCCAAAATTTATGTTACAGTTGGTCTTTTGCTCTTTTTTGTTACTTTTATGCTTTTGTTGTTGTCTCATTTCCTCTTCCAGATTTTCGAATCTTATGTTGTAGGTGTCCACCTTCTTTGCTGATGTAGACTTGTTTAGCCAAATGCAATATGTTTTTAACCTTCCTTCTTTCTACAATATGCCTCCCCTAAGACACCTTCATCATTAGCTTCCTCATTTCTTCAATCTCTATGTTTAGATGGTCCTTTGGTTGATACATACTCTACAAATCTCTATTGCTTTCTTGGTGAACTTTTCTATTAATATTCCTCATTGGTTGTTACTGCACCTTCACCTCATTTTTCTTCGAACTACCGAAACTTGTCACTTTTGCACTTTATTCGTCTCTTGGTTTTAGATTTTCCAACCAATCCTCTAAAAATCTATGGTCTTCTACGAGATCACTAACATTTACAATGCTAGTCTTAAACTCTAATTTATTTGTCATTAAATTTCTCTTCCTTACTCTATCTTCCATATCATCATCTTCTTAAATAAATTTAGCACCATCATCATCTTCCATGGTAGCTTCTAATAATTGTCCATCGTTGTCATCTGCAAACACATGCTTAAGCATGAATTCCTCAATCTCATCCATCTCCTCCAACATCTTCATGTCTTCATCAATCTGTATACACATGTCAATTGAGTGTTTTTCATTACCTGTAATCACACAAAAATCATTATTTTAAAAAACACAAGGCTCCTTAGCCTCATTTAACGTGTTTAGTAGCACACCCTCATGGTGATCTCAACTAACCCAATAGTTAATCATACTCTCAATAAATCTCTCTTCCACATCTTTGGATTATTCTTCATTAATGTACAAGCCTTGTCCATAACCAATTAAATTATACTAAACTACTATGAGTTCTTCCTTCATCTTCTCATATATTCTTACCTCAAATATTTTTCTAGTGGAGGCCATCTCACAGTATTTTTCTTCATTGTCCAGCCATACCTCTGATATTCATGGCATTTCTATCACAATTGCTTCACATGAATGAGTTCTTCCCTTAATTCAACCATCCCCTTCTCGAATTCCTCATCACTCATCTCCTTTATTTCAGTCGCTTTAGCATTCTTTCTTCTCTGATTGCGACTTTCCTGTGAACCTATCACATGACCATTAATAGTCATATTTACCTTTCCTTCGTATGAACTCTCTTTGTCCACCTATGAGCTGCAACAAGCCTTCTCCATCATGTAGCAAGTTTTCCACTTGCCACAGTAACAAGTTCTCATCATGGTATCCTTCTCTTCTCTTTCTCTTGGCAATTCTACCCACACTCACTATGGAATTACCTTTGGAAACTTCTACCCAAACTTTTCTTTTGGAAGTTGTTCTCTTCTAGTTCTCTGTAGGAGAACCTTTTCTTCTCCTAAAGCATATATACTCATCTTTCAAATTTTTCAGGCTTCTGCAATTTCATCAGCTCACTTCTATCTTCTCCTTCAGTATCCTTGCTTCAAAAATTTCATCTTGATGTTGGGTTCCTGTCAAACACAAATACTTATGGCCAGGGTCAACATAAATCATAAATACTTGTCAATATTCTCTTCAAGACCTTATTCTTTTGATAGTCCTCTACAATTCGCCTCCGTATTTTCATTATGCATTCCTCCGTATATATTCTCCCATTTAAGAGCATTTCAACCTGCTCCATTATCTGCAACTTTTATCCTTCCAAAATCAACTTCACATGAAAATAAAATTCTTATTCAATTTCTATCCTCCCAAACAAACGTCCTCCAATCCAGAAACAAATTTTACACTCACTCAATGCCTTAAAGAACACAATTGTTCTACCCACAATCATCTATATTTAGTAAAAAAATTAAAACAACACCCAAACCTAATTTTCTGCAAAGTCTATTTCTTCAAAGAGCTTCATGTATCCTCCTATTGTCGTTGCCACAACACCCTCCAAAATTTCACTACATTCAAACTTTGGAGTGTACTTTATCGACGTGTCAAGCATCTCCTTCATTTTCAAGTGTTGTTTCATGTTTTCCTATGTGTTTGAACATTTCTTGAATGTTCTCAAGTGTCATCGCACTAATTAGAACATCTTATGTGCATTTCAGGGTCGTAACATATTTGTTGTTGTAAAATGACACTGTTTGGTCACAGTCACACACACTTCACCTGTTGTACTTGGGGAGTGCATGCAAAGTGGAATTTTGATGTATACTTATCATTGTTCAAGCTTGTCTAAGTTTTCTTGATGAGTTGGTATGTGTCACACATGGTTTTATGTCTAAAACATATCATGTTCACCCCTTTTCCTATCTTCTAGACTTAGAAAATTTGTGGTTTCAAAGAAAACCCATTGAGGCCAAGATCACATGAGCACACTCTGAAACCTTGATCAGGAATCCTTCATTTTTGGGAAGTGCTCCATGCACCCTCCAAGATCACAAAGAGTACTCCTTAAGCCCTTTCTCCTTCCTTGTTCTCAACTACACCCTTCAAGAAACCTAGTCTTTCTTTGAGTGCACTCCTTTGGGTTGAAGAAGTGCACCCTCATTGAGCACATGAGAATTCCCTAAATGCCTTAAGCTCAACCCTTCAGCCTTCCACAATGTGTCATGCACCCTCCTGTTCCTTTGAGCGCATGACCACACTATGAAGGCACAAAACTCCACCCTCCATCGTTTAGAATTGCACCATGCTCCCTCCTGTGCCTCTTGAGCGGATGGGCACACCTCGAAGGAACAAAGCCTTCCTCCTTCAGCCTTCAAGAGTGCTCCCTATGCCCTCCCTCTCACCCTTATGTGCACAACGCACTTGGGAAGCCCAATTCCTTCCCCTTTTTCCTTTGGACTCGCGTCATGTGCTTTGCCTATATTTTCTCTTTCTCTTGAATCAATGAGCGCATGTCGAATCCCTGAAGCCTCTGCCTCTTAGCCCTTCATCCTTTAGAGGTGCGCCCTTGTGCCAAGAATCTCTCGTTTCTCTTTCAAAAGCGCAATGTTAAGGCATCAATCGAAAATCTACATGAACATGTTAGAATAGGACATTTTCAGGTTGATGGTTGCTTATCAGGACTGATGGCAGAAACAAGTATTTCAGGAACATCATGGTAGGCATGCATGAGGATGATCAGGTAAAAAAGACAGACAAAGGAATAATTAAAGAAAAAAGAACACCTTGAAATTTTGATGATCGAAGCACCCTAAAGACTCCAAGATCAAAGACCCTTTCAAGGGTGCAGACATCAATGATCAAAAGTTGCATGAATAATGAAGACATAGGTGGCAGCCATGTTACTACTAAAGAAAGTCCATGTCATCAGTCACTATTAGTCCCAGTGATCAAAAATAGTGACTTGTCATTTTTGCATCATGCGATGATGTGGAAGTTATAATGTAATGTTGTAGTCATTGTAAAGACAAATAAGTTGAAATCCAAGAGTCATATGTGGACAAAAGATCCATGGAAGTCCAAAATAAATGTTCATAATTGATGCCTAAGTTTAACTTCTCTTGGCTCTATGTATCCAAATACAACCTCCCTTATACTTGAGAAGCTTGCATGAGGAAACCATTCCTAAATGAGAAGAGGACACAGAGAGAAATATCTAGGCAAATGCTAGTGAAATTCTGAAGGGAGTCTTTTTGGATGTCCAAGTTAGCCAAACTATGAATTATAACATAAGGAGGATCCAAGTCCAAGGTACGAGAGGGGATAGATCTCATCTAAGGTGACCATTGTATTGCATTCTAATTTCCAAAATGTCACATTTAGTATATGTCTCATAACATTTTTTACCATTTGAATGCATTTTATTGGATTTGGATTCCTGAGAAAATATAACTTAGACCTAGTGATTTAGTTTCATATATATTTGGTAGTAGTGTACATAAAGTTCTTTGGTTGCAATGTTTATAATGTATAGTTGGGAATAGTAAGGACAAGATATCTATCAACTGGAGTGGGATTCTTAGCAACTACATCAACTAGGATCTATAATACACTTTATAGGTAAAGGTATGAAAGTCACGCCTCTCTTCTTTGAATGGATCAAATATTAATAAAGTCCAGATGTAGGGAATATATTGAATTGTACATCCTTTTATCTATACAAATTTTGGGTTGATCTATAGAGTATAACTCTTAGCCATAGGAAGAAAATTTGGATAATGATACCTTAGGAAGTTAGGGTTTGTTACTAATCTTGAAATCACTTCCCAATTCATAATCTTGGTAATTTTACTATAATTTTTTTCTTGAAAAACTTCAAATATCTATTTTTTTGTGAAACTAAGGAGATATATAAAGATACATGTGGTGAAATTTTCAAGTACATATTAATTTTACTTTCAAAGATACCACCTTTTGTAGGGTAGGGTTGGTAACTAATTCAAAAATCAATTTTAGATAAGACATGTTGATATTTTTGTTATAACCTTTCTTAGAGAAATTTTATACTACGAAATTTATATCACTTTGAAATAAAATACTAAAGTACCTTTGGTATAAATTTCATCATCATATTTGAAATTTTGGAGATGCAACATGTTGTATAGGTGTGTTCATGAGAAAATGTAAAAACTAAATAAGTTTTGGAATGTTACTATAAGTTTCTCTTAGCACCTCAATTTTTTCTCATACTTATATAATTGCAAAGAAGGCATGCCATCATATCGTATACCAAAATTTCTCACTCATAACCCATGTCCATTTGTTCTTGCATGTTGTGTGGTGGTAAGGGTTTAACACTGTCACCTTTCATTCATTGAGACTAAATCTCTTGACCTACTATCTAGCTTACATGATTGTGCCCAAACATTCCTTATCGAGGGATGTGTTTCCATGACTAATATCAAAGACACTGAAAATATTGTTAAGAAAAAAATGTATAATTACACTTCGTCTCATCATACAGGCTAACTAAACCTACTTGTCTCAAGTGTCTTTGCCCTAAATATTCCAACACAAGAGTAGGATGATATTTGACCTTGACCAGAGCCTTAGCACTTGCTACAAATATTTGACGAAAGAGGGAGATGCAAAAATGTGAGGCTTTGACTTATCATGTCACATGAGACCCCACTCTAATACCACAAACAACCAACTCCCATAGGCTCCTATCCATTTTACAAAAAGTGATTTGATTTGAATTATTGAATTTAAGGAGTCGATTGGGATTATTTTATTCCGGAAGTGGAGGAAAATGCCAACAATAAAGTGTTTCATAAGTGCAAGCACCACGTTTTACAAAGATTGAATGCAACTATAAATGTAGGTGTCACGTTTCACAAGTTAAGGAAAAATAGTTTATCATTTCTTCTTATTTGATCCAAGTCACCTTAGTTGAGAAGAACATTTTTTAATGTAAAGAAACGAAACATCCAATGTACCTTCATAATTTTTTTTTGTTTTTTTTTTTTTAATTTCATTTTCTCTAATTATCATATGTAGTGATAGACAATTCATACAATAAATTTTTAATCATATTTTTTTATCATATATAGTGATAAAAAATTATTAATGAAGATTCTATTAGTTGATTTAAAAATAATTAGAATACACCGCATCTTGTATTCTCAATTCTAGAATTAAAATTTCTAATTAAGAAAATAATTAATATACCCACTTTCAATAATAATAAAAAAAAGTACATATCAACATAAAAACCTACTTTCCTATTGTATAAATCAAAGTTTATATATCAAGCAAAATTCAATTGACTTTAAACTTCAATAATATACCATACATATTGAAACTCCATTATCTCTTGGACTTTAATAATATATAATGTTTTAATAATATATCATACACATTAAAACTCCATTATTTGAAGAGAATTTGATGATATTACTCCTTTCTCATGCAAACAGAGTACTTTGATATTTATCAATTTAGAATGACTGCATAGCTCTTCGAGCTCGAACTGCGAACATTACAGAAAAGAGATACACCTACATACAAAGACCAGGCAATTACGAACGTTATATATATATATATAAAGAGACAAGGCAATTCCGAACGTCATATATATATATATAAATATAAAAAAGTGATATATATATGTGTGAGATATATGCTACAGTGGGTAGTAATCATCATGATGACCGCTATATGAATCTATGATAATTATGAAGACCATCTATGATAATTATGAAGACCATGTGAAAGAGGTGGGGAAACCAATCACCAGATTGTATAGTATGTTTTTATGGGATAGTTTTGGTATTCATTTTATTTATTGTTAATTTTATTTCTGAAATTTGAATTGTTTTATATTATATATATTATATTATATTATAATATAATATGAATGACTTTATATATGAATTTATGATAATTATGAAGATCGTGTGAAACAGGAAGAGAAAACAATGACCAGATTGTATAATATGCTTTTATGGGATAATTTTGGTATTTCATTTTATTTCCTGTCAATTTTATATTTTTGAAATTTGAATTGTTTTATAAAATTTAAACTTTATATCTAATGGAAGATTAGATATTACAAAAATTATTATTCAAAATTAAATATTATAAACATTATTATTCAATAAAAATAAAAATTTATATAAAGTAATTAATTTATATTAACATTTCTATATTATCACAACTATATTTCAAAATTCTTTTGGACACATGCATAGAGAAGTTTTAATATGATAAAGGTTATTGCTCTTAAAAGATATGGAGAAGATTTAATATATCTATATAATTTGGGTGATAAGTTTATATTAACATTAATTCTAGTTTACATCAAATAAATTTTCTTTTTTTTTATTTAATCTATTTTTCTTTTTTTATAGTTTTTTTTTTGTTTTTCTAAACCATCTTGTAAGTTAATTACTAATCTAGTATTTTTCAATTTATATCTAAAGCATATCAAAGAAATAAGTTATTGATTAATTTATAAAATAGTGTTTAGTATATGTCTATCACAAACCATTTTAGTGCTTTACAGGTTTTATGAAATGCATAAAAAATAACACTTTACATCTATTTTAACATTAGATCTACCAAAAATAAAAAATATCAATTTTTTATTTTAAAAAAGTTTGCATTTTAAGAAATTTAATATAACTTAGATATATTTGGTAAATCTATAATGAAGATAGATATATCATTATTTAATTATTAATTATAATTTTTTTATTTAATTAAATGAAATCAAAATATTTTAGTTAATAATTATAATTATTATTTTCCTTATTTTAATTTTAATTGTTGTATAGATATTTACACACTGGGCTCAAACAGCTCCAACAATAAACTAATCATCCACTCATAAAAGAAGAATGATTAATATTGTTTATCACAAACATGATAAAAAAAAAATAATACACTTTACATTCCCACACTCTGCATTGAGTTGCTTGTATCAGAAACATATTTGTCACGGTGCTCGTGTTAAAGTTGCAGCCTCTAGCTTTTAACCCAAAGCATGATATCATATCAAACGACATAGAGTAACGAAATGGATAAAACGATTTGGTAGATGAATCTTGATTCCTGGGATAAGCCGACATCCTTTGCTCCAAATACGACCTTAGAAACGAAGAGGGATACATTGATGATATGGTAAATCGCTATGATCTCAAACCATGACGCACTGAACCACTCGTGCCTCGGCTGCACGAGGCAACACTGCTCATTAAAACCTGCTTTGAGAGGCGAGGGTCGGTTTCGGAGGTGTACGGGCCCTGAGAAAGCGCAGTGAAGCTACAATTCCTTTGCAGACCTGGTTTCAGCCCTTCTGCTGTGCAAATATACCATTTTGTGGCCAACTGATCGGACTCCTTGCACAGCCTCACCAGAGAATGCCCCGTGGAGTACGAGTGACGAAATTTCTTTCCCTAATCCAGGTCGAGCCTGGAGAGAGATTCTTTAGAATCGGCTGTCTCTGGTGCCACGGGGGTTTCGACATCGTTGTCAATGCGAACTCTCCAGTTCCTCGCTCCATCCACCACAATCGTTACCTCCTATGGTGGCGTGATCTCGGGCGGCTCGATGATTAGGTAGCCGGTGCCTGTGGCGTTCGTGTCGTCCGTGGGCACCGTATTGGTTCAGTAGATCGGACATGTTATGTGTGAGAAGAGCCACATATCAATGTAATCCGGGTGGAAAGCGTGGTTGCATTTGGGCTGCAAGCAGAGGTTCTCTAAATTTTATCTGTAGTAATGTTGTAGTTTTCATTGGTTGGAACGATGATAGTATGTTGCTGACAACTTGGAATTTGAATGTCTCGAAAGACGAAGCAATGGTTATTGGATCCTTTGCAATGGAGTTGTTTTCAAAGAGATTTTTTGGAAGCTTTTCCGGTGGGTTTTTCCGGTCAAAATCCGGCAGCAATTTATTGAAATCTCAAGTTTGATAGCTAATTTCTGCACAATCAAAGCGTCCTAGGGGTTTTTCAGAGTGTTGAATCCAAATATGCAGTTAAAAAACCATTTTAAATAATAAAAATCAAGATTTAACCTCATTTTTTCTGCTGGATTCCGTCACCAGAATCTCCAAAAAGTCGCACTAAAGACAACTCCCTTTGCAATCACTAAGCGTCATCCTTTTAGTAGGTCCGTCTGTTGTTGTTAACATTTGAGAATTCCGGTAACATATCCTTGAGACAACTTGAAGAATCGACCATTAATTAACCAATCATACGTAATAGAGAGATCACTTATATAATCTTGGGAGATTTTGAGGGTGTTGGAAACCAGACGTAATTCCAACTACCTGCCACCAATATTCAACAATGATTTAATGTTGGATCTAGAAATCAGCTGTTGTATTTAATAAAGTTCTAGAAGTCGGCGGATACATTGACAATGGGGGAAGCTTCTCCAGGAAGCCACCGACTGAACCCATCTCCAGAAACTTCTCCAGCTTGTATATATACCTGTTAATTGATGAATAGAAGCATGTTCTTGTGTTCAGTGTTTGTGTGTTGAGTTAAAGAGTTGTGCACCTCTACTCTTTTCATGGTATTAGAGCCGAGGGTTTCGGCAAAGTGGTGAGCTCAGTGAGTATTGCTGAGCCGAGAGCTCATGAGCGAGGGCGACTGAGCTGTGTGCTTGTAGTGAGGGTTTCCGCTGTGTCTAGTGTGTGCAAGTCGAGCGATCAAACTGAGTGAAATATCTGTGTGTGGAGCTCAAGTCGAGGTGATGTTGTTAACAGTAGAGTGTTGTTTGAAGCCAAAGTCTGGTGGAGGCCTGGTGCAGGCAAGGCCGAGGACGTGTGTGGTCCAGCGTTGTCCGGAAGAGGGCATAAGATCGAGTGCTGATAAAAAGCTGTGCACGGTGGTGTTGAGCTGTGTGAAGGAGGCAGTGACTCTGAAGCTATGTGTAAGCCTGGAGCACGTGAAAGATGTTGAGTGTGTAGTGTTGTTGTGTGACAGCTGCTGCGGTGGAGAGTGCCAATACAGTATTGCTACCATAATTGTGTTCTGTTCAGTATGAGGAGGACACTGAGATCAGGTGCCGAATCTTTGCTTGTGGAGGAGAGCATCCTTTGTTTTTTGTGAACCTGTGGCGCTGTCGGCCAGTAAAATTGTTGTGTTCATTCTCTGAACTCGGGTTGTGGGTTGTGAGAATCCAAGCTGTAATGAGTCTGTTCGCTGAAAAGTTGTGTGTATGTATGTTGTAAGCTGCGTTGAATCTTGTGTTTTCAATGTTCTCCTATGATTGAAGCTACTTGGGATGTGATTCTATGAAAAAGATATTTTTTTTTGCAGAAAATATCATTGCTATCAGTTGAACAAGCCACCGCAAATTTTGTAAGTGTGAAGAGTATTGGCCTGAGGAGGCCGTGTTTGGTTTGGATTTTAGTGTAAAGGCCGCCCAATTTAGAGAGCTTCTCGATGGTGTCTAATTGCGCTTGTTGAGACCTGTGTGCAGCCAAAGGTTGCCAAGATTGCGGTGCATGGGAGGTGATTATGGTCCTGTCAATTTAAGAAGCCGCAACAGATCGGTGTTGTGTGGACGAGTGTTGCATGTTGATTGAAGGTCGCTGCGGGAGGTGCAGCGTGGTTGCGTGAGCTATTGTTGTTCATGTGCTTGTATGGATGTTGATGCATCCAATGTGTTGAGAGCTGAGGGTGTGAGCTCAGGTGAGATGTGAGGTCACAGAGCAGGGGTGAGGCTGTGGGTGAATCTAAGAAATCACGTGAAACCTCTCGTGTGAGAGCGGGTCAAGAAGTCGAGTTGGGAGCTGTGTGCTCTATTGTTTGCGCTGATTGGTGAGAGTTGATTGGTGAGAGTTGTTCTGTGGTGGAGCTTGGCATGGTCGCTGCCTATAGTAGTGCGGAGCACCGATAAGGAGGACGCATGTGGAGGAGGTGCAGAAGATTTGGAGGTCTAGTAACGCGGTGGCACTTGAGCTGTGCGTTGGAAAACAATTGATGCCTGATAGCTCGTGGGATTGTGAAGCCTGAATGAGACCTGCATTCTTGTTGTAGGAAAGTGGCATAGTGTGAAGCCAACTTGTGTGGTGCCACGAGCATGGAGTGAGGAGCAATGTTTGTTGGCCCAAACCAAGTATTACTTTAATTACTGTTGCGGGGAAAATTCTTGTTGCATGGAAGAACGTGGAGTTTGCCCCATATTTCTTGCATTAAGAAATCTCGATCTGTTGATGTGCCATTGTTTTGTTGGCATCTGCACATTGTGTCGAAGGCGTTGTGGAGCTCGAAGTAGAGTGAGGCTCGAAGGTGCTGTGGAGTTGTGAGCCGTTGTGAGGCTGCCAAGGGCGTGCCTCGGGTAGCTGTGGAGAGCCCACTGTAAAAGCTGTGGGTAGCCGTGAAAGTTGCTTGCTGTGTTGAGCAGACTGGGGTTTTGCAGAGAAAGATGTATATGATTCTTGACTTCTGCGGTTATGCAAAAAAATGGCAGTGAATGTATATTCATGATACAAAGCGTCATTTTCCCAGGTATGGCATTTGTGCCTTTAGCCAATTTGTGAATTTGGATTTGACAGTAGCAAGATTGGTGGATGCTGCAAGGCTCACTTAGATTTAATGAGCTGGGAATTATCTTGTTGATCATTTTGATCCATTTTTGTTGGGAAGAAAGGATTAATACGCAGGAAATATTCTTTCTACTGCACGAGTTGTGGTGATCTGGATCCTTTAGGTGAGGTCAGCAGCCTAAGCGAAATTGATTTATCTTGTCGTAAAAGTTTGTTCAGTAGAATTGCTACTTTTATGGGGATCTGCTTTGATATAAAGGTCATATTATGTATGCATTATGATTTTCGCTTTGATGTAATGAGCCTGGAAATATAAGAATGGTCTCCTTGATGTTTGAATTTACTGCAAATTATTTTTGAATTTGACTCTATGATTAGAGTGATGGGTCAGCAAAAGAGACTCAAACAATCACGGAGAAAACTGAAATACTTGAAGAAAAAGAATGAAATGGCAGAAGTTGCAGAAGAATTAGAAATGTTTCCAGAATTTAAGCCTAATGAAGATCTGAATCAGATAGAAGAATTTGAAGATACTGATGCAATACTGAAACGATTAATGCCAGTTCTGCCAATTTTCTCAGGTAAAAATTTTAAGCTTTGGGCAATTAAAATGGAAGGATTGCTTGGTTCAGTAGATTTATAGAAATTTGTCCAAGAAGCTTTTATAAATCTTGATGATAAGCGTAGAAATGCAATAGAATTGTTTCTCATCATATCAACTTTAGATGAAAATATTTTGTCTAATATTTTTTATGAATTTGGTGAAATACGTGATGCAAAAATATTTTGGGATATTCTTGAATTGAAATACAGTATGGAGGGTAGTGAGAAAGCTAAAGTTGATGAAGGTGTTGTAGCTAAAAGTGATTGTGTTGAAAGCATCGTAGCTGGGATTAAGGTTGAAAGTATGTCTTTAGCTGACAATAGAGTAGCATGTGATAGTAAGGAAATTACCTGTGATGCAGAAAATTATGAAGTCAAATTTGATGAAAATTATGTATCCCATGATGAGTGGTTAAATATGATGCATGAAAAGCATCTTATTGATGAGTTGTTGTTTGGTGAGAAGAGTTGCCTACCTCCATACACCAATCAAATGCAGGACAACATGTTTGCAGTAACAGAATTGGCGAAAGAGGTTGAAGACATGACTCAACCAACTATGTCAGCAAAGAAAGATGAAGGAAGCAAAGGTTTTTCCAAAGCGCACGATGACAAAAATCAATATGGTTTTGTTTATGAATCTAACATTGTTTTTGAGTGTGCAGATATTGACAATAAGGAAGAAGCATCAAAACTTGAAGAAATTGCAAGCATTAAGGACAAGTATGGGTCCCAAGAACGTGAAGCAATGTTGAAGAATGTTAACCTGCAATCAAGAAAGGAGAAGCTCCATCACTATTTTATGGCAAGAAAAGTGAAGATGAAGTTGCATCAACAAATGAACAAGAATGGACCTTTTAGCAAGAAGACAAAAATGAAATGTTTGTTGTAAGCCTAGCTGAGACTTAGACCAGCAGGCATGACAATTAAGAGTATAGTGTCTTGTTTATTGTATGTAGTTGGAATTAAGGGGGAGTGTTGGAAACCAGACGTAATTCCAACTACCTGCCACCAATATTCAACAATGATTTAATGCTGGATCTAGAAATCAGCCGTTGTATTTAATAAAGTTCTAGAAGTCGGCGGATACATTGACAATGGGGGAAGCTTCTCCAGGAAGCCACCGACTAAACCCATCTCCAGAAACTTCTCCAGCTTGTATATATACCTGTTAATTGATGAATAGAAGAATGTTCTTGTGTTCAGTGTTCGTGTCTTGAGTTAAAGAGTTGTGCGCCTCTGCTCTTTTCATGTGGGACCTTGGCCTCAAGGCCTAGATTCTGTGTGTCGACAATTTTGGGGATGCCCCAGCTTTTGGCAAAAGTTCTGTAACATTCAAATCGTCAACGGTGACCTCATGCTATTTTCTACCAGTTCATGTAAAATGTGGCATCCATGAATTTGACGGGCATCGAGACACGACAGGGGCATTGAGGGCATTGTGCGAGTGGGGGCTCTATGCGGATCTCGTGGAGGTGGACGATGCCCACGCTTTTCATTCAGCGTGGGTGGATATCAATTGGGGGAAGCCTTATTGTATTCATATTATAATACATTGCGGAAGTTATGCCCCTTTCTTAATGGCATTGAGTTGTAAGAAGTTATTTCTTAAGAGTGATCTTAATTGGTATCTTGTTCATGTTTGATTTCAACTCGGGCAAGGTTTGCAGTGAATCCTGGATCAAAGTTGCGGGTGCAAATCCTTAGAGTGTTAGAAGTAGACAAGAATGATCATGACACTAGAAGCCCTTTGTATTTGTGGCTAATATAATGAAATATCAACGCCACCATTGTGTAGATACAGAACCCATTATACCGATTAGTAGAAACCAACCAAAAACGTTATTTAGAAAATCATGTTCCAACAGCATAAGACCTATAGGTTTGGTTATAAAAAAATAGGATTTCATCCTCGAACAAGTATCTTATTGATTTCTATAGTATATGAACATTATTTCTGGGATTGAGTGTATACCCTGCAACTGCAACTGCAGCATCATCACCATATTTGAAGCTTTTGATGCACGACCCAATCACGGACACGTCCATTATTTTAGTTGGGCTATCATAGATTAATGTACTGTTGGCAGGCAGTACCAAAAACATGAACCTGAGCCATTGGAAGAAGTAAATTGAAAATGCAAACAGACAATAACTGGTTTTGGAGAAGATGAGGAAATCAAATTTATAACGAATTTCAAAGGACATCTTTGCGAAGCGGATCGATTTCCTTCTTCTCATGGATTTCTTGCAATCTTTTATCCAGGTTGATAAATTGTTCACAAAAAAATGGAAATTGAATTTGGAGAAATAACCACCGGTCAAGTCACGAAGCAAAACACCCCAGGAATCTCACTTACGTAGGTCTCGTTCTTTTTATTCCAAATATGCAATTTACAAATGAAAAGCTTCACACAGACCACTATGAAAGAGAGCTTATAAATTGGATGACACCTTAAAACACAAATCTTGTTAGAAATTGTAATTACTCCCACATGAGGAGTTGGTTAAAATTAGAGAGTGAGTTAACTGAGCGTTGAGTCAAGTTAAGTGATGGATAAAGAGGTAAGTGCAGTTCGTATTTAGGGTGTGACTTAACGGCATGCCAAGGTATTTTAGGGAAGTTGCTACTTGGAAAAGGTTAAATATCTTTCACTGGGTTCATTATAAGAATCATGTTTTGTGTGATCAATAGAAGAACTGCACCTAGTAGATTTGTGTGTAAATTTGTGTTTTGTCTCCTTTGTTTTTCCAACAAATTGATATCAGAGCCAGGTTTGAAGAGTTAAATTGGAAAATCAGAGGATAGTTGGGAAATAGCATCGGTGCAACGACAGTCTGCAGAGTCACACTATGTGAAGATAGTAAAAAAAAATTAGGTGTTATAGCTAGAAGATTTCGGGAATAAAAGAGCATGCAACGACAACTTGTAGAAGGGCTCCATGTGTGAGCCGAAAGTTACTTGGAAATTTTTCTACTGCGCAACCGAGCTGGTTTTTTTTACAGAGGGTGGTAGCCGTAAGGTCATAAACCATGTTTAGTGTCGCCATATAGGCCAGTTCTCATCATCACTTTCGTGAAGAACTATCAAGCTCTGGCAAGTCAGACATCTGCCTATCGAAAAGTCCAAGCCTGTGTTAGCTGTAACAGTCCAAAAAATAAATATCTAATTTAACATTAATTTAATTGAGAGTGCCACTTACCTAGCCCAATAACCATGATTTTAATTAACTAAATGCAAATTGAATGAATAGTGCATACCTGTTTACCTGTGGTCGAAGTAGGCTTACCGCAACAAGGTTTTGGGGACGACTCTCCACCCAACCGTAGGCTCAATTGTGCAACGTCTTGCTACAACTGGCCACCCCCGAGCCCTCAGTCAACGTTCTACTGCAAGTGACTCCTAGGTCTTAGTATACCATTCTCCCAAGAGAATGAAAGACAGAATCTCAGAAAGATGGAATGCAAGAATCCTCTCATCTTCCTCACCATCTATTAAATAGAACAAAACATTGGAAGGGGAACCCCATGCACACACTCCATGTGTCTGCATGCAACTTTTTTTCTTGTTTTATTTCTTTACTTTTCTTTTCATTTTTAGCTTTCTTGTTTTATTTCCTTCTTTTTTTGATAGTTTTCTTGTTTTATTTTTATTTATTCTTATTTAGAGCTTTAATATGGTTATTACTATTTATTTATTTTTATATAATATATATTATTTATTATTTAACATTTAACATTTATGATTTATTATTTTTATTATTTATTATTAAGTGATTTATTTATTATTATTCATTATTTTTATTGTTAATTATTATTTTTGTATTATTTTTATTATTTATTATTTATTATTTATTATTATTTATTATTTATTATTTATTATTTTTATTATTTATTATTTATTATTAAGGGGAGGGATATTACATACTCTCCCACTTTAAGGAACTTCGTCCCGAAGTTAAGTTGAATTATTTATTACTTATTATTTTTATTATTTATTATTTATTATTTATTATTTATTAACTTCATGTTGCCAACACCCTCTGCTGAACTAATATAACCAGCAGGCATCGAAAGTCCCCAACACCCCGGGAAATCTCAAGGAATCTATGTCCTTTTTCCCACTTTCGGCACCAGGCTAAGCCTGACCCGGTCTGTATCCTAGTCCAAGGCTGGCCCCAAGGCTCGCGCCTGACTCAGACCTCATCTGCCCCAAGGCAGGCATCCGGTCCGATACTCAATGACCCCGGGCATCTGGCAATGCTGGCCCACTCCCTCCACAACTACTAAGGCGCACAGCTCCAGGCATCGAAGTCCTTTATATCCCTTCCAGACTTCGACATCCCGATCCAATAACAGGCACCAAGCCTAGAACATCAGGCACTTGGCCTCCTCAAGATGGTCATATAGCTCTTCTAGAGCTATACACAAGACAAAGGAACCACTGGCATATGTAGTGTTGATTGAGTTTTGTCCCTAGCCCATATGGTGTTACTTATTTTCCCTCATGCGAATGGGCTCGCACGAGATCATCAAATAAACCAGCCCTCTCGGCCCATTTGTGATTTCCTGTCAATCACCACATCTCAACATGCAACCAATGCATTAGCTATACCATCATAGTATCATAGAAAATAATCCACATGCCAAGTCTTGCATGTCATCATGAGAACATTCATCATTGTTAATCACAACATTATGGATACATAAATTTGTATGCAACTATCACATGCTTCACCTCATGAAATACCATCATAAGTTATAACATCAACATATTTGCATCAAATACATATCATGAATTCACATATTAAATGAACCACATGTTAATAAACCTCATATTATAGCATCATAATTCCTATGCCACGTTATGCATATCATATCCATCATGAGTTTTCAACATTAAATACCTATCATCACGTAGTAAATGAATATGTCAATTTACCTTGACATAACATCATAATGCCTCATCATAAGTATACATCATCACTATTGTAACCAGTATATAAATATGAACCACGTGGGCATGATCACCCTCATACCATCATATTATGAAACATCTCAATACTTATCAAATATAGAATAATACTCTATAAGCATTCTTATCATGATTCATTAGAAAAATGAATTTCATTTACTTTACAAACATTCAGCTATGAACTAAGATTATTCAACATCCATCTAGGATTTATGTTATCTCATCAATGTTATTAGTGTGATGTTTTCATCAAGACACCAATTAGTTTTTTCAATAATCATTTCCACTTCTTTCAACTAAGAAGTTGACCATTTACACCATAGATATAATTATCTAAATACATTGTTAAATTTCACATGAGCCTCATCATCTTGAGTCTTAATCTCTCATCATATTTTCTTCCTTCCCCAAGGAAATTCTGGTGAAATTCATTGTTAAGATATTACCATTTGTATAATCATTTAAATCATCAATATCAAGTTAAAATTCCATGATCACTATACATATTTTTCTTAACCAGATAGTGCACATACAAGAGGTCATCCCTATTTAAGTCTTATTTTATGCTTAATCTACCTGCATGAGGCTTGTTGCCCCCTCATGATTTATTTATTAGTTGCATAATTTTCATTGTTCATCCTAAAAAGATTTGCTTTTCTCATCAAGTTTCCACTTGATCTCTATTATCGTAGATTCACCCATGTTCACGTTGGAATAGGGATTCTTCCACTTTAATTTTCACTCATTAATTATTCAGTTTAGACTTTGAAATGATTGGAACCACTACCATCATTATCATCTATGAATGATTTGGTATGCCCATGCCTGCCTTGGGGCAGATAAGGTCTGAGTCAGGCGCGAGCCTTGGGGCCAGCCTTGGACTAGGATACAGACCGGGTCAGGCTTAGCCTGGTGCCGAAAGTGGGAAAAAGGACAGAGATTCCTTGAGATTTCCCGGGGTGTTGGGGACTTTTGATGCCTGCTGGTTATACTAGTTCAGCAGAGGGTGTTGGAAACAGGAAGTAAATAAAATAATAAATAATAAATAATAAAAACAATACATAATACATAATTCAACATAACTTCGGGACGAAGTTCCTTAAAGGGGGAGAGTATGTAATATCCCTTCCCTTAATAATACATAATAAATAATAATATAATAATATAATAATAAATAATAAATAATAAAAATAATAAATCATAAATAATAAATGAATTTAAAAATATACAAGAAAATAAATAAAAATAATAAAAATAAAAATAGTAATAACTATACTAAAACTCTAAATAAGAATAAATAGAAATAAAACAAGAAAACTATCAAAAAGAAAGAAATAAAACAAGAAAGCTAAAAATCAAAAGAAAAGTAAAGAAATAAAACAAGAAAGCTAAAAATCAAAAGAAAGTTGCATGTAGACACATGGAGTGTGTGGTTCCCCTTCCAATGTTGTTCTATTTAATAGATGGTGAGGAAGATGGGAGGCATTCCTGCATTCTATCATTCCGAGATTCTATCTTTCATTCTCTTGGGAGAATGGTATACTAAGACTTAGGAGCACTGGTAGTAGTACGTTGATTGAGGGCTCGGGGGTGGCCAGTTGTAGCAAGACGTTGCACAATTGAGCCTATGGTTGGGTGGAGAGTCGTCCCCAAAACCTTGTTGCAGATAGCAGACTTCAACCGAAATCACAGATAAGTGCTCTAATCATAATTTTGAACTTGAAGTTAATTAGTTGAATTGCTTGTTGAATATAAATTACTTGAATAATTACATGTTTATTTTGATGTAATATCCCTCCCCTTAATAATAAATAATAAATAATAAAAATAATAAATAATAATAAATAATAAATAATAAATAATAAATAATAATAAATAATAAAAATAATACAAAAATAATAATTAACAATAAAAATAATGAATAATAATAAATAAATCACTTAATAATAAATAATAAAAATAATAAATCATAAATGTTAAATAATAAATAATATATATTATATAAAAAGAAATAAATAGTAATAACCATATTAAAGCTCTAAATAAGAATAAATAAAAATAAAACAAGAAAACTATCAAAAAAAAGAAGGAAATAAAACAAGAAAGCTAAAAATCAAAAGAAAAGTAAAGAAATAAAACAAGAAAAAAAGTTGCATGCAGACACATGGAGTGTGTGCATGGGGTTCCCCTTCCAATGTTTTGTTCTATTTAATAGATGGTGAGGAAGATGAGAGGATTCTTGCATTCCATCTTTCCGAGATTCTGTCTTTCATTCTCTTGGGAGAATGGTATACTAAGACCTAGGAGTCACTTGCAGTAGAACGTTGATTGAGGGCTCGGGGGTGGCCAGTTGTAGCAAGACGTTGCACAATTGAGCCTACGGTTGGGTGGAGAGTCGTCCCCAAAACCTTGTTGCAGATAGCAGACTTATATACTTGATGATGAAAGTGAAAATTATAGGAAAGAAGCAACAATACTTGATGATGAAAGTGAAAAGAATGATATGGAAGACAAAGATGAATGCATTGAAACAATTTTTCAGCAATGGATTCAAGAAGAGATAAGATTTTTCTATCAAGAAATATGGCAGAAAGAAAGTCATGAATATGAAGCACAAGAAGCAGAGCAAAGAAGATAGTTTGAAGATGCAATGTTTTGGCAACAGTCCATGGTTGAATGAATATTTGAAGAGAAAGGTGTAGTAGACAAGATCAGATTGTGTTTCAGCACAAATTCAAGAAAAGTAAAAGAAAAATTGCAGCAACAACAAGTAAGGAATGTGGAGCCTACAACAAGAAAGTGCAACAAAGAATGAAGCAATTTCGAGGATATAGATTTGGAAGAAGAGAAAAAGAAAATGCAAAATTGTGAAAGTCTTGAGTCATTGTAAGCCTAGAAGGCATAACTGAGTCATGTTGATTCATGTTGAGTCATAGGGTCGTAATTAAGGGGGAGTGTTAGAAATTGAAATTACTCCTGCATGAGGAGTTGGATAAAATTAGAGAGTCAGTTAACTGAGCGTTGAGAGTCAGTTAATTAAGGGGTCAGTTTCTATTGTAAGCCTAGAAGGCATAGTTGAGTCATGTTGATTCATTTTGAGTCATACAGTCGTAAGTAAGGGGGAGTGTTAGAAATTGCAATTACTCCTGCATGAGGAGTTAGCTAAAATTAGAGAGTCAGTTAACTGAGCGTTGAGATTCAGTTAATTAAGGGGTCAGTTTCTATTGTAGGCCTAGAAGGCATAGTTGAGTCATGTTGATTCATGTTGAGTCATACAGTCGTAATTAAGGGGGGGTGTTAGAAATTGCAATTACTCCTGCATGAGGAGTTGGCTAAAATTAGAGAGTTAGTTAACTGAGCGTTGAGTCAAGTTGAGTGATGGATAAAGAGTTAAGTGCAGTCCATATTTAGAGTGTGAGTTAACTGAGTTAAGTGTGTGTGCATGTCAAGATATTTTAGGCAAGTCGCTACTTGGAAAAGGTTAAATAGCCTTCATCGAGTTCATTGTAAGAATCATGTTTTTTGTGATCAATAGAAGAACCGCAGCTAGTGGATTTGTGTGTAAATTTGTGTTTTGTCTCCTCTGTCTTTCCAACAAATATAAAGACAAATTACAAAGCTTGGCCAATGAAGTGTATACAAACCTAGAACCCAGCTGCCAAAGAATCCATGACTGAATGGATGTCCGTAAGAAGGAAAAAGTTTGAAAAAACCAAAGAACCAAAAAGGAGAAAACCACGGTGGAGAGCCCACAACTCAATCCTATCTCAAGAAGTGTTCTGAAAATGGATTCCATGATGATAAGTACCCACGGATTTTTGAGTGCGAGAGCTTCCTCCTTTAATATTAAATGCCTTCCCACAAATGAAAAATCTCATAACAGAGGCAAGTTTCCAAATATGTATGTGTTGGGACCAGGGAATGAGAACAAAATCTCCAAGCTCCACAATGATTGCCCTTCAAATGCACTGGTTGCTTGATGGAGCTTCTATGATCCAAAAAATCGAATGGATTCAAACTAACAATAGAAAAGAGAGGTATGTTAAAATCAAATTTTGCATCGCCTTGATGGTAACATTAATCCGCTGATTGTTTTTTTTCGAGATTTCATCAAAGATGGTTGGAGTTTTACATGGAGATTAACCTGGGTATAAAACCCTTCAAGAGATAATAAAATAATAACCAATTTGGTAGGAGCTTTCACAATTTCTTATCTCATATATCAAAAATGTTCTCGGCCTCCAGTGTAGTGAGGAGGGATAAACAAATGCAATTATGGTTCTCTTTATTTAAAAAAAAATCCCCAAATGTTCAAAAAGATCTATCTTTATTGGAAAGTGACTTTTAAGAAAAAAATTGCACAAAAATTGAAACCAGTGGTTTGGAAAACCACTTTTTGTAAACCGCTTCGATTTTAGAAAACCATATCTTGTCACATGCTTCACACAACCGTAGTCTAAAGAGGGAGAATTATATCGGCATCGACATTTTCTTGAAGCAGAAGGAGCTTGACGTTAGAGGGGGAAATGAACTGGCCATTGTTATTGATGGATTTGGCGTCGGTGAGTAAGTGATCGTTCAAAAATTTGGCCTGTGAGTGCACAAAGAGATTTGCAGGGAGGTCGACGGTGAAGATGCCAAATCCATAATTAGGTTTCCCTAACACATATAAAACCATGGTGCCCTATAATTTTCTCTGATTGCCCATCGCCATGGCCATAAATTCTATAGTGAGAAGAATTTCAGCTCAACTCGTTTTGGGGATGAGCAGAGAATGAGGGTGTGGACATCAGGACTCCCACTCGAAGGACAGACACCATGACATCTCGTCATTCGTACATATCTTAGCCACACACTTTGGCCTTTCTTTTCATGAATATGTGAAAATACTAGTAATATTTAATATTGTATAGTGGTATGTGGTATGGATATTGGTCACTTTTATCAATATTGGGGATTTTATTGAGAATTGTGCGACTAGATTTTAATCATGGATTTTTTTTATATTACTTCAATTTAATACAACTTAAAATTTGTTATATTGTTTCGTTCTAATATAATGATAAACTAGCAATTGAACTAAGAGGTGCAAAAGAACGTCGAGAGGAGGGAGTGGGAAGAATGTGGAATGCAAAGGGATGCTTTAGAGAATATTGTTGAAGCTCTTTAAAAAACCCCTAAGTGGTTATAATTTTAGGCTTTCCATGTTCATATAGGCAAGGTATTACAACTACCTTCCAACCATCTGGGAACACCATTTTAATCAACGTCTATTGTAGTTTCTCCTTCAAGATGACATTGAAAGTTTCTTTGAGCTTGACAAAAAACCCCATAATTCTTTAGCTTCAGTGTCATGATTCTTTTCTAGGCATTGAAAGTTCTTCGAGCTTGACAAAAAAAACCCCATAATTCTTTAGCTTCAGTGTCATGATTCTTTTCTAGGCATTGAAAGTTGCTTTGAGCTTGACAAAAAAAACCCCATAATTCTTTAGCTTCAGTGTCATAATTTTTTTCTATGTGTGTGCGCTTGCGTGCCCAAGTGTGAGGTGATGGAGAGCTTTGGTAAAGATTTGAAGCTTTTTAGTCCTTTTTCTCTCCTTTTTTTTAAATTTGTAATCTCTATTATGAATTTGGAAAACATTGGATTGATGATGATAGTTTTATAGTTCCTTGCAATGTTTTGGTTTCCTATTTTACATATTTAAAAACCCATAAAAATATAAAATATCTAACATGTTGAAAAACTCTATTCCACATACTATCTATGCTTCCATGAATCAATGGTATTCTCTCTTATTTTTCTTGTGTGTTCCACTGTACCAAACCATGAAATGACATTTCCATGAACCCAATGTCTCACAGGTCAGTAGACAATATACCCTAAGTTGATTTTGTATGCTTTAAATTAATTTTGATTCGAAAAAATTTGTAGTTAGTAATGTGGTGCGGTGGGTGATAATGATTCCTACAAAATTTGCTTTTTTTCTCACAGATTAAGGAATTTTTCACATGCCCAATGTCGAGGATTCAAAATAACTTATCATAATGTAATGCCCAATGTCAAGGATTTACAATAACTTGTCATAATATATGCTTGAAATTACTGTCTTCCTAAATAATGAAAAAAAAAGAATTCCCAACTAATTTTTCTATTATGAACTCCTAGTAGTGCCCATTGTTCTTAGAATGATTTTCCTTCCTGCAACTCATTTTTTACCTATAAAGATGCAACCATTTTTATTTTAGCAAGAAAAACTGTCTGTTTTATATTATGTTAAAAACAGTACATAATTATGAAGGACAAATCGTCTTCATAAGCCCTGTGGTATCCACAACATGACTACATGGGGTAGAAAATATTCTACATACATACAACTGAACTGTAAATTACAATTTGCAACAATTGTGGAACTAAATTCTTTCTGGCATAATTGCAAATATATCACAGAATTTCAAAGAGATGCTATAAGCTCTAGATATGTCTCAGGACATTTACATATTCTGAAAATCACTACCATACAGTAGACATTCCTCATGTGTTTTCTTTACAGTAGCTGAAACAAAATTTGTACAAAATTTTAAACAAAAACAAAAAGAAACAGGGTTTTTTATGAACTTATCTGCATTGGAGTTCTGCCTTTTTTATATGGTCTTGGGTGTCCTATCCCGACAGCTTTAGACTTTCTACTTCTGTCTCGTCTTCTCCCATTTTGATCATGATATACATATCTTCTTCTGTGGCTATTAGTCCTTTCTTCGATAAATCATCTGCTATTTTGTTATGTGTCCTGTTGATGTGCTGAATGGATGGGTTCTGAAAGGAATTCCTTATGTTTTTTATCCGTCTCATCCAGCCTTGTAGGGAAACTTGTTGGATATTGTTCTTTCCATTTACATGATCTATTAAGCATTTGGAATCCCCAAAAATTTGTACCCAAGAGATATCCAAATACTTAATAAACCATAATAAGCCCCATAGAGCAACAACTTCAGCCTTCATGCTTGTTCCTTCTCCCCCATACCAGTGTACTTGAAACTCTTGTTCTTCTGACATCTTTAAGTAGAAACCGCTCCCACATCTTCCTCCTTGAGCTGCCCCATCAAAAAACCCCATTGGGTAATTGTTGATCTGAAAGTTCCCCTTCTCTTTCCTTTTTTTTCCTTGCTATCTACATTCTGATCTACTACAACCCACTGCTCTATGAGATCATATATTATGTTTTCCCCTCCTCTAAATGAACCAAAAATCAGTTGGTTCCTACTTTTCCAAATTTCCCAGAAAACAACCAAAGTGAGCAACCTCCTGCATTTACTCTGATTGCTCCACCATTTTAAGCACTCCTCTATTGTGTTAAACTGAATAAAATGAATCTGTAACTTACTGGTGAAATGTTTCTAGATATTAACAGACTTGTGACAGTGTAAAAATAGGTAATAATCCTCTGAATTTTGCATGCACAGATAGCATATCCCAGGACCATGGTGGTTCTTCTTTTTTAAGTTTGTCCATGTGAGATTCTTGTTTCGCCACATTAGCCAAAGGAAAATTACAATTTTTATTGGGATATTAATTTGCCAGAAGCTATAAAACCAACAATATTCTATATTCTAAATTTCCTTCTGGCATATTTTGAGATAACAGTCTACCACCTCTATTTCACCTATACTCTTCTTTTTTCCAGCCCATGCAATAACATCCCCTTTTCTATCATAACATATCCCTACCTCCTTTAGAGTTTTAACAAACTGTAGCCAATCCTGTTTATACTGATCAGCAAGATTTAGTTGGGAGGAGTCAAGCCAAATTGGAATGTTGCCATTCCAAGCACTAATCAACTGACTGAGAACAAAAGTTTCTTTTCGGTTCAGATGCTGAATCAATTCCATTGTCCTTGGTGGCCTCTCACCTGCTCCTATAATGCAATCTTTTCCCAGCAAAATTCTGTTGCCCGATCCAAAGAACCATGAGATATTTTGAAATAGTATATTCTTGACCCTTCTAAAGCTGTTCCAAATCTGTGAGCCACCTTTTTTCCCTATTGCTCCTTGTATTAACCAAAAGGAAAACTCCTTAGTCAACAGGTATTTAGATCAAATTAGCTTCCCCCATATGCCTTTACTGTTGATGCCTCTCCATAAATAATTTAAAATAAGAGTCAAAAATCTTCAAATTTAGAACACCCCAGCCTCCCAAAATTTTGGGTCTGGTGATCTTTTCCAGCTTCACTAGATGATATTTGCATTTCCCATTTGCTCCAGACCATATATAGCTTGCCATTACTCTATTCAGAAGATTAATGATCATTTGAGGAATGCGAAACAAGTGTGCCCAATAAATCCCCAGCTGAGTAAGAACTGATTGAGTGAGGATGATACATCCTCCCACAGATAAAAATCTGTGTTCCCATCCCTTAATCTTTGTATAAAATATTTCCACCAACCACATCCAATCTGTATTTTTATAGCTTCCTAGTTTTATTCGGTACCCGAAATACTTCATTCCCTTGACTAAGGTTTCTGCACTAACTCCAAAGAAGTTCTTGATATATGTGATATCGTCCTGGTTACAAGAGCCATATAGAATAATGGACTTCTGTTTATTTTGAAACAGTCCCGTGGCTGTCCCAAACTTTTTTATGATTTGGGAAAGACAAAACCATTTAATCATGTTTATCATCCCCATCAACAGAATATCATCAACAAAAAAACTATGTGAAACTGTGACACGACTGCTGATTTTCAGTGCTTCAAATTCTCCAATGGACACAACTTTTTTAATTTTTAAACTTAATCCATCCATCGCCAGGATAAAAAGAAGAGGGGATAATGCACATCCTTGTCTCAATCCTCTACCAGCAACAAAAAAATTGGATGGGAATCCATTGATTATTACTGCATAGCGAACTGAAGACACACACCCCATGATCCATTCAGTCATATTTGGGTTTATGCCAATTTTAAATAATACCATTCTTAGGTATCCCCAATCTAAGCAATCATAAGCTTTCTTTAAGTCAACCTTCATCACTGCTGCATTCATATTTTTTGACTTAATACTGTGCATACATTCCTATGCAACCGCCACTGCATCATGGATTATTCTATTATTTAAAAAACCATATTTCTCAGGAGAGATGAATTTAGATAGAGTAGCCTTCAGTCTGTTGGCTATGATCTTGGAGATAATTTTATATGTTATATTACACAGTGATATTGGACGATAGTCTACAAAAGTTTCTATCTCTGATTTCTTTGGGATAAGGGAGATATATGTGGAATTTAGATGAGGATGAATGAAGCCTTTCATCCTAGATTCCTCCACCATTTGTATCAAGTCCTCTTGAAATATGTCTATGAAATGAGAAAAAAATTCTAGTGTCCATCCATCTGGACCCAGACTCTTATCTCCTTTCATAGATTTTGTTGCTTGGATCAGTTCCTCCTCCTTAACCTCCTTAAACGACTCCTCATTGTACAATTTTCCTATCGTTAGGAAATTAGGCTAACATTGCTTGATTAAAATTGAACGAAAATTGTGTGGTTATTGGAACAACAATTATTGATCAAAAGAAAAATAAATCACAACTGTTTGTTTTACCGAACAACAACTGTTCAATTTACTGAACAACAATTATAAATATGCCAAAAAGAAATCAGGTTTGTTCGTTCTACAGAACAACAACTGTTCAATTGATTGAACAACAATTATTGACACACCAAAAAGGAATTAGAGTAGTTCGTTCTACCGAACAACAACTGTTCAATTGATTGAACAACAATTGTTGAATTGATTGAACAACAATTATGAACACACTAAAAAGGAATCAGATATGTTCGTTCTACCGAACAACAACTATTCAATTGACTGAACAACAGTTGTTCAATTGATTGAAAAACAATTATAAACACACCAAAAAGGAATCAGAGCTGTCCAATCTACCGAACAATAGCTATTCAATTGACTGAAAAGCAGTTGTTCAATTGACTGAAAAACAATTATAAACACACCAAAAAGGAATCAGAGTTGTCCATTCTACGGAACAACAGTTGTTCAATTGATTGAATAGCAGCTCTTCAATTGATTGAATAACAATTATAAATACACTAAAAATAAAACAGAGTTGATCGTTCTACTGAACAGTAGTTGTTCAATTGATTGAAAAACACTTATAAACACACCAAAAATAAATCAGAGTTGTTCGTTCTACCGAACAACAACTGTTCAATTGACTGAACAACAACTGTTCAATTGATTGAACAACAATTATAAACACACCAAAAAGGAATCAAAGTTGTCCATTCTACCAAATATGAGTTGTTCAATTGACTAAACAACAACTTTTCAATTGATTGAACAACAATTATAAACACACCAAAAAGGAATCAAAGTTGTTCGTTCTACCAAACAACAACTGTTCAATTGATTAAACAACAATTATAAACACACTAAAAAGGAATCATCGTTGTCTATTCTACCGACCAACAATTGTTTAATTGACTGAACAGTAGTTGTTCAATTGATTGAACAACAATATAAACACACGAAAAAGGAATCAGAGCTGTCCGTTCTACTGAACAACAGTTGTCCATTTAATAGAACAACAACTACACATTCACCAACAGAATGAAAATTACAACTTTGAAGGAAGCAACACCTGAAACACAAAAACATAAGACAAATAAAAAAAGAAACAACACTTTATTTAAAAATAGTAAATAAATAAATTAATTAAGTTACAACAACTATGATGTTGTTTCCTAATGGAACATCAATCTCTTAATGGAAAAAAATGATCTCTTGGAAAAATGCTTTGGCAGCAGTGACATGAATCTTCAAACGGAAATCAATTCTCCATTTTTTTTGTTATGAATCTGTTAGGTAATGAATTGGATGAATTTCCGTTGTTTCATGAACATTTCTTTCAAGAATCTCTAGTTCATAAATTGACCTCTTTATTCTCCTGGGACCTGCAAAAAATGAGTGTCTACCTGCAATAAAACATTAAATCATGGAGAAAGAGAGGTGATCGGGCTCCCCTAATCCAATAAGTATGCAAAAAAAATAACTAGTTACTCTGTAAAACAAATCCATGGAAAAAATAACAAAGTAAAAATAAGTTATTACCTGCGAGAGAGCAGTGGCCAATCATGCTAACCTGCAATTTTTGAATCATGACTTTTTTGTTTTTCATCCGATTTGAGTGATTCCAAATCCAAATGAAATTGAATTCAGAGGGATATCTTCAATAGAAACAGGTTTTAAAAATTTCATGAGATGATCTGTCAAATTTACTTAGAACGACCTGGATAACAAAGTCATTTTCAATTTCTCAACTTAGAACAATAGTGGATATTTTAAGCATAACTTTTCATTCCATGACGTATTAAAATGATTCAAATTGGATATTAAAGTAGATTCATGTATTTATTTCCAATATAAATAGGTAATTGATGGGTCAAATAGGCAAGTGAACAACTGGAAAAACATAGTTTTAAAAGTGCAGATTTATGATAGACAGTCAGTATTTTTATCATAGCTTTCTCATACGATGTTGCAATTGACTGATTCAAATTGTCTTGTAAACTATATTCATAGGGGAATATACCCTAGAAACATGTTTTAAAAATATAGTCATTTAGGCCTCCAAAAACTGATTGTCCCAACTCTTTCCTGAGCTGCCTACTAGACACCTGTCAATGTTTTGGTTATAATTTTTTCATTTCAAACCCAAATGGAGTGATTGAAATTGGGTTGGAAAGTAGAAATCAAGGGATACTTGGGATAGAAACAGGTTTTAAAAATATTCCCTTTTGGTCCCTAAAACATGACTTTCTCGACTGTGTTTTCATAACTTTCATCAAGCCCGCAAGCCAAAAAATATTATATTCAAGCAATTTTTCCAAATTGGTGATAAAAATGAACATGAGTGTTTGCAGAACTGTTACTTTCAATATAATACATCTACGTACACAAATAAATTAAAACATTTATCACCGATGATTTCCACAACATGTTGCAACAAAAACAACTATTTTTACATTAAAAATGTATTTATCTATGTCCTTATTTATTTTATTTTCTACACTAACCTACTCTACTTTGAAAAATGAATATGGTTACGTATAAGAGTACTACCAGTGGAGTAATTTTTGAAATAAGGCCTCAAGTATGTACATACCCAAATTTGAATAATGCATGTTAATATATAGTAGGGTATGAGAAGCCAACTTCCCTTAAAATGATGGTGTCAAAAATTGTTGAATTATGGAGTGATGCTGCAAACAAATGATGCAGTGAAACCAATCTTCAATATATCCTTTATTTTCTTGATTTCCCATAGTCGTCATATCATGAAGTTTTTGAGTTTTTAAAATGACTTGTTGATGCAGGCTAGAAGAAACCTCATATTCTTCCATAATCTGTACACTTTTTTGATTTGCAACATTCCCAATCTCAATATAAGTTTTCTGCAATGGTGCATGTGAGATAGAATGAGTGGGAAGGGTAGGCAAATTCTGTAGTTCAACACTGTAAGCATGCTGTACCGGTTTATTATGGTGAGGGTGTGGAATGAGTTGAACAGGAAATTGTGTAGGGAATGGAGCATTTTGATGATGTAGTTGGTTGGGTTGTGTGGATTGTTTTGATATATAAGAAATATGTTGTTGAAAATATGGAAAATAATATGGATGATGTGTTTGTGCTACAAGATGTGGGAGAGTATTCATGTAATCATAAGATGAACCATGCCAAACTTGTGGACAAGATTGGTGGGGTTATATTGAGATTGACATGGATGACCTAACACATGAGTATTCCATAATGGATTATGCAAGTAAGAAAATAGAGAAGAAATGTTTGGAATGATATATGCAGGCCATGGTTTCCATGGTTTTGACCTAGTTGCAGCTTCTCCATCTATTTTATATGATACTTCCATCCTAGATAAGAAAGAACAACTATCTATAGGATGCTCCTTTTGGCAATGAGGGAAAAACACTTCTTCAATTTCTTGATTTTTCTGAACCTGCAAAATATCCAATTGTGAATTTAGAGAGCTAATATAATAAATTTTAAAATGTTCAAATAAATCATCGATTTCAACTCATATATCTCTTGTTTTGGTAGTGTATTTGGAAAAGAAAGAAGAAACTTCTCTATAATTATTACCAACCTTGGATATTCCTCTTGAATACCTTATGCATAATTCACAAACATCATCATATGATGACTGAAAAACATCACCTTTTCCCATTAGATTTAAGAGTTCTAAAAATCATCTTTGATTCCATTGAGTAGGAGTCTTTTTAAGATCTCTTTTTCCAAATACTTATGCTTTGATTTTTTAAAATTGTATTTATATCACTCTACATAGTCCTCCAAGCTTTCATCTTTCCCTTGTATCATACTAAAAATATTTTCACTTGCCTTGCAATAGTCTTGGTACTTCTCCAAGAATACATTCTTCATCTCCTCCCATGTTTGGATGCAGTTTCCACCGAGGCTCATGAACCATCGAAGAGCTGCTCCTTTTAGAGTAAGAGGAAACACTTTCAACCTTTGATCATTAGTACAATAATCATATCCTCTACAAAGTAATTAAAACTCAAATAAGAATGTATTTTGGTCTTCGTTTGCCAAACCATGAAAATTTGGTAGAGAAGATGGGGGAATTATGTGCATTTGTGTCACTCCTCCTGGATCTTTGATAGGGAATTCAAAAGTATAAATGTGAGCCATTTATTACCATAATAGAAGATGTTCTTCATGTGTTTCTTTGAGGCTCCTCCTTCAAATGTTCCTGTCAATTCGTTAGTGGAATGGGTGGTTCTTACATCACCACTTAAGTGAAATGATAAAAAAATCCAAGTTCCTACCTCTAATGTTCCTACTTTTAATCATGTATGCTTTATGACTCAAGGCTGACTACTGAGGGTAGATCCATCACTAGTTCCACATGATGCGTGCATAGGTTCTTACCTTTCTTCTTCAATATCCAACTCTCACGAAGTCAGGTATGCATCTGCAACCATTATTAGTGTGGTAGTGCTATTAGACTCCCTCCCCAACAACGACACCAAAATGTGGGGGAAAATTAATTGCTTAATAAAAAAAACTAATCACTTGAACATTAATTATCAACTCGAGGAGCGTCTTATTATTTCAAGGAAATCAGAAAAATATATGCATAACAAATACCAACAGCTAGCACTGGTTCTATATGATTGTGCTCTATACTATCAAGCTCATTCAACAAGAAATAAAATGTAAGACTTGAATAATAAAACTAAAATTAGAAAGAAGAAAGTAAATGGCAGGAAAAACAATTATGCGAATCACACAGCTTGAATCATTGCTAAATTAAACCACACATTTCTGAATTGGAAATTTAATCTATTGCACCCAACACAATTCAAATGCTAATCTAGAGCAGTAAATTAAATGAAATCTAGAAATTGGATGAAATAACAAATTTGGAAAATGCAGCAAACAACAAATTAGTTAAAAGAAAAGAAATCTACTTTAAGGAATGAGAATTGAAATTAAAATAAAGAAACACATAACTACACTAACTTACATGTTCAAGGCAGCACCTCATCCGAGGTAGTGGGCCCAACTGCCCAAGACTCAGTTCTGCCTTGAGAAATAATTCAGATCAGATTACAAGTAATAGATGTAGAACTCAACGGATAGATTCCTTCATTAAAATATGTAAGAGAAATAATTACAGCGTAATGAAGCTCTTAGCTTTTCCTCAAATTCAACAATTGTTCAACTCCCATCTCTCATCTCTTATCTCTTCTCCTACATCCTATCTAATAATTGTCCATCTCCTCTCCTAATTATCCCCCTCTCTTTGATCTCTGTTTTCATTTAGATACACAAAGAGCAAAGGGAAGTTACAACAATGTTGATTACAAACTGATTTCCATTACAATTTTGGATTGATTACATAATCTCAATAAAAAATATCAGATCTACATCTTCCCATCATCATTCAGCAGGAACAAGTCGAATCTGGTATTGCAATTGGAAGAATTTGGAAAACGACCACAACAACAAATATGAGAAAATCTTCTTCGAAGAACCTTGCATTTCTCTCAATCTAAGCCGAATTTTGGAAAACTAGTATAACTAACTGATTTGGTCCATTCTACACAAAACCCATGTCTCGGATTTTCCAGATTCATCTTCATTTGCATGAAACATCCAACGCAAAACTAACACTTCTTATCCAATCGAATTTCTCAGTTGGAATATTTGATTATGAGCTGGAAATCAGATTTGCAATCTGGAAAAGGTCTTGGAGGCTAAAATCGTGAGTGATATTAATAAACCATCATTGGAAAAATAATGCATAATAATCTTCAATATATTAAAAATAAAGGAGAAAAATAGTATTTATCCATAAGAGCATAAATAATTATAAAATGGAATTATATGATAAATTATGATAAATGACTTGATAAAGAATGGTAGAAATGGATGAAATAAACGTTAAAAAGTGATAATAATAATAATTGCAAATTAGTAGGCCAACACATGCAACCTGTGACCTTTCACCTCCCTTTCCTCCTAATTTCCATTATTTTCATAAATAAATATGTCAAAAATGCTATTTTACCTTTCCAAAGCCTTAGCCATTTCCTTTGCCATAAACAATCAAAAGTGATCCCCAATACTAGGATTTTGCCCAACATTCAACTTGGAATAAGTGTCCCATCATCCGTGGTTATTATTCTGCCTTTATTAACTTTTATTACATGGAATTTTCACCAGGCATGTTACATTTACCCACAAAACCTTGAGCATTATGTCTTTAGGGCTTGGTTCTTTCCATCAATGGATTATCCTACAGACAAAATTCCTTCAATCTGCATAGACCACTAACTTATTGCGTGCCATAACGGTAACTTAATCCATGTTTGTATATCGCGGCTTTTTCGTACAACTATTATTGTTAGCAACCTTTGATATGATGATTAAATCCAGTAATAATCAAACCAATTCATAAATCTATACTAGTGGTGCTTCACCATATATTCATGTGCATTCATGAAATGCAAACAAAATATCATGACATGCTTCCTTTAACAATATTGCATATGCATTAGTTATAAGCATATAACAATCAATGCATTTCTATAAACAAATACCACATTAACTAATTTTCCCTTCACATAAGCACACATTCTTGTAAGACAAATCACTACAACTATCCAGACATTCATTTAAAGGAAACTAACACATAAGTTATGATATTCATGCCTGCGAATTACATAAACTTTATCAAAATAACTAGACCTTTAACTATTACTTTTAGTGCATGCAAATACCTAAAAAAAAATGACACAACGAATGTTGTTCCTATGCATGCAAATGCATATACTTTCCAAAAGAATGCTTAACACAATAGATCTTGTGTAACCACCCTCCTCCCACATCTACCCAAGTAACCAGCTAACCGAGGTAAACATCCAACGAGAGGCTACTATGATTGGACTTGACTTCCTATGTGACCTTAAGGAAGTGGAATCGATGGAAACATAACACACAAACATTCAATATTAGCTTCAGGACCTTCAAGAACTAATCCAACACTTCAGACAGCTTGCCCTTAGGTCCCATTGATCTTTTGGACAACTTAGACCTAAGTCCCTTTCATGCTATAGGTATGACAACATCCAAAAACCCAGAGTCGCTCTCACAGCTTTCCTGCTAGTATCTAGAGACCAATTTTATGAGTGTTGTGCGAACATCCCTAGGATTTGAACCACTTTTTTAGGCCCATAGCCCAGGTCACTACCTAGAATGTAATGATAATTTAATAACCAGGAAAAGAACAGGGAAACAATGATGCAAAAGAATTAAGTTAAAGAATACCTTATTCAGACCCCTGCTAGCCATGACACACATTTCTTCAAACATGCCACAAACATGTAATCTATAAGTGTAACCAACAGAATTAAACATAGGGATCTCGTACTTATATGAGAATCGCTAAGAACCATTGTTCCCTCATGTCATTTGCTTCATTATAATCTATTAGGTCATAGATACATTCCTCATTCATTGACAAGTAAAAACATGCGAAGAGCCATACATTGTTGTTGTCATAGGACATCCATATAACCAACATAATATGGACAGAAATATCATAAACATATCAACCATAAAATCCACATATACCTCGATACATTTGCACATGAAAACCAAGGGAATTAATGTCTCATTAATGAATGCAATAAACCAACCAGAGATGGGACTACCACATTCCACCCGACCATAGATTGGTTGATCCAAGTCTCTCTTTAGTGAATCACCCTTGTTCCATATTCCAAGCATGAATGTGGGACTCATAGAAGACACAAAAAAAAACCAAACAAGCACGAATGCCACTAGAGTTCTCCAACTACACCGTGAGGAATTTGAGTGCCTCCTAGTCTTTCAGGCTTTATCGTAATCCACAGTCTGATCCAGGGATCATTAGGCCCTACACCGAGACACGCCCTCTAAGCTTTACCATACATCCCATCCCGGGACTACTAGACCCAATGGAGAGAAATACACCTCTTGGCTTCACTGTATATCCTATCATTCACCAACAAGGATTCCCAGGCCCACCGAGGCACACAATCCTGGGTTTACCACAACCCACAGTCTGGCTCATGGGTTACTAGGCCAGTAGATTTCCCATGATCCACAGTCTAGTTCAGGGACCACTAGACCATGTGTTTGTCATTTCACAAATCCACCCCACTCAGCCTCGAATCCATCTATCCATCCCACATTAATCGAAGTCTGAGAACCCATCTCATCAAAGCTATCAGGAAATGGCAAGGCTAGGCTGAAGAATACCGTCACACCTGGAAAAACCCATTCCATGATAGAAAATAACCACATGCAATACCACGCATGCCAAATCTAGCAAGTAAAACACACATACAATTCGATACCTACAATGAAGCCTGTTGTAGCTGCTTGGTCTTGTGTTTTCCTTCTTGATCTTTGCTTCCTATTGCTTTCTTTTCCTTTCTTACTCCAATGCTAGAGTGCTCCAAGAAACTCTAAGTGTCCAGGAGAGAGAAAGAGAATAATGAGAGAGCTCCAAAACTCAACTGACAAAAGGTTACACTAACCAATCCTGAGCCAAGAGCTTACATCGACCAAGATCTTTCCAACTGATCCTCAGAAGCGTTTTTATGAATTAGGCCTCTATTTTCTTCATTTTCCATTATTTTCCTTTATTTTCCTCCTCACATGCAACCTGTGACCTTTCACCTTCCTTTTCTCCTAATTTCCTTTATTTTCATAAATAAATGTGCCAAAAATGCCATTTTTCCTTCCTAGAGCCCTAGCCATTGCCTTTGCCAATTTCCTTAGCCATAATAGACTAAATCAACACCCACTAGGATGTTTCTCCACCATTCAGTGTGGAATACGTGTCCCATCACCATGGCCTTATATATTTTTACATGGATTTTTAACCACGGTTGTTAAAGAACCCTCGCCCTTGGGGGAACACCGTCCTTGGTGTTCAATGACACCTATAACCAACAAGATTGATGAAAACAAAACATACTTCCCATGGAGATTTATAACAAAACATGTTGCAGTATTTACAATCACCACCTGCTAAAACATGACAAACATACCATTTACTGGAGCTTTATAACCCAACGTATTATATTATTTACAATCCAGATTTAATTATACACATTTAATTCACCCAAAAAATAAGCATACTGTCTATGAAGCTTTATAAACTATCTTGATACAATATTTACAATAATATACACATACACACATATATACATTTGTTCAACATACAAATAAAAGGATATCATGCCTGCATGCACAACAAGGGAAGCCAAAATCTCACACCTCCACCCTTAAAGTAATACCAAGATTCACCTCCTTCCCAAGAAGTCCAGAGTCCACTACAAATTCAAATCTTCCTCCAATGTCTAATGCTACAATGTAGCGCTACTTTTCCTCTCAGTGAATAGATATTGACTCATTGTTCTAGGGCGCACTCCCAATGAGCATCTAATTCCATTTAGCAATGTTAATGAATAAAAAAATCCATCAATTACCTTCCCTTTTCGGCTATACAGTCCCTCGGGAAATTCGGTCATCCCCTTCCATGTAGTCACTCACCTTCCAAGTTTCACTCGCATCCCCATCCCAGACAGTCCATCCCTTGGCAAGGCTTCCTCACATCGGAAGATAAAAAAAAAAGGCATATCCCTGCCTCAAAAACCATCATACCAGTCATAGCATGTTCATGGTAATCAATGGACACAATTGGGTATGAGTGTCCCACAATGGCCTTTCTCCTGAAGTGATTTACCAACATACTGTTGCATGTTCCAATTTCTTTCATTGTTGCTGCTAACTCTTGTAGTCAATTTCAACCACCCAACCGGGCATGTTCATGCTTCCTGTACCAAGCACATAACCTCCATTAGATTTAAATAAATTGAAATAAATTCACATCATAGCTATTGGTAGCTCATCAATAAGGTACACTTGTAGTTATGTTCGCTTCCTACCACAACAAGTCAAACTAAATGTTTGATCAAAACATCATGCATAAACATATCACATCTCGTTAGCTCAAAACAAAACCATCATAGATCAATATCATAAATCACATGTAACTATCATAAACCAGAATCATATATCACATATAATCATCATATACAATAATCATAAATCATATGGATGATAAAACTGAAATAAAATTCTAATACTTATCCTTTCATCAATCCTTAGCTTCTACCTTTGTCTTTATTCCATACGCACTCCAGATTGGTTTCCACACTAGATAAACACCTAGTGCCTTCTCTTAAACCATGTGCACGTACACATAGTGTGTATCACACACTGCATACAACACCATGCAATACGTGCACCTACACCTGACATACAACACCATGCAATACATGCACCTACACCTGACATACAACACATACACCTACACCCGGTGTACAATACAACACAAATATGTATATAGAGTGCAACACAATGAATGCATATGTCATGATACCATGACTACAAAATGCACATACATAGTACCGCATGCCCGCAACACAACATGTACGACATGCACTCAATCCCACATGTACACCAATACCACATGTACAAAGCACCACATGCACAATGTGTGCACAACATCACATGTACACGACACCACCTGCACAACATGTACATAACGTCTCATGTACACTTTACCATTGTACAACGTGTACACAATACCACATGTACACAATACCATGCACACGATAGGTATGTGACACCACATGTACACAATGCCACATGCACGACATGTACACAACATGACCTACACATAGCGCAACTTGTACAACATGTACACAACACCACATGCACACATCACCACATGTACAATCATGCACACAACACCATATGTACATAGCGCCACATGTACAACATGCACGCAACACCACCTGTACATAGCATTGCATATCCAACATGTACATAACATCATCTGTACACAACACTGTATATCCAATCATGCGTACAACACCATATGCAATATTCGCACAACACTATATGTACCATCCTATACATAACACTACATAAACAACATGTACACACACTATATATACACAACACCACATGTGCACACATCATAGATGCAACGTGTACAACATATACAACATATGCACAACAGTAGTACCACACATCCAAAACCACACTATCCTTACCAAAAAACCTTGCTTCTAGTGTCTTATCCATGCTTATCCTAGCATGCTGCAGACCACACTGATTTCAGTTTGCTGATGTATCCCTCGGTACAACCTGTCCATAACACAAGCATAAGCATAATACAAGCATACAATATAAATTCATATTCACATGATACTGACCTCATATATTTGTCATGTCTACACTTCCCACTTGATTCTTCATAGCCAAGAACTTATTCACGTCATTCACCTGCATAGGCAATCATTCCGCCACAAGAATGATTCTTAATGATTTGTCGAACAATGACATAGATACATACATACATATATTTAAACATTAGCATAAACAATCATGATCCTATTAGACACCGATATGCATACAGACATATATATACACATAAATGTTAACATTAATAATCATGATCCATGACCGCCCTATCAAACAGGACATATATACACACCTACTTGTATACATATATAAACATCAACATAATGATGATCATAACATAATTACCAGATATCAAGGTCAAGGTTTAAGAGAATTTCCTTTATTCATGCAACACATGTGCAACATTAAGAATAGTCGTTCCCAACATAGCCAAGGAATCTCACGCTTCAGATCCATTTACTCTACATTTTTGGTTTTCTTTCTCATGACTTTACTACCATCGTCTATTTACCACAATGGACCTGAATCTGCATCCAATGCCTAGCGCTACAATCCACCGCCACTTGTCCTCTCAGTGAACAATTACTGGCTCATTGTTCTAGGACCATAGAAAATTTTAGGGGCGAATGTTCGCCCTTTGGCGAAATTAAGGGGTTTTAAATTTTTTGTGGGCAAATATTTTGTATCATAGTACATTTTTACAAATCACCTCAAATACCCACCTTATTTTAAGGGATAGGGTAAAAAAGGTAGATTTAGCCCTTGAAATTAGGAGTTACAACCTTCCATTCACCCATTTTCAAGAATAGGTTTTATTTAAGTGAATCCATTCGCCCATTTTCAAGAATAGGTTTTATTTAAGTGAATCCTATGGGCCAAAGGCCCAAATACCATATTTATAAAAGAGGTATGGTAAATTAATAAAAATATAAATAAATGAGAGGTATGGTAATAAATAAAACATTTTTTATATTTACTCCATAAGTCAAATAAAAATATAAGTAAAGTGGAGGTATGGTAAATAAATAAAAGCGTATTTTTATACTTACTCAAAAGGTATGGTAAATAAATAAAAATATAAATAAACTAGAAGCATGGTAAATAAATAAAACCTCTTTTTATTTAGTCCATAACCCTCGTTCTATTTATGAAGGCTCAAGAAAGAGGTTTTATTTAAGTGAATCCTATGGGCCAAATACCATATTTGTAAAAGAGGTATGGTAAATTAATAAAAATATAAATAAACGAGAGGTATGGTAAACAAATAAAACATTTTTTTATATTTACTCCATAAGTCATCTTATATTTACGAACACTCAAAAAATGCGTTATATGTAGGTGAAACCTATGGGAAAAATACTATGGTACAAATACCATGGACTAGATTGTTATTAATACCATGCAAAAAAACATTATTAACCCTAATATTAGTATTAATAAAAATAAAAATGGCACATGGTATTGACCCATGGTATTCACCAAAATGGCGCATGGTATTGACCCATGGTATTCACCTGGAATGTAGCATATTTAAATGGGGGAATTAAAGATCCATCTTTACTTTGGATTTACTAACCCCCGAGAGGTATCAAATATCGTGATATGCAAACTAGCATAGAGTGAAAAAATATTTGATCTGATCAACAGTAAAATGGATGTTGTAATTTAATGTATGTTAAACATTTTAGCTTGTTAAAAAAAAATAATAATAATAATAAAAAAAAATCAACTATTAATTTTATTAATTTTTATAAATTACTAATAGTAATTTTTAAGCTCCAGGTTTATGATAACCCATGGTATTGACCCATGGTAATACCATGGTATTCATGTGAGCATAGACTATTTAAAGGGGAAATTCTATCATCTTATATCCATCTTAATTCTGGGTCTACCAAGTGCTCAGAGTGATAAATAGATTTCATCCCCCTAAGAGTGGTAGACGTGGAGTTAAGATGGATATAGGTTGGTTTTTATGATAATGAAGATATTAAATAGACTTAGGAAATTATATTGTAAAAACATTTTAAGGTGAATGGTTAAAGCATAGACATTGGACAAGTATATTTGTATACTTCTGTTTTAAACTGAAACAAATCCAGGGCTAAAAGGAATGGATTGATTGCACTAGTCATCCTTCTATAACTTTCCAACATATGCTGGAGTAAATAGATTGTAATTTGGGTAATTTTTCTAATTGCAAACAGGAACATACTTGTGTATTGGTACGGTGGTTACGAGGTCCCTAGAAGTGATGAATTCGAATTTTTCTTGGTTTTATATATAGTATTAGGTTTTTCTCATGCTTTTTGTGAATGGAACGGGTGAATTTTATCCTACACCCACTGGGTTATCGATATGTAATTTCGGTAATTTTGATTTCAAAAGATATTTTAAAGAAATGCAATGATTTCATTTCTGTATTCAATAAACACAAGATTTTATAATTGAGTAAAATATTCGCCATGCTTGGTGAGAGATTCGCCAAAAAATTATATATACATATCATATTATTGATAAAATCGCCTTCCATTTTTCCTATATACCATGGAGATTCGCCCATTTATTATACATGTAAATTTAGGGGGGGTTCTTAAAATTTTCCCTATCTAGGACGCACTCCCAATGTGAATCTGATTCCATCTAGAAATGCTAATAACTAAAACAAATCCATAAATGACCTTCCCTTCTCTGTTATACAGTCCCTCAGGAAATGCGGTCATCCCCTTCCGTGTAGTCACTCACCTTCCAAGTTTCGTTGGCACCCCCATCCTGAGTAGTCCATCCCTTGGCAAGGCTTCCACACATCGGAAGATAAAAGAAAGAAAGGCATATCCCTACCTCAAAACCATCATATTGGTGATAGCATGCTCATGGTGATCAATGGAAACTATTGGGTACTAGTGTCCCACAATGGCCTTTCTCGTGAAGTTATTTACCAGCATACTGCTACATGTTCCAATTTTTTCACTGTTGCTGCTAACTCTTGTAGTCAATTTCAACCACCCAACTGGGCATGTTCATGCTTCCTATACCAACCACATAACTTCCATTAGATTTAAAATAAATTGAAATAAATTCACATCATACCTCATTGGTAGCTCATCAATAAGGTACACTGGCAAGTCTATTCGCTTCCTGCCACAACAAGTCAAACTAAATGTTTGATCAAAACATCATGCATAAACATATCACATATGGTTAGCTCAAAACACAACCATCATAGGTCAATATCATAAATCACATGTAACCATCATAAACCAGAATCATAGATCACATATAATCATAATATACCATAATTATAAATCATATGTATGGTAAAACTGAAATAAAATTCTAGTACTTATCCTTTTATCAATTCTTAGCTTATACCTTTGTCCTTATTCTGTACACACTCCGGATCGATTGCCACACTAGACAAACACCCAGTGCCTTCTCTTAAACAATGTGAACGTACACATAGTGTTCATCACACACATACAATCACATATTGCATACAACACCATGCAATACATGCACCTACACCTGAGATACAACACATACACCTACATCTAGTGTACAATACAACAAAAATATGTATATAGAGTGCAACACAATGAATGCATATGTCATGATACCATGACTACAAATGCACATACATAGTACCGCATGCCCACAACATAACATGTACCACATGCAATCAATCCCACATGTACAAAGCACCACTTGCACAATGTATGCACACCATCACATATACACGACACCACCTACACAACATGTACACAACGCCTCATATACACTACACCATTGTACAACGTGTACACAATACCACATGTACACTGTACCACACACATGAGAAGTACGTGACACCACATGTAGACAATGCCATATGCACGACATGTACATAACACCACCTACACACAACGCCACTTGTACAACATGTACCCAACACCACATGCACACATCACCACTTGTACAATCATGCACACAACACCATATGTACATAGCGCCACATGTACAATATGCACGCAACACCACCTATACATAACATTGCATATCCAACATGTACATAACATCATCTATACACAACACTGCATATCAAATCATGCGTTCAACACCATATGCAATATTCGCACAACACTATATGTACCATCCTATACATAACACTACATAAACAACATGTACACACACTATATATACACAACACCACATGTGCACACATCATATATGCAACATGTACAATACATAAAACATATGCACAACAGTAGTACCACACATCCAAAACCACATTGTCCTTACCAAGAATCTTGCTTCTAGTGTCTTATCCATGCTTATCCTATGATGCCACAGACCACACTGCTTTCATTTTGCTGATGTATCCCTCGGTACAACCCGTCCATAACACAAGCATATGAATAATACAAGCATACAATATAAATTCATATTCACGTGAAACTGACCTCATATATTTGTCATGACTACTCTTCCCACTTGACTCCTCATAGATAGGAACTTATTCATGCCATTCGCCTGCATAGGAAATCATTCCACCACAAGAACGATTCTTGATGATTTGTCAAACAGTGACATAGATACATACATACATACATATATGTAAACATTATCATAAACAATAATGATCTTGTTAGACAATGATATATATATATATATATATATATATATATATATACATACATATACACACACATAAAGGTTAGCATTAATAATCATGATCCATAACTTCCCTATCAAACATGACATACATACACACCTATATGTATACATATATAAACATCATCATAATGATGATCATAACATAATTACCGGGTATCAAGTTCAAGGTTTAAGAGAACTTCCTTTATTCATGCAACGCATGTGAAACATTAAGAATAGTCGTTCCCAATGTAGCCAAGGCACCTGACGCCTCAAATCCATTTACTTTACCTTTTTGGTTACCTTTCTCATGACTTTACTGCCACCGTCCATTTACCTTGATGGACCCAGTCAATCCAACCAACTGTCATAATGTTACCTTCCACTGTACTTATTCATGCACCGAGCTTCATCCATGTCTTACATTACCTATTGGGTACCACACATCTCTCCCCGAGCTCCATTAACTTTCCTCTTTCCCAATGTTATAGATCTGATCCAAAAATATAAGGTAATACAAATAAACCCAAGAAATAATAAGATTTACATAGATAAAAATGCTTCTTTATTGATCAAACCCTTAAGGTAGGGAAACACCATACATTCACTCCCTAAGGAAGGAGAACACTCCACAAGCCATATGCCTGTTCATACAATAATCCTTGACATCTCTCAATGGGGAGTCTCTAGCCTTTATGTAGGCCTCATACATACAATACCATGGTTCCCTCAATACCATCTACCTAATACCATGGGCTTATTACATTATTGCTAACTACTTGTGGTCCCTTACATGATACGGGTTAACCACCTTATTTATTACTATGGCCCATCCCATTATTACATTATTCCCTTGGGTACCTCCCTCTGTACCCCATATTATCCCCCCTAAGTATACTACACCCAACCAATTCCCAGAACTCAAAACAATAAAAGGCAAGAACGGAAACAATAACAAGAAGACAATGAAAATGAAAAAGCAATATGACACCACAACAAAGTGGCATAGCTATGCACCAGACACAATCAAAATCACAAATCAAGCCCAAAAATCGTAAAAGACTGAAATCACAAGACTAACAAAAGACACCATGACTCAATCCCCATGGTTCCCAAGGAAAGCTCGACCTTAGCCTTCTTCGAGATTTAATGGAAACCTCTCTTGCCATGCAACTCACTACATCATGATGTCATTAACACATAACTGTTAGTGCATAAATAAACATAACAATACACCAGTTACCTCATCTTGTTGTGCCACACACATTTCTTGCAACTGAACACATCCACGACATATCTCAAGGGACTCCAATCCTTTGACAGATCCACATATAACTAAATACTAGCTAATATACCTGTCAAGTACATGTTCATGAATATATCATGTATCCACATAATTTCCGACAAGATTAAGGTTAAGAATACTTCCTGTAGGCAAAGCACTCATTCGTTTGGAATTAGGGTTTCCAAACATAGCCAAAGGAATTCTTTCCCAATTCCTTTCTTTGACCTTTTCCTTGCTGCAATTGAGTGTTACTATGTACTGTCACATCACCCGACTGTTAGTGATATAAACACATCAACTATTACCTTGTCAAGCTAATACTAGCATGCTTCCTGCAACTGCTCACACATGTCAACCACATGTTCCAAATATCAAGACAATCATATCTATCAATTTGAAATCAACATTTAGCAAGACTAACAATCATGTCATAATCCATAGTCAACTCATAGTCATTAGACATAATGCTACAACTATCACCTACTTACACGCAAGTACATATCAATTGTCTCGACACATATGTATTAGTACAATCATCTTAAAACAAGATCATTTATTCATGCATCCCTATAGACTCATACCCATATCATGCAATTAATCAAACATTCAAGCAAGATATGAACACACCATGTCAGATAAATCAACTAGACGACATAATAGGCACCAAACACTCAAACACCAAATAGATGACATAATCAACAATGAGGCACCCAATATAATGCATAAGAAAACTCATACCTTAGTGTATCTCCTGGGAGGCTATCTTTTCTGCACAATCAATCTAGGTTAGCATGATACAACTTCACAACACATCCACTCAAACATAAATCATGATATTCATAACAGTAACTAACTAACATGTTCACATCATAAGCTCATAATCATTTGTCATTCTTGCATAACAATCACATATGTATGACCAGTCTACATTAATACAACACCATATCACAAATATGCCGGCTCATACTTAAATTTCACAACCATAACCATCTGCATAGGTCAAACCAAGTTAACAAAATACATATAACATCAATATCTTCAATGCAATGAGCATAACCATCATGCATATCACCAATCCAAATTACCACATCAAGATCTCAATTAAATAACCCTAATTATCAAGTTAATAGCATATAACAACAATAAGTTATATATCATGTTCATCAACGACATATAACCTAATCATCAATTTATCTAACATAAAACAACAATAACAATCCATACAACCATAGGTTACCATCATTCTTGACTATCCAACTCATGTGCATATGACTATGCTAATCAACTATCATCTATCATGTACGTAACCATAACATCAAAAGACATGTACATAAACCTAATGCATATGAAAATCCTTAACCAACATACTTTCATTCCCAACATACAAACCTGTATGATGACATGCTCTTGCCTCGAGTTCCAATGCTACAACTTCACTTTGATGATTTGCATTTTCTACTCTATCTTAGCGAGCACATCAGCATCATAGCATACCAATATCACCCTAATGACCTAAATTGCATATCATGACTTAACAAGGCATGCTTGACCTATTATTCATGCATAACCATAACCAATACTATACATGCATAACCACTGCATATAGACATATAACATATGAGTACCAAACCACATACATCTCATTCTAGCTAGAATCTAATCATCAATGCATGACCATATCAACTACACATACCATGAAATCATGCATGACAACCACAACCACATCACGCCACTGTACACATTTCCCCATGTAACCATCAACATGCATAAAGCACTACATAATCAACTACATATGCATGAACACATGTAGTCGATCTTAAGAAATCAATTCTTGTAACCAACCTACAACACTGATACATGTAATCAAACATACAAGAATGCAACCTACCATACAAGGATGTAATCAAACAACATATAATAACATGTAAACGTCATATAACAATATGTAACCATTCATATACTCATGAAGAATCATTCCACCAAAATCAACATCAAGTTCCTCATGACAACCTCAAGTTTCACATGACAATATCACTACAACCCTGATTGACAACATGCAAATGAAACAAGCACATTTAATGCAAGTGTAAGAGACACACATGCAACTGACATGCATGTATGACCAACACACGCCGCCCATCCAGTTCGAGGGGCGAACCATGCTCTGATACCACTCTATAACCACCCTTCTCCCACATCAACCCAAGTAACCAGCCAACTAGGTAAACATGAGACGAGAGGCTACTATGATTGGATTTTACCTCCTATTTGACCTTAAGGAAGTGGAATCAATGGAAACATAACACAGAAACATTCAACATCAGCTTCAAGACCTGTAGGAACTAATCCAACACTTCAGACAACTTTCCCTTGGGTCCCACTGAGCTTTTGGAAAAATTAGACCTGAGTCGCTCTCATGCTATAGGCATGACAGCGTCACTCTCACAGGCTTGCCTTCCAGCATCCATATACCCATTTTGTCAGTGTTGTGCCAATGTCCCTAGGATTTGAGCCACTTTTTCAGACCCAGAGCCCAAGTCATTGCCCAGAATGGAATGATAACTTAAGACCAATAAAATCACAGGGAGTAAATGATGCAAAAACAATAAATTAAACAAGACCTTAATCATACCCCTACTAGCCATGACATACATTTCATCAAACATGTTGCAAACATGTAATCTACAGGTGTAACCAACATAATTAAACATAGAGATCTCTTAATTATATGAGAATCACTAAGAACAATTGTTCCCTCATGTCATTTGTTTCATTATCATCTATTAGGTCATAGATACATTATCCATTCATTTTCAAGTAAAATCATGCGGAGAGACATACATAGTTGTTGCCATAGGACATATTATATATAATCAACATAATAGGGACAAAAATTTCATAAACATATTAGCCATAAAATCCACATATACATCGGTGCATTTACACATGAAAACCAAGGGAATGAATGTCTCATTAATGAATGCAATAATCAACCGGAGATGGGACTACCACATTTCACCCGACCATAGATTGGCTGAGCCAAGCATCTCTTCAGCCAATCACCCTCGTTCTATATTCCAAGCATGAATGTGGAACTCATAGAACTAACCAAAAAAACACCAAAAAAGCACAGATGCCATTACAGTTCTCCACCTACACTGTGAGGAATTTGAGTGCCTCATATTCTCTCAGGATTTTTCGCAATCCGCAATCTAATCCAGGGATCACTAGGACCTACACTGAGACACACTCTCCAAGCTTTACCATACATGCCATCCCGGGACTACTAGGCCCAATAGAGGGAAATCCACCTCTTGGATTTACCATATATCCTATCATTCACCGACAAGGATTCCTAGGCCCACTAAGGCACACAATCCTAGATTACAGCAACCCACAATCTAGCTCAGGGGTTACCAAGCTAGTGGCTTTACCGTGATCCATAGTCTTGTTCAGGGAACACTAAGCCATGAGTTTGTCATTTCAGAGATCCACCCTACTTAGCTTAAAATCCATCTGACTATCCTATATTACCCAAAGTTTGAGAACCTATCTCATTAAAGTTATCAGGAAATGGAAAGGCTAAGCTGAAGAATATTGTCACACTTGGAAAAACCCATGCCATGATAGAAAATAACCACATGCAATACCTTGCATGCCAAATCTAGCAAGGAAAATACACATGCAAGTCGATACCTGCAATGAAACCTGACGTAGCTTCTTGATCCTGGCTTTCCCTACTTGATCTTTGCTTCCTCTATCTTTATTTTCCTTTCTTGATCTAATTCCAGAGTGCTCCAAGAAACTCCAAGTGTCGAAGAGAGAGAGAGAGAGAATAATTAGAGAGCTCTAAAACTCAACTGAAAAAATGTTACACTGACCAAGCCTGAGCCAAGAGCTTACACTGATCAAGAATTGGTCAATTTATCCTCAGAAGCCTTTTATGAATGAGGCCTCTATTTTCTTCATTTTCCATTATTTTCCTTCATTTTCCTCCTCACATGCAACATGTGACCTTTCACCTTCCTTTTCTCCTAATTTCCTTTATTTTCATAAATAAATGTGCCAAAAATGCCATTTTGTCTTTCCAAAGCCTTATCCATTTCCTTTGCGAATTTCCTTAGCCATAATAAACTGAATAAACACCCACTAGGATGTTTCCCCCATGAGAAAATATGGCATAATAGGGCATGCAAAAACATGTTTTCTTTTCCATAAAAATAATGCAATAAAGCATACAAATACATGTCTTCCTTTCCAAAGATTATATCAACATTACCCATATATATGTTCCAAGGAAACCAACACGTTATTATGGTTTTTGGGCATGTAATTCATCTTCTTTCCTAAAAACTCTTTTCCAATGTGGGCTAATACAACATGCTATCATTTTCCACATACAAATGTATATTATTTCCAAACTATAGCTAATACAAATCTTGCATGCATATACTTGATCTTATTCCAAAAGAAGCTAAGATAATAGTTATGATAACATAAAAGTAATCACATATAATTTTTCTAAATAAATATAGCTTAATAATTCTTCTATCCCTGAAAATAACATTTCTGTATAACAAAATGAATATTCTTTGTGTATGTAAGAACTTATCATAATAACCCTTCTTTAATGTACGCAACCCATTTTCCTTTCTCTATAATTCTATTATCATTAGCTATTATTTTCATTATTATTTTCATGTAAACAAATACATACTTCTTCTTCAAAATGAAGTCAATATAACCTCATTTCTCTATCTTTCTACATGCGAGTTTCTCATGCTTCCCTTTCAAGAAATTACCCTAGATAGCCATCTTTTGTGCATAAAAACGAGGCAACAATAACAAGGTTAATTTAACTTTTTATGCACATAAATCAAGAAATTAACACAATTCATCTAGTCAGGCAATCTTTTCAAGAATATTTACATAGTAAATTTCTCTATCTACACGCAAAAACATATTTACTATATCACAATTGTCAATGACTACCCTTTTGTACATACAACATGTGTTTTTTTTCTAGCACAATGACCCTTACTTCAATGCACATAATATTTTCAAGAAACAAGCATGCATTCTTTTTATTGTATGAAAGAGATTCATATGTATCTTTTAAGAAAACAAACTTTATTTTTCATCAAATTCATGCACAAAATGCTTATCCATGTCCTTCTACACTCAAATCCTTGTAGTCTTTAAATAAATAACATGGGTAATACATGCATACAGATTCATCAAAATTCTTCCAAGAAAATTAATCTAATTAACTTTTCTCTTTTCCAAGAATTTGATAATGTATGCAAAGACATTTCACTTCAAAATCTAATACAATGATGCATGCAATTAATATTTTTTTCAAGAATTAACATAGAAATTTATTTCAAGAATTCCAATATAATGGATATTATTATTGTGCACATATTCCTATTAAGAGTCTATAGGAATCATGCTAATATCTCCAAGGAAATTAATAATCTAATTTTCTCTCATAATTTCCTGGCAATCTTTTCTTTAATGAAATAACTTATTTTCTTTCTATTTTTATAAGAAAAGTTTATGTACATACATTCTTTTCATGAAAAATATTATGATTTATTTAATCTTTTTGTGTGTAGGTTTCATGTGTGTTTTCTTTCCAAGAAAACAACATCCCTAACTTATCTTTTACCATGCAATTTTTCTTTCAATAAAGTAATATGATTTCTTTATCTTTTACCATGAAATTTTATTTCAAGAAAGTAATATGGTTTCTTTATATTTTACCATGAAAAGTTCACATGCATTCTTTATAAAGAGTAGTATGACTTATTAAATTCTTTTGTTTGAAAGATTCATGTACATTCTCTTTTCAAGAGTAACAACATCCCTCTAATATATTTTTTAATAAAACAACATGGTTTCTTTGTTTTTAATATGTAAATTTCTCATGCATGTTTTTAGAAAATTATTGCATAGAAGTCATACAGAACCTTCCAATGAAATAATTAACTCCTCTACACAAAAATCCTTGCAAATTTCAAGAGTCTAGAGCAATATTTCCAATTAATAAAATAACCTATAATTATTTGTAAAAAACACATGCAATTTCTTTCCAAAGAAAGTCATGGTTACTTATCTTTTGTTTGCAATAACCATGAAGTCCCATGTGCATACCTCATGTTCAGGAATACCTTTTGTTGGAGCCACAACATTCCTCACCAAAGTTGTGATGATCAATGTCTCGAGACTTCACATGATGAAAATTCCAATAGATGAAGATCAAAGTTGTTTTTCTATTTTACGAATGAATTTAAATAACCTGTAAAACTTTCTTTATCTCCATGGGTATTCATTTTCTTTATTTGATTCAAATTAGTTTCCAACTAAATCATAATTGTTCTCGTTTTCAACCATTTCATTAAACATGGTAAAAATAATATTTTCCATGTGAATGTCAACGTAAATGTAGTTTATAGGGATATTACATACTCCCCCCATTGAAGTAAACACCGTACTTAGTGTTTATCATTAACGTTTACTCATAATATAATGATCTAAACAACCAAAAGAGAAACATTTCCCTTTCAAATGAAGGATTTATTTCTAGGCAATATCAATAAGAAAAAAAAAACAATAATGTTTATCAATAGTCATAAGAATTTATAGCTGCAAAAATATGCAAGTTCTACTTTCCATCACTTGCATTATTCAAATTCATAAAAGAAAAACAAAATATCTTTACGAACTTACTGTTACTTACCAAATACTCATGGAAGTCATGATTGCTTTTATGCAAGCACTCCAATGGTTTGATAGCCCAACAACAAGCACCCTATAATATATGACTAACAAATCCAACATAATTATATTAGTCACAACATTTTAAATTAAATGAAATACCTTTAACTATCAACCAAATATGCAATTTGAGGTGATATTTCAATCACAGTACTTCTACAAGTACTTAGAGATCACCAAAACTCTAATCATCAAAATGATAAATCGTTGCACTATGTGCACACTTTATTCTGTCTTAGCTACTGCTAAAGTCATCCACACATTACTTCTAAAATTACTCAGAGAGCACCTAGCTCTCTAATCATCGAAATGATCAATAAATGCACCAAGTGCATATTGTCCTAGCCCCTGCTAAGACATTCAAAAGATTATTAATACAATAAAGGAACTACACTTCCAATAATTCCTTACTGAGCACTAGGCTCCTTTCCTATCAAGATGTACATAAAATTCTTAAATAATCATATAGACAATTCATTTTTAACACAACACATAAATGATTAGTTAATTTGTTTAGCTATGAGAACCAGAGTAGGCTAAAGAATTCTCCTCCCAACTAATGGGAATTGGTTTCCACAACCAGATTGAGTCAATTTGACATCCATAGAGTTCTCTAATAGAGACCATACCAAGTCCAGTCTGAAATTCCATTGGCCAACCAACTTAAGAATTCCAATGACCACACAGGGTCCAATATAGGATTCCTCTTGGCAGCGTCCTGCCTATTCCTCCGACAACATCTCGTCTATGAGGAGATTTTGGGCCTCCTCCAACATGCTCTAAAATCAACACAGTTGCCTCAGGATTTTTCCCCTCTTCACCATCTTGGTCAACTCTTTTCCCTTAATGAGATCATCGATCTCTATAGAGAGGAAATCTGGGCAGGCAAGCGCCATCAACCCCTCTGAGCAGGCAACTGCCATCAACCTAAGGCCTTATGGCCTTTTACAACTGTATGACATGTGAAGTTCTCTTTTAGCACTCCTTCCCATAAACATTTACATAATGAACCATATGCACATTATCAATAAAGAAAAATAAACTTTTATGTATATCATACATTCATACTTAACCCTCAACATGTGTCTACAATATCTAGATTGACAGGAAACATAACTGACATATAGGTTGCGTACATTCTGATTTTCCAAATAACAAAATCATGCATATCATAACATTATACTTTCTTGTTTACGATTACAATTCAAATTACAATGTTTTACCTTCACATGTTTTCATGTTTTCATTAAGCTACCCCTGCTTAATCCCATCAACAACACTGGTCATAAATATATATTGTTTAAACAAGTATTCACTTCCACAACCATTTTAGTTTCATGCATACAATATTGTCACACGTAGAAAATATATATATACAAATAATCATTAATGTGTAAATGTCAATAACAGTTAGGGTAACAATCCAAACATTTCCAATTCCCATAGTGTGCTATGATCAATAGACCAACACATCAAGTAACTACCATAATGACTTGTTTACAACTTGTAAATGAAAACCAATTCATGCATATAAGTTTTATTACTTAGTCCTACAACAATAACTAATCATCCATGAAAAAACTCAATCAACATCTAGCTATTACAGTCAAGTCTCACTACTCAACTCATGGTTTATTTTTAACATCGAGAGAGGTTATTTAAATGTACTTTTTAAAACACTCTATCTTCCTCTTCAAGGAAATTCCCCATATTTTTCATTTGTGCATTTATTCCTTATTAGTAGTGCATTGTAACTTTAGTCATGTCCATTAAATGTATCATTAATGTTGTCGTATATGCAAAAATTGGTAGTCAATTTTCACTTTCACTAGTGAGTGCTCAAAATTTTTCATAGGTGCAAGAAAGGTCTTATTGTATTTTATCCTCAAGAGAATTCAAATGTTAAGAACATAGTTTTTCAAAAGAATTTATTACTTACTACTCTTCAATGTGGTTATAAATATGATCACACATCTCATGTCAAACATAGTCTACTCCATATATCAATATGTATAATGTTAGACTCATACCTAATTTAATGCCCACTAGTAGCATGCCTATATTTTTTTTTCTACTTAACAATTCCCAAAGGCACCAATATTGTAACCTTTAGCTTTGATACCACAAGTAACATCCCCTGGTAACCTTACATGAAAAAGTATGGAGTTTAAAAAAAAAAATACACAATTTACCCATGACTAACTATCCAAATTACATCATCTTCAACATTAACCATTATATATATTGTTCATCATTACGTAGAGTAACTTTAGTAGAGGAATAGTAAGTTACATAACCATTAAAAACCATTGTTGTCACATATTGACATAAACTTTCTAATGTAACCTTGGATCATAAACATCACACACTTGATATTATAAACATATGCATATGCAAGGAATCCACAACATAAAAGTGGCACAACAAACAACCACATCATTAGACACCAATATACCCTCGAATCCCTGTAGGGTGAAAATCAACAAATGTTTAATTTTATTATTAAACATTCGTGAGCTCACGCAACAACTATAAGAGAGTCCATTCCTTGACCATTGTCATAAGATTTTACAAATAATATCATCTCAAAAACAACATAACTTGTTATAAACTATTACTATCATCATAACATCATTTACCCATAAACCCTTAAGCATTGTGTCTTTAGGGCCTATATCTTTCCATCAGTGGATTATCCTGTAGACAACATTCCTTCAATCTACATATACCACTAACTTATTTCCTATCATAATGGTAACTTAATCCATATTTATATGTCGCAACCTTTTCCTGCAACTTCTATTGTTAGCATCCTTTGATATCATGATTAAATCAAGTAAGAATCAAACCAATTCATAAATCTATACTAGTGGTGCTTCATTATCTATTCATGTACATTCATGAAATGCAAGAAAACTATCACGACATGCTTCCTTTAAAAACACTGCATATGCATTAGTTATAAGCATATAACCATCAATGCATTTATATAAACAAATACCACATTAACTAATTTTCCCCTCACATAAGAAAACGTTCTTGTAAGACAAATCACTACAACTGCCCAAACATTCCTTTAAAAGAAACTCACACATAAGTTATGATCTTCGTGAACGTGAATTACATAAAAATTATCAAAATAACTAGCCCTTCAACTATTACTTTTGGTGCATACAAATACGTAAAAAAATCTAACACAACGAATTTTGTTCTTATGCACGCAAATGCATATACTTTCTAAAAGAATGCTTAACACAATAGAGCATGCAACACATGTTTCCATTTCGAGGAAATCTAGCATAATAGGGCATGCAAAAACATGTTTTCTTTTCCATAAAACTAATGCAATAAAGTATATGAATACATGTCTTCTTTTCCAAATGTTATACCAACATTACCCATATATATATTCCATGGAAACCATCATATTACTATGGTTTGTGGGCATGTAATTCATCTTCTTTCCCAAATAATTTTTTCCAATGTAGGCTCATACAACATGCTATCATTTCCCACATACAAATGTATATTCTTTCCAAATGAAGGCTAATATAAATCTTGCATGCATATAATTGATCTTATTCCAAAAGGAACTAACATAATGCCAGTTTCTCATGCTTCTGTTTCAAGAAATTTCCCTAGATGACCATATTTTATGCATAAAAACTAGGCAACAATAACAAGGTTAATTTAACTTTTTATGCACCTAAATCAAGAAATTAACACAATTCATCTTTACAGGCAATATTTTCAAGAGATTATTCTTTTCAAGAATATTCACGTAATAACTTTCTCTATTTACACGCATAAACATATTTTCTATATGATAATGACTACCCTTTTATACATGCAACATGTGTTTTGTTTCTAACACAATGACCCTTACTTCAATGCACATAACCTTTTCAAGAAACAAGCATGTGTTCTTGTTCTTGTATGAACGAGATTCATATGCATATTTTAAGAAAACAATCTTTATTTTTCATCAATTCATGCACAAAATGCCTATGCATGTCTTTCTACACTCAAGTCCTTGCGGGTCTTTAAATAAACAACATAGGTAATATGTGCATACAGATTCATCAAAACCCATCTAAGAAAATTAATCTAATTAACTTTTCTCTTTTCCAAGAATCTGATAATGTATTCAAAGACATTTCACTTCAAAATCTAATACAATGATGCATGCAATTAATAGTTTTTACAAGAACTAACATAGAAATTTATTTCAAGAATTCCAATATAATGGATATTATTATTGTGCACATATTACTATTAAGGAATCATGCTAATATCACCAAGGAAATTAATAACCTAATTTTCTCTCATAATTTCCTTGCAATCTTTTCTTTAATTAATTTTCCTCCCAATATTTTCTTTAATGAAATAACTTATTTTTTTTATATAATAAAAGTTTACATACATTCTTTTCATGAAAAATATCATGATTTATTTATTCTTTTTGTGTGCCGGTTTCACTTTTGTTTTCTTTCCAAGAAAACAACATCACTATTTTCCCATGCAATTTTTCTTTTAGTAAAGTAATATGATTTCTTTATCCTTTACCATGCAATTTTCGTCAAGAAAGTAATATGGTTTCTTTATCTTTTACCTTGGAAAGTTCACATGCATTCTTTATGAAAAGTAGTATAACTTATTAAATCCTTTTGTTTGCAGGATTCATGTTCATTCTCTCTTCAAGAATAACATCCATGTAATATATATTTTTAATAAAACAACATGGTTTCTCTATTCTTAATATGTAATATTCTTATGCATGTTTTTAGAAAATTATTGCATAGAAGCCATGCATAACCTTCCAATTAAGTAATTAATTCCTCTACATAAAAATCCGTGCAAATTTTAGGAGTCTAGAGCAATATTTCCAATTAATAAAATAACATATAATTCCTTGCAAAAAACACATGCAATATATTTCCAAACAAATTCATGGTTACTTACCTTTTAGGAGTCTAGAGCAATATTTCCAATTAATAAAATAACCTATAATTCCTTGCAAAAAACACATGAAATATATTTCCAAAGAAATTCATGGTTACTTATCTTTTAGGAGTCTAGAGCAATATTTCCAATTATTTTCAAAGAAATTCATGGTTACTTATTTTTGTGCGCAATAACCTTGAAGTCCCATGTGCATACCTCATGTTCAAGGATACCTTTCGTTGGAGCTACAACATTCCTCACCAAAGTTGTGATGATCAATGCCTTGAGATTTCACATAATGAAAACTCCAATTCATAAAACTCGTTTTTCGAGTTTACTAATGAATTTAGAGAACCTGTAAAAATTTATTTATCTCCATGAGTTATCATTTTCTTTATTTGATTCAAATTAGCCTCCAACTAACTCAAAGAACTTGTAAAAATTTCTTTATCTCCATGAGTTATCATTTTCTTTATTTGATTCAAATTAGTTTCCAGCTAAATCATAACGATTCTTATTTTCAACCATTTCATTAAAGATGGTTAAAATAATCTTTTCCATTGTGAATGTCAACATAAATGCAGTTTGTAAAGGTTTTTGGCATGTTAGCCATTTTTTTAGATTTCATTATCTAGTAGGGTTACATTCCTTGTGTTTCACAAATATTGTGTCTTATGTTATTTGGCTTTTCTATAAATTTCATATCTTTCTATAAACATTTAGACAATGGCTCAATATTGCCATGCCTAATGGGGTTCTCATAAATGGACATGCCCTAAATGGGACACTTTTAAACATTTAGACAATGGCTCAATATTGCCATGCCTAATGGGGTTCTCATAAATGGCCATGCCCTAAATGGGACACTTTTTATTGTAGATTATGTACTAACTATTCTATGTTTGAAAGGTGTTATATTTCCTCAAATTTGCCATGGAAACCTGTACTTTGCACTCAATTTGGATTAAAATACCAATCATAGAAATTTACCATTTCATAAGAAAGGCATACATTAATTCTATAGATCCAATATGGGTTTGGCAAGTTCTCTAACCTTCCAGATTTAAGGGCATATATTTAGGGCATAAAATGAAGGTAGTATAAGTGGAAGACTCACAAAATTCAAAATAAAAATATATATGACCTTTTAGACATTATTATTGGGAAATCCTCCTTTTGATTGGTCATTGCAAACCACTTTTCTCATCACTACTAAATAGTTGCATGTACATAATTCACCACTCTTGTACTAATCGATACTTCTTTTCTGTGCTATAGTATTTCATAAAACTATGTGTCTAGTCCACCTCCTTTTTACCCTTTCTATAATCAATAATTGCTAATCTCAAAAGTTAGAGATGAGCTCTAGCTTTCCTTGTTTTCTTAATATCTTTTTGTACAAACTAATTTTATGTAACATAGGATATATTTATAGTTTTTTTTAAGTTATTAAAAGTTTTTATTATGTTTATGGGTATTTCTTTATAATGTTAATTCACTGTCAATAATTATTTGGTGAGTTTTAACCTCTACATAATATTCATGGAATAATTTTATTACTAATTATGGATAGAGAGTTGAGATTTATTTCAAAGGTAGTTATACAATTTTTACTTCTCAATTTACAAAAAAAATACAAAAAACAATAACAACAACAAAAACAATAGTTGAGGGCCTAGAGTATGCCCTAAAAGTGCTTATGCTTGGGTAATAGATCTTGGGTAATAGATCGTACTCCTGACCTAAGGAAACAAGTTAACCACTCAAGACTCAGAGGCATCTAGCAGGAGTGAAAGCTTCGCCCCTTATGGACCATCGACCATCTAGGTGGCATCTGGTAGGAGTGAAAGCCTGGCCCCTTATGGACCATCGACCGTCTAAGTGGGGTGGTTTTCTTTGAATAACAGTGAGGTTTTCTTTGAATAACAGTGATAAGTCAACCTTCACTGGTGGATAGAAGCCAAAGATGGTTGTCCTCACTGCTGGTTTGACAAGCGAGTTATGATAGGTTTTCCTATTTTTGAAAAAAAAAAAAACACAAAAACAAAAACAACAACAACAACAAATCAAACATCATTTCTACAAATGTCCATTTAATTTTTATTTATATCATTCAACTCTTCTGGTTTATAATTGTTTTACTATATTTTTTTTGTTTATTACATGTATTTTTTAATTTCTTAAATCTTAAATTTATATATTAATTATTTTTATAATAATAACTAAATAAATTTATAATTTGATTAAAATTTTATGATTTTTTTAAAATGTTAATAAAATGATAATATGTATCCTAAAATAAAAATTTTGATACTTATTATAAATTAATATTTTTTTAAAAATTTAATTTATATAATTATATTACCGGTTATTATATTATTATTAACAAATATCATTGCAAATGTATATTTTCCTCTTTCACATAAAACAAGAAAATGGAAAGATGTGTATTGTTCTCTTTCACATAAACCAAGCAAAAGGAAAGTGAAAACTTAAAGCTGGTGAAAATTAAAAAACAACAAAATACTTTTAAGAGGTGTAACACCCCTAACGTAATAACTATTTACGGGTTGTTTGTAAACCGGAAGTCGTGGTAACTTAACATAAATTATTCAGTGATGAAATAATAATTCTTTTAAAAAAAGGGATCACGAATTGGTTACAAAAACTAATCTTTATTATCCATAAGCTATCAATTAAAGGATGGCGCGAATGGCGGCTTAGAATCCGGAACCGATTCTTGAATTTGGGTATTGGAAATGAGAGCGAATGGGCAGTTATTGTTTTTCGGTTCCCCGTGCACCTTCTCCAACGAACTCGACCGATGAATCGAGCTATGGAACCGGGTCCATTACTTATTCTCCGGGCTGGGCGAGGAACCCTGGTGGTTGGGATGAATACACAGTCACCGCATATCATACTTGAGCCGGGGGATTTGTGGGAGGTGAAAACGAGTTTATCGCTGATAAAAGAGGCGCGACTGAATGGCCGAGGGTAGTTATATGATATGAGAGATTTGAGCGAAGTGATGTCAATTGATAGCAGTGCGAATGGAATCCTAGCACAATGATAAATACAGATTGTTGTGCATTGAATATACTTGGCTTTGCAGAGATTGATTGGTTGCAAGGGCTGTGTTCCGAGACAGAGGAATGCTGACCTGAGTTTAATATAGAGACAAAGTTTTGATTGGCTGACATGTTTGTATTACAAGAGTCAATTTATAGTATTGGCAGAGATTGTTAGCATGTTGCGAAGTTGCTTCAAAGATTACGTTAGAGTGTTGATGTGTTGACCATTTACAGAGATAGTTTATTTGTTGATGTGTCTATGAGATCTGAGGCAGAGGTGGTTCCAAAGTGTGAGCGGACAGTTCTTTGGATACATTTTATAGAGCTGACATTGATTGATTGCAGAACTCGGTACCTCTGACTGTGTGTTTTGCAGGGATAAGAGTTCAATGGCAGAGGTTATATATATAGACAATGTTCTACAGGGGCATAAAGCTTATAGTTGGGTTTAATGCATTGATTGCAGTAGGCTGTAGCTTATATTAGGTATTGCCTGTGACTGTAACTGAAGGTAGAGTTTTGAATATTGATGCTAGTGTTTGTGAAAAGGACTGGAATTGAATTTACATTGTTGAAAGTCGTAGTACATTTTGTAATGTATTGATTGCTTAGGGTATTGAGAGAGTTGTATGAGCAAATTATTGAGTGTAGCGAATACAATTCGGATACCTGTGGCTGTATATTAAACTGACCGTAAGTCCATTAAAATGAAGAGCGCTAAGAGTAAATTCAAGCATGGTTGCTTTCTTTGTCATGAGATCACAATGATAGAAAGTGCATGCATTAGAAGAATGACTGATTTTAGATGTTCTCTTTGTAAGAGAATAGGTTAATGCATGTGGTATTGTATATGGTAAAAGATTGACTAGTTTATCTCTTTTCTTGGTTAAAAGATCTCTTTAGATGTTGATTATTGTTTGAATAATAATGTAACTAATCTTGTTGCCAAGATTGTTAATGACTGCATTGACAGGAAACGATGGCAGATGGTGCCAAGGAAAGTGATGTTTAACATTATGGCAGGAAAAAGGATTATTCGTCCATGCAGATGAATTCAAGCTGCAGTATTGTCCATTGCTAGAACCATTATGCCACAAGGGATGTTGTATGTGGCGGTATGTAAATAAAAGATTACATGTAAATTGTATTAGCTTTTAGCTAGTTATGTGACAGCTTAATGATCATTCATTGTAAAGATTTTAAGACAATGGTTAAGGGATGGAATCCCTTATAAACCATTGAGTGAGGGGTGAAAACCCTCACGAGCGTTTAATAAAAAGATTAAACGTTTGCTGGTTTTCACCCTACGGGGTTTCCAGGGTATATCCGTGTTCTATGGTGTGATTGATGTGATTGCCTTATGTGTCTGTTGATGGTGATGGGTCCTTGATGATGATGGTTCTTTATTTGTTGTGACAAGCAGAATGTCTTAGTGCATGATTATTTAATATGGTTAAGAATATCAAGAAATGGATGCAGGGATTCATGAGACAGCTTATGTCAGAACACTACCACATAGATGGTTAATGGTTATGAAAATGGATATATAACTTATTGTCTTTCACTGCGATTTACTTGATGTATTAGTGAATGTTATATCTAATCATTAGTGATGATTTGTGGAGTTGTGAACTGATTAATTACTTGTGGTAATTGTATAAAATAATTCTAACTCCCTACTTTTACCTGCGAGGTTACCGGGGTATGTGACAAGAAGTGAAATAGGTGATCATTGTGGTATACTTTACTAATATGGCCAACATAGAAATGACCACCTTAGTTAAAAAGGCCACAAGGCCACCATTGAAGACCTTACTGGTTCAATGGTTGACATATGAGATTTTTTATTTTGCATAGGTGTTTTGGCCAATACTCTTTATATTACCGATGATATTGTTGACATATGAGATTTTTATCGTTGCATAGGTGTTTTGGAAAATACTCTTCATATTCAAGTCATGCTTCGTCTTACTCGAAGCAAGTGAAAATAGTTGAGTGAATTTACCACAACAACTACATCCAGATTGAATTATATCAATTACAAGTGATGGTTCAAATAGTTATGAGAAGATACCATGGTGGGTTGATTGAACAATCGGGGACATGGTTCAGTGCACTATCCCTGTGAGCAGGGAGTTTAATGTATACGTGTTGGTTGATGATTTTTTATCCAAACGTTAGTTACTCATTTCAATGTAACCAATTTCTATTTTATCTATTCTTTTGTTCCAATAGTTGGACTATAGAATTGATCTTGACATATAACATAGGAGTTGAGTTATAAATAGATATCTAGTAATTGAGAAACGCTGCACAAGCTAATTGAAAAGATGAATGTGATTTAAAGCGTAATGATCATGTGAATATGGTTTAAAGTGGGCTTGAAACTGATTTTAGGAAAAATAAATATAGGAGGTGAGATACAGGTAAATATCTGGCACCACACTGCACTAATAAATTTAAAATATGAATATGATTAAAGTGACTTCTGATTTTATGGAATGTTTCCAGTGATATCAGTAAATTTTTAATTTATTATTATTATTTTGAGTGGATGATCACTAATTGTTTTTTAATTAGGTGATTGTGACTTTAATATTTTTTTCACTAATTGATTTTAAATGAGGTGAGTATGGCAATTACTCCAACCCCTCCAAAAAAATTTGGAAAAAAATTTGAGTGAAATCTTTAATACCATATTGATATTTTATGTTACACAAAATTGGTAAACATTAGTAAAATTCCAAATCATTATTAGAGAATAGTGGAGAAAGATTGAGCAAATCCAGAAACGTTTTATAATGTATAACCTCAAAATTAAAAGTAATACACCCTATCTTATTCTCGGTATAAAAGTGGGTCTTTCCCCTATCAAGAGCCTGGTTATGACTAGGCTTCTTTTGTACAAGCACAAACTCAATAACATAGGAGACCATAGACTTCCTAAGCTAGCTTTAAATTCCAGCCAAAACCACCTAAGGCTCAAATGAGGTTGGTATAAAGATACCAGGGTCTTGTTAAACCATTGGGAGATCGACGAGAATGTTGATTGCAAAACATTAATAACATTAAAAATAGTGTTACTTCTAAGTTCAAAGAAAAATGTGGTGTAAGAAAGATTTAGCAGCTAAAAGAAAATTACGATATTATAAGGAGGTCATCAACCCCACCCTAGAAGATCAAAAGTATCTCTCTGTTTTAACTAGCTCAAAGAAGAAAATTAATATAGCCAAGAATAGAACGAACTCTCATGAGCTCCATAGTGAAACTATTGGTTGGGCAGTTCCTAAAACACTATGGATGGAAATGATCTGCAATGTGAGAATATGAACATCGAGGATGAAAATCACTTCCTCCTTGCCATCTATGTGAGAATATGAACATCGAGGATGAAAATCACTTCCTTTTAGAGTGCCCCGGGTACAACCACATTAGATCTCAGTTTCATAATATTTGTTGCAAAACATATTTGTTGCAAAACTGACCTTCCTAGCCTTTTATGATGTCAAAATTATAGTGAGCTCGGAGGCTTCTCTCCAAGCTTTTTGAGCATAGGAATAAAATGTTAAATCAATCTAAATAATTAGCTTCTTTAAATCCGATAGACCAAAGTTTAATCTTAGTAGACGTTAACCACCATCATCATCATCATCATCTAAATGATAAGTTAATCTCATATTCATAAAATAATAATTAATTCACTTGCTATAACAATTACTCGCACAAGTTTATCTCATAAATAAATTCGTGTAATCTAACGAGGCGGAGGAGTTGCCCGGAAAGTTATGGAAATTCCAGTCATATTTAGAGAAAATCCGGTAAGGATTTTTGTAAATCCAAGTTATAGTTGTTAAACTTCAAAATTTTAGGTGTCCTAGACGTTTTTGATGGTGTTGAATCCATTTCCACAATCAAAAACACGTTTTTTTTTTTAAATTTTTTTACCTAAATTCCAACCAGTTTTAATCGTCCAGGCAATTCCTCCGCCTCATTAAACGACTCCAAATAAATTTATTATATTTAAATATTATTATTTTTTCCCTTTTCCGAAAAAAATATATATAATATTTTTTTTATGCCTCGTTAAACGACTCCAAATAAATTTATTATATTTAAATATTATTATTTTTTCCCTTTTCCGAAAAAAAATATATATAATATTTTTTTTATTAATTTAAATAGCGATAAATAACAATATGGCAAAGTGGATCTCGGTTTTTTTATTAATTTAAATAGCGATAAATAACAATATGGCGATATATATATTATATTTTTTCACATATTATAAATGATATCAAAAGTAACGTATATATTCTTTTTATTAATTTAAATAGCGATGAATAACAATATAGCAAAGTGGATCTCGCTCTTTAATATAACTGGTTTTTGTTTTTATCGCTTCATATATTTACGTTGCTACATGATGTACTAGCGTGTTTGGAATTTTCTGGGGTTTCATTTCTGCCTTCTTTTTTTCTTAATCATTTTTTAAATAAAGATTATGGTATAAAAGTTATTTGAAAATATAATAAGTATGTTTTTTTTGAAATTTTAATTTATTTATATAAATAATATTACTTTCTCAAATATATTTTAAATTGGATTATATTATTTTTATTAATTTATTTAAAATTAATTAATTTTGATTGTAATATTTAATATGTATATAAATTTTAGTAAACTAGTATAATTATATAAATTAAATGGGTAGTGAAAATTAATAGGTATTTAGTCATTGTAAATATCTCTTATTTTCATCACTGTAAGTATAGGGAAGCCATTGAAATTGAGAGGTCTTCTAATAATATTAATAGAGATGATGGCTCAAAAATTAGTATATTATTTATGTATTTATTATTAGTATTAGTTTATTTATCGCTATTACTATTACCCATTTTTAATAATAATAATAATAATAATAATTTATCATCTTCATATATTGTCACGACCATTTCTATATAACCATAAATTTTTTTTTTAAAGGAGTATACATTAACCTTCCTAACATAATGATCATATATTTATATATGTCCAATCATCATACCCATTTAAACAAGTCAAACTATATCATGATCAACGCACTTTACTTTATGGTTCAATCATCGAACGTATACATAACTTATATATTTAATCCATTGCACCAACGTTACGGTATGCATACATGTTAAGGTCTGTGCATTTGAATTTATAACATCACAATGCTAACCTAACATAAACATTAGACTACTCTACCATATGACATTCTGTGCGAGATATTTATCATGTATGGGGGTTAATGGTGGACTTGACGTCCCACCGCAGTACCGGATGACAGATCATCCTTACCATAAAGAAAACAATCCCTTCCGGCCAGATGGCGTATCCAGGTTTCACCGGCCACGTGATGCGTTGGTAATGCGGACTTTGGGCTTGCCGCCACAGACTCCCGCCTCATTTCAACGGTCCAGATCTTATGTGATGATCAAAGGGTTAGGATTTGTTCTGGGTTCTGCTGTGACTATTAATTGGGCTCACACTGTCATTTGGTTCATTTGCTGTCGCGGTCTTTGCGGACCTGGTGCGATGTCTCTCTCTCAGTTCAGCTCCGCACACCCCTTGTGCCTCCAGCCTGCAACCCCTCAGAGTTTCTCCTTTCTCCACTCCGAATCCACACAGGTAATTTGTTTATCAGTCATTAGTTGCGTTGATGCATTGTATCATGAGTAATTACTTACCAGATTCTTATGTTTTCCTCCTGTCGGATTCATGCAGCTACAATCTGCTGTATTGCAGCTCATTCGCGGCGCCTCCTTCAGCAGAGACCCCTTCGACACTGCACAGGTATGTCTCGGCATTGGGGTTTAGTTTTGAAGTTAATAGTGTTTTACTGTTCCGGTCTTAAGCCACCATCTGTGACTTGGTGCAGACCTGACTCTTCAACTCGGCTCTATCACACCTACTGTCGGGTATTCTTTCGGAAACCCTTACAGCCATCTCCGCTGCCTGCGACAGTGGTTCCTCTGTTGAGACTTAAGTTTTATGGACAGTTTCCAAGCTCTGTTATGTAGAATCGTGCTATTTTGTTTGGTTGCAGACCATCTTATCGTTTTGGTAGCAACATATAATTTCGGGTCTTGGGTTTTTAAATACAGAACTTGTAATATTATTTTGGGGCTTGACCCCTTCCTCAAATGGTTGTTTTATCATTGTGCTTACGGTTCTCCGCTGGTACTGCTTCATATTTCGCAGATGTATATTAACCCTAACCTTGGGCAATTTTCCTGTGGATTAATGGAATATATCGTTTGTTTACCGCTATACATCTAGAGATATGGTTTATATCTTTGCTATTGTCTGCTTTGATTACATGCGGCTTTCCTCTCTGTATTACTTGAGTAGTTTATCCCTTCTGGGTTCATGCATCGGAAGTTTTAAGAGTTATTTACCGTTTGATGTTACGCCTCGGCGTCTTGTTCAATGTCTGAACGCTGGACCCTTCCCTATGGACAGGGCGGCCCTTTGATACAGTTATTATCTTGTACAGATTCGCTACAGTATTGATGTTTTGATATAAGGGTTTTACTTTTGTGTTTGCATACACAGCCTCTCGGCCATAGTGAGTTCATTCACCAATCTTTGCATGTTTACACAGGTTTATGTTTGGTTACTATCTTTCTTGATAGCCATATATTTCCGCTATCGACCTGATTATTCATATTCTTGTCGTTTCTGTGCATTGTACCGACTTTTATGCTACCACTGTTGCATTTATCGTTTTAATACGTTGCTATTCCATTGCTGGCGTTATATCGTGCGCAGTATGGTCTCATGTTCAGATTTCTCTGTTAAAGAACTTATGCAACGAGTCCAGTGACTCGGTAACATATATTTGATGAATGTAGCAAATCTCTGTGTTTATATTCCCTCAACAACCAGTACTCTCTGCGTAGAGTCTCTGAATATGTATACACAGTTAATGTTTACTTGGGTTATTAGTTATTCCATTTTCATTGTTATGGATCTGTTTTCAACCGTAATCAGAATTTGTTTCTTAATTCGGGGTTTCATACCTTTAACTAAAGAACCCTCACAGATTTAAAATCAAGTATCCGCATTATATTTTGCTATGTACTGATTTAGTTCAAAGTCCGTTTGATGAATCTTTAACTCTGTTAGTGGAGCTAGAACGAGACCGTTACTTGTAACCGGGTCTCAGATTCAGGATATCGTTACCCTATACAAACTTGTTTAACGTCTCTGTACTATTCCACCTCCAAGACTCTGTTAATAGAGCTGGAACGAGACTGTCACCCGTGACCAGTTCTCAACTGTAGGTTATCTTAACCATATACAGACTTATTTAAGACTCTGTCTATTCAAGGGCGGTTTCTTCCCCAAGTTTGCACAGATACATTACACTAACAGTATCTAGGACAACAGTCTTTCCTACTTACATTACTATAACTTTAAATGCATATTCATTTTCTATCAGGGACTACCAGTTTGGAATCGTACCTGATTTCCAATGTCAGGAATGGTTTTTCAAACGAAAGGTCACCTGAACTTTAATTCTGCTCTCCTCCCAGCCATGAGATCCATCCTTCAGACGGTGTTCTCCCCCCGAGCAATCCTGCAGGCCTCCAGCCCTCAACAGGAACAGTGCACTCCTTGTGCCAGGTTATCTGGTCCTCACCAGACTTAACCTCCCTCCTCTCCTTTACTCTTGGAGCAAGATTTGTTTTCTTTTCCTCTGTCTGTCCCAACAGCACAGAATCCCTCAGTCAGGGCTTTTCCCTCTTTTGGAGGGTAGTTCCATCAGTTATCACAGCTAATCATTTTCTTTAAGATTCACCTCTTAGAGGCTGCCAGCAATTCCAAGAAAATATTTAAATTTAAATTATTCAATCAGAATTAGTTTGCCACAGTTTTGTTTAAAACATAACAACAACTGTATTAGTCTTTTACCACAGTAACTTTCAAATTTACATAAATCTGGGGTCATTACATCTCCCCCTCCTGAGATTGGACATCGTCCCGATGTCTATCTCCTGTAAACAGGTTTGGATAAGCCTCTCTAAGGAGTTCCTCATCTTCCCAAGTGGCCTCCTCTGGTCCATAGTGCTGCCACTGCACTTTAGCTTGGGAAATAACTCGTTTCCGCAGCTGCACTTCTCTCCGGTCGAGAATGGTCAGTGGTTCGACCAGAACCTCGCCTTCCGGCTCGACCTGCAAACAGCAACGGATTTAGTTATTTTTCAGTTTATAAACAATGCTCATCCATAATAACCAGATTACTTCTTACCCGCACATTCTGCCATTGAATCACATGTTTAGGATCGTAAACGTATTGCTTTAATACGGATACGTGAAACACATTGTGAATCCTAATATGGCTTGGTAGGGCAAGTTGATAAGCGACCGGTCCTACTTTGGCCAAGATCTGGAAAGGTCCAAAGTAACGAGGTGCTAGTTTGGCACATCCGCTCCACTGCAAGGTACTCCTTCTTGGTTGGATCCTCACAAATACATGATCCCCAACCTGGAATTCCTTAAATCTTCTCTTTCGATCAGCGAAACTTTTCTGCCTGTCCTGAGCGGCTTTCAAGTTAGTACGCACCCTTTTTACTGTATTCTCCATTTCCTGTAACATATCAGGACCTATTCGCAACCTGTCCTCCGGTCCACCCCAGCTTGCGGGTGTGCGGCACTTCCGCCCATACATAACCTCAAAAGGACTCATCTGAGTTGAGGAATGGTATCCATTGTTGTATGCGAATTCGACTAAGTGGAGATAGTCCTCCCATTGAGTTGGCTTCATCATAACGCATGCTCTCAGCATGTCCTCCACAACTTGATTTACTCGTTCTGTTTGGCCATCTGTTTGGGGATGATAAGCTGTACTAAAGTTCAGCTGTGTTCCCAGTTCAGCAAACAATGTCCTCCAAAAGGTTGATGTAAACTTGACATCCCGATCGGAGATAATCACTTTCGGCAGTCCATGCAATTTGAACACATGCTGCATGAAAATATGGGCAATTTGTACAGCCTTATATGTCGATTGCACAGGTATGAAGTGTGCTGCCTTACTCAGCTTATCCACTACCACCATAATGGAATCATTATTCTTCTTGGTTTTGGGCAGTCCCGTTATAAAATCCATGGAGATAGTCTCCCACTTCCATTCCGGAATGGGTAGAGGTTGTAACAGCCCTGCTGGGTGCATGTGTTCCGCCTTAATTTGCTGACATTCTAGACAGCGTGCTAAATACTCAGCTATCTCTTTCTTCATTTTTGGCCAGTAGTACTCTTTGCGGAGTGCGGTAACCATTTTCTGGTAGCCCGGATGTCCCGTATAATGGCTGGTATGAAATTCATCCAAGATCAGCTTCTTAATGCTGTCTTCATTGGGCACATACAGCTTATTATTAAAGCACAACATATCAGCATCATCTAGTTTGTACCCTTGCTGTAATTCCTTATCAGATTGCTGCTGTAATTGCTGTTTGATGTGCTGATAAACAGCATCTTGTTCAGCCGCTATTTTTATCTTTTCCACTAAGGTACTTTGCCACTTACTAACTGAAATTTTGCACACGCATTGCACCTTCCGACTTAATGCATCCGCTACTCGGTTCTCCTTACCCTTTAGATGCTTAATTTCAAAGTCGAACCCACTTAGGAAGTCAGCCCAGCGAGCTTGTCTCGTATTCAAGGTGGGTTGACTGAAGTAGTTCGTTAAACTGTGGTGGTCTGTTAATAACAGAAATTTTCTGCCCAAAAGGTAATGTCGCCACATTTTCAGGGCATGAATGATAGCAGCCAACTCCATGTCATAAGCAGAGTACTTCTGCTCATGCTCTTTCAGTTTTCTGGACTCATAAGCAATGACTCTTCCTTCCTGCATCAGCACTCCTCCCACACCTTCTTTACTTGCGTCCGTGCAGACCACGTAATCCTTGTTAGGATCAGCTATACTTAATATAGGTGCAGTAGTGAGTAAGTGCTTGAGCTGTTCAAAGCTCTTCTGGCACTCTGAGGTCCACTTAAATACTTTTCCTTTCTTCTGCAAAGAGGTGATTGGGTATGCTACTCTCGAAAAGCCTTCGACAAATCTTCTATAATACCCTGCTAACCCCATAAAGGACCTAATATCTGCCACGTCCTTTGGTATAGGCCACTCCATTATAGTTCTAATCTTCTCAGGGTCCACTGCAATGCCTTCTTTAGTGATCACGTGGCCCAAATATTGTATCTCCTCCTTGTAAAAATCGCATTTACTGAACTTTGCATATAATTGATGTTCCCGCAAAGTTTGCAACACCAATCTAAGGTGCTCCTCATGTTCCTTCCTTGATTTGCTGTAAATCAGGATGTCATCTATGAATATCAGCACAAATTTATCTAAAAACTGATGAAACACACTGTTCATCAAACACATGAAAGTGGCAGGTGCATTTGTCAGCCCAAAAGGTAACACCACGAACTCATAATGCCCATACCGCGTTCTGAAGGCGGTCTTAGCGATATCTTCCTCTTTTATTCTGATCTGATGGTAACCAGATCGCAGATCAATTTTTGAAAATACCGTTGCTCCCTTCACCTGATCAAAGAGCTCGTCGATTCTAGGCAAAGGATATTTGTTTTTGATTGTAAGCTTATTTAACTGGCGATAATCAATGCACATCCGAAAGGTTCCATCTTTCTTTTTGACAAACAGCACTGGGGCTCCCCAAGGCGACACGCTGGGTCTGATATAGTTTTTATCTAACAGTTCTTGTAGCTGCATCTTTAATTCTGTTAGTTCTGGCACACTCATACGGTAGGGTGCCCGTGATACAGGTGCTGCCCCCGGAATTAGCTCAATAGTGAAATCCACATCCCGTTTTGGTGGTAATCCCGACACTTCCTCGGGAAAAACATCTGCAAACTCTTGCACTATCGGAATGTTACCCAGCATGGCAGTTTTGTCCTTTTGATTTGCATACCCCACCTGGATAGCGTAGATTTGACATTTCTTCTTGATGCACTTAGCTAGCTGGGTAGCTGTAATGGGTCGGATCTGCACAGGGTGTCTGATTCCTTGTAATTCTTGCTGATCTCCCTGGTCATCTTTATAATATATGGTCTTGGTCTTGCAGTTCACCAAGGACCAGTGTTTCTCCAGCCAGTCCATCCCAATCAAAATATCGTAGGAGCCCAACGGTAACACATTCAAATCTGCCACTACTGGCTGCCCTGCTAAGGCTAAGGCACAATTATTTACCTTGGCCAAGACTCGTCTCTTGGCTCCTGTAGCTAGTTGGACCAGCCACGGATTCTTGAATTTTTCAGCTTGCAGTTTACACTGTTCTACAATTTTTGGACTAATATAACTTAAGGTAGCCCCTGGGTCTATAAGAACAGCTATGGATAGGTTTGCGATTTTACCTTCAAACTCGATCATAGATGGCTGGTACTCCGCTTGACGGTCCTCCAGCGCTGCATTGATTCTGGGTACGCTACGTGCCACGTCCCCAACCGTTGATGCCTCATGTATCTGAGATATCTGGTCTGTTCCTTTCCTCTGTGGACAATTTTTAACATAGTGGGGTCCTCCACAACCCCAGCATTGCACTGGTGGTCTGGTCATCCCCTCACCATCTGGTCTAACAGACTGATCATTCGCCTTAGATTCGCTCATTGGTCTGGACCGGGGCACGTTCCTTGCAACAGGTCTACTACTTAGTCCTTTACCAGCACCCTTATTCCCACTGCTGCGACCTCCTTTGCTGCTTCCAACCACCCGACCACTTCTTTTCTCATTCCATCTCTTACTTGAAGTGTCCCCCTTCTGTTTACTCTGCTGGTAACAGATTCTCGCCTTACGGATGGCTTCATCCATGGTTCTAGGATTATCGAATTCAATCCTTTCCCTTATATATGAAGGTAGGCTGCTCACAAACCTCTGAACCTTGGCCTTCTCCTCCTTAATGTAAGGTACATAACGTAGCAGTGAGGTAAACCGGTTAATGAACTCGTCCATGGTTTGCTGTCCCAGTCTTAAGTCGTGGAATTCTCTGGCCTTCTCATCATAGAAGCGCTCTGTCAGGTACCTCTCCTTGAAATACTTCTGGAACTTTTCCCATGTAATAGTTCGTTCGCTGACCCCCTTGACAATCTTGATTTCCTCCCACCACAAGGTTGCCTTGCCCTGTAACTGGAAGATTGCCAATCTTGCTTTCAGGTTGTGGTCGTACTCATACAACTGAAAATACTTGTTCATATTGATCAACCAGGCTTCAGCAGCTTCCTCCTGCTCACCATCAAAATGTGGAGGTTTAATCTTTCGAAATTCTCCCTGCAATTCCACTTTCTGACGTTTTGATGTTTGCTGTTGAGGTGCATTATCAGAGTGATCCTCCTTATCTTCAGAATTTTCAGGTTCCATTTGATAATCTTGATCTTCTGTTATCCTTTGTTGTTCTGCACTGGGGTTGGACAGGGGTGGGTTTTGCCTGTCTGACAGGCTCTTCAGAATCTTTTCCTGTTCAACTGTTAGACGTGCGTTGTCCTCTCGCAACCGTGCCATTTCATTTTTCAATTCCTGGACAGTTTCCAGGATTGCAAGATTAGTACTCCGTGATTCTGCATCCAATTGCACCCACAGTCCTGCATTCTCTTGAGGGTTACTGCCGGGTCCTTGCATTTTGTCCCCACTTTGATTAACTGCCAGCTATTGCAATTCTGTATTTCATTCCAGATAAACAGAACACAGTTAAGTACGTTTGTTAGTTTGCATCAGTTTACTTGGTGTACCCTTCTGCATACTGTACATGCTTTACTTTGAGGCCACAGTGTTGAAACTGGGCTCTGATACCAATTTGTCACGACCATTTCTATATAACCATAAAAAAAAATTTAAAGGAGTATACATTAACCTTCCTAACATAATGATCATATATTTATATATGTCCAATCATCATACCCATTTAAACAAGTCAAACTATATCATGATCAACGCACTTTACTTTATGGTTCAATCATCGAACGTATACATAACTTATATATTTAATCCATTGCACCAACGTTACGGTATGCATACATGTTAAGGTCTGTGCATTTGAATTTATAACATCACAATGCTAACCTAACATAAACATTAGACTACTCTACCATATGACATTCTGTGCGAGATATTTATCATGTATGGGGGTTAATGGTGGACTTGACGTCCCACCGCAGTACCGGATGACAGATCATCCTTACCATAAAGACAACAGTCCCTTCCGGCCAGATGGCGTATCCAGGTTTCACCGGCCACGTGATGCGTTGGTAATGCGGACTTTGGGCTTGCCGCCACAGACTCCCGCCTCATTTCAACGGTCCAGATCTTATGTGATGATCAAAGGGTTAGGATTTGTTCCGGGTTCTGCTGTGACTATTAATTGGGCTCACACTGTCATTTGGTTCATTTGCTGCCGCGGTCTTTGCGGACCTGGTGCGATGTCTCTCTCTCAGTTCGGCTCCGCACACCCCTTGTGCCTCCAGCCTGCAACCCCTCAGAGTTTCTCCTTTCTCCACTCCGAATCCACACAGGTAATTTGTTTATCAGTCATTAGTTGCGTTGATGCATTGTATCATGAGTAATTACTTACCAGATTCTTATGTTTTCCTCCTGTCGGATTCATGCAGCTACAATCTGCTGTATTGCAGCTCATTCGCGGCGCCTCCTTCAGCAGAGACCCCTTCGGCACTGCACAGGTATGTCTCGGCATTGGGGTTTAGTTTTGAAGTTAATAGTGTTTTACTGTTCCGGTCTTAAGCCACCATCTGTGACTTGGTGCAGACCTGACTCTTCAACTCGGCTCTATCACACCTACTGTCGGGTATTCTTTCGGAAACCCTTACAGCCGTCTCCGCTGCCTGCGACAGTGGTTCCTCTGTTGAGACTTAAGTTTTATGGACAGTTTCCAAGCTCTGTTATGTAGAATCGTGCTATTTTGTTTGGTTGCAGACCATCTTATCGTTTTGGTAGCAACATATAATTTCGGGTCTTGGGTTTTTAAATACAGAACTTTTAGTATTATTTTGGGGCTTGACCCCTTCCTCAAATGGTTGTTTTATCATTGTGCTTACGGTTCTCCGCTGGTACTGCTTCATATTTCGCAGATGTATATTAACCCTAACCTTGGGCAATTTTCCTGTGGATTAATGGAATATATCGTTTGCTTACCGCTATACATCTAGAGATATGGTTTATATCTTTGCTATTGTCTGCTTTGATTACATGCGGCTTTCCTCTCTGTATTACTTGAGTAGTTTATCCCTTCTGGGTTCATGCATCAGAAGTTTTAAGAGTTATTTACCGTTTGATGTTACGCCTCGGCGTCTTGTTCAATGTCTGAACGCTGAACCCTTCCCTATGGACAGGGCGGCCCTTTGATACAGTTATTATCTTGTACAGATTCGCTACAGTATTGATGTTTTGATATAAGGGTTTTACTTTTGTGTTTGCATACACAGCCTCTCGGCCATAGTGAGTTCATTCACCAATCTTTGCATGTTTACACAGGTTTATGTTTGGTTACTATCTTTCTTGATAGCCATATATTTCCGCTATCGACCTGATTATTCATATTCTTGTCGTTTCTGAGCATTGTACCGACTTTTATGCTACCACTGTTGCATTTATCGTTTTAATACGTTGCTATTCCATTGCTGGTGTTATATCGTGCGCAGTATGGTCTCATGTTCAGATTTCTCTGTTAAAGAACTTATGCAACGAGTCCAGTGACTCGGTAACATATATTTGATGAATGTAGCAAATCTCTGTGTTTATATTCCCTCAACAACCAGTACTCTCTGCGTAGAGTCTCTGAATATGTATACACAGTTAATGTTTACTTGGGTTATTAGTTATTTAATTTTCATTGTTATGGATCTGTTTTCAACCGTAATCAGAATTTGTTTCTTAATTCGGGGTTTCATACCTTTAACTAAAGAACCCTCACAGATTTAAAATCAAGTATCCGCATTATATTTTGCTATGTACTGATTTAGTTCAAAGTCCGTTTGATGAATCTTTAACTCTGTTAGTGGAGCTAGAACGAGACCGTTACTTGTAACCGGGTCTCAGATTCAGGATATCGTTACCCTATACAGACTTGTTTAACGTCTCTGTACTATTCCACCTCCAAGACTCTGTTAATAGAGCTGGAACGAGACTGTCACCCGTGACCAGTTCTCAACTATAGGTTATCTTAACCATATACAGACTTATTTAAGACTCTGTCTATTCAAGGGCGGTTTCTTCCCCAAGTTTGCACAGATACATTACACTAACAGTATCTAGGACAGCAGTCTTTCCTACTTACATTACTGTAACTTTAAATGCATATTCATTTTCTATCAGGGACTACCAGTTTGGAATCGTACCTGATTTCCAATGTCAGGAATGGTTTTTCAAACGAAAGGTCACCTGAACTTTAATTCTGCTCTCCTCCCAGCCATGAGATCCATCCTTCAGACGGTGTTCTCCCCCCGAGCAATCCTGCAGGCCTCCAGCCCTCAACAGGAACAGTGCACTCCTTGTGCCAGGTTATCTGGTCCTCACCAGACTTAACCTCCCTCCTCTCCTTTACTCTTGGAGCAAGATTTGTTTTCTTTTCCTCTGTCTGTCCCAACAGCACAGAATCCCTCAGTCAGGGCTTTTCCCTCTTTTGGAGGGTAGTTCCATCAGTTATCACAACTGATCATTTTCTTTAAGATTCACCTCTTAGAGGCTGCCAACAATTCCAAGAAAATATTTAAATTTAAATTATTCAATCAGAATTAGTTTGCCACAGTTTTGTTTAAAACATAACAACAACTGTATTAGTCTTTTACCACAGTAACTTTCAAATTTACATAAATCTGGGGTCATTATATATATATATATATATATATATATATATATATATATATATATATATATATTCCTTTTATTGATTTATTTATTTAAAATTTTAATTTTTTTATTATATATACAATATTTATTTATTCCTTATCATTAGTTTTTATTTTAATCTTTATTAATTTTTCCAAATCATTACCAAATAAACAATTATTCAATAATAATAAATAATGCACAAATAAATTAGTTAATTAAGTAAATAAATAATTAAACAAATTAGAATTCCTACCCTAGTCAAATATTGCGGTTTGGTAAAATTATAATAATAGATAAATAAATTATTTAAATAAATTAATAAATATCATAAATTTCCCTCCTTAGTCAAATTCAACTGTTTTCCTCTAGCCGTTAGGATGACCTATCTTCCTATTCAACCTTTCTCTGAGATCATCTCTTCATCTTGTCCTGAAGATGAATCAGACTAGCTCGTTCGAAACGCGTCCACCAAATATTGGCAATGTGATTTTTTCCGAAAATCTTCATTAGTTAATAAGGCATCAAAATATTTATCTTTTAATATCTTTCACATTTACAAATATTATTTTTTTTTATAAATAAATTACAATTTTGTTTTAAATTATTTTTTATTATAGAAAAAATTAGTAAATGAGTTGTATATCTATATACTAAAAAAAGTATGTAACAATATTATTAACCATAGAGACTCATCTTGACTTGTTGAATCTCCATAATTTAGTTAATGCTTATTATTTTTTCCTCACTAAGTGTTTTAATGTGCATTTATATTTATCACTATTCAATTTATATAGATGAATTAAAATTCTAGAAACAATATTTAAAATAAACACTCTTAATGGTTGAGGGATGTTGTTGTCGGGTGTTGCTTAGGGCTTTTCTTTGCATAGTCTTCCTTCGTGGAAGTTGAGGGGGTGGGGTTTTTTTGGGGGTCATCCACAATACCCTATTTTGTGCCTTCCTCTTCAGTGTCACTGTTAACAAGGTTTTCTCTATGGTGGTATTGGGTTTCGACGATCTTGTATCAACGTATTTTTCCCTAGGTTCTGTTGGGGTTCTCATTGATGGGCGGTTCTTTAATTGATCTTCATCCTCTACATGGTCTTGTTGTGGTTTTCGTTAGTCTAATAGTTATTGCTGGTGGACTGTTGGTTTAACTTTTTTGGATCTCTTTCTGGGTTTCAGTGCTCCATTTTTTGTTCAGATGGGAGTCGAGGGGGCTGGGTGGAGGCAGATCCTCTATAGTTTTAGCCCAGTTTTGTGCTTCTCTATATTCATTATGGGGTGCTTTTAAGTCATCTCGGTGGCCTGTGCCCTAGTGTTTTGATCGATTTTGGCCAACTATGTTTTGTTGGTGTTTATACTTAAGGGCACCCTTTGCGGTTCTTGGCAGTTTTTGGCGGGCCTGTGTGCTCTACTCTTTTATTGGCCTTTCAACCTTTCCTAATAGGCTTTTCGACAGATGTATCTGTAATGCCCTTGCGCATTTGGAAAACCTAATTTTTTCTTGAATAAAATTAAGTTTTTTTTCTTGGGAAAAAAAAACACTCTTATTAATATATTAAATATTATAAATAAAAATTTTATAAGTTAGAAGATGCCTTATCGAAGACCAATGACTAAGGAACACCACGTGAGAGCGTTGCACTCAGTTTCTCACATAGGCATTTTCAAACCCTGCACGTGCCTTTCTCTCTTGGTTCTCAGGGCCTCCTGCTCCCAGGGCCTGCTGTCCCACGATCGGCCAAGGATGACCCTTCTGGATCTTCTCCGGAGGGCAGTCCACTCCCTACTTCGCTTCCTGAATATTCAACCCAAATGGGAGAAAAAGAAGAAGCATTTTCCTCTTTGATCTCCTCCGTAGGACCACCTCGAAACAGGCCTTCAATTTCAAAGTTTGTGACGATGATTGATGAAATTCCTGAAATTACCCTCCCCCCTTCCCTCCCTCGATTCACAACTTTGTCTCTTTGTGAGTGTGGATTGGTTGGACAATTTACTTGGCTCTGGCCCTCACCCCGATCGGTTCTCAAATAGGTGGAAAGAAACTGGGCCTCCTCCATATTGGGGAAAATCTCAATTAGATTATGCGGAAGAGGTTACTTCACCTTCCATTTTGAATCAAAAGAGGACAGAGAGTTAATCTTCAGAAATGGACCATATTTCATGGGCTCAAGAGGGCTTTATTTAAATAGATGGGCCCCAGACTTCAATCCATAGTTGGACGTGTCGAATGCAGTGCCAGTGTGGGTAAGGCTCGCACATCTTCCTCTACGTTTCTGGGGAGAAGAATCTATTAAAGTAATAGGAAACACAATGGGGAAATATATTGATAGAAGCGAGCCAAAGGAAAACATGCATGCATGCGCAAGCATATGTGTGGAAGTCGATTTGGGGAAAGGACTACCGGAAGCAGTCAATATCAAACTTGATAGTTGGGTTCACATCCAACAACTGGATTGTGAAAAAATTCTGATCAAATGCAAGGTATGTGACGAATATGGCCATTTTGCAAATAGATGTGCTAAAAAACAAGAAACAAAAGAAATAGAAAACGAGGAACCAAAATGGGAGCATGTCAAGAAGAAAAAGATAGCAAATAAATCATCTTCTCAACCCTCTTCACTATCCATCCTCCCTCCCTCGATCCTCCCACCACCCCTCTCCCCATCCTCCTCTCCTTTTAAACCTATTCCGTCTAAAGATCCCCTCTCTCCCTCTGCACCCTCCCTCTGTCTTCTATCCCTCCCCCCTTATCGGATATTTTGGTCTCTAATCCCTTTGGCTCCCTTGTGGACCCTGATCTCCCCTCCCCCCCCTTCTTCCCCTCCTCTTCTACCCTTCCCCTCTAATCCCTCCCCTTCCTCCCCCATCCCCTCTCAAAGCCCTCATCACTCCTCCTTCGACCGAATAATCACTCGTACTCTCTCAAAAGGGCTCCTCTCCTCTCTCGACCACCCTAAAAGGGTAGGCAGAAAAACCAACAGAGAAATCACAAATGGAGCTATGGCAAAGGAAATGGATCTTAGCACCCAACAAACTCTGGATACTTTCTTGGAAAAAAAACAAGGATAAAAATGCCCGCTCCAATAGAGGGAAAGGTCCCTCTACCCATAACAACAAGTGATAATGAATATAGTCTCCTGGAATTGTAGAGGAATGGGAAGTATACCAAAAATTAAGGGAATGAAAGATTTAATAAATTCAGAGAAACCAAATATTTTTATGATTCGGGAGACAAAGATAAATGAAAAGGAAATGGAAACAATGATAACAAAAAACAAAAAATTATCAAGGAACCTCAATTCCAGTGACCAAAGCTTCAGGAGCAATAAGCACACTATGGAAAATAGAAAATTGGGAGCTCATCCAACAACAAAAAAAAGTTTCACTAGATAAAAACAGACTTGGAAAACAAAAACATAAAAAGAGAAATATTTTATTATAAATATTTGTGTTCCAAATCATTACAGGGATAAGCAAGTCTGCTAGTCCACCTTAAAAAATTATCTTATGCAAGACAAAATCAGAGGCATAATTGTAGGAGGAGATCTCAATCTGGTATTGAATGCAGAGGAGAAATCTGGGGTAATATACAATGTTGATCCTTATAGGGAAATTTTAGAGTGAATTATGGAAGCATGAAAATTAATGGACATGCCTCTTAGCAATGGAAATTATACATGGAGCAACAAAAGAATTGGAGAAAATAACATAAAGGAAAGGTTGGATAGATTTCTAATACAAGACAAAATTTACAATGCCTTCAGCGAGATAAAATCCAAAATCATTCATAATATAGCGTCGAATCACAAACCGATGGCGCTCTCACTTGGGAAGTTAGGAAATCTCGCCAAGTTCCTTTCAGATTCAGCTCCACTTGGAACGACAATGAAGAAGTAAAAAAATCACTACTGAAGTATGGAAAAAACCAATTACTAGCTCTCCTAGCTATGCGTGGGACACTAAATTAAAAGCCTTGAGGAGAGAGATGAAACATTGCGCAAGAAGAAATCAACTAGAATCAAAAAGAAGAAATTTTGAAATAACAGAAAAAAATTGATAGAATTGAAGTGGAAAAAGAGCAGCAAGAGGAAATGCGGGAGAGCATTTGGCAGGAAAAACAAGCGTATTGGGAGATGTATAGACAAAACAAAAAGGAAGATGAAGAGTGGCGACTAAAATTGTGAAGTCTATGGCTCAAATCAGGAGACAAGAACATTGTGTTCTTCCATAATATGACCAAAATAACAAGAGATCAAAATCAAATATTCAGCATAAAAGATAACGAAGGCAAAGAAGTTAGAGGCCAAGAGGAAATAAAGGAGGCTTACAAATATTACAAAAATCTATTATCATCTCCACTATCAAATGACGAGTATGAAGATTATCTTCAACACATTCCCATTAAAATCAGTGAAGCAAAAAACAATGAATTCACAAGAGCAGTTGAAAAAAAGGAAGTTGCAACTGTTGTTTGGAATTTGCTTCCGAATAAGGCCTCAGGCCTAGATGGGTTTCCTATTTCCTTCTATAAAAACAACCGTAATATTATTAAAAAAGATTTGATAAGAATGATCAGAAATGTTTTTGGGAAATTCAAGGTTGGAGGATTCACAAACTCTTCCTTCCTCGCCCTTGTTCCAAAAGAGTCAACTACTAATTTTTTTAGTAGATTCAGGCCCTTTTCTCTATGTAACTCCTCCTACAAAATCATAACAAAGATTCTGGAAAATAGAATAAAAGTATTTCTTCCAAAATAATATCATAAAACTGAGGATTTTTCTCAAAAAGACAAATCCTTGACAACATTATAACAGTTCAGGAAGCCTTTCACTCTAGTCTTATGAAAAAAGAAAAAAGAATGATTGTTAAGCTTAACATGGAAAATGATTTTGATAGGGTCAACCTAGGTTTCCTTGCAGCTGTTCTACATAAATTTGGTTTCTCAAAAAAGGCAATAGATACAATAAAATCATGTATTGTGGGTCCTTAGATAGTACCATTGGTCAATGGAAGACCAAGTGGATACTTTCAGAGTTCAAGGGGACTTCGCCAAGCCTTTACTCTCTCTCCTTTTTTATATATCATAATGGCAGACTCACTGAGTAGAAATCTTGAGAAATGAAGACAAGATAGGACTATCACATGATTTTCAATCTCTCCGGAAGTAAAAAACATAAACCACTCTCTATTTGTTGATGACACCTTGGTCATAGAAGGGGCCTCCTGCATAATGGCAAGAAGTATAAAAAAGGTTCTAAATAGTTTTATGGAAGCCTCTAGAGGACTACTAAATAATCAAAAATGCAGAATCTTCGGTTGGAACACACCCCCTCACACTCTCCAAAAAATCTTAGAAATACTAGAAATCCATTTTCAAGAAAAATGGAGCCACTTCCAATATCTTGGTCTCCCTATCTTAAGAGAAAATTTGAAGACCAATATATGGAATAAGTACATTGAGAGAATGAAACAAAAAGTGCAGAATTGGGGTATGATCTAGCTCAATATGGCAAGAAGGGTGGTACTAATTAAGGCCTTACTCACAACTCTCCCAATTTATTAGTATGCAGCAATTCTAGCCCCGGCAAGTATACACAAACAAACTGAGCTAGTAATCAGGGGGTTCCTATGGCAAGGATGTAAAGTAGAGACAAAGAAGCATAGCCTGGTGAAATGGGATGAAGTAACTCTACCATATGAGAAAGGTGGGTTGGCAATAAGACTTCCATGCATAATTAACTTGGCTCAAGGAGAAAAAATAACATGGTGATTTACAACAAGAGAGAGAAGCTGGTGGAAGTAAATCCTGGAAGAAAAATACACGAACCACAATAGAACCCACTTATTGGGAAAAGGTTATCCAATTAAGCCCTGCACCCAAGTCTGGAATCTAATTAAAAAAACCATTTCACTCATCAAAGAAAACTCTTCCAAGATCCATGGAAATGATAAACTCATCAAAATATGGAAGGACAAAATAATGGAAAATCGACCTATAGCCTGTTAAGAAAATCTTCAAGATATGAGAAGATGGATGAAAACAAAAGGAATCATTACTCTGGATGACATTTCTCTTTGGAGAGATGGAGAATGGGGGGATTGGAGGATTCTCAACCTCCCTCATGGCCTTGTCCCTCAGTGGAAATTCCTTATCTCTCATCTTAAGGGGGTTACTCCTCTAAGTCTGGATTGAAATGATTCTCTCTGTTGGGACCTAAACGGAGGGGATTTCTTAGTAAAATATGGATATGCTACCTTACATCAACATGGAAGTTGAGACTAGGATTACGGGAGGGAGGCATGGAAAATTGAAATTCTGCCAAAAATCAAAGTTTTCATGTGGAATCTGCTGAAAGGAAAATTTATGACCGCTGAAAATCTTTAAAATAAAGGTTATGAAGGCCCATCACATTGTGTTATGTGTCAAGCGAGTGAAGGAAATATTCAACATCTCTTTGTGGGGTGCCCTTTTTCTCGGATCTACTAGCAATGGTTAGTTAGTCCCTTGGAGGTTAGTATTTTGCAATCACTACCTTTACATGAACTTTTATCAACCTGGGAAAAATATACCCATATTCTCTCAAAAATAAAGAAACAGTAAAAAGATATTGGTTGAGTTTGCCCTCATTTATGTGCTAGAAAATTTGGTTAGCAAGAAAACATAAGATCTTTAAAGATTGCCCCCCAAAAACCAGAAAAGTCCTGGCTAAAACTTGGAGAATGTCATCTGAATTCATCATCTCTAAAGGAGTTAAAGAAATAGATGTCAAACAAATGCAGTAAGAGGAAAGGGTATGGGCCGAATTCACAATGGGTAATTAACAAAAAATAAACTTCGGCAATTCCCCCAACAACATGCAATGATGGAAAATCAGAATAAAATAAGAGTAATTCAAAACATGGACAGAAAGCTTAAATAGGCACTACTTATTGTTTGATGGTGCTTCTGAGTCCAACCCTGGTAAGGATGGAGCGAGAGGTATACTTTTCGACCCAGGAGGGAGAATTCCTATTACTTATGAATGGGGTTTAGGAGAACTATCCAACAACAGGGCAGAAGCATATGGTCTCCCCATGGGAATGGAAATCTTAAGTCAGCGAAGTATGAAGAATCTGGTCATAATGGGGGACTCTTCCATAATAATCCAATTGATGGTGGAAAGTAGAAACCCCAAGAACAAGGCTCTGAGTTAAATAACAAAAAGGGTGAGAAAAACTTTGCAGTCTCTAGGTGAAGTCACCTTCAAGCATATCCTTAGAGAAAATAATCATACTGCCAACATGCAGGCTAATCTGGTTGTCAACCATCCTATGGGAGAATCTATAATTGATAATGAGATTGCTCAGAAACCTATAACATGGTATCTCTCGCCTCAATGTGTAGAGAATATCACCCAATACTAGAACATCAAGGTGGGCATAAATCTCTTCAGCTCAAAAGGTTACAACTCAAAAGATCAGGAAATCTAAGGCAATCCCCAACAACAGAGAGGATATACAATCTACGATTATCAAGCGAATTGCAGCTACTCAAGCTTCCCGTGAAATGCAAATGTTCCCTTCCCTGATGTGGCCTGTTGCGCAGCAATATATACTCTCCCTCCACTCGTATTATATTATCTCTACCATTGTTTCCATCCCTTTCTTTCCTCTCTATCTTAGAAATAGTAATCTAATATCCTACAAATGTCATTTCAACCCTTTCGGGAATGAGCTTATCTTCTATGTTTTAGCCTTGCTTCTCGCCTTCGCGCAACTATGGTGGTTTTATTCTAGATCCTTTCGCCTTCACACAACTTTGGTGGCCTTCGCCTTCGTGCATCTGTGGAGGCGGTTTCCCATAACCATTTTCCTTTGCGCAGCTCTTGTGGTCCTTACCACTTCGTAGCTCTGGTGGCTCCTGCCTCCCAGATTATGTGGTATTCGTGCAGCTACTGTGGCTTCTACTTTCGAAGCCTTGTTCTCTCTCTGGCAGCTGTGGGTCTTCGCGGGTCTGTCTAGAGGTCGTTTTTGTTTCTATTCTCTATTTCTTATTTCCCCTTCTTTACTCTACTGGATTGGTCGCTTTCTTCCCTCAGGAAAAATGGAATGGAAACCGCTTGCAAATGTTCCAAAGTGTGAAAATTATGCAGTATGTAGAGCTAACAAATTCATGATTGAGCAGATCAAAGAAACGGTTAAAGACTACAAATTTGAAGCAAAATCTGAGAATTCCTTCCTAAAGAGACAAATGGAAGAGCAGAGGAAAGAAATGTCAGCTCTAAAACAAAAGTGTAGGCATATGGAGGATACGATCAACTATCTGAAGAGCTTACTTATTAATCAGACAAGAGAAAACTCTAACGTTCAAAGAAGTAAGAACTGGCCTCAGTCCCATCAGGATCCCTCAGTCAACAAAAATTAATTGTAATTGTTGCATTCATCTCTTTTATGTAAAGTCTTTCTGGTACTAGTTTTTTATGTTATGTAGGTGTAAAATGTTGTTGAATCAGTATGTAAATATTTATAAGGAAAGTGCAATTAGTAACCTCAGAAACAAAAGGGGAAGAGCTTGGAAGATAGGGACTATTTGCCCTCTGCTTTTCTTCCAAGACTCCTTCTCCCATTTTTCCTTGATGTAATGGGAGCATTTCTCCCTCCTTTTTCTTTTTTGGAATAGAAATCCACTAACCGACTTTGTTAAAAAAAATATTATAAATAAAAAATAATAAAATTATAAAGATAAATTTTAATAGTTACAACATAATCATAATAATAATAATATTAATATTAACATAAAGTATCAAGTGAATTTGAAAAAATGATAATTAACTGGATATATATATATATATAGATACATATAATTCGAAATACATTCACCATTATCATTTTTTCCATTAGAATATATATAAAATATTAATTTAAAACAATTAAAAAAATAGATAATAAACTATAATATCATATTACAAAAAATTAAATTCAAATCTACAAAGTAGTTAAATTATTAATGAATTACCATTCAAATCATGACAATTATATTGTTTTCTCTATGTACACATTGTCATTAAACAAACAAAGGAAAGATATCCATGGGAGGAAGGCCGCGCTTTATTCAGAATGTGACTCTAGGCCTTTCGTCCATCCATTTAAGGTTTTTTTATTGTCGAGGGATAATTCTATTCTACTTGACTTTCGTAAAATATTTTGATATAAATGAAAATGAAGAGAGAATACTCAGTGAGATTCTACAAAGGATTCGAGGGAGGGAGGATCATTGTTGTTGTTGCGTGCATGCCTAGAAGCATCTTTATCCCAGAAGAAAAGCACAAGACTATGGGTATTAAGGAAAATGTTTGTAGAGAGAGGGGATCTGGGGGAAGAGGAGGCACCTCAACAATACATTCCAATATCTGCAGTGCTTCTTTGATGGCCTCGCATATTTGTCGTCCTAAATGCACCATCCCCCAACGATGGCAACCCTTTGGACCTACTCTGTGTCTCCATCCTTCATCAATTTCTTGTCAAGCATTTCCATGGCATTTCCGTTGTTGATTTGAGTTGCAGCCCATGTTGGAAAGAACACCTGATAGCTGGATTCTGAGTCCACGTCCATGTTTCTTCGCATTACCATTATTTCGAGAAATGTCATGCTGAAGCTGTATATTTTTTCCTTTACACTGTTTGGTAAGTCAAAGAGCCACTATGGGGCCAAGTACCCTCTGGTTCCTCTAATGGTCGTTAGCACCTTACTATAATATCTACCCAAAAGCTTTGCCAACCCAAAATTGGCCACCTTGGGGTAGAAATTGTAATCCATAAGGATGTTTTCTGGCTTAATGTTGCAGTGGATGATGTAGTCTCTGCACTCCTCATGCAAGTAGACAATGGTCTGGGCAACCCCCATCATGATGTTAAAGCGTGTTTTCCAGTCAAGCATCTTGTTCTGAATCTCATCATCATCGCTTTGGATTTTATGGAGTAAGGAGTTTAGGGAGCCATTTTTAGAGGAATCTCCTTGATTTTTGGAGAGATGGACATTTCTACATTCATGTTCATAATGCCCAAATTTCTTGTAGTAGTAACATTGGACATTACATTTGCTCCATGGTCTGCTTCTTTGAGTTTCGTTTTGTGGAGGTCTCCACTGCTCTGTTACATGATGATGTTATAATCTGCCTCTTCTTTGGCTTCTACCTCACTTGTTGCCGCCTATGAATCCTCAGCCTCTACCTGGCTTGTTTTCGTCTATGAATCCTCTACCTCTGCCTCTGCCTCTGCCAAATGAGAACTGTACTTTGAAAGCTTGTTCCATGGAATCTTCTACAAAGTTGAGTCTTGTTTCATGTGCTAGAAGTGATCCAGTCAACTGTTCTACTGAGAAAGTTGTAAAATCTTTGGATTCCAAAATGGTTGTTACAATCATGTCATATTTCTTGGGCAAACTTCGAAAGACTTTTTGAACAATTTTCTGATTTGAAATTGTTTCATCGATGAGCTTGATCTGATTGACTATTCCCACGACTCTAGTCATGAACTGATCCACATTTTCTATGTTAATCATCTTTAGAGTTTCGAACTGTGATCTCAATGTTTGTAATTTCACTGCCTTCATTGTATCATTACCTTGATACGCAGCTTTCAAGATTTCCCAAGCTTCATATGTGATGGATGCACCAGTTATCTTATCGAAAATAGAGTCATCAACTGAGTTTTGTATCCAACATTTGGGTCTGTGTTATTTCTTTCTCAATTCAACAGTTGCATTCCTCTGATTATTGGACATGACCGCCAATGCTTAAAAAAATCAGCACCCTCCTTTTTTATAACTAGTATCACTTTCTTAAAAAAATATCTTTTTTCTTTCAATAACAAACTCTCCTCTTCTCTTCTCCTTAATAGTCCCTTTTTAGTATATCTCCTTTTAAAAAAAAACATTCTTGAAGATCTTTCATGAATTAAAACCTTCCTCAATAAAGTCTTTTATGACTTTGTATTATTTTGAACCTTTTTTTAAGATTTGAAAACAACAAATAAGTGCATGGCTTCATGAATTTTTAAAAAAATGACCCTTTGACCTTTGAAACAAATTCTTGGGCAGATAAGTTTGACGTTTAACACCTTAAATGCACGAGCCTTCGAATTCGGTGAGCCGAAAACTTGAAATTTAAACTTTTGTCCTGTGTGCTGCTCCGACTAAATCTGCTGTGCGCAGTTCTTTAAATGCACGGAATGCGAAAGTATTGAAAAATTTCTGCGCGGTTTTTTATTGGCTGAGTTGCGAATACTGCGCTCTTGTCCTCTTTTACTGCCCAATTTCTCTAAGGCTCTTTTCTCTTCGCCTTGTCACGCTTTTTCTTTCCAATCCCAAAAGATTTGAAATACTGCTCTCTCTGGAGTCTTATGCAACCTGGTGTTCTCATACAGTATGAGAAAAAATGTGAACCAAGATTTCTCTTCTCAATATTCCAAATAGTTAAATGCATTACATTGTAAACATCAACAATAAATGACTAAAGTAGAACTCAACACCTATAAAGTAGAATTGAAGTAAAACTGAACTGTCTATGACACCTAACAGACAACAAACTCAAATAAAATAACACCTAACCGATTAACATCTCAGCAATGTATTCATAGACCAACAATGTTCTGAAGCCCTCAGTGCAAAATCCCCGCAACTTAACCAAATTCACATGCTACATAAATCCAATAGTGCTTACCTACATTCAGAATTTATTCTCCCCTTGGTTCACACTATGCAACTTCTAAACAACCACGACATAATTGTCTGGTAGAGTCCCCTTACATACGGATCCGAAACCTGTAAATGTGTTAGAAAACCTGCCCAGATGAATCTAGCTAGTAAAGGTTGAACACACAGCTTTGCAGAGCAAAAACACTAAAAGAAAATCGAAAGAACAAAAGAATGATTCATTAGAAAATAGGTTACAATGCTCATGATATAGCATTACTAAGAGAAGATCCCAAGGTAATGAACCATAGTGGTGATCAATGAGAGGACTCAACACCTACAACAAGTTCTGGAGAGAACTAGCCAGTTGCGGAGTGAAAGGAAGAGCAACTCAGGGAGTAAATCTGCAGAAGAACTAACCAGTTGCGGAGTTAAAGAAGGAGAAAATCAGGGAGTAAATCATGCAAAAGAACTAACCAGTTGCGGAGTTAAAGAAAGAGAAAATCACGGAGTAAATCCTACAGAAGGAATCTTGCATGTAGTCCCATGCTCTAACTAAGTGTCCGCATGTAGGTGTGTAGTACCTCCAACACCCCCCCTGAACACCACTATGGGGAAAAATAGAAAATGGGCCCTGGCAACTAAGGCCAAAGGTCACTCAAAATACAATGCAACTTGTACTAAAATTGAGGAAAGAGGGAAAACCTAATGGGAAAAACCCCCCCTCAAAATACAATGTAATCAAAAGAAAAGAGGAAGAAAAGACAGTTTCTAAGCAAATGTGTCCTTCACTCCAAGACAATCACGTAGAGAGTGAAACTTCTGCTCAGTGGATGTCTTGGTGAAGATGTCTGTAGTCTGTTCTGTGGAAAGACAAAACTTCAAATCAATGACCCGATCATGTACTAAGTCTCTGATGTAGTGCATATGGATCTCTATGTGCTTCGTCCGCTGCCGTTGTACTCGATCCCTGCAAAATTTGAGAGTGCTTTGGTTGTCACACCAGATGACAGTGGGCTGGTGGAACTAGATGCCCAACTCAGTGAGGAAGTGTTGTAGCCACAGAGCCTGAATGGTGATGTTGACTACTCCTCTATACTCGGCCTCAGCTGAAGAGAGAGCAATAGCAACCTGCTTCTTGCTCGACCAATAGATAGGGCCAGATCCTAGACTGAGTGAATATCCGGAGGTGGACTTGCTATCAATGTTGTCGCCCGCCCAATCAGAATCTGTGAAGCCAAGGAGATTCAATGCAGTGCCTATTGCATAGTGAATCCCGAAGGTGATGGTGCCCTGCACATATCGAAGGATGCGCTTGGCAGCATTCCAGTGTAGCTCATGTGGCGCCTACATGTATCTGGAAACTGCCCCTACTGCATATGAGAGATCTGGTCTGGAGTGGGTGAGGTACAATAAGCTCCCCACTAGTTTTCGGTAGATAGTACTGTCAACTAATGGAGTGTCACCTCCATCCTCAAGGCGGACCCCAGACAGAAAAGGAGTTGGTGCTGGCTTGCAGTCAATCATGTGAAATTTCTCGAGGAGATCCCATGCATACTTAGCCTGAGAGAGTTTGATGCCTGTGGCATCCTGGCTGATCTCAAGACCAAGAAATAAGTGTAATGGACTCATGTCCGTCATCAAAAACCTATCATGCAACCGAGCTATCGATGATTAGGAGATCATCCACATAAAAAACTAAGATAAGAAGAGAATCATGTGTCCTAAGCATGTAAACATTTAGATCAGACTTACATCTTTCGAAGTTTTGTGATAAGGGAAAAGAATCCATCTTTGCATACCAAGCTCTCGAGGCCTGCTTAAGGCCGTAGAGAGATTTCTTCAATTTGCAGACCAAAGATGAATCCTGAATGAAACCATGTGGCTGCTCTATGTAAATCTCCTCTGATAGGTCTCCGTGAAGAAAGGCATTCTTCACATCCATCTGATGTACTTCCCATCCCTGGGCAGCCGCAATGGCAAGTGTAAAGCGTATGGAATCTATCTTTGCTACTAGAGCAAAGGTCTTGTCATAATCAATGCCATGCACTTGTTGGAAGCTTTGGCTACTAGCCTGGATTGCCGTCTGGTGATTTGTCCATTTGCAGCACTCTTGGTCTTATAGACCCATTTGCATCAGACAAAAGTTTCCTTCCTGAAGGAAGGGGGACTAGATCCCAGGTCTGGTTCTCGAGGAGGGAGTTATACTCCTCCTCCATGGTGGACTCCCAAGATGGATGCCCAGTAACCTCAGTGTAATACTGCGGATCAGAAGACTGAACCAAATGACAATGTCAGGATGGCAATGGTTCAGTGGCAGTGAGGGCAAGAGGAGGCTCAATAAACTCTGAGCTAGTCCTCTACAGATCAGAATTATCCCCCACAAGACCATTTCTAGCAGCTGGGTGGTCTTGTGCATATATCTCACGTAAGCTCCTTGTTCTCTGATTTATGACTGGGGAAGTTGATTCACAGCGGGAAGCCCGATCTGTTCTTCGATGTGGATCATCATATGTATGCACTAGATTTGTATATGAATACTCTGTCTCTGCATCTGCATGCTCTACCTCGGCATCTGCATGCTCTGTATCTGCATCTGAGTGTACTGAGTCATCATCTCGGATATGAGGTAGATAAAAGGTGTCTGCATGCGAGACTTTCCTCAAATTTGACACTTCACTCAATGATTAGCTTGTCCGTAGAGGAAATCAAGAGTCAGTATCCCTTCACACCATCAGGATATCCAACAAAGATGCACTCAATGCTCTGTGGATTGAGAGCTTTCCTCCTTTTATAGGGGATCTTGGCCCATGCTCGGGAGCCAAAAACATGGAAGTGGGTGACCTATGGTTGAGTTCCACTCCAAGCCTCAAAGGGGGTCTGATCCTTGACAGACCTATGAGGATATCTGTTCTGGATGTAGTTAGCACAATTAAGTGCTTCGGCCCATAGCTTATGAGGCAGTGACTTAGCATGCAGCATGCAGGAAGCTATCTCTTTAAGAGATCGGTTCTTTCTCTCAGCAACTCCGTTCTGCTGCGGAGTATATGGAACTGTGTACTGCAACTGTATGCCGGACTGAATGCAAAGGTTTTGAAGTGTTGTGTTAACATATTCCCCCCGATTGTCTGTACAGAGGGCTTTGATATTTCTCTCTGACTGTGTCTCAACTAGTGCTTTGAAATCTTCAAAGTGCACAAAAACTTCATATTTGTTCTTGAGAAGATACACCCAAGTATACCGTGAGAAATCATCAATAAATGTAAGCACATACCTTGCTTTGTTGATGGAAGGATGAGGAAAAGGCCCCATGAGATCACTATGGATCAGATCTAGAGGAGAGGATGCTCTGTGAGTCTTGCCAGTGTCAAACTTTTCTCTAGGATGTTTGCCAAGGACACACCCTTCACAAACTCCTTTGGAGAAACTGATATTTGGCAAGCCTTCCACCATCTCATGCTTGCTTAGCTGTTGCATATACCTGTAATTTAAGTGACCAAACCTCTCGTGCCAAAGCCTACTATTATCATCAGCATGTGTAAGAAATAAGGAGGATTCAAATTCAATAAATTCAGAAAATGTATACAGTCTGGCTCCATTGTTTACCTCATCGGTTGCAATTTTGGAGTTGTTATGTAGGTCATATATGTTCACTGCATCTGGAGTGAATTCCACTCTCTTTCTGGTGCCGGAATGAGTGATCTGATAAACTGAAAGCAGGTTTACTAAAAGTTTTGGAACATGAAGCACATCTTCAAAGCTTCCGCGTAAAAGTTCCACTCTACCTTTTCCGGTGACCTCAATAGGTGAGTCATCTCCCATGAGGATGGGAGGTCCTTTGCATGCATCCAAAGAGGAATAGACTTCCTTTGCAACAACCATATGATGTGATGCACCGGAATCTATAATCCATGCATCAGGGGAAGAATTAATTGCAACTAAAGCATGAAAATTGTTACCTTTCCCGTGTGGCGGATCCTCAGTTTTCTTCTTGGCGCTCTGAGGGATGTGGTCCCCAAGGTTGTGCTTTTGAAGGATTTCTGCCATTTGGTCAATTTTTTTCTTCATGCAAGAGGATTCTGGATGGTATCCTCTTTGACAGTAGGTGCATTTGTTTCCTTTCTTCCCTTTCTCATGTCTTGAGCCGGAGGAGTCATTGAAGGGCTTGGTGTACCCTTCCTTCTTTGGATGGGAATGCGCTTTTCCCTTGTCTTTTTGCTGCTGATTTTTCTGATTTGAATCAGATCTGTGAATTTTATTGTGTTTGCCATCATGCACAGCAAGTGCATGCGCTTTTGGAGGTTTGATTTTCCCCATGCTAATGAGTTTATCTTGCTCAAAAGTAAGGGACTCCATGAACTCTTTGAGAGAAGGCATAATGTAGGGTTTACCTGTTGCGAGCCTTACTGAATGAAATGTAGACACAAATACAGAGTATTCCGGTCTGAGCTTTGACATAATAGAGAGAACTTGGCGACTCTCCTCCTTGGATTTGTCAATTCCACAACCCTTGAGTTGCAGCAATAGATCATTATATTTGGTGAAGAAGTCTTGAATTTTGTCATAGTTTCGTGGATCCAATGACAGCAGCTCCACTTCAAGCAGATGTTCTTTCATCTCATCCTGTTTCCCGTAGAGTTCTTCAACCTTTTTCCAAATCTCATTGGGAGTATTGCAGGCAAATAGATGAAACTGCAACTCTGGGGAGATGCACATGCATATGGATCTGTGGGCTTCATCCATGCGGTTGAGGTACCTATATTTCTCTATGGCTGAAGTGGGTTCCACTTCTGTAGCCATGGTAATCCTGTACAACCCTTTTTGACGAAGGTATCGAGCTATTTGGTCCTTCCATTTGTGATAGTTGTACGGTGTTAGGATCAATGCTTTGGGAAACTTCATTTTTCTGTCGATCTTCGATCTCCAAGATGTAATACCTGCAAAATAAAGTACTGGTGCACCTTTTATCTATCAACCTGTGGGCTCTGATACCATGTAAATGTGTTAGAAAACCTGCACAGATGAATCTAGCAAGTAAAGATTGAGCACACAGCTTTGCAGAGCAAAAACACCAAAAGAAAATCGAAAGAAAAAAAGAATGATTCATTAGAATAGGTTACAATGCTCATGATATAGCATTACTGGGTGAAGATCCAAAGATAATGAACCATAATGGTGATCAATGAGAGGACTCAACACATACAACAAGTTCCGGAGAGAACTAGCAAGTTGTGGAGTGAAAGGAGGAGCAAATCAGGGAGTAAATCATGCAGAAGAACTAACCAGGTGCAGAGTTAAAGAAGGAGAAATCAGGGAGTAAATCATGTAGAAGAACTAACTAGTTGCAGAGTTAAAGAAGGAGAAAATCAGGGAGTAACTCATGCAGAAGGAATCTTGCATGTAGTCCCATGATCTAACTAAGTGTCCGCATGTAGGTGTGTAGTACCTCCATCAAAACCTACACCTCCAAGACACTCAGAAAAAATATTCATTGCAATATACAACTCTTTCTAAGTGAATACAATAAGTGCAGATGGCGCATATTCTGTAGCAAACAAATGAGGTCGCCCACACCACCAGAGAAATAGAATCACAATGGCCAGAATAGCACTTAGCCCACCCACCACGCCACCCACTACGCCAGCAAGAGTCACCTTCTTGTTTTCATTGTGGATTCCGCTAAAATGAGAGTCATCTAACCGTAAAAAGAGAGATATCCCATTGGAGGTATCGTATGTATCTAGCAATTCACCAAACCACATTACACATGTCTGCGTAGTGTGGTTAAAAACGAAGGAATATGCAGTGAACGAGCAATTGCTGAGACAGGTTGCTTGGCACTGCCCTTTCCCTCTATATGAAATCCCTTCAGGGGGCATGTACTTGCCACTGAACTCTACAAATTCATCAGCGGTGGTATCATTTATAGCAATGATACATCTTAACGGAGTCTTCCAAACACAGTCCCTCGACCATTGTTGATAGTCCCATGCATGGCTTTGTCTAGGTACAAATCCAGTCACGTAGCTACAGGCCTGGAAATTGTCATTGTTACATGATCCATAAGCGCTGCACAGGGCATACAACTTGCACTGATCCTTGGATTGTTCCCATAACATGCTCCATTTGTTATTTCCTAGCATAATATACACTCGAATTTTTCCCTCATCTTCCACGACAAAACGTGATTGATAGGACATAAAGTGGGGTTTCACAAAATGGTCATGCCATGAATGGAACATAGTTTACTGTAGACTAGGTACTTAATTATTCTATCATTGAATGGAGGCATGTATCCTCAAATTTGCAATGAAAATATGTACTTTGCACTCAATTTGGATTAAAATACTAATCACAAAAATTTACCATTTCATAGGTAAGACATACATGATTTCTATAAATCCAATGTGGGTTTGGCAAGTTCTCTAACCTTCAAGATTTAGGGGCATAAAATGAAGGTAGTGTAAGTGGAAGGCTCTCATAGTATTCAAAATATATATGACTCTTTACACACTAGTCTGAGTCAATTGTCCTTTTCTCTAGTCATTACATACGAGTTTCCTCAGAACTATTACCTACCTGCATCTACATAGTTCACCACTCCTATACTAATCTTTTGTGTTAGTAATTCATAAAACTGTATGTCTAGTCCATCTCTTTATTTTTACCCTAATTATAATTAATAATTTATAATCTCAAAATTCAGAGATGAACTATGGATTTCCTTCTTTGCATAATATCGATTAGTAACTTGTAAAACTGTATGTCTAAGCCATCTCTTTATGTTTACCCTAATTATAATTAATAATTCCTAATCTCAAAAGTCGGAGATGAATTATGGATTTCCTCCATCTCTTTATATTTACTCTAATTATAATTAATAATTCCTAATCTCAAAAGTCAGAGATGAACTATGGATTTCCTTCTTTGCATAATATTGATTAGTAACTCGTAAAACTGTATGTCTAGTCCATCTCTTTATGTTTACTCTAATTATAATTAATAATTCCTAATCTCAAAAGTCAGAGATCAACTATGGATTTCCTTATTTGCATAATATCTCTTTTGTACATACTAATTTTATGTAACATAGGATGAATTTTTAGTTGTATTTGGAATTCATTACAGGTTTTTTATTAGGTTCATATTCATGTTTATTTTGGAATCGAATTTCTAGAATGCTAATTTTACTATCAATAATTATTAGGTGGATGGTAGAGTTTTAACTTCCACATAATATCCATAAAATAATTTTATTACTAGTCATGGATATGTTAGTTTTTGTAGCATCGGATGTGTTCTGGCCATAAGATTTGGTGAAGAGGCTAGAATACATGTATTCTCCAATACCTAGAAATTGTTTTTGGAAATTCCACCTAGAGATGACTGAATTAGATTTACTAGTCAATTTTTAATATTTTCTAATCCTAAACTTAGGAAATATGATTAATTAATCATAATAATTAAGTCATGGTGATAATGGTCTAGAAAATTACATGGATCGATTTCTAGTTAATCCTAGCCATCAATTAAGATTTAATCTTGGTCATTGATGTCTCAAAGGAGGATTATAAGAAGAAGTCGACGGGGCTTGGAGAAGATACACCAAATGAGTTGAGCGTTCGATTTTGCTAGGAAATCGATCTCCATAGTAGCAACATTGAGTTTCCAGTGGTGATTCAGTGAGATCGAATTAGTGAGAGAGGGGTAGAGATAGTGAGGCCGGAGGAAGCTTTTCCAGTTCTGATAAGTACATTGCAAAGAGGCAGTGATTGGCACAGGGAGTTAGCGTAGAGCACTCTTGGGGAGATTTTTGTTTTGCTGGGGAGAAGGAGAAATTGTGAGTGAGAAGGTGGGTAGAGGGTCCGCAGTCAAACAATCTCAGTTTCCCATGCAACAATTGATAAGATAGTGAGAGGAGATGCAATTCTGAGCTTGTGGTATGTAATAACTACGTAGCTTGACACCAGTGACTACGTAGAGGGAGCAAGGAGCAGCTCAATTTGAGTTGAGGTCACTGTTGGATTGCTTGTGGAGTGAGAAATTTTTCTCAGTAGTTATTATTGCCAGTTATTTCTTTGTTTGGATTTCTAGTTTAACCATCCATAGATTGTACTCAATTTTAAATACTGCATAATATCAAAAACCCTCAGCTGCTGCATCGGCTTTCCCAAGTTGGGTTTTTTTAGGGACTTGGTCCAAAAATAATAGTGTCATATTGTGTGTGTGCATCTATTTCTTCCATTGTTTTTATTTCTTCCGTAGTATTTTGTTTGTGAAGGTTGCAGTGTATTTAATTCAATATTTTTCATAGCACACAACAAGTAAATTGTTTAATTAAATTAACAAATAGAATAATTAACATCAGTTGCTGCAATAATATTTGAGGTTAGCCCAATTTTCACATGGTATCAGAGCGCAAATTTTATGCTAGAGAGCTCAGTAGCAAAAGGGAAGAGAAATTTCATAGCTCTGCGTAAGCAGCAGTTAACCCTCAAAGGTAGCGTAGTTTCTTGGCTAGGAGGGTCAATTTCTTGAGGAAAAATCCATTTCTCTGAGAGAGAGAGAGAGATAAATCTGATTTCTCTAATTTGAGGATTACCAGAAGTAGAGGGAGCAACCAGTATTTCCATTACGTAGAGAAGATCTCTAGCTGGACGTAGTAATTTGCAGCAGTTTCTAGTGCAAATAACATCAGGAGGAAGAAAGAGAAAACATTGAGGTAAATTTCCTCAGGAGACTTCTAGCTTCATAAGTTCAATTTTCTCTTGCAAATCAACAGTCATTACGAGCATATTTCTCACTCCAGCAGGGAATGCATAGAGCCTAGAAGGAGATGAGCAGAAGAGAAGAGGAGGATTTTGACTTATTTTGTTGAGATGGACACTACCTGACTATGAGATCGAGAGAGGTTGGACGGAGCTTCCAACTATGTCATCTCGAAGGCAAGCATGTCATTCCTTCTGGATGAATATGGCCTAAAGCCATATTGATGCAATGGTAGACATTCCCTAGGATGCAGATTAGTTGAAGAAATACTGAAAGGAGATGGCGAGGGCTAAGAGATTGATCCTAGATGGTGTCCGAGATCATGTTGTGTCACACGTAACAGCCAAGGGAATGACCAAGGAAATGTGGGATACACTTTCCATGCTATACTAAGGCCGTTCTAAGCAACGGAATATGTGCTTGGAGGAAAAGCTTATATGCACCAGGATGCAGAAGGGGGAAGGCATAGACCCCTTCCTCACCATGATTCAGGAGTTTTGGGATCAGTTGTCAACTGTTAGGGAAACGCCTCAACCCATAGATACAATATTATTGGCACTCAACATTGTCTCACGGGAGTGGAAGGTATTTGTCTAAATTATCTTCAACAGATAAACCTTGTCAGGTTGGGACAGGATGTGGGCCGATTTGTAGCAATAGGAGTTAAGATGAGATCTTTTGAAGAACCCCATTTGTGGTAGCAACAGTGGGTCGAAGCAAATGAAGGAGGAGGAGAATGTGGCCCTCGCATTGAAGGGTCCCAGTCAGGGACAAGGAGAGAAACGAAAGAAGAATAAGGGCATGTCAAAGGTCAAGTGCTTCAAATGTGGTGAGCTTGGCCACTACAGCGCCTAGTGTCCTCTTAGTCAGAAGAAAAAGGAGGAGAAGAAGGACCAACAGGCAGCATCAACAGAGATCGATAGGCTGACCTACAAGCTAGAGGAAGCCTTCGCCATTTTTGGTGACATACCCCCAAGAGTCAAATGGGGTGAGTTGGTTTTGTAGCCCCAAAGTGCTACAAATGGGAATGATTCTTGAGGTGGTCCACCTCTTGAGTCAATACCTTGCTACGGGGCCCATAGTATTCAGTAGCAGGATGGATAAGTGGCGGTAGATGTAGTCAGATGCCAAAGTGACAAATGCAGAGTCTAGTTGCAGTCAAATGTTGGGCAGCGCAGTGCAGAGTGGCACAATGGAGAGTTAGCAGTAGCACATATACCTTAGTGACAATGCAGATACTAGCAGCAGTCAAAGACTCGAGTGACAAATGTATCATACTAATCACAGTTGATTCATTATTTAGGATGCTTTTCAGTTGCAGATGTTGCAGTGGCAGCAACAATAGATGAGAGGGACTTGCAGTGTAGATGCAGTGTTGGCAATAGTTCAACAAGGTCAGGAGCAGCGTAGATGTAACACATTTCAAAGTTCCGTAATAGTTGGTGGGCAGCAAGAGCCATACATCAGCAATGTGATAGGAGATGATGCAGAGACAGAGTGTTGTTTCAGTGGGTTGCAACACTAGAACACATTCCTCGCAAAAAGAGAGTGTTAGTTTTTGTAGCATCAGATGTGTTCTAACCACGAGTTTCGTGGAGAGGCTAGAATACATGTATTCTCCAATACCCATAAATCATTTCTGGAAATTCCACCTAGAGACGACTTAATTAGATTTATTAGTCAATTTTTAATATTTCCTAGGCCTAAACTTAAGAAATATGATTAATTAATTATTTCATGGTGAGAATGTTCTAAAAAAATACATGGATCGATTTCTAGTTAATCCTAGCCATCGATTAAGATTTAATCTTGACCATTGAAGTCTACATGGAGGATTATAAGAAGAATTCAACGAGGCTTGTAGAAGATACACCAAATCAGTTTAGTATTCACTTTTGCTGGGAAATTGATCTCCAGAGTAGCAACATTCAGTTGGAAAAGGTGATTCAGTGAGATCGAAGTAGTGAAAGAGGGGCAGAGATAGTGAGGTCAGATGAATATTTTCTAGTTCCGTTGAGTACATTGCAAAGAGGCAGTGATTGGCACAGAGAGGCAACGTAGAACCCTCTTGTGGAGATTTTCATTTTGTTGGGGAGAAGGAGAAATTATGAACCAGAAGATGGGCAGAGGGTCCAGAGGCAAAGAGTCTAAGTTTACCAGATAGCAGCTCACGAGACAGTGAGAGGAGACACAGTTCCGAGCTTGTGGGACGCAATAATTGGGTAGTCTGACGTAGTGACTATGCAAAGGGAGCAAGGAGCAACTCAATTTGAGCTGAGGTCAGTGTTAGATCGCCTATGGAGTGAGAAATTTTTCTCACTAGTTATTATTGCCAGTGATTTCTCTGTTTGGATTGCTACTTTAAGCATACATAGATTGTACTCAGTTTTCACTACTGCATAATATGAAAAACCCTCAGCTGTTGCACTGGTTTTCCCGAGTTGGGTTTTTCCCGAGACTTAGTCTAAAAATAACGGTGTCATATTATGTGTGTGCATTTATTTCTTCGAGTGTTTTTATTTTTTCCATGGTATTTTATTTGTGAAGGTTGGAGTGTATTTATTTTGATATTTGTCGTAGCACACAACAAATAAATTATTTAATTAAATTAACAATTAGAATAATTAATATCAGATGCTGCAATAAGATTCGAGGTTAGCTGAATTTTCACAAGATAGAGGGTCGAGATTTATTTCAAAGCTAGTTATGCCATTTTTTAGCTTTTCAATTTAATTAAAGAAAATTGTCATATCCACAAAAGGTAATAGTTGTTTTACTCTATTTTATTGATTATATATATTTTTTTAATTTTCTAAATATTCAATTAATATATTAATTATTTTTTAATAATAATTAAATAAAATTATAATTAAAAAATTAATTAATATATGAATTGAATATAATTAACTTTTATGGTTTTTTTAATATTAATAATCTTAAATTTATTATAAAATAAGTGTTTTGGATACTCATTATAAATTAATATTGGTAAAAAGAATATTATTATAAAATAAGCGTTTTTGGATGCTCATTATAAATTAATGTTAGTCAAATAGCATTGCAAATGTGTATGGTTCTCTTTGACATAGACTATGAGAAAGGAAAGTGAAAACTTGGAGCTGGCGACAATTAAAAAACAACCCAATACTTTTGTTAGGTGAAAACATGAACACGATTTAAAGTGTAGTTGACAATGTGAATATAATTTAAAGTTGGTTTGACATTGATTTTAGGAAAAATAAATATAAGAGTTGAGATTAAACTATTTTTGGCATTTCAATATAATTGCACTACACTGCATCATCAGTAAATTGAAAATATGGATATGATTTAAATTGGCTTTTGATTTTATTGAATTATTTTAGTGATATTAAAATTTATAAATATTGGTAAATTTTTAATTTTTTATTAATATTTTGAATGAGTAGTTATTAATTAATTTTCAATAAAGTGAGTGTGATAATTATTGTAATATTTTTTATTAAAAATAATTTAAAGAATGAAAATTAGACTAAATCTCTAATATCGTATTAGAGTTTCTATTACAGCAAAACTCATAAACATTAATAAACTTCCAAACTCTTATTAACTATAAAATTAGTTTGTTACGTCAAAAATAATAATTAATCTAATTAATATAACAATTACTCCAACAAATTTATTGCAATAACAATTACTTTAACAAATTTACTGAATTAACAAGTTTATAACGTACTTTGTATTTTCCCTTTTAATTAAAAAATTATATATTATAATTTTTGATATATTATAAATGATATAAAAAGTAATGTATATATTATTTTAAAAATTTATTGCAATAACAATTACTTCAACACATTTATTGAATTAACAAGTTTATAATGTACTTTGTTTTTTCCCTTTTAATTAGAAAATTATATATTGATGATGATGGTTGTTAACGTCCACTGAGACCAAATAATGATCTATCGGACCTAAAAAGACGAATTATTTATTTTGATTTATGATTTTATTCCGATGCTCAAAAAGCTTGGAGAGAAGCCTCCCGAGTTCACTATAATTTTGGCATTGTAAAAGGCTAGAAAGGTCAGTGTTATAACAAAGGTTGTGAAATTGAGATCTAATGTGGTTGTATGCAGGGCACTCTAAGAGGAAGTGGTTTTCATCCTCGATGCTCTTATTCTCACAAATATGGCAGATCCTTTCCATCCATGGCGTTTTAGGAACTACCCAGCGGCCAGTCTCACTATGGAGCTCATGAGAATTCGTTCTAATCTTTGCTATATTAATTTTCTTTTTTGAGCTAGTTAGAATAGAGAGATACTTTTGATCCTCAAGGGTGGGGTTGATGACCTTCTTATAATAACTTAATTTTCTTTTAGACGCTAAATCTTTCTCACACCACAATTTTTCTTTGAACTTAGAAGTAATAATATCTTTAATGTTATTTATGTTTTGCAAAGCATCATTCTCATTGATCTCCCAATAGTTTAACCAGGCCCTTGTGTCCTTATGCCATCCTCGGTTAAGCCTCAGGTGATTTTGGCTGGAAGTTAAAGCTAGCTTAGGAAGTCTATGATTGTCTATGTTATTGAGCTTGTGCTTGTACATCAGAAACCTGAGCATAGCTAGGCTCTCAATAGAAGAAAGACCTGCTTCTATAAGGAGAATAGGATAGGGTGTATTACTTTTAATTTTCAGGTTATAAGTTATAAAACGCTTCTGGATTTGCTCAATCTTCCTCCATGATTCTCTGGAGATGCTGCAGCCCCAAACTTCACAGCCATATAAGATAACAGGAGTGACTAAGGTTTCAAAGAGGAACTTCTTTTTATCCCACATTACGAGGTTTGCTGTTTTACAATTATTTTCAAGACCAAAATAAGCTTTCCATCCCCCATTGATCCTTTTCTCAATGCTATGGTTCCAGTTGAGCTTGTGATGGATATCAATTCCTAGGTACTTGTAAGAATACACTTCCTCCAAGTTATTATTGTCATACGTAAAATTAGCGCAAGTGTCCTTTTTAGATTTGATAATCATAACTTTTGTTTTGTCTGTGTTAACAGTCATACCCATGGTAGAGCAGAAATCCTTAAGAAGCTTGAGTTGCTTATCAAGATCAGAAGGGCACCTTGCCAGAAGAACAATATCGTCAGCATAGAGAAGAAGGATAATGACTATCCCAGCTAAGATTGTGCCACCACATCCTGCTTCTTCTAAATAACCTTCGAGCTTATCGATGTAAATGCCAAATAGAGTAGGGGAGAGGGGGCAACCTTGTTTAACTCCGATGTTACACTTAATATCTTTTGACCACCCCTCATTGTTCTTTAGCTTGGCAATTACATTCTCGTATAGCCTTATAGCAGCAGCTCTTAACTCAAGAGGAACCTTTAGCTCTTCTAACCTATTCCAAAGGTTGTATCTAGGAACCGTATCGAAAGCCTTTCTAAAGTCTACAAAGCAGCAGAATAAATTGGATTTATCATTACGACATTCCTCCGCAATGATCCTTAGCGTAACAAGGTGGTCTGTCGTTGAGTGATGCCTTCTGAAACCTGCTTGGCCTTTAGCCCGCTTATCTTCACTTTCAAGCCATATGCTTAACTTTTTTTCCAGAATACTACCATATAATTTGGCTAAGAGAGGGCTGATCATAATTGTTCGATAATTAGAGGGGTTATTTGTATCTCCACTTTTAAAAATAGGGATAATGAGGCTCTCAGTCCATGATATAAAAAGTAATGTATATATTATTTTAAAAATTTATTGCAATAACAATTACTTCAACACATTTATTGAATTAACAAGTTTATAATGTACTTTGTTTTTTTCCTTTTAATTAAAAATTATATATTATAAATGATATAAAAAGTAATGTATATATTATTTTAAAAATTTAAATAATATTGAATAGCAATATATTAAGCGGATATCCATCATTAATATAACTAGTTATCTGCTATCCCTATTTAATATGCAGCCATTATGCAGCCATGATCTCACTCCTCAACTTGTCGTGATGATGAACCACACTAGTTGATTCGAAATGCGTCGACAAAGGTTTTCTACATGTGATTTAAGCATAAACTCTTCTTGTAAATAGATAAAAATTATATGATATAAAAAATGTTTGACACATTAAGAAGTAGGTGTTTTTTTTTTTTTAATTTTAGTTTATTCATATATTAAAAAAATATTGTTATTTTTTAAAAATTGGATTATATTAATTAATTTATAAATAATTAATTTAAATTGTAATATTTAATGAAAGTGTATATGATGATGATGATGGTTAACGTCCGCTGGGACCAAATAATGGTCTATCGCACCTAAATAAACAAATTATCTATTTTGATTTAATATTTTATTCCTATACTCAAAATTACTTATATAAATTAAATTAGTAAAAGTGGAAAAGCATAAAAAAATACATAAACTATAATATATTTCACATTTATAAAAGTGAAAAAAACATTATAAAAATTAAATGAATTATAATTTTATTTTAAATTATTATTAATTATAGAAATAATTAATACATAAATTAAACATATATACATTAATTAAAAAAGCATGTAACTATATTTTTAACCCTAAAAACTCATCTCTACTTATTGAATTTTCGTAATTTAATTAATAGTTATATTTTTTTTCCCTAATTTTATATATAAATATTTTGATGTTCATTTATATTTATCAATTATTTAATTTATATAAATATATTAATTAAATTAAAAGTCTGAAAATTAAACACTTTTATTAATATATTAAATATTATAATAAAAGTTAATAAATTTCAAAAATTAAATTTTAATAATAACATAATTAAAAAAATATTATAATAAAAAAAATAAATTCAAAAATTAAAATTTAATAATAATAACATAATAAAAAAACGAATACCATAGCCCCGCATATATATATATATATATTATTTTTAAATACATACACCATTATCATCCTTTTCGTTAAAATATATAAACCTATTAACTTAAAACGATCAATGAAAAAAATAATTTAAATTTAATATTATTTTATAAAAAATTAAATTAAATTAATGATGAAATACAATTTAAATCGTGATAATTATATTGCTTTCTGTATTTACAAATTGTTATAAATAAAGGAAAGATATCGACGGGAGGCAGCAAAGATATTGACGGCAAGGAGAAGCCCGCTTTCAACTCGTTTTATCCCGAATGTGACTCTACGTCTTTCGTCCATCCATTTAAGGTTTTATTTTTATTTTTTCATTTAAAGTTTTATTTTTATTTTTATTTTTATTTTTATTTTTATTTTTAGTTTTTGTTTGGTTTGGTTTGTTGAGAGATGATTCTATTCTATTTTAGATTTGTGTAAATTATTTAGATATAAAACAAAGTGAAGAGAGAATATTGATTGAGATTCTACAAAAGATTTGAAGGATGATCATTGGTGTTGTCGTTGTTGGAAAAGCGGAGGAGACAAAATACAAAATTCACACACAAATTCATGAGCAGTAGTTTTTCTATTGATCACACAAAACATGATACTCACAAAATTCACACACAAATTTACAAGTTGGGGCTTTTCTATTGATCACATAAAACATGATACTTACAATAAAGGTATTTATCCTTTTTCAACTAGTGACTTGTCTAAAATATCTTGACATGCAACCACACACTAAAAGTCATCTATCACTTAACTCCACTTGACTCAACACTCAAATACCCAATCACCCAATCACTAAGTTAATTGACTCTCTATGTTTAGCCAACTCCTCATGTAGGAGTAATTATCTTATTTTAGCACTCCCCCTTAATTACGACCCATAAACTAAAACTTTACTCATGACAACTCAAACATGCCTGCTGGTCTATGTCTCAGCTAGGCTTACAACACCCAAGTTTCTTCTATGAAACTCAAAGACATATTTTGCTATTGACTTAATAAATATATCAGCCAATTGATCACTAGATTTACAAGGCTTCAAGTGAACTTCTACATTACTCACAAGTTCTCTAATAAAGTGATATCTAGTATCAATATGCTTGCTCTTATGTTGAAACACACTGTTCATGGATAGTCCAATTGTTGAGGTGTTGTCACAGTAAATTGTTGTTGATCCTTCTTGTTTCTTCTTAACTCCATCAAATACTCTTCTTAACCAGACTGCTTAACATAATGCTGATGTTGTTGCTACATATTCTGCTTCTACTAACGAAAGTGTCACAATGTGCTGCTTATTAGATGCCCATGAAATCACACCTGAACCAAGGTGGAACACATAACCAGAAGTGTTATTCCTATCATCTAAACTGCTTGCAAAATCACTATCTGTGTATCCAATCAAATATTTCTTTTTTGTGCTTGCATACATTATACCGCAATCTCTAGTTCTTGCTATGTATCTCATAATTCTTTTCCTTGCACTCCAATGTGTGTCTTTTGGAGTCTCCATAAATCTGGAAATCAAACAACCTCCTTGCATGATATCTTGTCTTGTAGCTATGAGATACATGAGTCTGCCAACCAATCTTTTAAATAGAGTTGGATTGACAGCTGATCCTTCATCATCCTTGCTTAACTTTGTACCTATTGCAACTGGTGTAGGGACATGTTTGCAATTTTCCATCCTGAATCTTTTCAATAAATCTTTGGCATATTTATTTTGACAAATAATTTTTATTTTTTTCAGATTGCTCAACTTTTATGCCAAGAAAATATTTCATGAGACTAAGATTTGTCATTTCAAATTCTTTCATCATGGCTGCTTTAAATTCATCTATCTCAAAATCACCTGTAAAAATCATGTCAACAATATATAAGAAAACAATCAAAATTTGTCCATGCTCATTTACCTTTGCGTACAAGGTAGGTTCAACGTTGCTTCTGCAAAATCCATTCTTGATCATGTAGCTGTCAATTATGCCATACCAAGCTCTAGGCGCTTGCTTCAGTGCATAGAGCGCTTTCTTCAACCTGTAAACTTTCTCTTCATTACTCTCAACTTCATATCCTCGAGGCTGCTGCACATAAAATTATTTTTCTAGAATTCCATTCAAGAATGTTGATTTCACATCCATCTGATATACTTTCCACTTGTTTTGAGCTGTTATGGCTAGAACTGCTCTTATAGTATCCAGTGTGGCTACCGGAGCAAACATTTCTCCAAAGTCTATTCCCGGTTGCTGCGAGAATCCTTTTGCTACAAGTCTTTCTTTAAATCTGTCAATTTCACCTTTTTCATTCAACGTTTTCTTCTACACCCACTTCACACCAATGAGATTTTTGTCCTTTGGTGAATCAACCAAATCCCACGTGTCATTCTTTTCAATAGCTTCAACTTCTTTATCCATGGCTTGCACCCAATTTTCATCTTTGATTGCTTCTTCAAACGAAGAAGGATGGAATGACAACAACGCAAAATTTGAACTAACATCCAAATCATCATAAATATCTTTCAAACTTCTCATATTTCTCTTACAATTTCTTGATTCATCACCTGATTGATTGTTGGGAGAATCTTGATTTGTTGATTTGCTTGAAGATCCATGCTGCTCTGAAAATCTTAGAGTCCTTGTTGGTGTGTCTATATTTGGTGTATTCACTTGTGATTCTTGCTGCTCCTTTTCTGCTACATCATCTTCTTCCATCAGTGTCACTTGTGCATCAATTGTTTTGTCTACAACTCCATTCCACAATTCTTGTTCTTTGAACACAACATCTCTGCTAATTATGGTCTTATTTGTGATAGGTTATACAATTTGTAAGCTTTTGATTGCTCACTATAACCAATAAATATTAATTTTTCACTTTTATCATCCAATTTTCCTCTTCGCTCCTTAGGCACGTTTGCATAAGCTACACATACAAATACTCTCAGATGAGATACACTGCAAGACATACCTGAACATGCTTGTTCTGGTACTCTATTCATCACACCCTTTGTAGGATATATGTTGATCACATAAATAACACATGCAACTACTTCTACCCAATACTCATTAAACAAGTTTCTGCCTTTCAATATGCTTCTTACCATGCTCATAATTGTCTTGTTCTTTCACTCTGCTGCACCATTTTGCTGCAGTTTGTACCCGGTTGTAAACTCTCTTCTGATTCCATGTTGTTTGCAATAATCATGGAATGCATTTGAATCATATTCTCCACCACGATCTGATCTCAATACCTTGATCTATCTATCACTTTGTTTCTCTGCGAATGCTTTGAATTATTTAAACCTTGCAAAAGTTTCAGACTTCTGCTTCAAGAAGTAAACCCAAGCTTTTCTACTATAATCATCAATGAAAGTAAGGAAGTAACAACTTCCACATTCGACTATGTCCTCATAGATCCACACAAGTCTATATGCACTAGCTCAAGAGGTTTCTTTGCTCTATATGCAACACCCTTTGGAAAACTTTCACTGTGTTGCTTTCCCAAGAAGCAACATTCACAAGTACTAGCAGGTTCTTTGATGGGAGGTAATCCTCTGACCATCTGTTTCTGTTGTAACAATATTAAACCTAAAAAGTGCAAGTGTCCAAACCGAAAGTTCCATAACCAATAATCATCAGAACATGCAACTGTAAAAGAACTGACCTAATCATTATAATTCATAATTAGAGGAAAGAGCCTGTTCCTCGTCATATGCACCTTTGTTATCAGCTACTTTCTTGGGAGATTTTCATATATAACACATTCTTGACCTTGAAAGATAACTCTGTATCCTTTATGTGTCAATTGACTAACACTTATCAAATTATGTTTGAGACTAGGAACATAATATACCTCTGAAATTGTCTTCGGCTCCCCCTGCTTGGTCAGAATGTTGACCACTCCTTTGCCATGTACTTCCACAGTATTGTCAGTCCCCAACTTTACTTCTGTTTTCACAGATTGATCGAAATTTGCAACCAAATCCTTGTTTCCTGTCATGTGGTTACTGCAACCATTGTTTAACAACCACACACTAGTAGAAGGTTTATGCATGGTATGGCAAGCTAGGAACATAGAGTTAGTACTCTCTATAGTGACATTAGCTCTCTGGTTCCCTTGATCAACTATTTTATTCCTACAATCACGAGCATAGTGACCAAATTTATTGCAATAATAACATCTCACCTTTGATTTGTCAACTCTTTGATTATTGTTGAAGATTCTGTAGTTGCTTCCACTTTCATGTTCATGCTCTTCTTAGCCATCTCTCTAACCACCATATCTTCCGCCACGTCCTCTTCCTCTCGATCTACTTTTGCCTCAACCTCTGTCTCTTGAAATAGAAACCCGACTTTTCAAGGCAGTCTCTAAAGTGGAATCCCTATTTCTATCTATCCTTGTCTCATGTGATATAAGTAATCCCATCAACTCATCAACTGTTAATGATGCCAAATCCTTGGCTTCTTCTATAGCTGCTACCACTACATCAAATTTGGTAGACAAAGATCTGAGAATCTTCTCAACCACTATTTGATCTTTAATGTCTTCACCATAAATCTTTAACTGATTTACAATAGTTATGACCCGATTCATGAAAGAATCGATGTCCTCTATCTCCTTCATCTGCAGACTTTCAAAATCTCTCCTAGTATTCTGCAACTTAACAATATTGACTTTGGCCATACCTGTATAGTTTGTCGCCAAAGTATCCCATGCTTCTTTTGTTGAAGACGTGATCATAATCTTCTGGAACACTGCTCGGTCCACTCCCTGTTGAATAAGCTGCAACGCTTGTGCATTCTTCTTCTTGTCTTTCTTCCATTGTTCCCTCTCTGTATTATTGAGAGCTCGTTCTGCTGCTTCATCCTTAGGTTCTGAAAACCCAAGCTAGACATAATCCCAGACATCATGTGCCTGCAACGTGGTCGCCATCTTAATGGTCCACACATCATAATCCTTCCATGTAAACAGTGAGAACTGGGGCTGGAAATTTGAGAAAGCCATCTTTCTCTAAAAAATTTCTCCTTTAATAATTTGTTCCAAAAATACTGCTTTCAAAAAACCCTAAATTTTTATTTTATAAAAAAAACTTAAAAATAAAAATAAAAATAAAAATTCCAAAGTCTTTATATAAAAAATCCTTTTAAAATATTCCTTTCAAAACAATATTAAAACAAATTACTTTATAAAAATACCTTTTATATCATTCTATATAAAAAACAATGTAAACTTTGAAACAGGAACTATAAACTCAAAATGGGAACTCTGGCAAAAAAACTCCGAAAAAACATCCAAAACAGTGCTAAAAACGAAAAGTATGGGAACTCTGGCCAAAAAACCCCGAAAAAACATCAAAAACAGTGCTAAAAACGAAAAGTGTTGATGTTAGAATAACACATTTTTTTTCTTGGGTAAATTTTCAACATGTTTTAAAAATGGCGGTCAAAACCAATTTTTTGCGCAAAAACTATCCAAAAAACACCCTCAAAACGAAAAGTGTTAATGCTGAGAGAACACTTTTTTTTTATCATGATACTGAAAAGCATTAAATTAAGAAAAAAAATAAAAAATTAAAACAATGAAAAAACAATAAAAAAAAATACAAAACATAAATTTAAATATATACTAAAAAAAAAACCAATTATAAAGATGTAAAAAAAAAAAAAACAAAATTAATGATAAGAATTAAAAACCTAAAAAAAAACATTAAACAAATAAATAGTAAAAAAAATATTTAAAAAAAATGGGGAAAAAAGAAGTTATCTTGTAAACCATAAAAAAAAAAATTGGCAAAAGAAAATAAAAATAAAAATGGAAAAGCAAAAGAAAAACATTTAAAATAAACTAAAAATTAAGTAAGTAAAAATAGAAAAATTAAAAATAAAAATAGTAAAAATAAAAATTAAAAACAAACTAGATTTTAAAAAAATAGAAAATTAACTAAAAAAAATTAAAACTACTAAAATTAAGATTAAAATGTTGATTATTTAAAAAACAAATATAAAAATATATATAAAAGACAAAAATAAAAAAACAAAAAATGTTAAAAAAAATAAAATTATAATATATATATATATAGAGAGAGAGAGAAATTAAAAAAACATTAGAAAAAAAAAAACTAGTTTAAAAAAGAAAGAAAATTAACGAAAAAAATTTAAAAACTAGTAAAATTAATATTAAAAAAAAATAATAAATTTAAATTACTAAAAAAAACAAAGAAATGAGTATTTTTTATTTTAAAAAAATGTAATTATTCTTTTTATTAAACATACATATTTTATTTTGCAGTTGTCTATAACGCGACTTTTTGAAAACCTTTCTGGCGGATTTTTCTGGTCGAAATCCGGCAGGAATTTATTGGAATCGCAAGTTTGATAGCTAGTTTCTGCACAATGAAAGCGTCCCAGTGGTTTTCCAGGGTGCTGAATCCAAATATGCAGTTAAAAAACCATTTTAACTGCAACAAATCAAGATTTAGCCTCAATTTCTTCCACCGGATTCCGTCACCGGAATCTCCAAAAAGTCGCATTATAGACAACTCCTTTTATTTTGAAAAAAAAATAAAAAAATAAAACTTAAATTTTTTTTTAAACAATCTTTTTTTTTTATTAAAAAAAAATTATAATTTTTTTAAACAATTATTATTATTATTATTATTATTTAAAAATACAAATTATTAAACCTGCATTTTATACTAAAAAAAAGAAAAATAAAAATTAAACCTATATTTTATATTTAAAAAAAAATAAATTTAAATTTACATATTTTTTTTTAAACAATTTTTTTTTATTAAAAAGAAAATTATGATTTTTTTTTAAACAAATTTATTTTTTTTCAAAAACACAAATCACAAAAAATATTTTCATTTTTTTAAAACAAATTTAATTTTTCTAATTTAAAATTAAAAAATTATTAAAAAAAAATAAAATAAAAGTTAATGGTTTTTTGTTTTTGTTTTTTTTGTTTTTAATAAGAAATACGCATTTTTTTTTTGTTTTTTTGTTGTTGTTTAATATTAATTTTACGAATTTTTTTAATTTTTTTCATTAATTTTCTATCTTTTTTAAACTAGTTTAATTTAATTTAATTTAATTAATTAATTTTTTTTTTTTAATTTCTCTATTTTTACTTACTTAATTATATATATATATAGATATATATTTTAATTTGTTTTTTTGTTTTTCCAATTTCTTTTATGGTTTGTGAGATAATTTTTTTTAACATTTTTTTTTTTTTTTTTTTTAATATTATTTTTATTAGTTTCTTTAAATTTTTTCGTTAATTTTCTAGTTTTGTTTTAATTTTTTTCTCCTTTTTTTCCTAGTTTTTGCTAATGTTATTTTTTTAATTTCTTAATTTTTACTTATATATATATATATATATATATATATATATATATATATATATATATTTTTTTTTTTTCCAAATTCTTTTATGGTTTATGAGATAATTTTTTTTAACATTTTTTATTTTTGTCTTTTTTATATATATTTTTATTTTTGTTTTTTAGAGACAATTATTTCATGTGGATTGAAAATTTAATTAACAATGTATAAATATATAGAATATCGAAAATGCAAAATACCGACTTTCTTCTTTAAATATGCAAATCAATAAAAACCTCACTACAAAAAAAATAAAAATAAAAATAAAAACAAGAAAATATGAAGAAGAAGACCACTTCCAAAATTATTAAATTTACAAAATAACTATTTACATTTCATACATTAGAAAATTTAAAGTCAAAAAATAGGTCTTTTAAAAAAAGGGTGTGATGCAGAATAACCACTTTTTTGAATCAGCATGAAAATTACTATCATTCTAAAATGCAATGTACATAAAAAAAAAAAATTAAAATGCCAAAAACTATGCTCTAAAAAAAACATGTGTGTTCTGCATCACCCATTTTCAAAATCGGGTCACTTTTTTGCTATCTCTACAAAACGGGTAACAGTATCTGTTCCCGTTTCAAAGTTTACATTGTTAAAATCACTTTATGTGCATGTTAATATACTCCATATGTCAACATGTAACAAAGACCTTCGAATGTTAAAAAAAAGCTCTCCACACATAAACCAGGTGATATTTTAATGGTTGAATTTTTATGTCTTTAACACATTAACGTTGCTTTTGTGATGAGGGAATGTGACTAACGCATTGCATGTGGGAAAACTCCAGCCTTAGTCCCCTGGCAAGAGCTAACCAGCCTGCTATCGGGCTTTTAATGCACCCTATAGCGGCCTCACTATACATACATGCCCATGCCATCCATCGTTTCTCCTGGAGCTTGACGACAACTTTTTCCGAAAACGGGTGACCCACCACCTCCGAGCTGGCATGCACTGTGCTGGCGCATTTTCAAACCAACGCCCGCGCATTTTCAAACGATCCCTCACGCCAAACATTCATTTGCTCCATTCGCGCTCCCGGAACAGGTCCTCTGCAACCCTCTCAAGCATTCGTTTCTCCTGCTCACGGTGCTGGCTCACCTCGCAGGTCCGCTCACGGTGTTGAATCCCGGCAGGCTGTGCCCCAGGCGTAAGGTAAATTATACTCTGTGAACAATGACATCCACCATTTTGGCTAGTGCCCGGAAGGCCCATGCATACGAATCCCACCCCGTGCTGCTATAAATCATCTGCATTGGCAGCTCCCCAGCATCTGACGGAACAGATGCATTCAAGGTCTCCATTTGGTGACGCTGAAGGTGAGAGAATAGTAGGACCCTTTCTTTACCTCGATTCTTTGGGTCAGTCGTGCCTCGTTTCCAAGCCTCGCAGCGTTGATCATATCCATTTATCATCGCAACATCATCTGTAGTTCACATCTGAAACACACAATTTGGTCTGCTGATGCTGCAATGGGAGGCATTACTTCCTAACATTTTAGCACGAGTAACCACTGCAATTACGATTTAGTTACATTTTCTTAAATACATTTCTGGCGTTTGGCAATCGCTGTTTATAAATATTTTTGACAATTTTCACATTATATAATTCATTTATTTTCTTTATAATTGTGTTTTTGGATTATCATTATGAGCCTTCTCTGTTTACACTACAGACAAATTTACTTTGACATAGAGGCCTAAGGAATCAGGATCTACAAAACCGAATTGTGTTAACATTGCACAAAGGTTTAAAGACCTTTTTCCTTCAAAAATAAGATTAAGGAACAATCCCTAACTCTGTTAACATTGTACATAGGTTTGAAAATCATTTTAATTAAGTGCAATTTAATTATTTTGTGTTTTGGTTTTTTTATTTGGGGTTATAATTTTCGGTAAGATTATGATTTTGTATTATTTAAAATGTTTTTTTGAATAGATAAATAGATTAGTACTATGAAAATTCCTTCTACTCACACATCTGGATTATGCAGATTTAGATTATGTAGATTTTACAACTCAAACTTGTGATTCTAACTCTTTCTTATTAAATTTCAACAAATTAAACAAAAAAATATAACAAAAAAACACCAAAACATAAAAGATTTGACTGGATTAAACTAACCCTTACCAAATGGAATATTATAAAAGCACTACAGAACTATGCTTTCAATGTTTAAATCAATGAAAACTACAGCTACTCCCGACCCACAAGATTAAACATTTCTATGAAACAAAGATATCAGAAATTGCAATAGTAAATGGTTTAATCAAACAGTCAGAAATATGGCAATGAATCAAAATCAATGAAAACTACAGCTACTCCCGAGCCACAAGATTAAACATTTCTATGAAACAAAGATATCAGAAATTGCAATATTAAATGGTTTAATCAAACAGTCAGAAATATGGCAATGAATCAAAAAAATATGTCCAAGCAAATATCAGTGGGAAAAAGCCACTCAAGGTTATACATCAAATCCTTCAAGAAAATAAGTAAAATTTCATGCTGGAACACATTTTCCCTTTTAATTTTCATTCATCCAGCCCAATTTTGAACCAGAATTGAAAAAATATTAATACAGAACATGAAAAAAATTATAAATTTGCATGGGAGAAAACACAACTAAATTTGCATGGGGAGAAAACACAACTACTTTTCATCTGACATCAATATCTACTGTAAGCTGTGTATAATCATGTCTCACATAACTAAATATCAGGAATCTACAAATTTTACAACTAAAAATGAAAGGTATCACGTTTACATTTTCTAAAAAGTATTTTATAAGGGAACAAATTACACAATCTCCCATATCTATCTAGTTGGGACCCTGATATATGTAAGATCTTGAGCCTGCCAAACTTCAGGGCCTGCTCATATCTAGAGGGTTTAAAACTGTCTTTTCTTGTGCCCAAACTGGGGTGAGAACATGTTCTGTGCTTAATATACAACAAACAATATATGATTCAGCTTAAGCCATATATAGATCAAGGCAAGTGATCAAAGTTCCAGCCCTTCCCATTTTATAGTGGGTTACTGTATCATGTTGATGCAAACTTGGAACCCCGACGTTACCCCTATTAATACAGAGTTGGGGATCCATGTTAAAATGAATTACTGTATTGTGTTAATGCTGAGTTGGGGGCCATGCTAAAATAGGTTACTGTATTATATTAAGTTGGGTGTTAGGGTTCAAAACTCATTACACATCAATTAAATATTAAAAACTCGTCCAAAAGCCCAAACAAAAAGATTCATTAACATATGCAATAGCAAATTCATCCAACAATCTACACAGGAGAATGCCACTGTGAAAACATATACCCACCATAGCACACAAACTATCTATAACCTGATACCATCAATCACAAAATCCATGAAGAGATGGCATATCTGCAACTGAAATTTAAAATAGTAGATAAAAATTCTTTTAGTTCTTTTCATGTCCCTAAATGCCCCTTACACAGGTGAAAGCCTAATCTATGAAAGCCTAAAGTGAACGCCTAATCTCTGAAAACAACCTTAATATTAGACTTCAGCCAAAGATACAATTTTGATATATACCATACAATGACAAGAAGCACCTTTCACCAATGCAAATAACCTAGAACTAAATAATATTGCATTTCTAATTTATGAGCTGATATGCCAACCAGTCTTCAACCAGCAACTAATATACCATGCAATACTCTGAAATAACACCATTCACTGATAAATATGAGCATCATTAACAAGCTGGAAATTGTAGGGCCATTATACAAACTCAATAAAGAAAATACATGGCATTAAGTATAACAGAGGAACCTGATATCATACACAACAATGAACCTTCATTTCAATATTCAACCCCTTGAGGAATATCAGCAGGGATGACTACAGAAATTCGAGCTCTTCATTCCTCAATCTTTAGCCTCTGCCACAGTCCTGAATACGCTACAGGAGTTTACTTGGTGACTGATATACACGCACAGCAACTAGATGTATCTCGGCCTCTTTTTAATCTTAAGCTTCAGCCATTGAGGATAGTTAATGCAATTTGGCCTGGTAATGAAGGTGATACGACCCTCTCAAGCAGCAGAGGAACACGGCCAGCAAGGTAAGGAACTCAGCTACTGGAAAATGGAGAAACTCGGCCCAGGTGTCCCCAGAATATGTTCCCCTGAGATGCCAAACTCGATCCAACTAAGAGCAGCCAACTCGTCTCTCTAGATTGATGTGCACAACATCTTTCTCCCAAGAACTTCAACCCAATGAGAGAGAAACTTAGCCAGCAAGTAAAGTGAAGGAATCTTGTCCCTCTCAACAAAGGAAATCGACCCACAAAGAGTTCAGATTTGAAGGTCACGAACAACCATGAAATGGATGCCTTGACCCTCGGAAATGTAGCTCATCTAATGGGTAATGTGCATCTTTCTTAGGTTAAATGAGACAGAGCAATGGGGCTAACGCTTTAAAAAAACTCCAAGAAAAATATCCTACGAAACTAAAATGAGTCCTCACTATTCCTGAATATGCAGAGCTAGGATAACTGTTGCTTCTCCATGGATCAAAAAGCAATGTTTGTAAGAGAAACAGTCCATGCACAAACAGAGAAAAAAATATAGGTTACATCATCTGTAAGAAATGGTGAAGACAATGTGGTAAAACAGGGGTGTTACTTGGTACTTTTTACTGCAAACTACAGACTGGGGGAGCTTTGTCAAACAAACACCTTAAGGAAGTGGATACTCTCTCTTGAGATGGGCTACAATTTCAAATCTCTTCTTACTCATTTGACATGAGCCCTAATGTCAAAATGGTAGTGAAACATTCAAACTTTTAGGAACATAAGATTGAATTAATTCTCACAGGCTGTGGAGAATACAAACACCGTGCCTAGCATTTTGGCTATCCAACTCTTTCAGGAAATTCACCTTTGCTTGAGGGTTCTGTTGAAAATTGAGTTACATAGACAGAGGTTTCAGTAATAGGGTTGGGTCTTCAGAATATAAACCCATGTCATGATCCATATTTGTCAAGGAGTTGTTGGACTAGCACAAAAATTAACCATATAACCTACAAGCCAATGGCCCTTCTTGTGGAGCTTATCACTGGCAATAATTGATTGATATGCATTGCTTGTAAAGCCCAGTTTACGAAATTCTCTTGTTGTCAGTCTTTTTGTTGTAGCTGATTGGGTAAGGAGAAATTTACTGAACCAAGCAGTGGATCCATTATGCCTGCAGGATTTACTAATTCTCTCATAAAAAACTCATTTGAAAATTCACTATTGCAGGTTACTGCAACATTGACTTTTGTTGCTGCCTGTGCATAAATGGGTACTACTATTCTCATTGGAAATGATTTAATAGAATGTGCCCGGAACCACTGTGCAAAATATGAAACTGCTACAACTATCGAATTCTTGAGTTGGTTCATGGTTTCACCATCATTTTTTTTTTACATTTTGGATGTTGGAAAAGAGGTAATATTTGGTGTGCCTTGTTGAAGAAGTCCATTCACACTTAACACCAGAAGTGTATGCAGCTTGATTTTTCCATGAGAATAAAGCTTTCTGCATCAAGCCAATTACCTTTTTGGGGTAATAATGTCCACTCGAAGTTTTGATATGGAAGACATATTAGAGCTAAGCTAAAGGTTACCTAGATTGTCTAGAGTCCATTTCTATATTAGCAATTTTTTTTTAGGGATCTTGGACATATGTTGATATGCAATATTAAGGGCAGCCCCTTCAGGAACAACAAAAACATCCATATCATTGATTTAGATGCACCATACTTCCAATTGGAAATACCCAATCATATTTTTGTCTATACATAGTTTAAGGTTTAAGTTCTTAATGTTGCTGCAACAACAAACACTCTCCCAAATGTGTGCCCCCCCAGATGTCTGTAAACAACACAAAAATTAACCATATAACCTACAAGCCAATGGCCCTTCTTGTGGAGCTTATCACTGGCAATAATTGAGGGATATGCATTGCTTGTAAAGCCCAGTCTACGAAATTCTCTTGTTGTCAGTCTTTTTGTTGTAGCTGATGGGGTAAGGAGAAATTTACTGAACCAGGTAGTGGATCCATTATGCCTGCAGGATTTACTAATTCTCTCATAAAAAACTCATCTGAAAATTCACTATTGCAGGTTACTGCAACATTGACTTTTGTTGCTGCCTATGCATAAGCGGGTACTACTATTCTCATTGGAAATGATTTAAGAGAATGTGCCCAGAACTCGTCCATGGAAATTCGTGGAGACTCTGAGGGTATGTGCACTTATACGAATCTTACAAGAACAAGTCAAGAGTGAGAAAATTAGTGGGCATTAAAATTGCAGTTTTTGCAAAGTTATGAGTTCCTGACTTTGAACTCAACTACTGTCTAAGAAGCAGACCGTAGTGCAAGAGAGGATTGGCAAAAGAGATATAAGAATGTAGAACAAGCATAGAAGGACCAAAACTTAATTGATAAGACATTGGAGCAGGCAGCATTTCACAGGCATTTGTTTTCAAGCCTACAAGTTGTACGCCAGTTTGCAAAACCTGTTCACTTTCAAAACATTAAGGTTTGTTCTTCTATTTGAAATATAAAAAATATGGAAAACTTTCTGTCATCATCTGCATGTCAAACCATCAAACTCTGTCCATGTCAACTCACTTGCAAGACACACCAACATAACGATTTATATTTATAATGTTATACCAGCTTCATTTTTGCTTTGCAAGAATTAGACAGGGGATTGGCTTAATTTTCAGAGGCAGGAAAAGGAATTAGACTGAAAGAAATCAGACAAACAAACGTAAACAGAGAAGTGAGAAATCATTGTGCAAAATCAGAATTGCTGCTTGTTTTCAAAACGGAAGAAAGATACAATGGTAACTGAATTCAGGTGGTTGTATATGAAAAATAAGGGCACATTGTTGAAGAGTTTAAAATCTCAAGCAGATGTATTAAGCATCAGTTTGTGAATAATATCTTTATCTGGGTAGACAAAACAGTAAAAAAGTCATTTCAGTTGTGCTATAATAGTAACTTAGAAAGTAGTATCAAGATATGAAACTAGGTGATAGTCCTGGTTTATATATATATAGATATATATATATATATATATATATATATATATATATATATATATATATATATATATATATATATAACAACGAAAAATCCTCTAACAACAGTAAAGTTAAATTGCCAATCAAACAGGAATAAAGTTTAAATAATCAAGAAAGCATATATATAACTGAATGAATTCAATTGGGAATTAATTTTGAATCAATTTTTTTTTTCCTTGAGAAAAAGTTGTATATATATTATTATAGCAGAAAGATAAACTGTACATTCTGTAGAGATAGACTATATATTCGGTTTAGTAGGGGCTTTGCCGAATAGCTTACAAATACAAAAATAAATTCTGATAGTATTTTGCAGGATATAACTATTTCTGTAGATTGTTCATAGTTGCATAGTGATATTCAGGCAATTATTATAAACAGAAAGCAAAATACCTTGCCATGAGATAGAAAAGATGATCGAGATCTTGAAGCATACCAGATTTTTGGCAACACTATATGCCCGACATTGTGAAGGGATGGAAATAGTATGTAATGGAATCTACAGAGATGCTCAGATGCCACATACCGCATGTAGATTGCAAACCTTTTTTTGATAGTTCATTCGCCTCCTCGTTTTGCAAACGCTTTATGTGTGTGATAGGGAAGAGAGAAGGCTTCCATAGTGCTGCAATCCTGTTCATCCATCCAGAAAGGCTGTCATTTTTTATAGATTGTTTTCCAATCACGTGCTCTATAATGATTTTGGAGTCACCATAGATTTGGATTGGGCCAATATCCAAAAAAGTGCAGAAAATGAGAAGACCGTGGAGAGCCATGGCCTCAGCTCTGTTGTTAGTCCCCCGTCCACCGTTCCAATAGATATAATACTGCAGGTCCTTTGCAATATAAATGTATACACCGCAAGCACAAATGCCATCTTCAGATGCACCATCGAAATGTGCCCGAGGGATGGAGAGCTGTAAAGTTGTTGAAGAAAAATGCTGAGATTGAATATGATGGGAAATATTTGGAAGGATTGTTAAATAAAAGGGGATAATTTTGTCATATAAATGCCCAAAATCCTCCTTGCCATTTTGAAATATCCTTTTATTTCTCCACTTCCAGACGAACCAGAAAACAATAAGCGGAATAGGCCTCCATTCGATTTTCTGGGAACTCCACCATTGAAGAGCATCCATTATAGAGGAGTGTGATATGACAGAAAAACCGAAATGTGAAGCCAAACGATTCCATAGGATCTGTGTGATGTGGCAGTTGAGAAAAATATGCATGTTGTCTTCTGTATCTGATAGACAGATTGAGCATCTGGCTGGCCCGTGCCAGTTCCTTTTCTGCAGATTAGTCCAAGTGAGATTTTTATTATGAAATAATAGCCATAAATTATAAGACTCTGTATCTGCTCTATGGCTAATGTACAATTGCAGCTTTATCATACTCCTATGACAAAATTGTGTTGTGCGCATACAACAACAGGAGCAGTGAGCTGCTACTGCAGGATTGTTAGAGGTACACTTATCATCAAAAATATAAAAAGTTTCTCCAAGTACTAGTTCGTTTTGAATGACAGGATCACCGCCAACAATGCTCTGAGATGAATTTCCATACAAGTCCCAAGCTTTATCAATCAAATCGGATGCCACAGCCATCGAAAACAAGTAATGATGCAGAGTCTTGGCAGAAGTGCTGGAAGATTGTTGATGTTGAGATTGTGCTGCAGGGACCACAGCCTCTGAGCATTGATCTAGTTCACCTCTTGGCTGCAACTCTTTCCAATTGACAACTTCGAAGCTGGCACTGCACTTTTCTTCTGTGAATGGAAGCTCCTGGATGGAGGAGACATTACTAATGTCTGAATTTAGTAATGTCTTCAATTTGCATTTAAGCTCCTGGATGGAGGAGACATTTCTGCAAACAAAGCCCTTCATTATTTCTAATTATGGTTAAATACCTACTAGTCACTTCTATCACATTGGTTAGGCAGAGATTAATGATGCATTTAATACTTTGCTTGTTTCGATCTATTTTGGAATTATTCCTATTATACCTAGAATGGGGAAATAGGCAGGGAATTGGGATGTTTGAAATGGGGTGGGTTTTGAAGTGCCACTTTCAAAATTTCAGAAATGGGAAATTGCATGTGTTATCATGTTCTCCAAAAGGGAAATAGGTTGATTTACCTAGAAAATAAATAAACTGCTTTAGTGTCAAAGAAGATGTTAGAACCCCCAACCAAACTAACATAAATAGAACTTACGCAAGGAGTTATAATAATATTCTTTGCCTACCTACTCTTGAACGACATTTTCCCTAACTATCATGCCCTGAGTCTGTTCCTGTCCTTGAAGAATTTGTTGAAAAGGTTCACAGTAAGGATAACTTAGAAAATATTTGTTGAATGTAACGTGTTGATAGCCATCTGTTGTGACTGATGAGAAGGGGCAATGAAATGAAATCAATATGATCTTAATTGTCAATGAAGCAAGGTCATTTGGATTGGATTATTATATAATTTGTCATCTATCTTGGTAGTTTCTGGGTGGAAAAATTGGAGGAATTGGCTTCCAGGACCCATTTTAGTGGCATGTCCTGATTTGGAGAAAGATGCAAGTGGATATGCTATTGGAGTGGTCTTGATGGCAGGGGGTAAGTCGGTATGCTATCATTCTAATATGTATCATAGGGGTTGGGGGGGTTGTCCTGAACTACCTTACATATGATAAGGAACTCTATGTGACATCCAGTTTAAAATTATGGAAATTATGTTCTTAGACTGGTTAATTTCATAGTGTCGACCATTCTCTGATTAGGTTTGAGCAAGGAACGGTTTTAACGGTGGGCTCTGAAGTACTTAATGCCCACGTCGGAACAGTATCAGTATGGAGTCTCTCACAACGCTTGGTTGATAAAGATGGATGAAAAGTGAGGGTTGGGTCCTCTCTGAATGCTTGTCATCTCAATGTCGGAGAAAATCGGTGGAGGAAGTGCTATCAATCCTCGTTGGGCCAACCAGCCACGTCGTTCCCTTCTTCCAACTCCCTAGTCCCTTCTTCTTTTCATGGATCCACACTCTATAAAAGCCCACGTCAGGCTTCTGTAAACACCAGTGTTAGTCTGTCAGTTCTGAAATTACGATGAGCTTGGATGGGATTTTGTGTCAAGATGTCCAGAGGAGGACTCTCTATTGGTTTTCTACGTTGTATTTTTCATATTTTGGGGCTCTTATGGGTCGTGGAACATAATTTAGCAGCACCCATTAGAAATGGTAAGAATTTAATGCATGTTTCCCTGTTTCTGAGATTACTAATACTAGATTGAATTGATGGATGAACTGTTGCCATAATGTATATATCCGCAGGTTTGTTGCCGAATGGGGACTTCGAGTATGCCCCGAAGCCCTCCGCCATGAACGACACAGTGGTCATCGGCAAGAATTCTATTCCCTTCTGGCAGATCGGGGGTTTCGTGGAGTACATATCCTCCGGGCAAAAGCAAGGCGATATGCTGCTCATAGTTCCAAATGGAGTTCACGCTGCGAGGCTTGGAAACGAGGCACAACTGACCCAAAGAATCGAGGTAAAGAAAGGGTCCTACTATTCTCTCACCTTCAGCGTTGCTCGAACCTGCGCCCAAATGGAGACCTTGAATGTATCTGTTCCGCCAGACGCTGGGGAGCTGCCAATGCAGATGATTTATAGCAGCACGGGGTGGGATTCGTATGCATGGGCCTTTCGATTGCCGGCCAAAATGGTGGATGTCATTGTTCACAGAGTATAATTTACCTTACGCCTGGGGCACAACCTGTCACGCCCCTACACCTGTGGTAGTCTTCCAACTGCTTATAGCGAAGTGCGGCACCACCGAACGCTTTCTTTTCACCAATACTAACATTCGTGGACTACGCCTACTTTCACATTAACATTACTTAGCTTGTGTTTCGCAACCAAGTAAACATGCAATTATCCTTTATACTTAATGAAGCCCATACTCATTCATTATCATCATGCAATTATAACAAGAACATCAACAATTGCAACAAGTATAAAGGGGAGGGGCAACTCCCCGTAATGTGAGTCTGCGCGACAATTTATTAAGAATATCAGTTTACAATAAACAAGTGTTTCTTGGCCGAAACAAGTCTCACACTTAACCGAATAATACAAAGAGAGGCAACATTGCCTTTTACAACAGTCTTGTGCACCTCTTGCACAAAGGACGGTGCTCACCCGAGCCACCTAAAATCCTATGCCAAGTCTTACACCAAAACCGCACCTTAGAATCCACCCCGGGCACACTTGCCCAACCTTCGACTTAATTCCAAGTTCACCTTCCAAGTGTGCAACCCCTTAAGAGCTGAGCGCATGAGATATGCGCATCTCTCTTCTTAATCTGCGCACTTCTCTTGAACTCTACGAAGATGTGTGAGATTCGTTGATGATTATGAGCTCTCATGCTCCACTCATATATATGCTTCTTAACTTAGTTTCATATGTGGGTGGTAGCCCCTTGGCCGACCCCCAAACCATACATAATGTGCCCCCATAAGGGCCTTTACCAAGTTGGCTTGCCCTCACTGCAAGCTCCTTCCAAGTCGTTATATAAAGGTTCAACACTTAGTCACATTCTTAAAGTGTCGCTGGTTTCGTCACACATGACTCTTGTAAACGTCGCATTTCTGTGTCGCCGCGCCCGCCCGTCGTGCAGCCCTCGCCCGCCCGTCGTGCAGCTCGCGCCCACTTCATGCGCCCGCACCCACCCGTGCCCCCGCGCACCCGTCGACCGCCTGTGCGCCCGCGCGCCCGTCGACTAGCCCGGCGCGCAACCGCGCCCGCACTCGGGTAGAACTCGAGGACCTTACACAACCTGTTGGGATTCAACACCATGAGCAGACCTGTGAGGTGAGCCAGCACCGTGAGAAGGAGAAACGAATGCTCGAGAGGGTTGCAGAGGACCTGTTCCGGGAGCACGAATGGAGCAAATGAATGTTTGGTGCGAGGGATCGTTTGAAAATGGGCGGGCGTTGGTTTGAAAATGCGTCAGCACAGCAGGTGCCAGCTCGGAGGTGGTGGGTCACCCGTTTTCAGAAAAGGTTGCCATCGAGCTCCCAGAGAAACGATGGATGCCATGGACATGTATGTATGGTGAGGCCACTATTGGGTGCATTAAAGGTGGAGACAAAATACAAAGGAGTCATCTACCGATGCGGAGGAATTGCTCAAAATACACGGTAATAAGGTAATGAAGTTGAGGAAAGATGGAGGAGACAAAATACAAAGGAGTTATTTAGGGATGCGGAGGAATTGCCCAACCGGTTAAAAGTGGCTGGAATTTGGGTAAAAAATTTCAAAAAAAATTGTAAAGGCAATTTTTGAATTGTGTTTTTCACGGTTAAAAGTGGCTGGAATTTGGGTAAAAAAATTTCAAAAAAAATTGTAGAGGCAATTTTTGAATCGTGTTTTTGATGGTGGAAATGGATTCAGCACCATCAAAAACGTCTAGGACACCTAAAATTTTGAAGTTTAACAACTATAGCTTGAAATGGATTCAACACCATCAAAAACGTCTAGGACACCTAAAATTTTAAAGTTTAACAACTATAACTTGAATTTACAAAAATCCTTGACGGATTTTATCTAAATATGAATTTCCTTCCTCTGGCTGGTTAGACTATGGCAAATACAAAATTCATATGCAAATTTATGAGTTGCGGTGCAAATACAAGATTCATATGCAAATTTATGAGTTGCGGTTTTTTATTGATCACACAAAACATGATATTCACAAAATTCACACACAAATCCATGAGCTCCGGTTCTTTTATTGATCACACAAAACATCATATTCACAAAATTCACACACAAATCCATGAGCTGCTGCGCTTTAATTGATTACACAAAACATGATACTTCCAATGAATTATGCGAAGGGTATTTATCTTTTCAAACTAGTGACTTACCTAAAGTATCTTGACATGCACTCACATCACACGAAACATGATACTCACAATAAATTGAGTGAAAATTATTTATCCTTTCTGAACTAGTAACTTGCCTAAAATATCTTAACATACAACCACACACTAAAAATTGTCTCTCATTTAACTAGAGTTAACTAAAAAATCAAATACTCAATCACTCACTTACTTAACTAACTCTCCCTATTTAGAAAACTCGAATAATTATCTTATTTTAGCCGTTACGTGCATTACCAGAAGCATCTTTATCCCACAAGAAAAGCACGAGACTGTCAGGTTTTAAGGCAAAGGTTTGCAGAGATAGGGGAATTGGGGGGTGAGGGGGCACGTCTACAATATTTTCCAATACCTGCAGCGCTTGACTCATCGATGGTCTCGCATCTTCGTCATCCTGGATGCACCATCCCGCAATGATGGCAGCCCTTTTGACCTCCTCTGCGTCTGCATCGTTAATCAATTTCTTGTCAAGCACGTCCATGGCGTTTCCGCCGTTGATCTGAGTTGCAGCCCATGCCGGAAAGAACACCTGATCGCTCGATTCTGAGTCCACGTCCATGTTTCTCCGCCCTGCAATTATTTCTAGCAATGTCATGCCGAAGCTGTAGACGTCGGCCTTTATAGTGATTGGTAGGCCGGAGAGCCACTCTGGGGCCAAGTAACCTCTGGTTCCTCTAATGGTTATCAGCACCTTACTATGCTCTCTGCCCAAAAGCTTTGCCAGCCCGAAATCAACCACCTTGGGGCAGAAATTGGAATCCAGAAGGATGTTTTCCGGTTTGATGTCGCAGTGGATAATACAGTCCCTGGACTCCTCATGCAAGTACATGATTGCTCGGGCAGTCCCCACCGCGATGCTGAAGCGCGTTTTCCAGTCCAGCACCTTGTTTTGAATCCCATCATCATCGCTCTGGCTTTTGTGGAGTAAGCAGTTGAGTGAGCCAATGGGCATGTATTCGTAGACCAACAGTCTTCTGGAACCTTCGCTGCAAAATCCCCGCAACCTAACCAAATTTACATGCTGGATAACTCCGATGGTGCTCACCTCCATGCGGAATTGCTTCTCTCCTTGGTTAACCCCCTCCAACTTCTTAACAGCCACGACTGAGCTGTCTGGTAGAGTTCCCTTGAAGACGGAGCCGAAGCCTCCACCACCAAGACGCTCGGAAAAATTCTTCGTTGCAATCTGCAGCTCTCTGTAACTGAATACAGTAAGTGCAACCGGCGTATATTCTTTTGCAGACAAATCAGGGCGCCTACACCACCAGACAAATAGAAGCAGAATGGCCAGAATAGCACCAAGTCCGCCCACCACGCCACCTACTACGCCAGCCAGAGCCACCTTTGTGTTGGCATTATAGTTTTGGGTCAAATCCGAGGCATCTAACCTTAAAAAGAGAAATATCCCATTGGGGGTACCATAGATATCGAGCAGTTCACCAAACCACATTACACATGTCTGCGAAGAGCCGTTAGCAAGGAAGGCATATGCAGTGCACGAACAATTGCTGAGACAGGCCGCCTTGCACTGCCGTTTCCCTTTGTATGGAACCCCTTCAGGGGGCGTAGATTTGCCACTCAACTCTACAAATCCATCGGTGGTGGTCTCATTTCTAGCGTGGATGCATAGTAACGGCGTCTTCCGAACACAGCCGCTCGACCACTTCTGAGACTCCCATGCATGGCTGTCTTCAGGGACAAAGCCGGTCACGCAGCTGCAGGCCTGGAGATTGTCATTGTTACATGATCCATAAGCACCGCATAGGGCATACACCTTACACTGATCCCTGGGTTGTGCCCAGAACATGCTCCATTTGTTATCTCCGAGCATAATGTACACTCGAAATTGTCCCTCCTCTTCCACGACAAAACGTGACAGATAGGATGGAATGTGGGGTTTCACAGTAACAGTGAAATACTTGCACGAACCGTTATGGAAAAAATTGAAATCATAGATGAAATTATGCGTCATATCGGGCATTTCGCTGAAGATTTGGCCATTCCAGACACCGCTTTCCCAATACTTAATTCGATTCTTCCACAACAAAACGTATTGGTTGGATCCTTTAGGATCCATTTGAAGGGAGAAGCGCCCAGGACTCGGGTCCCAAGGGCTCCGCCACGACGTCACAACCTGGCTCATACTAACGTTCATCCCTGGTAACCATGTATTTCCGGGATGGTCGAAGCTCTGCCAGATGATATCAGAGCTACTCTTGGAACTCAGCACAACCAAGTTACCAGAGTCCATTATCACAGCAGAAGAAGGTTTCTTCATGTTTCCTTTCGTGGACCACAGGATGGATCCCCCATAAGACAGGAGGAGACTACCGTCCATTGTGAGATTGAAAACGCCTGAGTTGTTCTGCAGTGGCTGCTCTCTGTTGGCCACCCAAACAATTTTCTGTGGTGAGGCAGTGGCATACCAAATACCCACATACCAATTTTTAACATTGTTTTTGTTGTTGAGGAGATTGAAGATCCCAAAGTGAACTTCCCGCCCTTAGAAATGCGGGTCTCAATTCCTGTCAAAGAGGCCCCTAGCACAATGTTGTTTGAAGCTACGTCAGCGACATAACCCCATTTTATGTGAAGTAGGAGAACTAAGAAGAAACAAAAAGAAGACAGAACCTGTGAGACTGGGTGTTTCTCTATCATCGAAATTCTGGTAGCCATTATGAAATCAATAAGCTGCCTTGTGTTTGGTATTTTTGATGCAGAAAATACACAAAACCAAGATTCAAACACACAGAGGCAATGCTCTGTTTTACTTTACTCCAGGATCTTTTTGTGCACAGGAAGACTTAAAAAAAAATTTCACTGAGAGACAGAGTATTTCACCACCATAAAAAAACATTTCTATTAAAAAACTGATACAAACTTCATCCTCTTTTACTGAGAGGGATTTACCACTGTAAAATCCTTTTTACATTCACTGCTGTGAAAAACAACTTACTGCTGTAATAAAAATTTACATATGCATTCAAAAATGCGCTCCACCATTTTCTTTATGCACTGCTGTGCAAAACCACACATGGTTTTTCTTACACCTCTGTTTTACAAAAATGCCACACAAAACATTGCAAACCTGTTCTTGTCTTTTTACACACTGCTGTGCATACATCCACTGGTTCTCTCTCGCTGCTGCGAACACCAGTTACAATTTTCCTCCCGTGTGCAACAACCATATAATATGGAACACACTTCACTTGTTATATGTTTGATTACAAAATGGTCAACGCAATAATAATATAAAAAAATTACGTACCCATATCCCATACAAAACTTAGTTAATGAGCATATGCACCCATACCTCCGATTAAAAACATTAACACTTTACTTACCCATATGACAGTCTATTAATAAAACGTATGGTCAACAAAACTTAGATTTACTCCACGCTATGAATTTAATGCAGGTTCGTATGCAGCTCCAGGTGATCAACGACGGAGAACACGAGAGCAAATCCAACGGTGGACAACAATATCGAAAACCCATTTTCTGCTGAACATTAGCACCCGAGAAACTTACGTTGGCTTACGTCAGGGGTGAACCACGTGTCAGCTCCATATTTTCTCGGGTTCGAACAGACGGAAAATCCCTTTGCCGGAAATCGACCCGAGAACTCTCCGGCGAACGGTTTCTGGCTTGGTGAACAGTTGCGTTGAAATTACAAATTTAACACTCCCCTTTAATTTCAACAGCTGGGCATTCGGTCATACCCAGACACTTTCTCAAAAATTCAAAGCTTTTCTGATCCAATGGCTTTGTCAAGATGTCTGCAACCTGTTCTTGAGTCCTGCAATGTTCTAGGACAATTTCTCCATTGTTCACCAATTCTCTGATGTAGTGAAACCTTGTATCAATGTGTTTCGTTCTCTTATGAAACACTGAATTATTTGACAATGCAATAGCTGAGCTATTGTCACAAAAGATCACTGTCGCTTTTGCCTGCTCTAGGCCTAAGCTTCTCAACATTCTTCTCATCCACACTGCTTGACATGCTGCTGCTGTAGCTGCCACATATTCAGCCTCTGTTGTAGACAATGCTACAATGGACTGCTTCTTAGAAGCCCATGAAATGGCTCCTGAACCCATATGAAAAACATAACCGGAAGTGCTCTTCCGATCATCTACACTTCCAGCCCAATCGCTATCTGTGTATCCAACCAAATCTGAATGTTCTGAGACATGATATAAAATTCCAAACATTTTGGTACCTTTGACATACCTCAAAATTCTCTTTGCTGCCTGCCAATGTGCCTCCTTTGGCCTCTCCATGAACCTGGAAATTAAACTAACAGCATACATTAAATCAGGCCTAGTTGCTGTTAAATACATAAGGCTGCCCACAATGCTTTTGTACAGGCTAGGATCAAAATCCTTGCTGCTGTCCTCTCTGCTGAGTTTTAATCCCATCACTGTGGGAGTGATTGCTGCCTTGCATTCTTCCATCTTAAATCTGCCCAAAACTTGATTTACATATCTTGCTTGAGATATAAAAATTCCTTTTTCATTTTGATCTACTTCTATGCCTAAGAAGTATCTCAAGAAACCCATGTCAGTCATTTCAAATTCATCCTTCATGACTGATTTAAAATTCTCAATAAGATAAATATCATTTCCAGTGAAAATAACATCATCTACATACAAGACAACAATTAAAATTTTACCATCCTTTTCCTTGATGTAGACTGTGGGTTCTCCTTCACATTTGTCAAATTCATTATCCAATAGATATGAATCTATCCTGCTGTACCATGCTCTTGGCGCTTGCTTCAGCCCATAAAGAGCTTTCTTCAATTTCCACACTTTGTGCTCTTCACCTTTCTTCTCATATCCGAGAGGCTGTTCCACATAAACCTCTTCCTTTAACACTCCATTTAGGAATGCTGACTTCACGTCCATTTGGTAGACTTTCCATTTGTTTTGAGCTGCTATGGACAACACTGCTCTCACGGTTTCCATTCTTGCAACCGGTGCGAAAGTCTCCTCATAATCTCTCCCATACTGCTGCTTGTACCCTTTGACCACCAGCCTTGCCTTGTGCCTTTCTATCTTGCCTTCAGCATTGCTCTTGGTCTTATAGACCCATTTCACACCAATGACTTCTTTGCATTTTGGTAACTCAACCAAATCCCATGTTTTGTTTCTCTCTATGGCATTGATCTCCTCATCCATAGCTTCTATCCATTTCTTATCTTTAATTGCATCTTCGAAATGAATAGGATCATCAACATGGCAATACAAGGCAAATAAGGAATTCATTCCTTCATCATAAATGTCACTTAGATTTCTAAATTTCTTACCTCTTTCACTTGGTGTGCAAGTGCTTGAAGATGCACTTGAATTTCCTCCTTGTGGTGTGCTTGGAGAAACACTCTCATTGATCCTCAATGGTGTCCCTTGCTGTCCTTGTGTTGGCGCTGCTGTTTGGGGATGCATTTCAGCCACCTCCTCATCATCTTCATCATGAGACAAACAGTTCTTGACATTCACTGTTTTCTCTATGCTTCCATCCCAAGCTTCTTCCTCAATGAATTGAACATCCCTGCTTACAAAGAACTTCTTGGTAGATGGGATGTACAGCTTGTAGGCTTTGGATTCATCACTGTATCCAATGAAGATGTATTTCTCCCCTTTACTGTCCAACTTCCTCCTTAGCTGATCTGGTATGTGTGCATAGGCCACACACCCAAAAACTCTCATGTGGGTGACTCCTTGCTTTCTCCCACTCCATGCCTCTTCTGGCACTTTGTTCAAGACTGCTTTTGTAGGACACCTGTTCAATATATAAACTGCACAATGTACAGCTTCAGCCTAATACTCATTTGGAAAATGCTTTGCCTTCAACATGCTCCTTGCCATCTCCATGATGGTTCTGTTTTTCCTTTCAGCAACTCCATTTTGCTGCGGAGTGTACCGAGTTGTGAACTATTTATGTATTCCATTTTCTCTACAAAACTTTAGGAATTCATTTGAGATATACTCACCTCCTCTATCGGTTCTCAATACTTTTATATGCAGTCCGCTTTGGTTTTCCACAAATGCCTTGAAGTTTTGGAATTTCTCAAACACTTCACTTTTGTTTTTAAGGAAATATATCCAAGTCTTTCTTGTAAAGTCATCAATGAATGTTAGGAAATATTGGCTGCCTGCTAATGATGGAGTTTGCATTGGTCCACACAAATCTGAGTGGATAATCTCTAAGGGTGTCTTTTCCCTTATGCTTTTCCCTGATGGAAAACTTTCTCTATGTTGTTTGCCCAATATACAACCTTCACAAAGGTTGTCCGGCTTCTCTATCAATGGTAATCCCTTTACCATTCCTTTTCTGCTCAATAAGTTTAGACCTCCAAAATTTAGATGCCCGAATCTCAAGTGCCATAACCAGTTCTCATCATTTGGCACGCTTTGGAAGGCCTCTTGGGTGACTGCTGCCATTTCCTTCTTGTTCTTCAAGTCTGCCCTGATCCGGAGAGGGAACATCCTGTTCCTTGTCATCTTCACTTCAGCAATGCATCTTTTGCTGGGTGGTATATCTATGATGGTGCACACATCATTTACAAAGTAAACATTGTAACCCTTTTGGACAAGCTGTCCAACACTCAAGAGGTTACATCTCATTCCGGGGACATAGTAGACATCTGCTATGGTTTTCCTTTCTCCTTGTTTTGTAAATATTTTTACCTCTCCTTTTCCGATAACAGACACTTTACTATCAGTTCCTAGTGTGACTTCTGACTTCAAATTCTGATTTAAGGCTGAAAAGAGGGCTATATTCCCTGTCATATGGTTGCTGCAACCTGAGTCTAAAAACCATATGTCCTCACTATTTGTTTCAGCCATGTTACAGGCTAACAACACATTATTTTGACTGTTGTTTTCTCTTGTAACATTTTCATTTTGTCTATTGTTCATATCATGTTGTTTCTTTCTACAATCACTTGCATAATGTCCATACTTTTTGCAATAATAGCATTGAACATTAGATTTATCATACCTTTGTCCTTGAGCATGATACTGTTCTCTTTGTTGGCTGCTGCCTTGGCCTTGGTTCTGATTTTGATTGCTGCCTCTTCCTTGTGCATTTGCTGGGCTGTTCCTTCCACCTCTATTCTGGGTTCTGCCTCTTCCTCTTCGGTTTCCTCTGCCTTGACCTCTTCCTCTTCCAAAGGACATCTGGGTCTTGAAGGCTTGCTCAAGAGATGAGTTTTCATTCCTACTCAACCTCTGCTCATGTGTTATCAGTGATGCATGTAGCTCATCAACTGAATAGTTTGAGAGATCCTTTGTCTCTTCAATGGTGGTGACTATGGCATCAAACCTTGAGGGTAAGACCCTCAATATTTTCTCCACTATCCTTCTATCTTCAATGGTTTCTCCATGGGTTCTCATTTGTGTGATTACACCAATCACATGAGTGAAGAATGAGTCAATGTTATCTGACTCCTTCATGTTCAGATTCTCAAAATCCTTCCTCAGCAATTGTAGTTTTGCTGTCTTCACTCTCTCCATGCCTTGATAGGCTGTCTTGAGGGTTTCCCATGCTTCATTGGATGTCTTAGCTGCTGCTAACCTTGGAAACACACTCTGGTCTACTGCTAGATACAACAACATACAGGCTTTTGAATCCTTTTTCTTATTGCTCTTCAGCAGATCCTTCTCTCCCTGAGTTAATGCATTGAACTCAGTTTCATCTGCTGGTTCTTCAAAACCTTCCTCAACTATTTCCCATAAGTCTTGGGAAGCAAACAAGGCTTTCATAGTTATTGAACAGTAGTCATAGTTCTTCCCATTAAACTGTGGGAGCTGGGTGTTAAACATACCCATACCAGTGCTTGTGCTAGCCATTCCTTGACTGTGTATTTGAAAACTGATTGTCTCTTCAATAACAAACAAGATAGCTATGAAGAATACCTGAATCCTTCGTTGTCTGAGTCTTCTGTCTGCCTGAGAAGTTTTGTTGCAGCTACAAATCTTCTCCCTTCAGCTTCTTTAACTTCTTTAAAGAGCCTGGTCCTGCTCTGATACCACTGTTTGGTATTTTTGATGCAGAAAATACCAAAAACCAAGATTCAAACACACAGAGGCAATGCTCTGTTTTACTTTACTCCAGGATCTTTTTGTGCACAGGAAGACTTAAAAAAAAAATTCACTGAGAGACAGAGTATTTCACCACCATAAAAAAACATTTCTATTAAAAAACTGATACAAACTTCATCCTCTTTTACTGAGAGGGATTTACCACTGTAAAATCCTTTTTACATTCACTGCTGTGAAAAACAACTTACTGCTGTAATAAAAATTTACATATGCATTCAAAAATGCGCTCCACCATTTTCTTTATGCACTGCTGTGCAAAACCACACATGGTTTTTCTTACACCTCTGTTTTACAAAAATGCCACACAAAACATTGCAAACCTGTTCTTGTCCTTTTACACACTGCTGTGCATACATCCACTGGTTCTCTCTCGCTGCTGCGAACACCAGTTACAATTTTCCTCCCGTGTGCAACAACCATATAATATGGAACACACTTCACTTGTTATATGTTTGATTACAAAATGGTCAACGCAATAATAATCTAAAAAAATTACGTACCCATATCCCATACAAAACTTAGTTAATGAGCATATGCGCCCATACCTCCGATTAAAAACATTAACACTTTACCTACCCATATGACAGTCTATTAATAAAACGTATGGTCAACAAAACTTAGATTTACTCCACGCTATGAATTTAATGCAGGTTTGTATGCAGCGCCAGGTGATCAATGACGGAGAACACGAGAGCAAATCCAACGGTGGACAACAATATCGGAAACCCATTTTCTGCTGAACATTAGCACCCGAGAAACTTACGTTGGCTTACGTCAGGGGTGAACCACGTGTCAGCTCCATATTTTCTCGGGTTCGAACAGACGGAAAATCCCTTTGCCGGAAATCGACCCGAGAACTCTCCGGCGAATGGTTTCTGGCTTGGTGAACAGTTGCGTTGAAATTACAAATTTAACACCTTGCTGCCACAGCATACTCTGAAACGTAACAATCCACTCGTTTTGTGCATTAACATAGTCCCACCTCTGATCTTATAATCTGTCGAGCTTGAACAAACCAATACGGTGAATGTTGTAGGGCTTACGTTATTCAATTTGAACGAGTCAATACGGTATATGAGTGACCTTCAATTGTCAAGTCGCTAATAATTAAATCCACTAATAAATTTCAATGAGTCAATACGCTCTATGGTATATGATTGGCCTTCAATTTTCAAATGGCTCATAATTAAATCCATTAATAAATTTCAACGAGTCAATACGGTCTATGGTACATGAGTGGCCTTGAATTGTCAACTGGGTAATAATTAAATCCACTAATAAATTTCAACCAGTCCATACGGTATTGACGGTTAATAAATTTAAACGAGTCAATAGGGTATATGAGTCGCCTGCAATTGTCAAGTGACTAATAATTAAATCGACTAAAATATTTTAACATGTCAATACAGTGTAGGAGTCGGGTGCAATTGTCAAAGTCACTAATAATTATTTTGAAGAGCCTAGTGGGTACAATTTTGTTCAGTGAAATTTAGGCATGATTTTGATAAAAAAATTGGCAGAAAGTTTAACAATTATATCGGTTAAATTTCAGGATTTTGGTGCTTCAGAATTTTTTTGATAGTGTTGAATCTATTTCCACAATAAAAAATATGATTCAAACACTTCTATGGTTAGATTTTTTGAAAATAAAATTACCCAGATTCCAAAAAAAAAAAAGTAAAAATGTATTCTTGGTAGACAAAGCCACCGTCAAGTGATTGTTAATTAAATTTATTAATAGCCATAATTCACATGTAGGGGAAAATTTTCTTAAATACAAATATATTTTAAATAATAAAAAATTATGATTTATTAAGAAAATTCCGTAAAAGTTCCAAAATCATATTATACCTAAAAAATACCATTTAAAAAAGAAGTTGTCTTTAGTGCTATTTTTTGGACTTTCGGGTGTTGGAATGTGGTGGAAAATTTTGAGGTGAAATCTTGAGTTGTGTTATTTAAACTGATTTTTTGATTGTATATATAGATTCAGCACCCTGAAAAATCCCCAGGGCACTTTAATTGTGCACGGGTTACCTATCAAACTTGTGATTTCAATAAATTACTGGAGGATTTTAGAGAAATTAGCCCGGAAAAAATGACCTAAAAAATTCCAAAAATTGCACTAAAAACAATTCATTAAAAGAAAACAAAAATAATTCTAAAATAAATCCCATTTCTTCTTGGTCATTAATGAGTTATTTGAGTGGGCCTATGGGTGGGTAAGCATGTAAGTCTCAGAGGGTAGGCATGGCAGCACGTGCGCCTGTAGGTAGCTAGGTAGGTGGCCAATTTATGAATGCCATTTAAGGTGCGAAGCCGCCAGAGAAGAAATAGGAGGGGCAAGGAAGTTTTCCTGGTGGAAGTGGTTTACAAGGAACCAACTTAAGTGAGTTTCAGTTCATGGCTGCTTCTGCTTAGACTCGCTTGCATCTCTACGTGTTGCATATATACGTTTTCACATACATGCGCATCTCTACGTCCTTGCCATGAATGAATGTGTCTCCAAAGGTTGTGTACACAATTCCCATTATAAATAAGACTGGCCAGCGATAGTTGGGGAAGCTTACATACACCATATAAACGCGGCATTATACTAAACTTTACTTTTTCCCCTCGAAGTAAGTTCTAAGGTTAAGGGCAGTTCGTCCCACTCCGTTTAAGCATCGAGGTAGTACGCAATAATGGGAGTGGCATATAGAGGTAACCAATTGAATTCACTTGACTCGTCCAGGGCTGTTTATCATTAAGTGGGTAGTGCAGATCGAGAATGCTTCTCCTTTGATCCAGCCGGGACCCTTCTAGGACTTATATATACGCGCATGTTTATTTACCAATGATACGATTCTGAGGCTCCTCCGCTGCATCTCAATCTAAGGTGAGTTAACTTATCTTGGGCGTCCAATCTTATACACCCCGGGCATTGAGGTAAGTCTTCTCTATGGCCCACTATCGGTATGGTTCAAATCAGTATTCACTAGTTGACCAAGCTCATACGACTCCTACGATTCTGGGTTTCAAGGCTTAGATTCCACACAATCGGTATGGTTTGGTCCACCTGACTATCCTCCTAATCTGCCCTAAGCATGCTCTTACCCACTTACTGATGCTCGTATTGGTGCTTCTGTCTCTAGCCGGGGGAGTGGTCGGACTTTCGGGTTTTGAGTCACATAGATAGTGGTGGTTCAGCCGATCAAAGGAAAAGCGGCCAAGGATGGGGTAGAAAGAAATATGGTGATTATGGCTAGGCATCTCCTTCTTCGTTCACAGATTTATAAATGAAATAAACTATGGAATAAGTACGTCCATATTTCAGCGTTAGGGATGCAAGGACCCGCTAGTGACAGGACTAAACCCGGCCCTTACCCAATGCATTTTCTATTTTTCACCCTAAGCCCAAACATCTTACGCTCTTGGGCATGACATTCTCGGAGCAAGCCCTAACCTTACCTTCCTTAATATGGACCCACCTACTATCGGAGTAAGTACTACTTCAGAATGTCCCTGGCTACTCTACTGGTTAAGTATTCCTGCAGGTGGGGCATGCACATAAATAAAGGATGAATTATGCGTCTTTAACAGAAGAAACTGCTCAATCGACTGTTGCTTAATGAAAATAGACTTCTACTGGATCTAATACTGGTTCTTCACCACCTGGTCCTGAAGCTGCCTTAGCTTATGCTTTTCCTGATGCCTTAGTGACCTTCACCTTTGCTTATGGGTCTCGATCTCGAAAGACAGAATCTCGTTCACGAACGTAAGAATCTTTATATACTGAACCATTTCAAGGGTGCGACTTAGACGGCTGGCTGGAACAGCTTGCTGAACCGTAAGAGCTGGTATTAATGGGATTATTGGAACTTGCATTACAACCCATATGGGGATAGGGGGGATAATTTGAACTACTTGCTTTTATTATGATCACCTGGATATACACTAGATGCCGAGGAACAATTGCTTTTATTACAATAACCTAAGAGGATAAAGACTTGATAACTCGCGAAAGAACCGAACCGCTAGAGATAGAGCTGGATATAGAGCCCGCGAAGCCACCCTATGCGAGAGCCACCAAACTTTTTGAACTTATCGAACTGCTAGTTTGGTTATAGCCCACGTACCACCAGAACAGACCGCGCATATTAGTTCCCCCTCACTCACGGGGCGTAGAGGTAGGTCCTAGCTGGCCCTGTACGAGATACCGACTATAAAAGAAAAGCCTAGCCCACGTATCAATCACTCTAACAGCATGTCTTTCCCAGCAGCATAGTATGGGACTACTGCTTTTTCAACTAGCACTGGCAAAACAGCAACAGATGGGGCTTTACCCGCTAAGTAGGAACTTGACTGGATGGCTTGAAATGCTTTAAAAGCAGCGCATTTGCAGTCGTTCTAAGGTGCAAATGAGGTCACATGATGATGCAATGGGGTGCATAAAATGGGTTATGATTGGTTTCATTAGTCTTTTCCGAACCAAAATACCACTGGAGGAAACGAGGTTACCACTTGCATTCCATTCTACCTCTACTCTATGATGGAGCTACGCCAGTGGAAGCAGGTCTATTGGCCGGTAGATCACATGTCAAATATCGACGGGTTTACCCGAAGTCACGGGCCTTGCAATGCCTTAACGTGTAAGGGCCTTGCCATGACTTATGTAATGTGCCCTGTTTTATTCCCTAAATACTATGCCTGCGACTTTGAACCCGTGTACACCTGGAAAGCCATTGTTACTGCCCCAGTTAGGAATATGCACACCTTTTCAGAGGTAATTATTCGTATTTGTTATTCGGTCGGTAGGGTGGTTTTAACCTGCTGGTGGGAGAGTGGAGGAACCTAGAAGAACGCCAAAAGGTCATTGACACCAATACTCCAGTTGTCATTGCCTTAGAGCAGCCCCCTCTACCTATTCTTCGACACCTCTATCGTTACAGAATATTGATCAATGTTATTACCTCAAGTGGATGGAAGGAATAACGATGCGCGTTACATACAGTGAGAAAGCATTTGAGGAACAGAGTTAGAGTCCAATTTCTTTTAAGAGAGTCAGCCTGTAAACAGAAAACAATAGCCAGAACCCTTTTGCCAAGTATCCACCAATAACCATGGGACAAAGAATTCTGCTAAGATGCTGATAACACGTCGCGGTTATATACGTTGATTTACATTTCGATGAGCATAGTCCAACTTGAGGTTGGTGCTGCTTTGTTTATGATTCACAATTTTAGGGTCAAGCGGCCTGTAGGCGCCTTCGGGTCAATCCTTCGACAATGCTGCTATTATATATGTAATTATGCTTTTGGCTGGATCGAATTGAAATGATTTCTTCCCCTCAAATAGCTAGAAGGGAGGGGGTTTTCTCCTTCATAAGAGAGACTCAAGAACTAGAATTTTTGAGAAGAATAATCCTTAGACACCGTTGTTGAATAAAACCTTAACACTGAGCTTAAATAATAAAATTAAAATCCTGAGAAAAAATATTCTTAATTTTATAAAAGATATTGAATTAATAGAAAAAAATGTGATAAAATAAAATAAAATAAAATTAAATTAAAGGATAATTTTTTTAGTGTGATTTTTAGAGTTTTAAGTGAATAATTTGAATGTTTTAAGGAAAAATATTGATTTGTGTTGTTTAAACTGTTTTTGATTATATATATATTCAACACCTTCAAAAACACTTAAGACACTTCTATTATGAAAAAATTATCTGTCAAAATAGTGATTCAATAGATCTCTCATATTCCAAACATATTTGATAAAAAAAATAAACCTTAATTTTTTTTAAAAAATCACACTTAAATACTACTCTAAAATTAAAATATATATATATATATATATATATATATATATATATATATTATTTTTAGTTTTTAAAAAAGAAATTATAAAAATTGAATTAATGGAAAAAAAAATGTCATAAAGAGGAATAAAATCATATGCGATATAAAAGCAAAGATACGTGGACATCATCACTTATTTTTTATATCAAAGATACGTGGACATCATCACTTATTTTGAAAACTTTTATGAAAATATTCATTTTAATAATAAATATATTACTATTTAACCTAAAACATCTTATAATACAGGTATCATATATCTTCAAATAAAAGTGGTATCAAATTAACTTTTTAAGCAAGCTAAATTTGCACTAACTACCTAAAATAAAAACTGGAAAACTAAATTATAATCAAATTACAATTCTAAGAAATTTTATGCAACCAATAGCCACTTGTTTTGTTGTAAATGTCGATGAAAACGGATCCAAGTGTTTTGGAAAAATAAAGAAAACACTCGAAGAGAAGCCTGTTGCGAAAAAGGGCACTCTTTCCAAGAGGTCTGTTACTACCAAGCCAGTAAAGACGGTGACACCATGGCACCCCGGAAGTCGGCTCGATAGTGCTACTATCTCACTGATCATCACACCCCAGAAGTCAAAGAAGGTGTGACTATTTACAAGGCCAAGATTATTGGGATACAATGAAAAACGACTATGTAGAGCCATCTAAGAAGCGTTAACCGGCATGAACAGTTTCCAGAGAAATGTAATTTTCGAAAAAAAAAAGAAAGAGCACCGAGCCAAGTGTCACTGTAATGATATAATTAAGGTTGTTAAATTATATATCAAGGTAATGATATAATTAAGGTTGTTAAATTGCATGCCTTAAAGATTCAATTTTAAATTCTAAAAATGGTTGTCACAAAGAATGTTGATCAGCTCATGACTAAATTCATAGGTATCGTTAACCAAAGTAGGTTTATTGGTGAAACGATTGCACATCAGAAGATCGTTGAAAAATTCTTTTGAAACTTGCCGAAGAAATTCTAAATGATGTAATAGCAGTTATGGAATCAAAAGATCTTACAGCGTTGTTAGTAGATCAATTGACTCGATCACTTATGTCACATGAAACACAACTTAACCTGGAAGAAGGATCTTTGGAACAAGATTCAAGGCACAAACCTCTTTCAGCAAAGGCATAGGAAGAGGACATAGAGGTAGAAGCAAGCAAGGAAGAAGAAAAGGTAGATCAACAAAACATCATCATGTAGTAGAAGATTCCACATTAAAACAACGAGGGTAGTAGAGACCCTCATAGAACTAGACATAAAGAAGCAAAAAATGGAGCAACAAATCTAATGTCTAGTGTTATTACTGCAAGAAATTTGGACACTATGAATATGAATATTGAAAGAAACAGTCAGATCAATATAGAGGCCATGCCCATATCTCCAATAATGAAGGAGAGTCCTCTGAAGCCATGTTTCTTTCTTGCCATGTTTCTGAAGACAATTACAACAAGGAACTTTGGTTTCTGGACAGTGGCTGCAACAACCATATGACAAGTAAAAAAAAATTGATTTCCTGCATTGATGCTTCTATCAAATCTGAAATTACTCTTGGTGACCATTCTCATATAAAAGTTGAAGGGAAAGGTATTGTGCATGTTCTTACTAAACAGAATCAACAAAAAAATATACACAATGTTTATTATGTTCCTCACTTGAAGCACAATCTCATTAGTGTTTTTCAATTGAATGAACACAAATATAATGTGATATTTCAAGGGAAAACGTGTTATAATTATGACAAACCTCCTAGTAGAAGACTTATAGACAAGGTAGAAAAAACCAAGAATATAATATTTCCTTTCACTCTTAGAAGTACAAATCCATCACAGTCATTTACACACAATATTTCAAAGATAGATGAGTTACATTTATGGCACTCTAGGTATGGTCATATTCCCTTCAAGAGTCTTAGTCTTCTTTAAAACATTCTATGGTCATAGGTCTTCCTGTTGTGAATGAACAAGATTGTCAATGTGGAATTTTGTCTTCTTGAAAAGCATAAAAGAGACAATTTTCACACATATTTTAGTATAGAAAAAGAACCCTTAGGACTACTCCACATGCATACACAATTACTTGGTGGTAAATTTTTATTTATTTATTTTTATTTTATTTTTACCTTTATTGATGACTATAGCAAGAAAATATGGATTTATTTTCTTAAAAATAAGTTCGATACTTTCTCAAAGTTCAAACAATTCAAAGAAGAAGAAGAAAAACAAAGTGCCGAGTTTTTGAAAGTACTTAGGTCAGATAGAGGAGGAGAATATAGTTCCAACGATTTTGCAACATTTTATCGACAACAAGGCATCATCATGCAATTCAAAACTAGATACACTCTATAGTAGAATGGAGCAGTTGAAAGAAAAAAGCAATCAATCATGAATGTGGCAATATGCATCCTTCATGCAAAGGAATTGTCCATTGAGTATTGGGTTGAAGTTATTGCTAATGCAATATATATTCTCAATAAATCATTGGCAATTAGTGTTAAAGATACAGTACCTCAAGAGGCTTGGGATGGTAAGAATGTGAATGTCTCTCACTCTCAAATATTTTGTTGTGTAACATTTGCATGTGTTCCGGAGAATCTATGAAAGAAACTTGGCAATAGAAGTGAAAAATGCATCTTTGTAGGCTACAATGAACAATCAAAAGAATTTAGACTCTACAATCTACTCACTAAGAAATTTTTGTTAAGTAGAGATGTTAAATTCTTTGAAAACAAATATTGGTGTGAGAAAATTGATGAACCTTTAGATCAACATGTTCATTCACCAAGGCTGACAAGATTGTAGGTACAAGAAGAGCCAAAACACTCCCAAAATGGTACTTCTTCGAACAATGAATCATCATCTTCAGTAGATAATTAGAAAAGCAGAAGCATCGAGGATATATATGAGCAAGAACATCATTTTAAGTAGCAAAATATTTTTTTCCTTTCTTTCCTATCAAGAAAACCACTTTGAAGAGGCAGTAAAATAGGAACATTGGGTTGATGCAATGAATCATGAAATCACAATAATAGAGAATAACAAAACTTGGGAACTGGTCGATCTCCTAAAAGACAAAATGGAATTGGCGTCAAGTTGGTCTACAAGACCAAATTGAATGAAAAAAAAATAAATCAAGAAACATGAGGAAAGATGGTTTCCAAAGGGTTCTCTAAACAACTTGACATAGACTACAATGAAACTTTTGCTCCAATAGTAAGGTTAGATACAGTCAGAAGTATTTTGGCCACTACATCTCAAAACAAATGGAATTTTTTTCAATTGGATGTCAAATATTCTTTTTGAAATGGCATATTGGAAGAAGAGGTTTATGTGGATCAACCACCTAGATTTTAAGTTTTAGGACAAGAACATAAATTGTATAAGTTTAATAATTCCTTATGTGGCTTGAAACAAGCTCCCTAAGCTTGGTACAATCGAATTGACTCTTACCTCATTAATAATGGATTTTGTAGAAGCAACTATGAGCCAAACGTTTATACAAAAAAATAATAAAGGTAAAATTCTCATTGTTTTCCATTATGTTGATGATTTTCTCTATACAGGTAATCTGAGGTTAGAAGAATTTAAAGCTGCCATGCAAATAGAATTTGGCATGATTGATATTGGCCTCATGAAGTATTTCTTAAGAATTGAGATTAAGAAATCCACAATTGCTATTTTTGTCTATCAACAAAAGCATGCCATTGACATCGTGCATACGTTTAAAATGATGAACTGCAAACCAGTTGGCACTCCAATTTCTCTAGGCACCAAGCTGAGAAAACAAGATGAAGGACCATCAGGTGATTCTACTTTGTATAACAGTCTAGTTGGTAGTGTCTTGTATCTCTTTATAATTAGACTGGACATCATGTTTTTATAAGCTAGTGTTGTTTCTATATTTATGGAATCACACAAGGATTCCCACTAGAAAATTGAAAAGATAATTTTAAGATATTTTGCAAGGGCACTAAAATATGGCTTACAATGCGCGAATTATGGAGACTTCTCGCACTCAGGCTACACAAATAATGATTATGCATATAACTTAGATGATTAGAAAAGCACATCATGATGCAATTTTCACTTAGGAGTAAATATGATCTCATGGGCGTTGAAGAAATAACCAATTGTTTCAATATCGTCTACAAAGGTAGAGTATGTGACTATAACTTTCGTAGCTTGTCAAGTGATATGGATGAGAAGGTTATTGAATGATATTTCACATGTTCAAAAGGAGCGAACTCCTATGTTATTTGATAGCAACTCTGCCATTTCCTTATTGAAAAATCACTTGTTTCATAAAAAGATCAAACATATTGACACATACTTTCACTTCATTTGGGTGCTTGTCAATAATGGAGATATATTTCTTGATTTTTGTGGATCACAATATTATCTTGTGGACGTTTTTAAAAAACCATGGGAAAAAATGTATTTAATTTCAGATAGAGAACTTGGGCATTGTAAGTTCCAATAATTTTAACAGTTGAGATTAGGATGAGGTGTTGAGATCATTAATATCCCTATCTCATTTTTGTCTACTAGTTGTCATTGTTAGTTCTAGTTCAGTTTAGTTAGTTGAATTATAATTGAGTTATAGTTTAGTTATTTATTATTGGATGTTCCTTTGTCTCCTATGTAATATATTTAGATTTTCCTGAATATTTTGAGGAGTAGTTCACTTCACTTCTACTTTCAAGTTCATTCTTGTCTATGTTTCTACTTCTTAATCTTTATCAATTTGAATATTTTCATTTGAAGTTTTTCAAAGACATATATGAAAAGAATGATATTTGTTTGTTTGAATTAATCATAATGATGTAAGAGATAATTAAAAAAAGACTTTTATTGCATTTTAATTGTTCAAGTATTTTCTTGTATCTTATTAGTGTGGTTACTCCGTTCATACAACGATATTGTAACACTAGAAGTTAGCTTTTTAAACCTAATTAGTGTAGCTAAATTTCTCCATTAATCTAGGAGCATTGTAGATTGAAATTCATTGTGTTAATTTCCTACCATATATTTCATGTATAGTTTGTGATCATCATTTCTAAATTCATTATCACGTTCTATTCATCAATAGATTTCTAAAAATATAGATTTAATTCAAAATTGAGTTCTAGACAAAAATATATGCGGTTTATAATTTTTATTGTACTTTCCTCATCAATAGATAATACATAACTAACATGTGACAACCCATCTACATGTTTCCACTTTTTTATGCCACATCTATAGGGAAGATACATCAACAACTTAACCTTTTTAATACCATGTATTCAACTTGATCATGAACTATCTACAACTTTGTTTGAACTCGTGCATATCCCACATACTAGATATCTTAGGCACAAGTAAAATGCATCCAGATCCAGGAGGGTTGCTCTGTGCACTATCTTTTACCTTGGATGTCTTGGATCCTAGATATCTCATATCCTCAATTGTATCTAAATGTAGGAAATTGTATGTGCATCATTATTTTTACTTCAGATACCCCATATGCTTAGTTGGATATGGATTTAGGTGATTACTATTGTACATTTTTGTTTACCCTAGATGTCTCAGATCCTAGATATCTTGACTTCTGATTATATCTAACTACTCTAGACTTTGGATACATCTAGATTCCACACCATGTGTCAACATTACTACCACCTTATTTCTCCCATACCAACATACCATGCCATCTATCCGTGTCAACATGGCACATCATGGGCGACATCATCCATTAATGGCCTATGTGCCACATAGGCAGGAAACATTAGGATGCCATATTAGCACTTGCCTACATGTAGGGTTCAAAACTACTCAGACTCCATGTAACTTCCACGTGGACTACTACAATAGTATCCAACATCTAGCATTCAATTTGTTTTCAAAGGTCATACATGAATTTTCCTAGATCCCTAGAAACATCCCATTCTACCTCCAGGTTCTATTACATCAAGTTTTATCATTCTACATTAGCACATAGGATTTCCTTAAAGATCTCTTATAATTTCTCCTGAATGCCCAGATACTTGGATATATCCTACTCTGCCATCTTTGGGTTTGGTCATGTAGAGTTATGTCTTTTGGCACCCAAAAGGCATGATTTTATTAAATATCACTTATAACTTATTATGAATTCCTAAATACTTGTATACATCATACTCTTCTTCCTCTAATTTTTGTCACATAGAGTTATGCCCATTTAAATAGTTTGCATTCAATATTTTCCTCATGTGACACTCCAACGAAGTATTAGATGCTTGGATCCGAGTATCCACCTAGATGAGAGATTTGGATCTCCACCCTTAGTGTCTTATTGCTAAGCTCCATATCCCATTCATTTCACCAAATTATGTAGTAATTAATATGCTTAAAAATGCCTTATAAGCATACATGACTACATAGAATGAATCACAACATATATGCATAAGAATATATACAACGTTAAGATTAATTAGTTACAAAGAACATGCAGACATAAAATACATGTACATTGAGCATTTAAATACAACGTGGGAACACTTATCTCTTGAAAATTCCCCAACTAACTAAAAGCCTCTAATGTTCCTCCTAACCAAAGGAAATGTTGTTCATTATTTGTCAACAATGGATCACCCCCACACACAGGCCATAACTGCACAAAAGTAAATTGTCATCCAGATATAGTTGCATCATGTAGTTAACACAATTTAATTATTAGAACAAGCACCAACTTCAATAGTCTTCCTAACCACAACCATACATTTCGTAGCTTTCGCACCTAAGATAGTGCACCCTTTCACTTCCTATGCATTCCATTGAAATAATAATTCCAATTTGCACCATTTCATTGTCTTTGTAGTCCATCAATCAATGTCAATGTACACCCCTTCACTACCTTCACATTCCATCAGGTTGTGCCAATATGTATCCTTTCATTACATCTATATTCTTCTAGTCTATGCCAATGTGCACCCCTTCACTACCTTCACATTCCATCAGGTTGTACTAATTTGTATCCTTTAATTACATCTATATTCTTCTAGTTTATGCCAATGTGCACCCTTTCATTTCCTTTGTAGTCCATCAGGTTATGTCAGTGTGCACCCTTTAACCTTATCTATAGTCCATTGGGATATACAACTACTCCATCTTTGGCTTCAACTACAAAATGGTTAAGGAATCTTAACTAGTTGTGGCTCCAGGAATTCCAACTATGATTGGAAGTCTCTTAGGAATTCCTACAACCTCACCATAGCCATACCATCCTAAGAAATTTCCTTTCCAACTCCAATCTCATATAAGATTAGCAAGGAGAATTGCTCATTCGCTTCCACCATAGAATTCACAATAGGTTTAACCAAGTTACAAGGTTTACTAGTTGTCCAAGGTCACAATGTTTGAATAGTTCTTCATGTTCACAATTCTTCTAATCTCCTCATATTCCACAAAGATCTAACAGTGGTCATAGTAGATTGTTAATACCACTAGCTAGCATCTTGAAGAACGTATGAGGATCTCCATGCACTAATACATAAAGGAGGGTTTCAAGACAATACTTGAGACAATTTTTGGGTAAATTGTCTTAACTTAAGACAAAAAAAAACTTGTGTATTGTCTTAAATATTGTCTTTAAGTGTGAGTCTCAAAAATTATTGTCTTAAAAAATATTGTCTCTATAAAGACAATATATAACACAAGCATTATTGTCTCTTAGGATACACTTTCATTTTTGTCTCTCTAGAGACAAGCACTCGGATTAGAGACAATATGTCTTTAATACTAGCTATTGTCTCTCTAGATAAGATAAAAAATTTATTTAAAGATCACTTGTGTCTCTTTAGAGACAATATAAAACAATGAATCCAAAAATATCTCACCATTGAAATAAATTGATTAAAAAACATTTAATTAAAAATAAACTAAAAAATCGTTGATTAATTCATGTTAGCGCCCAATGGAATCGAACCACCATTCTCCTACTTGTAAGGCAAATGCTCTTCCATTGAGCTAGCACACTTCAAAGAATTATGTGAAGAGTTATGGCAATCCTTAAAATTACATTTATAGCTATTGATTTGAAAAAAAAATTACAGTTACACGATGAATTTTAGACAAAAAAATTTGCATATTTCAATAGAGTTGATGTTGTAACACCCCTCCTTATCAACTTTGATAAGTAGAAGTGGTTATTGAAAAGAGTCAATTCCCAATGCAACTTTTTGGGAATGGGATCTAAAGGTCTCTTTTTTTTACTTGCAAAAATTTCACACCCTCGCCCTACTTACCAACAACATAAAGCTCAACTGATGCACCATCTCACAAAGACTTCTTTTTGGTATCTACTAGACTATTCTATTTCCAAGAAGGAAATTTGACTCTGTTGTTTTAGTTCTCATGTCATTAGAGTACTTTAAGTCATGTAACTATTTCCCTTATTTCCCTAAGAGTGGATAATAACCATACCTGCATTATGATTTAAGGAGGTACCTTTGGCCTATAAGTTAATAACAATACTTAAGGTATTGGGCCCCTCCTACTATAATTCATAGCCTTGATATATGGATTTTTCAGACAATTCAAGAAGATTCTGATATATGGATTGTTTTAATTCAAGTTCTTGCATAAATAAACTCACTTACGAGCTTATATTATGCTTACTCTAAAAAAGACTCCATGCACAAAAGCTAAATCCTCAAAATTAGCAGAAGTTGTATTTTTATACAAAATATTGAAAATCAGAAAATTGTATTACTTCACCTGACTGCCAAACTGTACAATTCCTTTTAAATGGTTAATCTTCAACCATACAAAATTGTACTTCATATCATCCACACTAAGCCTCTTTATAACAGAAAAATCAAAAAATGGTATCATCCTTGACAGGACCGTGATTTTCATTGTTTGATACACTTGTGATACATGGAAACATGCAAGGGTTAACTTTAGAAAACCTCAAGAATTCTACTTTTAGAAGACACAAGAGAATGTGTACACTTTAACACCAAAGTGTAAGAAATATACCAAATCCAATATTGTCACACCATATGGCATAAAATAGTAGAGACAAATGAACTGAACAAAGTAATAATTAAATTCCCCATCATATTTTGTAAGTTGTGTAACTCTAAAAGTAGGTCACAATTACAAATCATAAGTAGTCACACCACAGAATAATAGAAAGCATGAAACGAAAGTAGGAATTAAATCCCATCACCTGCTGTAACACTCTCAAAGTAGTTAGCCTTTCTAAAGAAGGAATGTGTTGCTCCAATTGCACTTATGGGACCGGAGAAGATGAAGAAAATTTGTTACTAAGCTTAGAGAGCCTGCCTAGAAGTGATTAAACTCTATCATTGATACCTCAAGGGTGGAAATAATTTTCCAATAGATGATACAATTTTTTGACTTCTTGCAGAACACATGTCATGACACCTTTGGAAACCTAAAACATAATAAAGACACAAGTTACCCACATAAGTAGATGTTTCCACTTTCTTTTCATGAACCCAAAGAGCCTTTAAAGTCAGTACAATTAACTTATATTCACATATCCTCAAATGTTAACTTATATTTGAAGGTAAGAGTTAACATAAACCATATTTTTATAAATAATAATGGAGATACGTAGAACCAAATAGTTTGAAGTGAAGACGCTTTTGAATTATTAAAAAATGAAGCGCATTATGATTATATGGTACAAAACTTTAGTATAAGCTATAAATATAAGTAGATATAGTAAAATTTGTCCTAATATTGCACCACATTCTATCCAATTATAATTGAAACCATGTAGCTTGCTAAAAAAAAAACATGTACAAGCATAAAAAGTGCTTAGAAGAATATATGTGTGCTCTGACTTCTCAGAAACATCAAGGAAAGACTTAATTTAAAAAATAAATGCTTTAATGAGCTCCATACCTATTACTTACCACTTCAGATAGAAGTGTTGAGTGTGACAACTACCAAAAAACCATATTATTATTAATCATATTGGAAGAAAACTCCTTGAACTAAGAATAAAATATAATACTTATACTAGAAAAATCTATACAAATGAAAACATATCAAACAGTGACAGAGATGAACTTAAGCCTTTTCATTGAAATAACTTACCACTTCTCTGGTATCCATTTTAGAATCCAAAAACAAGGAGCAGAACCAAGTTGGATGTGTGACCTGTGCAAAAACAAGGAGCAGAACCAAGATTCCAAGGGGATATTTCAGTGAATATTGGAAGCCAAGCACCGTGTTGTTTGTACCACTACTACTGATTGTGTATGCCATCATTTCATGGATTGAAACTGAGTTTTGGGCAGCGCATTCATTCCTATAGGATTGTTGGAAATATCTCAAAGGTGGACTGATATTTACACAGGGAAGTGACAGAAGATTGAAGGAATTCTTCCACTTTTCACACAACGGTTTGCATAAAGAACAAGACTGCTTGTTGCCTTGGAATTTAGCTGTGTATTTCAGGTTCCCTTTATCTTATTTATTATGTCTATATGCTTGAATTAAATGCATACTATGTTTTTACTCAAATCTGATATCAGATTATAATGCAGCTCTAGATCAATACACATCAGATTAGCATGTTGATATTATTTATTTCCCATTTATGCATGGTTATAGAGTTAAATGCAAGCTCTGTTTTTACCCAAATTTGATATCAGTCTATAATGCAGCTTTAGATCAATATACATCAGATTAACATGTTGAAATTATTTATTTCCCATTTATGCATGGCTTTTTTGGAAATGAATTACTAAAGAAACACCTACAGTGCTTGGGGTGTTGTGTTGGTTTATAAACTCACCACTGTGTAAAATGCTTAATTTGCTTCAAATGGTAGCCATTGAACGTGTACTCATTGTTGAAGTTTAAATCTGAAGTTTATCTTTCTATTTGATAGAGTGTGGGAGTGCCTTGCAAGTGCTATAGTAATGCATTTTAAATTAAATTAAGAAAATCAACCTACAACCATATGCTCCTAAACTATTTAACAAAACTCATTAAAGACAAAAACAGTGAATCATAGCAAATTCAGGGAAGAGAATTGGTTTTTCCAAAAGGGAAATATTACATTTTTTTACCCTAATATAATAGATTCCAAAATCCCTCATTAGATGAGTCTTTCTTTTTTCTTCACCTTATGAGACTACCACACAATATTGCAGTCCACTCACCTCAATCCATGAATTCTAGATGCAAAAATTCAGCTCTTTATACACCACAAAATATTTAATTTTGTAGTAATCTAAATTATCTCAAAGATCTATATAGTTCCCAATCTTCTAAAAATTTCATTGCAAGGCCTCAAAACCTCAAACCCCAACCTTAAACCCTTTTCACACACACCATAAACAATTAAAAAAAACACTCTGACCTGCTAGTGCCAGCCCTAGACTGAACCAGAATGACCACCATAAAGGTATATGAAAGCAATTAGAAGCTAATTTGGCTGAGTCCTAGACCCAACTAACTCCATTCATCCATCATTAATTTACCACTCGAACAAAAGATTAAGAGACACATTTGTTGATAATGATCTTTGATTGTGTTGATCTAGAGACTGACCATAGAATATGATAGTTGGATGAATTCAAATATCCAATAGAATGTTCTCTATCTCATTCATGCCTATTAAGTTTTGATGATTTGATATGGTCATTTTAAAAGTCCTAGTTTAAAGGATTTATGAATTAGTCCTTTTATGATCGACTACTTATCCAAATCATTACATGTTTTGGTGAGCATAATCTACTCTTCCAAATTGTATAATTATTTTTGTGTGTAGTTCATCCAAATGATGCCAACCAGACAACCTATAAAGTCTCAACTCAAATATTGATATAAGTGAAGTATGTTTAGTATATGCGCACTTTAATATCACATCCATCATCCTCCCTCTATTTCAATTGTTTTCAAAAATAGAAAGCTCATTTGTTTTGAAGCATTGCAATGGTCTATCATTGGCCCTCCGTCCTATGTTTCAGTGTTTCAAGAGCTATGGGCCCACTCATTTTGATGCATTGTTCTGGTCCGAAATGTTTTCAAGAGCTATGGGCCCATCTTTATTGTGTTTGGATTGGGCCTAGCCAAGTTGGGAGGTAGATTATGTGCATGTGTTGAGGTGTAATTTCTCTATGAACATGCTGAAATATCCTCTCTCTATTGCAACACAACCCTGGAATAGTTGTGATATAAAGGCCGAGTTGTAGCACATGAGTGTAGGGCTTCTAGAGGACAATTTGCATAGGTGTTTGAGGATTGTTAGGTCGAGTTGGGGTAGCACTGTAGCTTTTACAGGAAGCTCTATATAGGGCGGAAAACCTAAGAAGATATTGTGCATAGGGATGAGTATTTGAGGGCAGATGATGATGTCCTAGAAAGGTATGTTGTATGTATTTCATGTTGATGTTTTGTTTCATTTGTTTTGAAGCATTATTATGGTATATCATTGGCCCTCCCTTCTCTATTTCAGTGTTTTCAAGAGCTATGGGCCCACTCATTTTGATGCATTGTTCTGGTACAAAATGTTTTCAAGAGCTATGGGCCCATCTTTCTTGTGTTTGGATTGGGCCTAGCCATGTTGGAGAGGAAGATTTTGTGCATGTGTTGAGGTGTAATTTCTCTATGAACAGGCGGAAATATCTTTTGTGTATTGCAGCATAACCATGGAACTATTGTGATATAAAGGCCGAGTTGTAGCATAGGAGTATAGGGCTTCTAGAGGAGGATTTGCATAGGCATTTGAGGACTTTAGGCCGAGCTGGGGCAGCACTGTAGATTTTACAGGAAACCCTAGATAGGGCCAAAAAAATTATAATTTATTGTGCACAGGGTTGATTATTTGAGGGTAGATGATGACATCCTAGAGAGGTATGTTGTATGTCTTTCATGTTGATGTTTTTCTAGGGATTGTAGGTTTGGTTTTGGAAATTTTTGAAGCTGCCTAAGCACAGTGGTTATAGGAATATTAGTGGTTGTTTGGGCAGCCCTAAGTATTGTGGAAAAGTGGAAAATTTGTCACAACAAGAGGTTTGTACATTGTATGCCTTAAGAATTGACCTTTGGAGAAGGGCAATCAAGAGGGCTAGTTAGTGGGCCCTAGTTTTGTGATTGATAATGGGCCCTAGTTTTGTGATTGATAGTGGGCCAAATCGGAGATAAGAGGGTAGCTCCAAGCCCTAAGTTTGGTCATCTTTAGAGTAGTAGAGAGGAAATAAGTGGACAACGAGTAAGACCCTAAAAGTTGTCACTCTTGGAGGAGGATTTGCATAGGTCTTTGAGGAATGTTAGACCGAGTTGGGGCAGCCCTATAGCTGTTATAGAAAGCCCTAGACAAGGTCGAAAAACATATAAGGTATTGTGCATAGGGCCAAGTATTTGAGGGTAGATGGTGTCCGAGAGAGGTATGTTGTATGTCTTTCATGTTGATGTTTTTCTAAGGGTTGTAGGTCTTTTCTTGGAAAATTCTGAAGCAGCCTAAGTACAGTGGTTGGACTGTTAGTGGTTGTTTGGGTGGCCCTAAGTCTTGTGGAAAAGTGGTAGATTTGTCATAACAACAGGGTTGTACATTTTATGCCCTAAGAATTAACTTTTGCAAGAGTAAAAGGGTAGTCAAGAGGGGTAGTTATTGGGCCCTAGTTTTGTGATTGATAGTGGGTCAAATCAGAGATAAGAGGGTAGCTCCAAGCCCTAAGTCTGGTCATCTTTGGAGTAGTAGAGAGGCAAGAAGTGGACAATGGACTTCACATTCTTGACCATGTTCATGCTATTCATGTTGTAAAATAGTAGCATTTTGCTTTGACAATTTCTTCAACCAACTTCTCTATAATGTTCAAAATGCAATTTCAAATTTGAATCATAATTTGAATATTGCAACAGAATGAATCATCATTCAAATGCTCTTGGAGGGGAGAAATTTGTCTCATAACCAGAGGTGATCTCAGACTTCATTAAATGAATACAACTCAGGAACTTGAACAATGAATTTACCTAAAAGGATTCCAAGCAATGTAGGGGCAAGCTTATGGGAGGATTGTTTCAGAATTAGCTAGGTTGTTGAAGCATTGAGAGGAGTTGCTTGAGTTTGCAAGGAAGTTAAGTGAGAGGACCAGCCTCATCAAATGCCATTATCAAATAGCACCTTATTGGTCCTGAAAATATTGCCCTAAACCTTGATATAGAATTGTTATGAGAAAAATGGAATTTAGAAGTTGTGAGAAGGTTACTCCATTTCTGCTGGCACCATAATCTATTGTACTGGGTGTGCTAGCTTCTTCATTTTCATTTGTAGACCAGCCATGAAAGGTTCTAACCTCTTATTATGTAAACTGTAGCCCAGATTAAGTGGACAAGGTGCCAAATTGACCACAATGGATGACTAGGCTAGAACTGGGTCACATTCAGGACAAAATAATGAAAACAAGAAGAGAGAAGTTTGATCACGTCCATTGCATAAGACAAAACATATATGTATGGATTAGAAGGCTGTATACTTCTCTCTTTTGTAGTAGAAGATTACAATCTAGGAGGGAATAGAGGATCATACAGATTATGTCCACTAATAGTATAAGACTGGTGATATGCAATCACATAAATCCTAGAGAAAGGTATAAATTGAGACATATTGTGCGAGAAGAGGAATTTCCTTATGGTTGTGCAACCTTAACCTGTAAGGGATTTAGATTATACCTCATAAAGAAGTAATTTAAATGACTGTGAGAAAGGTGATATATATACATTTGAGCATTGAAATGAGTTATAAATGGCCGACCTTTGGATGGTAACAATTTTCAAAGTATATCTAGGGCCTACCTTTCAATGTCAAATTTAAATGTAAGTGAGCCAACTCAATCTATTGTATTTACTATTTATTACATATGTGGATGAAGTGTCTGTCAAGCTGGCTTGAAGGGGTGGCAATATATTGAGAAGGGGGGTGAATTTTTTAAACACGAAATTTAAGGGGATTGCTAGTGTGATCATAGAGCTTATCTAGTTATCAACTAATTGATTTTGGAAGGTTGCATTGCTTCAATTGAAATTTTCACTTGGAAAAAATTTGAAGCTGTGCTAGTATTCCAATGGAAAAAGTCTAGCGTTTGAAGAGGTTTGGAGGCTACACGAAGAATCATAAAGCCATTTATTATGCCTTCATGGATTGGAATGATGGGGAAAAGAGAGGGAAAATGTGTTACGCAAACTTATTAAGTTCTATTCTTGCAGATGAATATGAAAATAATAATGAAAAGTAAATAATAAGAAGAGCACCATAATGTCACATGCTCAACATAAAACATTTAAATAGATAACCACCGGGAAATTGATAACCACAAGGACATCTAAGAATTACCAACATAAAAAATACATCCAAAAAATTGATGAAACAAAGATCAACTCTAAAAATTCGATAATACCACTTCTCTGCACTCCTACTCACTCCTCAACGACACAAATGATATAATGGAAAAGAAGAGAAATCATAAATGATCAAGGATTTCCAACTTTGGATATTGAAAATATCCCAAGACACCTAAATAGGCACCATCCTAACTATGGAAAGGATCTTCAAGAGTTTGGAGGGAACTCTTTTAATGATGTTCCACATGTCCTGGAATTTATGAGGTATATCTCGGAATTGGAAGAAAGAAATGAAGATGTCATGATCAGATTATTTATACTTTGTTTTGGATAATAGCGTAATGGCTGGTTCAAACATTCTTGCAACCCAAAGAGTATACATTCTCTCAAAAATATAGTTGAAATCTTCCTCAAACATTGTCACCCAATATTTCAGAAATTTGATGATCATGACCAACACTTGTTGGCAGCCTTGCACAAGGAAGGCCACCTTTGCATTTTTGTAGGAAATGATGGCATCCATGAAGATAATGATGGAGCTTTTGCAGAGAGAGAACACCCTCTCGTGCTAAGAGAAGGAATGGATGAAGATGAAAAGGTATTGTAAGAAGAATATCTTCCTCATCTCCTTCAACATGATGATCATCCAGATAAGGAAGACAATTTAGAGGGTGAATATCTATACTATGATGATGTTGCTATTGATATGAATAAAGTGTTGAGCTCAAAATTTAAGGAATTTAGCACTGTTGGCATCATTAAAGAGGCTACTAGCCTACTACAATTCTAGAAGAAGAATAACATAGTAGCCCTGATACAGACTTGATCCGAATTCATTTTTCACAAAGCAAAGGAATATCATATATTGTGTCTTTTGAATCCACTCCTATCTATGATGAATATGAGCATACAAATGATATTAAAGAAAATTTCTTAAATTCGGTTGTGAACCATTTGCTTTTCCTAGAACTCAGTGTCAACAATACTAATGTGATGTGTGATCAATCCAACCCCAAGGCAGAGAATGACAGGGTTGTTTATGAAGAAGATAATGAAGCAATTGCTAAAGGGAGCATACCAGATCAGCCTTTTGATGAGGGCTTAATTCTACCTTTATATTTTGTAATGATGAAATACTTACCTCTCCATTTGATGTCAGCTATGACAAATATGAAGAAAATCCAGCTTTGGAGATCTCAAGGGTCAAATGATATGCATCAGGGAAATTGTAGAAGTACAAAGAATTGTACAACATGTAATGATAGGATTTTTCTTGTTTTGGAAAGTGCAAAAAGGTTTTCTCACAGAAAACAGTAAGGTAAAAGGAGAGGGTGAATGGGATGAATTTGTTTCTGTTCAGTTATCATATATCATAGATGGCTTGACAACAAAGATTACTGGAAATTTTAGTGAGGAGCAGACTATGTTTAATTAAATAGTCCACTGAAATTGCTCAAAGAAACCCTAAAATCTTGGTTGCCATCTCTCTTCTCTGTGGAAGAAATGGACATTCTCAAGATGTTGTTACATACAATGAAATTGTTGGGAATACGAGAGTTGTTGAAAATGGACCATTTAGTCCAAAGGTGATGAGGATCCCAACATATTTTTATTTGGAATTAAATGTATATTTTCAACAATGATCAAAGACAGAGGAAATGGATATTGTAGTCTGGAGATGATGAATTTGTTACTTTGGATTATGGACTTCACTTTGGCATCTTTATCTTGAGAGTTTGGGATTCTCAAGTGATCCCAAGAAGGACGTGTGTGCCCAATAGGAGCAAGATGTTACCCCCTAGTTTGCATGAGGGTACCATCAGAAATATGTCCCTCAAAATTATCCTGCAATTCGTGGACAAATGATATCAATGAAATGTTTGGATTTCTATTACTATGATCAGCCTCTACCAGCTCTGATGATAGATATGAAAGTTTGTGGGCTTTCTCCTAAATTAGAGACAAGGCTATGATTTGATAGACACTTATGGGCAGTTGGATTTCATATCGAAGAAGATAACTAAGATAATTAATCCCATGGCTGGAACATCACCTGGTATAAGTGATGATCCTAAAACGAAGTGTAACCTAGTGTGATGAGTAGACATGGCAGTATATCGAGAAGCATTAGGGTGTTGTTTGAAATGTATAACCAAGATGTCACCCTACAACAATGTTGTCCAAAAGGATGATGGAGATATTAGACAGTTGCAGAAACTAATCAACATTTGAAGTAGATCTTCCATGACTTATAAGGCATTAAATGGATACTAGTTCTGTACAATTATTGTGAGGCATGCATATCAAAGCCTAGTCAAGGGTGAACATAAGGGTGAACAACAACCAGCTCAAAACTAAGTTGTTAAAGAAACCAAAGCTTGCATCTATTCGTGAAAGTAAAAATCAGATATCGAATCAAAATGTTTAAAGTAGTAGACCTCAATGGATGATGTGGGCCCTCACATGAGAGCCACATGCCTCACCACTCCATCTCCATAAAATATCATGCAAGCACTATTCCATGACAAACCAGGCATTCCAGTGGTTTATACTGCCTCAACCCTATACAAATTTTTAGACCTTTACCGGGATCCCAGAGGAAATCTCCTCCACCCAATCATTTTTTAGGGACTCCAGAGATGTATACCCACCAACAATTAATTAGTAAGGGACTGCAGAGATAAATGTCTCCACCCTTTAATCAGAAAGGGGCTCCAGAGACTAATATCTCCACCCTTTAGGCAATAGGGATTCCAAAGATCAATGTCTCCACCCTAACTTTACTCGGGTTTTCTATCCCCACCCCGAGACGAGTACTAGTTTACATTTCACTCTATCCCTTTAATTCATCCCATTTAAGAATTCCATGTTCCTTTACAACAACCCGTTTAAGAACATACTTAATTCAAAAGAGTGAAGGGAAATCTACTTGAATGGTTCATGAGGCACAATACTTTCTAAGGTCTTGCAAATGGGGTAGCAAGCTAAGTGGGCTTAATTATGGGGAAAACTCCACAGTTAAGTGTGCTTGAGCTAAAGGCAACCTGGGATGGGTGACCTCCTTGGAAGTCCTGGTTACCAGGTGCAAGCCCCATAAATGATGATTGATGCTATGTGATTAATTTCACTGGTTTCAATCACACGTCTTCACCCCCGTGAGCATCACCCGATGAAATGAGTGCTAAGTGGACTATTAAAAAATCATGAGAAATTAGTCAGTTACGACTACCTCTCATGGAAATGGTCATATATGAATGACTTACTTAACGCAGTTGAATCCCAAAAAATGATATCTAATTCCATGTTCCTTTATAATCTATGCTATAGAAAGACCTCGATACATAGAATGACATAAAAATATCACCATAGAACACAGTGCCAATTCCATTGAACCACACCTCTCATGCAAATGGTCATAGATGAATGACTTACTTAATGCAGTTGAATCCCAAAAAATGATATCTAATTCCATGTTCCTTTACAATCTATGCTACAGAAAGACCTCGATACACATCCTGACATAAAAAGATCACCATAGGACACAACACCAATTCCATTGAACCACACACTTTATGAGACTGGTTAATGATAGATTAATTGAATATGGGGAGAAAATTTCGAGTAAGTGGCACATAATATGAGCAAGGGATTGAAGCATTGGATAAGTTAGCTGAGTAGATCCCAGGTGTCCTCACACACTTGACACCTATCTACGATATAAATGATTTGGACTTATATATTCCCTTTCTGGCATTTTTGGAACTTATGTAGTCCTTTGTGACCTCACAACAGGTCCACTTTGGAAGTTTAGTCCCGAAGCATTGATTATTCAGTGCTTGGTTGGCTATTACGTTTATCATTATATGCACTTCAAATTTTAGAGCTCGTTACTTATGGGGGCTATGCTTTTGTGGGCATAGCTCTTTCTGTTTTGACATGGATGATTTGCAATGATTCTTTCTATGCTATGAAGCCTTGCACATACCTGTGCATGGGAATTTTCTTGGTGGAGACCATGAAGAGCATCCTATTTGTTGAGACCAAGAGCTATCTACCCCCACACAATCCGATATTATATAATTTAATTTTATATAAAATAATATTACATTTTGATCATTCATTTATCTAATGTTTTATGTTAATAACGGTAAATATTTTAATGAAAAAAAGAAGATAAGGGTGAATGTATAGCTTGACAACTTTCAACATGGAAATTAATTTATATTTATATTTTATTTTTTCTTAAGATTACGTTTTATGTTTTTCTTAAAGTTAGTTATGATGGGTTCAAATTCAGTAAGAGATTAAGTTAGTTGGTTTTTTTTAATAATAATATTTATTTTCTGTATTTTATTAATTTATTATTATAATATTTAATATATTAGGAAGAGTGTTTATTTTAAAATAAAGTTTTTAGAAATTTAATTTAATTAGTATATTTATATAAATTAAATGGTTAATAAATATAGATAGACATCAAACTATTTATCTTATAATATATTTATCTGATTAAAATTAGAGAAAAAATCATGAGTATTAACTAAAATATGGAAATTTGTCGAATAAAGATGACTCTCTATAGTTATAATTTATTTAATTTTTATGATGTTTTTTAACCTTGGCAATGTGAAACGTAAGATGAGATAAGTGTTTTGATACTTATCAACTTTTACAAACCATTTAATTTATATAGGTGCTTTATATACATTTTCGTGTTGAATATTTACAATTAAAATTAATTATTTTTAAATAAATTAATAAAAGTAATATAACGCAAATTGAAATGTATTTGAAAAGGAAATATTTACCAAAATGTGAATAAATTAAAATTTCTAAAAATCTTGTATGCTATATTTTCAAATATTTTTTTTAAAACTAACTACCCATTTAAAAAATAAAAAATAAAATACAAATTCCAAATGCACGAAACCAAAATGAAAAAATAAAACCAAAAATCAATTATATTAAAGAGGTATATCCACTTTATTATATATTATTAAAGAAAATTATATATATATATATATATATATATATATATATATATATATATATATATATATATATATATATATCTATATCTATCTATCTATATATATATATATATATATATATATATATATATATATATATATAGACACACATACAACTATAAACCTAAAACCTATGAAATATACATAATTTAAAAAAAATTGCTTTTACATAGAACCATAATTGGCCTTGGACACTCGTCCCTGTCATAATCTGTGGAAGTTATTAATACATTATTGATTACAGCCCGTAGCACTGAACAACACTTTTGCATATTTCGTATGTGATTTTATATTACACAGTCCACAAGGTTTATATGGTGGTTAATGTTTAATGCGCACATGGCCTCCGGTGGGTTAGTTGTCCCTGCCCAAACTTTGGCTAGCTGGTCATCATACGCTGGGACACGCGGCATGATGGTGACCAAGGATGTTGCATGTGTCTTCCAACTGGTTCCAATCTCCTATGACATCTATCTTGCTTTATCTTCGTTGATCTCTGCCAGGCAATCCGATGGTGGGGAGAGTTTAGGGTTTAACACCCTAACCAATTTCTCGCGCCCGACACTTGGTGGAGTCATTGTTGTCGTCAGCTTGAGGTATCTTTCTACTCTGCAATACTCTGATTTGGTGAAGGTTTCAGGCCGAAAACTGATCCTTCTGTGGTTTGCAATGGTTACAATGGTTAGTCATGTGAAGGAAGGTAACCTCGGCAATTTGACTTCATGCGGTTTTGATTGTTTTCATTATTTGAGTTCGTCTTCCACTTTGGAACTTCATCTGGTGTCGAGACTGAATGGTTGTCGCCTTTGTCCAGGGTGACTCGATGGTCTGTCAAAGCTGCAGAAGGGGCTATACTCTGACAATCCTTTTCGGGAGGTAAGCTCACAAACCACCAGATTTTCGTCTAAGTATTTATAGTCTCTCGATTCTGAATTCGTTAATTGACGAGGTTTGTTGTGTTGCAGGTAGACTGCTTGATGTGGAAACCCTCCAGTTTCAGCATCATGCATTTTATAAATTTCACAGTCGGTTAACCTCATACTGACTCCCTAGTTGTTTGTGGTTGTATGCAGGTATTTTCCCCTATCTTCTCAGTTCATGAAAGCCTGGAAAATGTTCCTTAGAGGTTTAGGGGCTTACGACTTCCATGGTCATTTCCATGTTGGAACATCTTATCTCTGGTGCATAACAATTTAGCCACAAAAAAATATCTACAAAATGATACAGGGATTGTGCATTGAGATGAGCTCTTCGCTTAGAGTTACCTAGATTTTTTGTTCTTAATTAATTAACTGTTTAATAGAACAGTCATACTCTGTGCATGGCACATGTAATTTTGAGAATGATTAGTTCTTGATCAACCATGAGTTTCTGTGGATATTTTCTTTGTTGTACCTTATTTTGTGTTAAGTTATCTACTGGATGGACTTTGAGGGGTTTTGGTTATATAAACACATTTGAGCTGTTTTGAATTGTGGCACCACTCTTTAAGTTATTCCTATAGTGGAATATATTCAGTTAAGCTTATGCATTTCAATACTTAAATGATATTTTAGTTAATTCATCTCTTATTTAATGATAGGCCAAGATTGCCTCTGTTCTCTTACTCACAATATTAGAAATTTAGTGAGTTTGTCTTAGTTTGCTCGGCCTTTCCAGAACGATTTTTTTAAAGTTTTTTTATACCAGGAGTCACTTGGATTACTTATGAAATGGCTTTCAATCTATTACACTTTTCATCTCTGCAGTAGTCATGTAGCTTTTCACACGGTTTATTGCTATTGAGACACATATACGTGTTTGACATCTCCAGAATGTTTCCTTTTGAATATGAATTTTACAATGAGTAACCTAGAATTACTCCTATAATGGTTTACGGTGTATTAACCAGTTTGTGTTTGATTTTATAGCATAATATATAGATGAATTTGACAGTAATCATATAGAGTTTCGAACAGATTGTTCCACTGTTTATGATAAGAGAAACAAACAACACTTTAAGAGCGTATGCAAGTTTAGCGGTTGTATAAAGTTATTCTCCATGCTTTACTAGTATTACTTGCTATTTTTCATGCATTACCATCATATACTGTCTACTGTTTTATTTTTGAAGTTGGTAATTTCTATTCTCTGTCTTAATGCACTTTTAAGGAATTCCTTCATTAAATTGTTTTGTACTTAAGTAATTCTTCTAGCATCAATTCCTAATAAAAAAATTCTATTTTGTAATTTAAATCGTTTTCCACAGTCCAACATTAATTCTTAATGGAACTTTCTATGATACTTATCTGTTCAATATTAGCAACCTGTAATATTCAATCCTTTCTAGAAAGTCTCTCCTTCCAACTACGAGCCTGACAATTACATCTAGACCCTCCCCTAAGCACTTTCTTTTGTTCGGAGTTAAATAATCCTAGGCACAGTCAAGTACCTTGGGCCTCCGGACTCCTGTCCACTCTCAAGTCCTGTAATTTTTGCTAACTATTCTTGAGAATACTCCCACTGGTCTATTCCACCCATCTCTAGGATCCTCTCCTGTCTTTTTCCCCATCTAAATCTCCCTTCAGGGCAGATGGGTAAATGTATTTTGTAATTGTTTCTTTTAATTAATGTAAATAGTTTCTATTTTTTTGTTAAAGTATCTGGACTCCTAATTACCAATAATTTAGGTAACCAAATATATGTTTCTTGGCCTTCCAGCCTTAGTCATTTATTATTTAACATCATATGGTAATAAAACTAAAATAATAAATGGTAAAGATCAAACTTAGTAACCACAATAATTTTTATGCATCTTGGGGTGTTACATCTCCACCCCCCCCATATGAGGAACACCATCCCTGGTGTTCTCTCAACTTTCAGAAAATAACGTTGAATAAGCTTTCTGCATAAATTCCTCCTCTTCCTAGGTGGCCTCATCCGGGCCAAAGTGCTTCCACTGCACTTTAACCTGGGTGATGGCTCGCTTTTGCAAGGTGGTTTCTCTCCAATCGAGAATATGAAGAGGTTCTGCCAAAAACTCTCCTTCCGTTTCAACCTGCACAAAAACAATTCATAGTCACAACCTTTTCAAAACAGTCTATCCCAAAAGTCATATATTCAACTTCACTGATTACCTGAATATTTTCGTAGTTTATAATATGTTGAGGATTATACACATTTTTTAGCAAAAACAAGTGGAACACGTTGTGGACCCAAATGTGGCTTGGTAACATAATTTTATAGGCCACCGCCCAATTCGTTCCAAGACTTGAAAAGGCCCACAGTACCAGGGTGCTAACTTAGCACAACCTCGCCATTGTAAGGAAATTTTTCAGGGCTTTACTCTTAAATATACGTGATCTCCTGGCTGAAATTATTTGTATGTCCTCTTTTTGTCTGCATATACTTTCTGCCTATCTTGGGAAACCCTTAGATTTTGTCGAACCTTCTTAACAGTCTCCTCCATTTCTGCTAGCATGTCAGGACCCAATGCTAGCCTATTAACCGGATTATTCCAATCTATGGGTACCCTGCACTTTCTTCCATACAACACCTCAAAGGGGCTCATGCCAAGTGATTCATGATGTCCATTATTATACACAAATTCCACTAGGTGGAGATAGTCTTCCCACTAATGTGGTTGTTACGTCACAAACATGCATAGCATGTCCTCTAGTACTTGATTTATCCATTCAGTCTGTCCATCTGTTTGAGGATGGTAGGTAGTACTAAATTGGATCTAAGTACCCAATCCTGAAAAGAGAGTTTTCTAGAATGTGGATGTAAATTTTACATCCCTATCGGAAATAACCACCTTGGGTATTCAGTGCATATGAAAAAATTCCTTCATAAATATGTTGTGATTTCCACAGTTTTGTAGGTGGACTTCACAGGTATGAAGTGAGCAGTTTTACTCAATTTTTCTACTAACACCATAATCGAGTCGTGTTGCTTCCTAGTGTGAGGTAAGCCAGTGATGAAGTCTATAGATATGGTCTCCCATTTCCATTCCAGAATGGGTAATGGTTGCAACAAGCCGATGGATGTTGTTGTTCTTCCTTCACCAGATGACACTCTAAACATTTGGAGAAGTACTCTGTAACATCCTTCCTTAACGCGGGCCAAAAATACCCTTTCTTGATAGCTACAAACAGTTTTTGGTAACCCGAGTGTCCAGCACATGGTTTCCTATGAAATTCATCCAATATCAATTGTTTAATCGAATTTTGGTTAGGAACATAAATTCTATCCTTAAAAGTAAGGAGTTTGTCAGGATTTATTTCGAAACCTGATTTTTCCCTTTTCAACAAAGCTTCATTTGTCTATTTCCAAAGGAAAGTATACTCCGGATCTTTCATATATGCTCCCTTTATGATTTCAAGAATATTTGAGCGTACTTGGCTCATTTGGACCTCATAAATACAATGTACTTTTCTGTTCAATGCGTCGGCCACTAGATTTTCCTTCCCTTTAAGATTCTTCATTTCGAAATCGAATTCACTTAAAAATGTTGTCCATCTGGCATGTCGAGTGTTTAAGCTAAACTAGTTGAAGAAATTTGTAAGGCTGCTATGATCCGTTAACAACAGAAATTTCTTCCCCAACAGGTAGTGTCACCAAATTTTAAGTGCATGCACTACCACTATCAATTCAAGGTCATAAGAAGAATATCGTTGTTCATACTCCTTCAACTTTCATGATTCATAAGCAATAACCTTTCCTTCTTGTGTCAGCACTCCGCCAACACCTTCTTTACTTGCATCTGTGCAAACCATGAAAGACTTTTCCGGATCTGCTACCTTTAACACAAGTGCAGTGGTAAGCAAGTGTTTTAGTCTTTCAAAACTTTGTTGACACTCGATTTTCCATTGGAAAGCACGCCCCTTTTTCTGTAAGGAGGTCATTGGAAAGGTGATTTTTGAAAATCCCTTAATGAACTGACGGTAGTACCTGGCTAAACCCAAGAATGATCTGATATCAACGACATTCTTTGGAGCTGTCCATTCCATAATGGTTTTCATCTTCTCCGGGTCCACCGCTATTCCATCTGCTGATATAACATGACCCAAGTATTGAATATGATCTTTGAAAATGTCACACTTGCTAAATTTAGCATATAACTGATTTTCCCGCAGAGTTTGCAATACTATTCTCAGATGTTCTTTATGCTCCTCCTGATTCTTAGAGTATATTAAAATGTCATCAATGAAAATCAGTACAAATTTATCAAGGTAGGGCTGGAAAATACCGTGCGTCAGACTCATAAAGGTGGCTGGGACATTTGTGGGGCAAAATGGCAACACCACGAACTTGTATTGACCATAACGATTACATAATGAATTCTTGTAAATGTCTTCCTTCTTTATCCTTATTTGATGGTAGTCGGATCTTAAGTCAATTTTTGAGAATACTTTAGCTCCTTGCACTTGATCAAATAGATCATCGATACGTGGTAAAGGATATTTATTCTTAATGGTTAGTTTGCATAATTGACGATAATCAATGCATAATCTAAGGGTGCTGTCCTTTTTCCGTACAAACAATATGGTAGGTCTCCAAGGGGACACACTGGGGCGGATATACATTTTGTCTGGAAGCTCCCGAAGTTTGAGTTCTATTAACTCAGGTATGCTCATACGATAAGGGGCCCTGGATATAGGGGATGCACCCAGAATTGGTTCGATGGTGAAATCAATATAACGCTTTGGTGGTAAACTTGGAATAGATTCAGGAAATACATCAACAGATTCCTAAATGATAGGAATGTTTTCCAAGGAGGTCATTTTATTTTTGGTGTTTATAAATACCACCTAAACAACATATATTTGATAACCCTTTCTCATATATTTTCCTAGTTCACTAGCTGTGATAGGATGTAACTTGGTATTGGTTTTAATTCCTTGGAGTTCCTTCCTTTGGCCTGTTTCAGCGATAAAACTGACAGTTTTCTATTTGCAATCCACTAGGGACCAACATTTTTCCAACTAATCCATCCTGATTAGAATGTCATAAGAACCCAAAGGAAGTATATTAAGGTCAACATAAATAGGTTTCGCTGAAATGGTTATGGGACAACATTCTGTTTTTACAATTACCCTTCTTTTTGTCCTGATGGCTAATTGAACTAGCCATGGTTTTGGGAACTTACTCCTCTACAGTTGACACTTTTCTACCACCTTGGGACTAACATAGCTTAAGTTAGCACCTGAATCAAATAAAATAGAGATAGGTTACTTAGCAATCATACCTTCACATTCGATCATGGTCAAATGATATCCTTCTTGGTGATCATCGAGAGCATCATTGGTTCTGGGCATGCTCCTTGCCACTTCTCTAACCGTGAATGCTTCTTGCATATTTGATAGTTGTTCTTTCCTTGCCTTGTGTACACAATTTTTGTAATAGTGGGGTTCTCCACATCCCTAGAATTGTAGCAGTGGTTTTGACTGATGGTCATTAAGAGATTTAATAACTCCTTCTCACTATCTTTTTTCAGAATATGCAGCTTTGGGTTGATTCCTTGCTGGGAATTTGCTGAGAGGTTTTTGCTGTATATTTATGTCATTAGAAAATTTTGGGTGTCTGCTTGGGATTAGGCTTCTGCCCTTCTTGTTTGAACCTCCTTTAGGTCCTTCATTTTTCTGTTTCATTTGTTGGTAGAAGATGCGGGCTTTCCGCACTGCATCATCCATTGTTTTGGGGTAGTCAAACTCAAGTTTCTCCTTCATAAAATTGGGTAGGCTACTGATGAAGCATTGAATTTTGGCCTTTTCCTCTTTCATGTAAGGCACATAGCGCAACAAGGAGGTGAATCATGTCACATATTCATCCATGGTTAAGGTTCCCAATCTTAACTCGTGAAATTCTTTTGCTTTTTCGTCATAATAATGTTCAGTTAGATACTTGTCTTTGAAATGCTTTTGGAATTCATTCCATGTAACCTGCTCTTCGTCAATTTTCCTCATTGTTTTGATTTCTTCCCACCAAAGGGTAGCCTTACCCCTTAGATGATAAACTGGTAATTATCCCTTTAGTTTATCAGTGTACTCATAAATTTGAAAATATTTTCCTATATCAATTAACCATGCTTCCACTGCCTCTTTAGATTCCTCTTCAAGGAGTGATGGTTTAATATTTTTAAATTCTCCTTGTAGTTCAGATTTCTGTCTTTTTGTCTTGTGCTGGTCGAAAGCATTGTCCGAGTGTCCTTCATCTTCCCCATGTTTTTCTGCTCACTCAACATTTTCCTCTCCATGTTGAGCCGTTGGGGTCTTCTCCCTGTCTTTAGCAATGGGGTCTGGATATCGTTGATATTGTCAATATGACACACTCTTGAGAATTTTCTCCTGTTCTAAATGTAGTCATTCATTGCCAATTCTTAAATTTGTCATTTCAGCACGCAACCGCTGAACAGTTTTGAGTAACACCGCATTAGATTGACAAGATTCCTCACCCAGTTGTATCCAAATATCGGGATTAGCATTCACTTACATTGTATGGGCGGGTTGGGTGGTCCTAGGCTCCTCTGCATTCTGACCCTTTTTCTTTGTATTGATGCGGTCTTTGTGTTCACACATAAATTTATTTAGTTAATTAAAAAAAAACACATTCGTTTCAAGTATATATATTTCCCAAAGAGTCTCAGCGTACAAACCTGACCTCTGATACCATTTGTAATAGTTATAAACCTAAAACCTACGAAATATACATAATTAAATAAAATTGTTTTTACATAAAACCATAATCGACCTTGGACATTGGTCCATGTATTAATCTGTGGAAGTTATTAATACATTATTGAATATAGCCCGTAACACCGGACAACACTTATGTGTATTTCGTGTGTGATTTTATATTACACAGTCCATAAGGTTTATATGGTGGTTAATGTTTAATGCACACATGGCCTCTGGTGGGTTAGTTGTCCCTGCCCAGACTTTGGCTAGCTGGTCCTTGTATGCTGGGACGTGCGCCATGATGGTGACTAAAGATGTTTCATGCATCTACCAACTGGTTCCAATCTCCTGTGACATTTGTCTTGCTTTATCTTTGTTGATCTCTGCCAGGTGATCCGACGATGGGGAGGGTTTAGGGTTTAACCCCCTAACCAATTTTTCGCATCCAGCACTTGGTGGAGTCATTTTTGTCATCAGCCTAAGGTATCTTTCTACTCTGTAATGATCTGGTTTGGTGAAGGTTTCCGGCCAGCAATTGATCCTTCTATTATTTGTAATGGTTACGACGGTTATTCCTGCGAAGGCAGTTGACCCCGACAATTTAACTTCATGCAGTTTCCATTGTTTGCATTACCTGAGTTTTACTTCTGATTTGGAACTCCATTTGGTGTCGAGACTGAATGGTTGTTGCCTCTATCCTGGGTGTCTCGATGGTCTGCCAATGCTGTGGAAGGGGCTCTACTCCGACAATCCTTTTCGGGAGGTAAGCTCACAAACCTCCAGATTTTCTTCTGAGTATTTATAGTCTCTCGATTCTGAATTCATTAACTGATGAGGTTTGTTGTGTTGCAGGTAGGTCGCTTGATGCGGAAACCCTCTAGTTCTGGCATCATACATTTTATAAATTTCACAGTCGGTTAACCTCATACTAACTCCCTAGTTGTTTGTGGTTGTATGCAGGTATTTTCCCCTATCTGCTCAGTTCATGAAAGCTTGGAAAACGTTCCTTAGAGGTTTAGGGGCTTACGGCTTCCATGGTCATTTCCAGGTTGGAACAACTTATCTCTGGTGCATAACTATTTAGCTACAAAAAGATTATCTACTCGATGATATAGGGACTGTGCATCGAGTTAAGCTCTTCGGTGAGAGTTACTTAGATTTTTGGTTCTTAATTAATTAATTGTTTCTTGATCGACCATGAGTTTCTGTGAATATCTTCTCTGTTGTACCTTATTTTGTGTTAAGTTATCTACTAGATGGAATTTGAGGGGTTTTGGTCATATCGACACATTTGAGCCGTTTTGAATTGTGGCACTACTCTTTAAGTTATTCCTACAGTGGAATATATTCAGTTAAACTTATGTGTTTCAATACTTAAATGATATATTAGTTATTTCGTATCTGATTTAATGATGGTCCGAGATTTGCTTTGTTCTCATACTCAGAGTATTAGAAATTTAGTGAGTTTGTCTTAGTTCGCTCGACCTTTCCAGAATGATTTGTTTAAAGTTTGTTTATGCCATGAGTCACCTAGATTACTTATTAAATGGCTTGCAATCGATTATGCTTTTCATCTTTGCAGTAGTCTTGTAGCTTTTCACATAGTTTATTGCTATTGAGACACATATACTCATTCGGCATCTCCAGAACATTTCCTTTTGAATATGATTTTTACAATGAGTAACCTAGAATTACTCAATGGTTTACGGTGTATTAACTAATTTGTGTTTGACTCTATAGCATAATACATAGATGAATTTGATAATAATCATATAGGGTTTCAAACAGATTGTTCCATTGTTTATGATAAGAGAGATACACTTAACGCTTTAAGATCGTATGCATGTTTAGCTGTTGTATAAAGTTATTCTCCATGCTTTACTAGTATTACTTGCTATTTTTCATGCATTACCATTGTATATTTTCTACAGTTTTATTTGCGAAATTGATAATTTCTATTCTCTGTCTTAATGCACTTTCAGGGAATTCCTTCATTAAATTGTTTTGTACTTAAGTAATTCTTCTAGCATCAATTCGTAATAAAAATTTCTATTTTGTCATTTAAATTGTTTTCTATAGTCCAGCATTAATTTGTAATGGAACTTTCTATGATACTTATCTGTTCAATATTAGCAACCTGTAATATTCAATCCTTTCTAGAAAGTCTCTCCTCCCAGCCGCGAGCTTGGTAATTATGTCTAGACCCTCCCCCGAGCACTTTCTTTCGTCGCAGTTAAATAATTCCAGCCACAGTCAAGTACCTTGGGCCTTCGGACTCCTGTCCCACCTTAAGTCATGTACTTTTGCTGACTGTTCTTGAGAATACTCCCACTGGTCTATTTCACCCAGCTCTAGGATCCTCTCCTGACTTCATTTTCCCCATCTAAATCTCCCTTCAGGGTAGATGGGCAAATGTATTTTGTAATTGTTTCTTTTAATTAATGTAAACAGTTTCTATTTTTTTGTTAAAGTATCTAGACTCCTAATTACCAATAATTTAGATAACCAAATATATGTTTCTTGGCCTTCCAGCCTCAGTCATATATTATTTAACATCATATGGTAATAAAACTAAAGTAATAAGTGGTAAAGGTCTAACTTAGTAACCACAGTAATTTTTGTGCCATCTTAGGGGGTGTTATATATATATATATATATATATATATATATATATATATATATATATATATATATATATGAAATAAAAAGTTATATATATATATATATAAGTTATATATATATATATCTATATATATATATATATATATATATATATATATATATATATATATGAAATAAAAAGTTATATATATATATATAAGTTATATATATATATATCTATATATATATATATATATATATAACTTTTTATTTCTCTCTCACACACACACACACATATATATATAATTTATCTTGTTTCCAATGAAAAATAACTAAGCACATTAAAATAGGATAAACTTATTTATAAAATAAATTTGTTAGAGTAATTGTCAAAAATTGAGTGGACTAACTTCTATCTTGAAAACATTGTATTAGAGCCTTGACCCATGTTTAATTTTCAAAGTTGCCTTTGAAAAGTAATATTGGAATAATTATCACACTCACCTTATATAAAATCTACTACTAACCCCCACTAAAAATATATTAAAAATTTGGAAATTTACTAGTATTTATAAATTTTAATATAACTAAAAGCATTCAATAAAATCAACAACTCACTTTAAACCATATTCATATTTTATTTTTCCTAAAATCAATACCAAACACACTTTATACCATATTATTTTGGTAATTACACCTGAAATCATATTCATATTTCCAATTTCTCAGTGCAATATTTCTCAATTACTAAATAACTTTCAATCATATTCATAGTTTCAATTTATTAGTGCAATATCTTCCAAATGTCAAACATCTACATATATCTCACCTCCTATATTTATTTTTCCTAAAATCAATGCAAAACCCACTTTAAATCATATTCATATTCAATTTATCAATTACACTTTAAATCATATTCATATTTCCAATTTTCCCCATGCAATGTTTCTCAATTACTAAATATCTAGTTATATCTCAACTCCTATGTTTATCTTGCATAAAATCAATGTAAATTAGTAAATATCTTGTTATATATCAACTTTTATGTTTATTTTGTATAAAATCAATGCCAATGTCTAACTATTAGAGCAATAAGAGGGAATAAACTAGCAATTGCCCTTAAATATGTAAAGGTAAACTAAAGGAATCTAAGATTTGGGAAGATTATCTTGCCACTCACTCGAATGCAGAGATTGTTAATATTTTTTATGAGTGTAACAAAATTGTTTCTCTATAAGAGTATCTAGATGACAAATATCTAAAACCACTCAGAGAAGTTAGAAAGGGGCATACAAATCCCTAAAGAGGACTCCACCTCTTAGGTTTTAACGACTCATGAGCAGAATTAGGCTACTATTAGGATTGAAGAAGTCATTTTCGGTATTCAGAAAGAGGTGACTTCATTGTGAGTCCCTTCGATATAGTCTAGTGTAAGACAAAGAGGAATGGGAATGACAACGTAGGAGGTGGAACTAGAGTTGAGTGATGCTCTTCTAGAGGTGGAAAGAGAGACACTCTTCTAAGAAAAACAATTTAATTTTGTTAATCATTTTCTCGTTAAGTTCATTTATGTACTAGTTTTGAACTTCTAGGTTTCATGTTTTGTAGATATGGGAACCATGATAATACAAAAGTAATTTTAGAAGAAGAAAAAGAAATTTAAGCTAAATGGGTAGCACATCTCACATGTGGTGATTGCAATTACCTATTTTTTTTTGGAATAGGAGATCTCTTCTAAAGTAGACTATCTTGAATTCACCAACCAATTTTTAGGTCGTGCCTGTGAAATCCCAAGCACACCGTCTGTGATGTTAGACTTAGGCTTGCAAATAAAACTATCAATCCTTAAATGCTTCAAATCACCGTCCAAGTCCCCATAATTTTCCATTTTGGGGTAAAAGAAACACCAATGACATTGATTTTGGCCAAAGCTTGAATAAATTATAGGCACATCCACTCCATCAAATTGATGAAAAGAAAACAACACAACAACGACATTACTTTATGATTAATTTACAAAAATTAAATATTTCCTTACACTCTAGTTGAAGCTCCATCACATCTTTACTTAGTTTTTCATTGTTCTTAAATCTTTTTGTTCCATCTTTTACGATCTCATAATATAGTATTAAAAAAACTTATATATTAATAATATATATTAAAAAAATTATTATAATTCACTTTAAAATATTTAAATAAAACAAAAAATAGTATTCTAATATTTTCATAGATTTATTTTTTAAAACCCAATAAAATTAAATTTTATAATAAATTAACTTAGAAACCAATTAAAAATAAAATATCTAGAATTTTTCTTTTTAATTTAAGATGAAATTTAGAAAACTTTAAACCACATGTATCATGCCATATCTCAAAAATATTTATATATTAATAATATATATTAAAATTTTGTATAATAAATATTAGTTTTTTTATTACAGACAAGAGAATGAAAATAGACGGATCTTATTGGTGAGATCTGCCCAACCAAACCCATCATAAAAACAATTTCAATATTAAAAAATGAGAGTAACTAAATTTTGAATAAAAAATAATCAACCGACACACTTCCACTAATCATCAACCAACACTTATTCACTATGTTTCCTGCGCACAGGGTGGTGCATTGAATTATGTCCCCGATTGTTCCATCAACTCTGCACGGCATCTACTTGCAACTATTTGAACCATCGCTTGTAATTGATATAATTCAATCTGGATGTAGTTGTTGTGGTAAATTCACTCAACTATTTTCACTTGCTTCGAGTAAGACGAACCGTGATTTGAACATGAAGAGTTTTGCAAAAATGAAAAATCTCATGTAAGGCCTTCAATGATGGCCGTTGTAAGGTATACAATAATTGTCATCTTTGTGTTGGTCGTATAAGTAACGTATATCAGATTGCTCATCTATTCCTAATAAAACTAAAACTAAATTGTTTTTTTTTCTAATTATCACCGGCTTAATTTTTCACTTTTTGTTTCTTGGTCTATCCGAAAGAGAGCAATGCACATTTGCAACGCTATTTCTTTACAAAATAAATGGTTTAAAAGTACAAGTACAAAGTATCAACCAACGTAACTATATCATATAAATTAAACTAGCATTTGAATGAGGAGGTGTAAAGAATCGTTGATAATCTGTTTTGGTTTTTTTAAAGGTTGGAAATCGTGATGGTAGACCTAGCAGTGTTTTTGATCAAATTTTGATCAGTCCCCAAAATTAAGAAAATTATTCTAACGTCCATAAAGAAATGAACCAAGAATCATCCAATATAAATAGAACATAATAAGAAGATAATGTTGGCTCGTGCCACTATAACTACATGGAATTAGACATGGGAGCGCCTGGACAACTTGATAAAATTGATCAGCCTTAAATTACCAGCAACAAAGAAATCATTATTTTTGAAAGCATTAAAATTGCTAATGTCAAAATCAATAAACATGCACTTTCACTGACGGCCTGGTTACCTTATAATGCTAATGCTAAATCTGCATGCAACCTTCTTGACACAAATCAAAAACACAATTGTTAAAGGAGGGTGACAAGAACACAACATTATTCTATAGAACTTGAAGAGAAGCCTGAACAAAATGTACATATTTTTTCAGGCAAATGGACCTTGGTGGAAGACCATATCTAAAATAAATAGGCGGAGACCTTTTAGAAACCCTATTGACAGACCTTGAAGTCTATAAAAGAGATAGACAATACTTACTACTTCCTCTGTCCTAAACGTGATCTATAAGGATCTCAACAACAAACTTATGGCACCAACTTCAACACTAGAATAGGTGATGTTCTTTTTTCTAGAAATGTAAGGGCCATGACCAGATGAGTTTCAAGCAATTTTCTTCCAACACATAAGGGGCACAGTTAAAACATCTTGGAATCAGTTAAAGAAACCAGAACTTGAATCAATAGAAGGAACTTGGAGATGAGAAAAATTCCTAAGTGTTTCAACCCAACTATTCTATCAGTCCTCTGAAATATCCGTTGAAACCCTAGACTGGGTTATCTTAATTCGAGATCTAAACCAGTTGTGACAAAAAAACCACAAATAACAATAGAAGTATACAAACTTTGATGGTATTTCTCAACAATGTTGCATGCCCAAAGGATCTAACCACTTTTGATCGCAATTTGGTGTTAAGACATAAATAATGGTAGACCTTGACTGTCTGAAGTTCATACTTGTGTACATTGAGCTTTGTTTTTTTCGGGTTGTGTTTCATTCAAAACTCCAGTGAATCTACATATAGTTTGATGTGGTAGCAAAGGAAAAAAAATATAGCCAAGTGAAATCTATGCAAAAGCTTATCTTATGAGACCGGTGCAACTTCAACAATATCTTTACATCAATGGTTGATTGGAAGGAAAAAATGATGTTGGAGGGAATGAAGCTAGGTTGTGTATCATTCAGGTTGGAACAAAAAAAAAAATCTTACACCTCCTAAAGCTCCCTTCTTGTAATCAAGATCTGGAATCTAGAGAGAAAGCAAACACTTGGAATTCATTTGCAAAATTCGACAACATACAAGTAGTGAAAAAGGAACAAATTATATTTTAAATTTAAAACTTGCACTTCACCATGTTAATTTCGACTGAACTCTGTCTATCATTCAGTTATAGTATGCCACAAAGCTTACAACTACGTGCATTGTTCAAAAGATTACAAATATCATATAAAGCTTGACATCTATATGTTGTAATGACATTGGTTTTTTCTTTGTGGCTTCCATGAAACAGATGACAAGAATATCAACATCAATATAATCCTTGTGAGCATGAACGCGCACTTGGAAGCCATTCATATAGTTGACAAAAAATATCACTGTCAATATAATCATTGTGAACATTAACTTGCACCTGAAAACCATCCACATAGTTGACAATAAACACTCCTAGAATCTGCAACAAGAAAATCGTAATTCATATGAAGCCCGGAAAGAGATATGCATAGAACAATTTGATTGTAAGTACAATTACTTTTTTATGGGGACAACATAAGTAACCCATTTACTCACTTGAGGCAAGTTGGTTACAAAGAATGACAAACCTTTTTTTGGATTCCCATATATTTCTACCTTATCAATTGGGTCAATCATGTTTTGTAACATCAGTGTTGTATTGGATGGAGTGTTGTATAAATATATATCCATTTCTTGTATCAAGTTGAGGGTTTGAAATCAACGACATTCAATCAATTTCATTTTTTTATAATCGATCCATTTAGCGTACCATTGCCTTTTCAACATTCCTAATCCATGTATTTTCAGATTCGATAAGCAACAATGACTCTAGTGCATGAGGTCTTTACATTTATGAGGTGATGAAGGGTTTTGTTAGAAGATGGCCATCCAAGTTGTTTGAAACACGTCTAGAAACTTTATTTTTAACATTGAGGGAGATAAAAGAATGGTTGCATTGGGTTAGTGGGAGTTTTTGGAGCATATGGCATGTTTCTTGTGCACCAATGTACCTATCAGCAACAAGTTCAATCATGAGTTTGCAGACGAGAGACACAGTAGGTGCATAAGGGGGGCGGGGATTTGTGAAGGTCATGCGAGCATTTGGCTGTAAATTTTGGACTTTGCCTCTGCTTTCGTCATATACTTTGCAATGTATTTCAATACATCATGGCATGATAAAACCAGTTGGAAGTCAATGTTGGCCCTCTAAATTGCAAGCATATGAGAGATGTGCACATTTATATTATCATCATTTCTAGCAGGAGTGTACATTTTTCAACCAGAAGCATCGATGTGTAGAGAAGAGGTATCACACAATTCCCTAGGGGCTCTATAGCGGCAAGTAGGAGAGTTATTTTTTTTGTGAAGGCATGTAGAGGAATGACAATTTGTGTGCTTTTGGAAACAGTTCACAAGTTCCTCATAGTCTTGGAGTTCATTTGATGCAAAGATTTCATTTGTGGCAAGGAGGCATGGATTGTGTACAGTTGAGCGACATATTCTAGGAGTTCTCTTCTGGAGAGGTCAAGGGTTCCAAGCAGTGATGTAGGTATCGAAAAATTCTTTGGCTGCACGAACATATGCAATGTTATCCCAATTAAGGGTATCCATATTAGGCACGTCTTCGAACCATACAAATCCATGTACATGTGCAGAGCCTCTATGTTGCCATTTGTTTCAGAACTTTTGTTTTGTGATATTCAGATATTGTTTGTCCTTGAGAAAGTTTGTCCTTGGCAGTTATCCATGCTGCAGGTGGCTGACCATGGAGATACCTTCCAATCACCTTAAGAGCAAACGGTAATCCTTTGCATTCTGCTATTACCTGGAATAGAAATGTTGCCAAATGATTAGCTTCTCACACCTTAATTTTGATAGATTCTAATCCTCAATTCCAAACATGGTGCATTGTCATTCTACTATCCTAAGATCAAGGTTCATGTTGCATTGCATTTAAAATGGTAGGAAGAAATACCTCTTTGACTAGGTTGCAATCTGCTGTATCTGGAAGCGCATTAGATGGAAAGTGTATTCTTAGATGTCAACTTTTGAAATTCTTGGTTGGTTAATCATGGAAATGTCAGTGGGGAAGAGGGTGGGTAAGGCCATGGAGAAGAGGCCCTATGTGTTGTATTCATTGACTGGAGAAAAGTCAATGATGGGCCATTGAAGTGAATGGGTGGGTGTGGAATTGGAGGATTCTATGTAGGGAAGGATTTCATCAATTTCCGTATGAGAATTTGGTAGAGTTGTAATAAAGGAGGATGGTTGAAGGTCATATGAGTTTGGGTGGAGAATTTCATGATCAATAGTTTTAGAGAGGGCTTCATGGGGTCCAAGGGATTTGGGGGAGAGATGGTGTAACATACTAGAAATGTTTGAAGGGGTAATAGGTAAAGAGGAAGGCGCAAACAGGTTAAGTTGAACATATTTGTAGTATGGGTCATTTTCTAACTTGAACTACAAAGCCACGAGAACATGTGATCTACTGACAAAGAATTCATAGGATATGTGGTCATTGTTGGTTTTATTTACAACAAGGATGTCTATTTCTGAGAGCATGTGGGGAGGGAGGTGAAAAAATTAGTTATATCTTGAGGGAAGCTAATAGTATGGTTGTAATATTTGAATTAACCTTCATGTGCATGTGTTACATGAAGAACAGGGTTGTAACAGGTAATAGACATCTCTTCAACTTGAGTTAGGAAAGAGAGGACATGGGTTTGGTTTCCTAGGTCCATGTTGTTTGAGGAGGAGAAGCGATGGAGAGTTCGCTTAGAGCAACAATGAGAACAGACGACGTTGCTAGAATTTTTTTTGTTTTCATGGATGGGTAAGCTTCATGACAAGTGGAGCTGACTTGTATGGGGCTAAGTGCATCAATTATTTCATGAAAGTGATGATGTGCATGATGGAGATGGATTTTGTGGAATTGCTGAGAAGTTGAAGAGGAAGCCACATGGGGGGATGACTGCACATGGAAAGTGGGAGGTGATGAAAGGGTATCAGTTGGAATTGATTGGGAAGTGAGTGGGAGTGGAGAGGAAATTAGAAGACTTTGGGTGGATGCTAGGGGAGGGAGACGGATCTAGGAAGGAATAGGAGTTTGGTTTAGATTGGTTTGAGAGGGAAGGTTGGATTGACGATTGTTGTAGAGAAGACTATGACGTGCATTTATTTTATCCTTGTTAAGTTCGTAGTGGCATCATCATTGTTCCTTATGCACACTATTCTCTCGGGCGGTTTGCATAGTTGTTCAAACAAGAAAAGTTGTCTCAACATCAAAGGTGTAAGTGAATTAAGAGAAAGGAAAGTAAAGCATGCATAAGAAGGATTTTTTGTTTGTTTGTTTAAAATTGTTTTTGTTTGTTTATTTTTTTTTCTTTTATGTGTTTTGTTTTTCATTACAAAGCATAGTAGCATATATATGGTGCGAGTGTTGCTTTTAGGGAAAGTGCATGCATAACATAACGTGATGAATGTGAATGCTAGGTGCAATATGAAGACGAGAGTGAATGATATTTTTTGTTTGTTTTGTTATTTCACTTGTTCGAAGTAAAATTTTCCATTTCGGGATGTTCAAATTCTTATTGGTAATTGTAAACTTAACCACATGACCATAATTAGAAGTATTAGGTGTGTATTGTTTTTCATATACAACATATATATCATATTCATAGGTTCATTCGACTAATGTGTGTGTGTGTGTTGCAAAGAAGGTTAAATGATGAACAAGGATCACGAAAAGCAAGTGATCACATGCCCATATATATACAAGGGACATTACAAGTGAGAAAATGGCCATTTATGCACATGAGAAAAAAAAAAAAAAAGCGAGTAGATGCCCATTTGTTCATGAGAACCATTACACTTGAGAGAGGGCGAATATAGTTACGAGAAAGTGGTACTAAAGTAGGAAGCATTGCCGAAGATGAGGTTTAGAAAAAAGGTAGAGATAGAATTGTAGACAAGAGGGTTCTGTTAGAGCCTAGATTTTCCTCAGGCTGAAAAGGCAAGGTTCTAGGTCAACATCAAACCACGCTCAGCCTCGTAGCTAGCCCTACGAGGACATGAGAGGGCTCTCTCTAGGTCAATCTCAGCGAAAGATAATCGATAGGGCTTGAGATGACTGAAATTCAAACTAATTTTAGGCTAGGTATGAAGTGCAAGGATTTGATTTAAGTTTTTGAGGGTTTTGTTGGAAAAAAGGGAAAGGCAAATTTGGGTCCAGGGATGAGGCCAAATTTTTTGCAGAGTTCCAGTTGGGGCAAGGTAGGCAGTAGTTTTGATTCTTGAATTTAAATGAATGGATAGAAAATACTGCTGAGGAGCTGAAGAGGGCGTGAAGGTATCAAGAGTCCTCCTCAAACTGAAGAAAACATTGAGAATTAAACAAAAGTACAGGAAGAGCACAACAAACTCATGGATTCTACCTTTGCACTTAATTTGTTTAATTCAGAAGAAAAGAGAAGGGAAATGGCATACATAAAACATCAATGAACTTACAATTACATGAAGAAAAACACCATCAAAACACAGAGCCACATGGATCCCAACAAGTGCTGCAAAATCCTGGTCTTTCCTTTGCCAAAATTGCAAAAATGAAATGTACAATCAAGTGCCAAACAATCCCAAGTATCCAACCTTCTACCAAAATCCAACCCCTACACTATGGAAATCATAAAATATATACATTTTCTCATCCTTGTACTAAGGGATTGAGCTCAACCATTTTCTTCAAAATAGAATTAGTTACATTAAACTTGGGCCGAATTTCTGAAAATAGGTGTTGAAGATGAACTCGTATCTCCTAAACCATAGAACTTGCTACAAAACTGAAAGAGGTTTTTGTAGATAAGATCATTTTGGAGAAAAACCTATCTCAAATTTGGGAAATTCGTTTCCAGTAGCTTGCAATTTGTTCCACAAAATCATCTCTAAAACAGAAAATCATTAAAAATTTAAATCTATGAAAATGAGCTGTAAAGATCTAGTCACATATCCCAATCCATGACACCTGTGAAAAAATTGAAAGCGGTTTTTTTTATATGGCTCATGCTTAACAAAAAAATCCTTGGGTTTTGCAAAATTACTTTCCATCTGCTGTAAAATTGCCTCGCACTAAAATGACTAAAATAAAAAAAAATATGAAAATTTTGCTTTGTTTAAATGTAGGCTCCAAATATCACTGTATATCTCCCACATAGTAGCACCTGTCCATGAACTGAAGGATGTTTTTTTTATTTAGTATGTGATGAAAAAACCTCTTTCACTTTTGAAAAATTCCTTACCATTCTTTTAGAAACTGAATTTGAACTAAACTTGTCATGTGTGCAACAACTGACCTCAAAACATGCATAACCAAAAATCACTCATTCATTTCTTCTAATCTAGGAACCGGTTACGGGAGTGTGATATACCATTGGAAATATTTTTCTGAGCTTCTTCTGATGGAAACACTTGTGACATGTTTTTTGTTGAACATCATCTGAAAAACATCTAACAAAACCAGACATAGTAAGAGCTCATGTTGATCCCTAATGACAGGCTGCGAAGACTGGAACTAACAAGTTCGACAAGGTGCAAATGGGCTGGTGGGGATTAAAGAGAGTGAAGGGTGGGAAAAAGAGTTTGCAATAGTGAAAGGGAGGGGCATAATAGGGAAATTGTTAACAAGGTGAAGGATGGGGATCAATGGAGAGGGGGGGAGGAATATGAGAAGAAAAGTGTTAAAGGGCAAGGGTGTATAGAGTAAGAGATGGGGAATAATGAGGGAGAGGGGAGAAAGGAATGTTTATATGCGACGGAAAGCCTTTTTTTGGAGGGAAGGGGTGGCTTGAAGGTATTGAAGGAGGACAACAGATGCAGAGGCGTAAGGGAGCTCTTCAGAGTGCATGAGGGTTGGGCAGAGGCATTCAACATCGTTGAAATGTTTGTTTTGACAACCAATGTGAATAGGAATTGACATATTGTGATCCCATTGAATATGTCTCTGAAAAATTTTGGTTCGCTTGAGAGGAGGAAAAGGTCCTTTGCAGATATTCCCAAGAGGCCATGTGTGTCATCATCGAAAGAAACCACATTTTCGAGGTGGCCAGTGTGGTCGTGAAATTCAAGGCGGAGCACATAACGGTAGTCACCTTCGAGGAAGGATACTTCACATTTTGAAAAATGGCATGTGTCGTTAGCTTACTGGAATGCGAGGAAGTAGAATTCGTCCATGTTAATTGTTGTAACAGTAGAATAGAGGCAACCCATGAATACTTTTTGACGGGGGACATTGCAAGAATGTCAGGAATTGTCTTTGTTTGCATGGTCTTGTTGGGCGTGCCTGTGTATTTTGGGCTGAGTGATGGTGAGGAAGATTTGATGTCTTCTTCTTGAAACCATTGTTTGAGCTGGCATGTTTCAGTAATATTCGAATCTATAAAAAGGCAAGTCATTGGGGTAGTTCTAATAGTTCGCCCATTGAAGTCGACAAGTTGGGCCCCTTTGATTGCAAGTACTAGGAGGACACATGTGATGTGGAGATTGGAGAGTGCTTGTCCTTCCGCCTGTTAGTGCTCGCCCCACAAGGTGACATTGATGTTGCTACCATACATGTCAGTAAGAAAATAGCATTTTTGGGAGTTTCAGAGCCATCATGTCTACGAGTGATAGAGGCAAGAGAGGTCAAGCTAACAACAACGATAACATCACCAAATGAGTCGAAAGCCACAAGTTTGAGTGAAATTATTTGCACAAAATGGAAGGCATGGGAAGGTATGTTTCATCGTCATCGAAAAGCTGGGATATAGTTGATGTGGAGAAGATGAGTATTTCAAGAAGGTGTTTAAGATGGTTGTATGCAGTGTTCGGGACCTTTATGAAGCCATTTGAAATTGTGTAGACTTGGCCAAGCTGAATGAGAGCATGGATCGAGTTTGCCAAGTCATTGAATGCAGATACATGGATTTCATTGTCATCGTGGTCAATGAGGTCAAACCCAAAGGATTTCCTAGAGCCGCGTGCATTGGTGTAAACATGAAGGGGTGTTTTTACAAGCACTCTACATTGGATAGACCAAAATTTACGGGTTAGGGTAAGTGCCTCAAAAGGGAGAGTTGTTGCAAATGAATCAAGAAAATTTATGAAGTATGTAGATTCGATTTCAATGGGGTGGTTGATGAAAAGGAAGGGCCAGTGCATGAGGATGAAGTCACATGGAGAACTTATTTGGCGAATATAATAAGAGGGGTTGGCTCGCCGACTAGAGTTGCTACAAAGTGGAGTATTTCAAGTTTGAGGAAAGAAAGAGACCTACAATAAAGAGCATATGTGAACGTAGAGGGGAAGTAAAAAATTATAAAAACAAATACATTCTAAAGTGGACATAAAAGCAGAGGAATGGAAAGGAGGATGTGCAGGATATCCAATGCGAAACATACATAGTATGATGTGCATATGTGCATAATAATTTTTTTAAGAGAGAAATAGAGCCTATTTGCAAGTCTCCATGTTTGGAAGGGCATCATGTGAAGAAGGAAGCAAGACCGTATGGTTGTGAACACCATCAGAAAGAGAGACACGATAGCGAGTGGTTGGAATCCTAATAGGGCAGATTTTTCAACAACAACGACTTGGAGGATTGGTTGCATATCGGTAGAGCCATCGAAAAACCATGAAAGTTTATTCCTAGTCAAGGTTGGCTCCAAGGTGATACAACTTTGTTATTGAAATAAACATGCTGCAAAATAATATCAATTGTAGGTGTACAAAAGTGAAGAACAAATTGTGTAGTAAAAAGAAAGGAAAAGGTTAAAGAGTTTATCTTAAAAGAGATGAAGAAACAATAGAAATTGGAGGGAAAAGTGTGGAAGATAAAAAAGCATGAGGAGAAAGAAATGTGCAAGAAAAAGTGTGATACAAGAAATGAATAGATAGATAGAATATTGCCCTTGTGATTTGGGCAATTTGCATGTGGCTATGTTAAATGTTTCATGGGTAAGAAAAAAACACCCAACATGATTTTTTTTGTTGTTGTTGAGTGAAGGACAATTTTGGAACGAAGAGAGGAAGGGCTAGGTAATTTGAATGAGATACCTAGGAGTCATTGAGGGCTTGATCAAACCAAGAGGTTTGGTAGTAGCAAGGCAAAGTAGGAAGAATTGTTTTGATTATGGTCCTTGTGTGTAAAGCAAAGTGTATTTTTGCATTTATGTCGATTACAATCTTGTAGCCTATGAAAGTGACCTTGTAACTTTTCTAATGAACTGGCTCTATGGATGCAGGCAATTAATAGTATTAAAAAAATTATGCTAGGTTTTTTTATGCCAGAGAAAAATTCTAACTATATTAAAAATATAAGAGCATGTGGCATTTTAGAAAAAAAAAAAAGAATGTGAGAAGGAAAATAATGGGTAGAAATAAGGGAATAAAATGTGTTTTTAGATAGCATGTAACATCAATTAGATAGCAACCATAAATAGTGTAACATAATAATAGATGACAACCAAAAAGGAAAAACTTCCACAAAGGGGGAAAAGCAATGTTAGCCTAATTTCCTAAGGATAGGAAAAGTGTACATGCATACCTCTCAAGATGTAAAAAAACAATGCAATAAAGAGATAAAACCAAAGATCTGTACCTCTCGTCAGGGAACAACACAAGATATCATGCCAGGTCAAAATGGATCTGTGTTAGGTAAGTGTTATGTAAATATGACAAGGAAAATGACTAAACAATTTTGCCAAGTAATGACTATAATTGAAAATTTTGTAAAATACCATGAATCAATTGCAAAGTAGCATCCATGGGGTACTGTTTTTCTATTTGCAAACTTTTTAAAATACCATGAAGCATACATCCACTATCCAAAGTAGCAGCCCCTTAAGTAGGGAAACAAAAGAGGCATAAAGGCAACATGCTTGATAATTTGAGATGTGTCTAATCCAATGTACAACACCCTATATGAATTATGATTTCCTCTAGCCCAAGAGGACCAAGGAAACAATGAACTTTTACAAAAACAACTATAGAAACTTCTCGAACAATATCAAACTTTCTTTTGCCTGTTTATGTGAAGAGGACTACCTAAACCTTGTGAAAGGTTCAGGATTTGGTGTGGTGTGTTTCCATTCAAATCATTGACTTCTATTGTGATAACAAGAAAACTACTCTATTTTAGCCACTAGTATGTGGAATTATTGTAGTTTTCAAGATGATAGTGATGATGAACTACCTTTGAAGGTGTTTCCTCCGAATGTAGAAGAGATTTCTCATATGTCTTGGGAAAAAAATTCAAGTTAAACAAAAAATACCTCACACAGATGAGAAAATTGAGAAGGGCAACCATACCAGTGAGGAAATGTTGATATCTTAGGTTTTCAAAGTGAGAGTGAAAGTTGTTGGGAAATGTTATATCAAATATAAGAATTGAAATTATCAAGTAAATGAATTGAAATTTTAAACAAAAAATATGAAGAGGCCTTAGCTTTATGAAAAGGGAAACAGAAGGATTCCTTGTCCAATAAAATGTGCTAACTGTCAAGCTAACAACAAGATTTGAGGACCTTTTTATATAGTAGAGTGATCGATGAGCTAGTTGATAAGTTGAATTTACCAACCTATGGTAGATGCATCAAAATTTTCCTATCATTTAGATATACTAACACATAAATGACAGAACATTTATCCAACAACTACCTATGTACATCATTCTCCTACATAGTATAGAAAGCACACAAATAATTCACATCATTATGAAAAAAATACCTACATTGGATCTTCTAGAGGGTATACAAAGAAAATATCCTTATATGACATCAAATACCGATGAAATAGGAGTGAACCAAATAACTGAAATTACGAGGTAGAGTTTCCTGACAATGAATATTTCCTCAAAGAACTGAATACATAATGAACATACATTTAACCATTCTTTAAGGATTTTGGAAAATATTTCCACTATTGACTTTCTCTCCCACTATGGATGGAATGTTGTGTTAGAGACGATGAGGATGGTTTTTCTCATAATAGCCTGGCCACTCTTCGCAAAGCAACACTTCAACCCTAAATTTGTGGTTGATGAGATCCAGATCTACCAAACCCTCAAATTGGATTTTTTAAACCATATTCAAGCTTCCAAACAACTCAAAGAAAAACCTTCATTCCTCGTGACAAAGGGGTTTTGCAACGAGATCCAAATTTTCCAAATCTTGAAATTTCATTTTTTTAACCAGATTCAAGCTTCCAAAAACTCAAAGAAAAATTACCATTCCTCGTGGAAAAAGGGCCCTTGAAGTAATAATTTCAAGAGTGAAATGGATAAGCAAGCGGGCTCGCCCCAAAAAGGGGTGAGGAATTCCCCACGACCTATCCTTTTCCTTTCCCATGGGTATTATATATTTGGGTATGCTAGCCACCGCTGCCCTTGTCTCTAATAGTCATCGCTGCCATCCCTTTCTTTGCTAGTCGCTGTTGTTGCCCCATTCTTTGCTAGTATCTACCTTTATTGCTACCATGCTACTATAGACTATGATGTTGTCTATCGATTTAGATATTGGTAGGGATCAAAGATGGAAGGGATGTCATAAGCTCTTTACGGTTGGGTATTAGTCCCGATTTGGAAGATAAAGATTTCCAAGGGATTTGTGAAAGGAAGGAAATCAATGGGTCTCGTGAAAGGAAGGAAAAAAAACAGTGCACGGTGTAAACAAGCCTTTTATTCCTTAGAATTTCAACATGGTAGAAAAATTCAACATTCTGCCATCTGATTTTTTTTTTCCTTTTTTCTTAATTAAGACAATTATTTGTAAGTTGGCCTAGTATTAGCATCCTCATTCTACAATTAAGCCGAGGGTTTTTTTTGAACCTCATGACACTGTTCAGGGAGATAGAATATGAACATTTACAATTTATGTTTAATCACTTCTCGACGAAAAATTCTTGTTTCGACTGTGGAAACAGGTAACTTCGAGTGGTGTGTATCCTGCCGGAACATTGTTTCACGCGTTGTTAAGTTTTCCCTGTCAATTATGTCAAGTGATGCAGTGCGTTCCTCACCACTACTGACTATCTGGAATGCATAACAACAACTTCTTATGACACGTGTATTCTGTCTCACTGGAAAGTTCTAGAAGCATGTGGCGCGTAAAGGTTGACAGATAAAAGAACGCAGTTGTCTATAACGTGACTTTTTAAAAGTTTTTTAGGCCGGTTTTTCCCGTCGAAATCCGGCCAGAATTTATTGGAATCGCAAGTTTGATAGCTAGTTTCTGCACAATGAAAGTGTCCCAGGAGTTTTCGAGGGTGCTGAATCCAAATATGCAGTTAAAAAACCATTTTAACTGCAACAAATCAAGATTTAACCTCAATTTCTTCCGCCGGATTCCCTCACCAGAATCTCCAAAAAATCGCATTATAAACAACTCCTAAAAGAACTGATGTGCACATTGGGGTGTCGCATATTCGTTGGGACAATGTACGGTTACCATAATTGAATTATATTAATTATGTGACCATTGACCTTCAATTTTTTAAAACACCTATAGTTATCCCACATGCAAAGTATTTTATCATATTACTTAATTAATTTCTGATCTCAAATTTTTCCAAAACTTATAATTATCTTATATGGGAAAAATAAAAAAACTAAAAGAGGTAAGTATTGTTTTAATATAATTTAATAACAAATTATATTGATAAAAAAATTAATAAAGTAATAAATATTTTATATAACCATCATCATAATAAATCATAATCTATTGATATTTAAAAAAAAAAATTAACCTCTCAACTTACTTTGGTTTTATTTTCAATTTTACTCATAAAAGTATTGGAAATGCTTCCCATTTTTTATTAATATAAGCTTCAGTTTATAAAAATGAGTCATTGTTTAAGTTTATAATTAAGTCGAAGGCTTTTCTATGGTGAGGTTTATCCTCAACACACTCTTCAGATTTGTCATCCATGATAGAATCTAAATAAGTGTCTCTCCCTCCACACACTTGCTTTTCTATGGTGAGGTTTATCCTCACTTCAGATTTGTCATCCTTGACAGAATATGAACAAGTGTAGCACTCCCTCCACACACTCCCCTCTATTTAAAACCGTTGACTTTTCTTTGCACAATAATGTACAAATACTAATATTCTTTCTTTGCACAATAATGTACAAATACTAATATAAAATGTATACGTAGAATATTTCTTATTTAGTTTATTAATTAATTTATGTTTATAATACAACGTAATAAGAATTGGAAATTAGTTGGTTTAGATTATGAAATGATGTCCTATGAATTAATAATTTCCCCTGGTGCCACATGGTTTCATCTAAGAAAACAAGTGACCATGATGAAAAATCAATTCGTTTTTAATAAAAAAAAGTATTCGAATCTTTTATCCCAAAATATTTAGTAGTTTAAATAGTAACAATTTAGCCCTAAAAATAATAGAGATTCTGGTATGATTTTGAGAAATAATAGAAAATTTGGCAATTTTTTTTTAAATCCTAATAATTACAGTGAGCTTCAGGATTTTGAGTACCTATGGGTCCCGGAAGGTGCTAAGTTTTTGAGTGCCTAAGGGTCCTGGAAGGTGATGAGTTCATTTTAGCCATAAAAAATGATTTAAACACTTCCACAATCAAATTTCTGTAACTCTTTTTATCCAAATTCCAACTAGAAATTCTGCCCTCGTTGGACAATGCCAAAAGGTTTTACACCTCCTTCCTTATTTTCGCGGACCCAATCATCACTGAGGCAAGTGAACATTTACTTTACTCCCGTGCTTTTCCACTTTGGTAAATGTAAGGAATGGAGCCGTGCAATTTTTAAGGGAGTATTCTAGCCAGGCGGAGGAATTTCCCAAATTTCATTCCCGCCCAGAAAAACTTCCGGCTCCACTTGGAATTCCTCCAACCCCCGATGCAGCGTCATGTGATGTGATTTTGTCACTGTCAGAATTTGAATCTGCCTGGATCCTCTTGGATGTAACTCTCTGTCTCCGTCTCGTTAATGCATAGTTGGTGGTAGGTGGATGAACTCCATTCAATTCAAAACAAAAATGAGAAAGCTGTGCATTTGCTCTTCGCTCATTGCTCCCCTTGCAAAAACAACAAAACTTGTTCCCCTAATTCCCCTGCAAAACAAGAGACCACAAAACCTGCTTCCCCTACAAAATGATGGACCACACATTGGCCCTCAACTGATCACTCAAGCTTTCAAGCTTTCACCTCACCTCAACTATAAGGCCATTCAAAGGGCTTCTGATTCTTTTTTGGATCAATTTTTGTATGCCTAGAACGAGTTGAGGACTATGGAGACCATGAAGAGATAAAGAGGCTATATTAAAATTACTAGTGCAAGTGACAAATGGGGTGTTGGGAGAGGAGAATCATGAGCTAAAATTCATAGCTAAGAAGCAAGAGTAACTATGCTTTAAATTTTAGCCAGCTTCCCTAACTGATCATGCTTCTTTCGATACTTTGTTACAATCAATGTTTCTAGGTTCTTTTTCAATTGGATCAAATTTTTTCCAGGTCAGTTGAATCATTTTAAGTCTCCAACAATCTTGTCCATTGAACCTGAAAATAATCATATATTTCTCTCTGGGTATAATCTTAGCATTCTGTTTACAACTTTTTTTTCCCAAAGTATTCTAACTAGTCTTCTTGGGACAATTAGATGTCAGTTTTGGCTTTAAACTTTTACCTATTCAAGTATTTTCTACTTAATGTTGGAAAGGCCAATTAAAACCTTCATACCCAAAAGCTTTGAGTCAGACGGACCCAACATTATAAATATATAATCTCTTCAACCAGACTCCAAAAATACCTCACGTGACCAAAACATATAAATCCTTATTGTAATAAAAAGTTAAAACAAATAGTTAGGTTGAAAATGTCGCATCTAATTTTGTTCTCAAAAGTCCATGTGCACCTAGACAGTTCTAGCCAATACCCGCATTAATGGGTTCCATATGTTTACAAGTTCCTAAAGAAAATGCATCTCCTCCATATATCTTAGGTTCTAAACACCATTTTTTGTCAATTTTCAAAGAAGTTAAAAACCACCTTTGGAAAAATTTTCCACACCATCTACCTATACTACACAACATCTACCAATTGTGCAAATTGCTACTGTAAAACATCAAGATATATCTTGCAGGTCTTGTTGATAGTTCTAAATCACATATACCTCATTTCGTATGCAACAAAAATCATGGTTGTTACCCTATTTTTTTTATGCATACAGTGGTTTGCAATAACTGTGATTTGTGTTCTTCCCTAAACATTTGTTTCTCAAGGTTCTGTACATTCTTCAGATGTTCAGGGGTCTAAAAATATTCTTCATTTCTCACGCACACATATTATTGGATTTCATACTCTTAAAACATCTTATCTCTACCTGAAAATATGCCCTAGACATCTTCCTTTTCATTTTGGATGGTTTTTTTCTTTCCTATTGTATTCAACTGCAACAATCTGGAAAACGTGGACCCTGTTAGTGTCTGTAAAACCCTTGTTCTTTAGGGCATCAATATGCTAATAAGTAATAACCTGGTAGACAATCTCTACTCATGCTGGCAACAGGATAATATTTTGGACATTCATATGCCTGGTTACCATCAAAATCTCATATGCTCGTCTTCACGAGCTTTAAAAAATTAATGTGCTAAGATTTCAATGATTGGATAGCCTCAGACTCCCATTGTTATACTTGTTGCAACATCATTAATATAACATTTATTACACTCTCCCCATTTATGTGTTTACCTATTATTGTGTATATAGTGTACACACCCATATGAAATCCTATAGTTAGCAGGTGAGTTTGAGTCTTTTAGCTGCGGAATTGTTTGACCACAAAAGTCATGTTATCATCAGCGAAATGCTAACAGTCCCAAAATATTTTTCACAATGATCGGTATCAGGACATTGTCAAAGAACATCTTTTGTTACACATTGGACTTTCTACAATCGATATATCAAAGTTTACATTTTTAAAGATACACCAAGTTCAATCTTTATGTGAAAAAAAACAATACATAGGCATTAGAAACAAACAATGTAACAACGTACATCCAACAAAGAAACCAATAAGAAAATTTGCAAGTTACCTTTATTTTCATATCTTTGAGCATGTCTTCCAATGTTGTTCGCTCTGATCCAAGCACTTCCAACTGCCTCTGAAATAAAATTAGGTCTCCAGGGAGTCATATCAAAAGCTTTCATTGTCAATAAAAATTGTAAGGAAGAATGAAACATAAATCCAAAGAACTTTCATATTTTGGAAATTAATGTTCAATGTGTATAGAATTAATATGTATCAAACATATTAGCTCCATCATAGACTCATTCATTGGCTTAGCCAACACGATTGTTTCTTCTGAGCTTCCAATCATCTCAGATGAGAAAAAATGAGGTATGTTATGATATTCTATGTATTTTTATGAATATGACATATGCATGAAGCCTATTATTTAGGCTTGCACCAACATTATAATTATAGGAAAAAATAACTTATTGTGTAGGTCAATTTCTATCGTGTAGAAAACAAATATGAATAAATTTAAATTTTTCTAATATTGAACTAAGAGTGATTGATATTTCAGACCTCAAAAAGATAATAAAAGAGGTTTTGTATTTATATATATGTTGGATAACTTGCTAATCTTGAAATTTCAGTTCTGATGTCCTTGCATATAGTTTGACCATATCATTTCAAAATGGACAAGTGAAGCAAATGGCAACATATCATGGATCTTGAGGTGCAAGACTTCAAAGACAAAATGACCTTCTATAGTAAAGACTTGGTTTGGACAGAAATAAATTGAAAAAAAAAATAGTATTGATCGAGTTGTTGTAATCCCATTAGGATGAGTTTTTGACTTTATCAAAGGAGAGGAAGAAAATCCTATTGCTCCATATAAATTCATACAAAAAACAAACAAATAACCAAAATAAAAAGCTATTGTTGCATTGCAATATCAAATGTGAGCATTTAAAAAATGGATTGTTTAGATATTTTGAAACCACGTTTATATTTTTTTGTATGTACTAACATTTGAAATTTTTGGTGTAGTTATCATTGTTCATTTGGCCCAGAGGACAAAGAGGATATCCTCTAGCTAAACGAAGGACCTCATTTGTGTAGAAGAGGGGTTGCCAATGCCATTTTCTTGTGAAAGTTATGCATGAAATTTTTGATAGAGCAATACTAACTTTCAATATGTATGAACATGAAGATGGGGAATGGTGAGCTGGTCAATGTAACACTTCAAGTGATACCAAGACATTTCATAGGCCAAAGCTTTCAAGGGACATTTTTGCATATGTAGAGAGTTGTTTCTTTTTTGGAGTGCCTATTGATATAGTGTATAGAACCCACATTAAGAGACATGTTGACATGGATGTAACAGCTCGAGATAGAGATTTATTCTTATGCAGGAAAGATATTGTAAATATCTATAATAGGTTGGCAAAGGGAAATCATCAACTTCACATAAGAATGAAATGAGTGTAAACCTTTGGTATCAAAAGCACTGGGAAGATTTTTTTCTTTTACCGAAATCCCATTGGTGTGGAGATCTCTTTTGTAATAGGGATTCAAACAAAGTGGATGTTGGAGACAATGGTCAAGCTATCGCACAATAGCTTGATAACTATGGATTCAACATTTAATACAAATAAACATGGGTTAAGTCAGATGCCAATGATTGATTGAATATATTTATTTAAGTTGTAGACATTCAAAATGATTAATAACTTGTATTTGACTTTATGTAATGTTGAATATGATAGTATCAGTTGTATACACTCGTGGAATTAAATGAACAACAAAGTGGGATTCCAGTTGCATGGATCATGGCATCACGAAACACATAAGATGATATTGCAATATGGTTGGAGTAGCTCATGCACAAGTGTTTTCAAAATCATCCTGATTGGAATGTCAATGCTTTCATGGTTGATGATGCACTGGCTGAAATCACTGCCTTGAGGTAACTTTAACATTGTCATGATATTACCAAACTTGCATTTTTTCTAAAAATAGCATACTAAAATGCATGGAATATGGCAGGGGGATCACAGGTTATGATGTGATTTTATGTGTTTGACATGTACGGAGGGCTTGGTTAAAAAATGTCAATCGGTTGGCAACTAGTTCCATAATATCCAATGAGATGTTCAGTGAGTTAGGTTGCATCATGAAACACGCTCTCAATTATGAAGTGGAAGATGAAATCAATCAATTTTTTAATCAAATGTGTAGATGAAGAGAAGTTCTTAGACTATTTCCACAAGAATTGGGTCACTGGAGATAAGATTCGTAAGTAAACAAAATTTCTATATTATATGCATTTTTGTCTTCTATAAAGGTGATATAGTGAGACTGACATGGTTATATTTGCAATTAGGTATGTGGGTGAAAGGTTGTCGGGAGTTTCCTTATGCAAATTAGGAAACCAATAATGTTGTTGAGTCATACAATTGTTACCTAAAAACAACATTTCTATCTAATAGAAGGAAAAAATGTTCCCGAAGGATAGATTGGTTATTGCATATGCTACTAACAACAGATGAACCTTGTTATCGGTTTCAGAAAATATTAAAAGAAGAAGGATTTCTAAACAACTACAAGAAAGAAAAGAAGCTAGAATCATCAGTGGAACAAGCAAGAAAATTTTTATGGATACTGATTGTTGTCCACATGAGAGCATAGCCCGTGCTCACTGGGTGAGAAGTCAGAAAGCTCGAGGTAAAAAATACCTTGTCACCTGGTATCGTACGGATTTTATATCGTGTGAATTCCATGGTCTATCCGTGGAAACATTTTCAAGCATGCCATAAAGGTTAACTGGTTTTATTTCCACTTGGATAATTCAAATCCATTGCTTCATCAACATGTAGAGGATAACATATGCAATGTCCCGCCTGAGATCTATGTAGAGCCTCAAAACCATGATGTAGATGTCGATGCTACTCTTATGGCCACAAATATTGTTGATGCAGATGTTCAGGCACTTCATTTGTCAAGGGAGGAGTTGTTTAGCCATGGACATCTCATTTTAGATAATCATCTTACTACTTTGACGAAGACAAACCATTTGATTGGTATGCTTAAAAAAGTGTTGGATGAAGCCAATAATTTGCACATTATGGATTTCGACTTCACACCTGAGTCATGGTTTTATATTTAAGTATTTAATCATCACCATTTTTTAACATGTGGTATGTTTCTTTTTATAGCAATGCAACAATCCCCAACCATGGCGATAACCCAAGACCAAAGGGATATGCAAGACCATCCAACCTTACTTGCCATTCCAGGTACATTTGACATTCTATTTTATTGTGTGCACACATATACCTTGATGCTCTAGAAAATTCCATTGAGTTAACATATGACACTTTGCTAGGTAACTATAGAAGAAGTGGAGAAGCATCATCTTCTATCATGGCTGATCATCCATGGAAGGTCTTCAGCTCTAGTGGGAATCAGTGAGGTATGCACAAAGATTAGATAAGTACTTTCTAGAGTGTATTAAAAAAAAAAAAAAAAAACCATTTTCTTAGGCATCACAACTTCCATGTCACTAGACCCAATTCTGAGTTTTGAAAAAATCTTATAAAAATAAATACAATATATAGATATATAATTTATATAATGTGATTCTTAGTATTTTTCTTGTGCTCATTTGTTGAGTGCAGAGTTCTTATAGTTTTGTTACTATTTGCGGCATCCTCTTATGTGCAACATTATGCCTGGAACATCTTCAAGTTATGGGATTGTGATGGAGAGCCAGTTGGTTCCTATAGTCCTGAAAAGAAGTATTATGGGGCACTCATGAAAAAAGAAGCTCAAATAGAAGAGGAGAACTTGCACATGACCAGTGACTCTATTACACAACCAATATTATCATACTAGAAACATTATCCTTATGTGATATTGAGATTCACTTTGTTAAAAATAAAATACTTCTGCAATGGCTAAGATAACTTATGTGAAAGCATGACATAATCATATTTTTATTTCTGATTTCATATATTTAAGATCACCATATCACTGTATATTGGACAATATTTATGCTAGCCATATTTCACACTTTTTCATGCGATCTTATGTATTGGTGTCCTCTAAATGGATTGAAATTTACCATTCATAAGTATTTGAATCGTTTTTTAATTCCATATGTGAGCAACAAATTAGATTCCTTCTTTTGACTTTGATAAAATTTTGGATGAAAGAAGATTTTATTTTCTCTACAAGTAGTATTATACTTTTCGATCTATGGGTTTCTAATATATGTACTGTATTGCTCTCTTTCCAACACATGTTTTTCAAAATTTATGTTATTTTCTTTCCTTTTTTCGTTTTGAACATTACATGGTTAATGGATTTATATTGATGTTACAGTTTTATGGATAATTATTAAAGATTGCAACACATATATAATATTATCATCTTGAAAAAACTTCAATCCACAGGATCTATTAATAAGCATGTTCTCTCATTAACACAACAACATTCTCTAGTTCACATTCTACATTTGATCATTCTCTGATGAGCTATATAAACATTGCGAACATTTTTTCACTTTAATCTAAGTCACCATTTGGGTTCACTTTCCCTCTTGAGAAGCTTTCTCATCATGAAACTTGGACTAGCAGAATGAACAAGAAAACAGAATGGGATAATGTTGGATCATTGAAGCAAACCGAATAAGAAAACAAAGATGTGGATTTTAGCTTTATCCATCCTTTTGAAAGTTGGGTGTAGTTTTGTCTTTGAGAGCCAACCCAACTCCTTGTCTACTTTCTTCTCTCTCTAGCAAGGTGAGATACACCATGAACTCCTGACTATTCAAGGCTTGCATGCCAATTCTACTCTCTCTAGCAAGGTGAGATACACCATCAACTCCTGATTATTCAAGGCTTGCATGCCAATTCTCAGCAAATATTTGGGTTCCTTGTAGAAAAGTGAATCTGATGAGACTACTTTCATCCACATACAACAAGTTTCTATCATTGGTAGTGTAACTTTAGATTTTCTATATTTGGCTATGGTCACATAGACATCACCTTTATTTTCAATCTTTCCTGTTCTTTTTGGTTTTTTAAACCTAGATTATTTTTTCAAGTATGCCTATATTAAGAAACATTTATTTGTGGTAGGTACATTTTGTGATGAAATGGTTCAAAGTACCCAATGGTGTAGTGGTTCAGGGATTTCATTGTGAAATTTGTGCATATCATTTCTCAGTTCATTGTACTACCCAACAAACTTCCTTTTAGGGACTGGAGAGAATACATAAGTTCTTGTCTGCCTTTTACACCATTTGGATGAGGTCACAAACTATGTGACACGATTTCCATTTATATTTATTTGATAAATTGATAATGATTCTACAAAGATTACATTTTCTTTGGGCAATGATATTTATAAGGGTCAATAAGAGAATCAATGGAACCACCAGTACTAGTACCTAGAGTTTTTCACATCATTTGGTTGTTTATATTTTTAATATTCATTCACCATATACATACTGTAGTTAGAATACCATGATATTTTAATAGCTTCAACTATCTTCTCATGTCCTAGAACCTAGAGTTTGTCAAGGTGTTTTCTTGTTTATCTTTTTAATCTTTGACAAGCTTCTCCTCCTGCTGGTGATCTATGACATATGAGTGAATCCCATTGTAAAGAGCCTCTTTAATGGATTTGAACTTAGGTAAGAAAGCAACATATATATCTATGTACTAATATATTTATTCCACCCGTTCAACCAAACAAATTTTCTTCTACAACTATTCCCATAATCTTGAATATGATCCTAAAATTGACCTCAACAGAAGACACAACCTTGTCTTATATGATTTAGCATAAGTGAATTTTCCATCAAAGTATTCTTTCATTTAAAATTGGAAGATTTAAATAGTTCAAAAGCCTGCAAAGCAAAAAATATTGTGATCTTCATTTTCTGAGACGGTTGTTTTCAGACTAAGTAAACACTTTGGCATACTTCAACCGACATCTCACATATTCAGTAGGATTCTATTGGAATATGAAATAGAATTTGAAACTATAGTTCAAGAATATGTACACTGAACAAAACTCTCCATATTATGGTGCACGTTTCAGATTATGATGGGACCATCGATTTCCTAAGAAGCTTACGGGCTTTCTGTTGTAGTGATAGTACCCTACAAGTAGAAACAACAGCCAAAAACCTTTGACCAGCTACCCATAGGCACCTTTCATGTGTGGGAACCTAAGAATCACTTCTAGTGGATCCACACACTTTTCAGATTAAGTATGAGAATCCAAGTGTGCCAATGGAAACAATTGATCGATGGATTTGCATTTATACAATATATGTATACCATCCTCTAACATGTTTTCTTCTAACAATAATGTCTCCAAAGATTTTAACCCAGCTAAAACAACTTCTGGGTTTTGGTTCTTCAGGATCTCCACGATATCAAGAACAACTCTAGCCTCAATAATGCATTCCTTTAAACTACATTTCCCTTTTTGAAGTTTTCAATTTAGAAAAGTTTCCTAGAAAGGTTGAAACCCCATTTGTGAGGTTCTCTGTTTTGCTTTGTAATGCTCCTAGAAATGTTTTACAAGACCTTGCATGCCCAATTTTTTGTTGGCACAGTTCCAGCCTTTAACGCTTGTCTAAGAGATGAAACTAGATCTAATTCAATCAAGGACTGTTGAGATTGGACATCACTCAAATTAGTAAACCTCACTAAAGTCCCCAGAGCATTAGTTTGGCCTTCAAGATTTTTCCCAGAATTCCAATGTGAATTCTATAGTGCTACCTAGAACTTTGTCAATCTAGACGTTTTGTAGAGGTTTTCAAAGAATCCATCACAAAGAAATCATTCAGAACCAATTTCAACAAAGGTATTATCAAGTATATACCCAAGGCCAATGATTCCAAAGTGACTATGAGATGGAACCCTATCACTATGTTGAGTGTCTCATGTAATAGTCTTACCAAATCTAAACACTCATAATCAAGCATATTCTCATTATTATTATCAAACCTGAGCAGAATTATTTCATCAAAGGGAGATTCATCATCGACAATATTATTGCAATCTGTGACATCATGGAATGGCCTAGTCATTATAGCCATAACATCCTATTCATTAAAACCAATTTCAAATAAAAATTACAAGATAATGGGGTATCCCTTTACTCTACCTCTTACATTTGAGCCAATTTCTCTAAATGCTCTTCAGATATTATTCACCAAGACCTAACCTTGTCTCTCTCTTAATGGGTGTAAACTAGAGTTAATGATTTTTTTGATCAATTTTCCAAATAGAATCCAGTGTATGTCTGATAGCTCATAGGGTCGAGCAAAGTTCATTAAAGTGGATTCATCTGCAGAAATCATATCCAAATCAACTTATGAATGGGCTAAAACTCAATGTTCTAGAAGAAGAGCCAATGGATAATGTGCGATGGAATACTTAGGCATTTTCTACAAGGCCCTAAGCTCTAAACATGCAATGAGTGAAAATCTATTGCTACAGGTAGAGATCACATGCAAAACTAACTTAAAGGTAGAGCTCACAGAAGATGCCAGATTGATTTAAAACACAAGGGTGGGCTTGGGTCAAGTCAAGCTAGGTTTTCAAATTCCTAGGAATTCCTCTCTCTTTTCAAGCAAAACTTGAGAAAAAATGGGACATGCGTATCCAAATGTAGGAAAAGAATTTTGGTAAATGGATTTATAATCTAAAGACCTTAGCAACATAATTTCAAATCTTCACTAAGTATTGGCTCCCATACATGTTATTATTTATTGTAGGTGCCCTTGGTTGCTTCTTTGAGCCAACATTGAAGGAGGGGATGGTTTTGAACTTTTCATATATTCAAGAACATTTAATACACATGGAAGGAATGGAGTGGGTTGGGTATCCCTAGAACTCCCACTCCAACCCTTCCCTTCGTGCTATGTGGATTGTTTGTGCTCTAGAAGGAAAAGAAGGAAACTGCATTCGCACAGTAAAAATTTCTATTGGGGATTGAACCTTCAATCATTTGTCAATGAGCATTACCCCAGCAAATTTTAAGATTAAATGCACCTTTATGGCCCATATTATATGGAAATATTATAAGTTTATAAAGCAAACCTCCATATACTCCACCTTGGCATCCCCCGCAGTAAATGACTTTTGGTAATCGGCTTGAGTCATAAAAACATACAACCTGATTATACCAATTCCCCAACTCTGCATAGAAATAGGTATTGACCTGGTGTAGTCACTTACTTCACATCCCCGTCCCATAAAAGGAATCCCTTCATTGGAGATAAATTACTGTAAATTGTGGATTTCCACTAAACTTGGCAGCTTATGCGAACTCAAAAATTTTATTCATCTAGAAACATAGGAAATAATATATTGTTTAATTAAGCTCTTGTCATCAATGACTTTTGTTGGGTTGTAGATCATTGTCTAGACCTAGAATCATCATAGGTGGCCTCATCCTCTAGCCCAACCTCCAAATGATAAGCTAAACAAATCTCAATCAATAATTTCTAAGAGTGAGAAGAAAAAAAAGAATAATCACTGTGCTTTTAGTGCCCCAAAGACTCAGCCAAAGAAACAAGAAATGGAGAAGCCACCAACATAAGGACAATGATGGAGTGCCCACCTCAAGATCTGATACCAAATTTTATGATGTACTATTCGTTAGGGCCTTTAGTTATGGACTTTCCTTGACTTTGATTTTGGCATGTCACATGGAACTTTACCAGCTAGGTGTATTAAGGGTTGGTTTGAGACTTTATATGGTTTTCTTCCAAACCAGTTTTGTTGCCCTTAGTAACACCATTTTTTGGTTGAAAATAACCATGTATGTATTGTCATCATTAATAATAAAAAAAGCATTATCCACCAAAAGAAAAGACAAAGAGAGGTCTCAAGCTTTCATTCCTAAACTTGAATGCATTTTTCAACTCAATGTTTTACCAAATAAACACAAGTCTTCAATTACAAAAAAATAATTAAAAGGTCCAAAAGGGTTCCTTCACTTTGGTAGAAAAAAAATCAAATAAAAAAATATCACAAAAAATGCGCTCGAACTCAAGTATAAGTCAAAAAATCCACATAACTCCCAAAATTTTTGAAACTCAACAAAAACTTGGTTGCAAATAAAAAACGTTATAAAAGAATTAAGTTCCAATTGACTCAAGAGAAACTCAAAAGAATACATTTTCACACCAAATGTGAGTAATGGAAAATTAATTTCAGTAATTTTTTCATGATTTGATGTGCCCAGCAAGCATGCATTCATGATTAAATTAATTATATCTTGATTGGTGCCAACCCTATTATCATTATAAAGGGCATAATAAAAGCTTGAATCAGTTTCAAGAGGGAAGAAGATGTCATACCTGATGTTGGGTGTTATTAACTACTTTTGAAATATGAATAGATTAAGAAATGTCCATGGAGTTGCAGGGTAAATCTACCAAAAATAGTTGTATATTTTGATAAAAATACATATCAAATAATGATTTGACTTCAAAAACAAATCACAAGATTTCAGCCAAAATTTAAAAGATAAAATTTAATTAAACACCATAATGTATTAATGATAACCACAAAGCCATGAACCAGTTACTTTTCTCAAAATACATTTTTCCATAAATTTGTCTCCCATACAAGAAACCGTAATTGTTGCAAGTTGGGGAAAAATAAAACATTAACAGGTTCTTCTTTAATGAAAGGACCATGCTATGATAGACCCAAGAAAAATGATGAAAAAAACCCATTCACATATTGGGGATCTACATTGATGGTGATCAATGATTTCTGTTGCAGTGGATGGTGATCATATGTCATATTTGACATCTGCATATGTGCTTAATAATGATTTTGACATTATATCACTGGACATCTTTACAATGTCTGCAGAGTGATTGATGGTAAAATATTGAAATTGAAAGCTCCAATTTATTGCTTCCTTATAAAGGAGTTTTAAATTGTCCTTTTGAACCCGATAGATGCCTTTCATTTGATTACATATTAGCTTTGAGTTGGTGAAGACTTCAATATCATTCACATCATGTTGTTTTGCCTCTTTTAGTCCTTAAACAAGGGCAATGTAGTATGCCTAATTGTTTGTCGTCATTCCAGGCACTTCTCTCTTTCCATGAAATAAATGATTTGTTGCCATATTGTAAAGGAAAAATTTAACAACTGCTCAACCTGGATTTGGAAAGCAGGATACTTCAATGCATAAACGCCACTTTTGCACCATTTTTTACACTTCAAAGACCTAGAAAATAAGATAACAATAAATTCATGTTAAACAAGTAGACAACTATCTATTTCTTAATATTCAACATGTATTTCATTGATATATAATTGAAAAAATAAGATATCTATTCCTAATCTATTCCACTAACTGCTAATCAATTGAATAGTCATAAACCATTCCATTCTTCTTTCCTTTCATGCCTTTCAAATGTCACCTGAATTTGATGGTGTTTCATATGGAACATTCATTCAAACAATGTTACTTCTTTGTATATTAGTAGCCATAAATCCCAATAAAATTATGAATCTAAATAAAACAACAAGGCACAAAGACATAAAAAATGAAAATATTCATGCTTGACATGGTGCCAATTAGCATTATGAGTCTGTTTATATATGTGTGACTACAAGGCTATAGCTTTATCACAGTCCATGTCTTCCTGTGTTGTTAGGAAATTTAGTTCACTGAATATGTTTGGCTAGGAATGTGATCCCTGCCAATTTTGTCTTGAGGTTGTGCTTTTTATCTCAAGTCACCACCCATCATGGAATGGCAAGCAGTTTTTAGAAAGGATTGATTTGGAAGTAGCAACAACATCTATGAATGCTAAACTTCATAAAAAGCAGATCGAAAATGGAAGTAGTAGAAGTTAAGGAAAATGTGCTTCTAGTCTCTCACTAGCTCTGCAACAACTGGCCTATGAGGCTGAAGAGGCTAAAGTTCCTAACTGATTTTTTTGTTTGTTGTGATAATTAAGGAAAAAAAATTGATTCTAGCTTAGAAGATACTTCTAATAATACATGCTTGAGTATGATTTTCCATGGCTTTGATAAGCTTTAACAATGCTAAATAGTGACTCCTGAAATACCCTTTCTCATCTTCTCTTAAGATAGTAGAAAAGTGAAAGATTTATAAACAAAGTACAAGCGAAATTGAAGCAGAGGCAAAAGCATGGACATGGCTGTGTCCTCCTTAAAAGAAGGAAAATCCTAAAGAGAAAAGCATAGCTAGTGTTAGCAGTGCTGAAAGTAACTGTATTACTAATAAAGGTGAATGAAGTTGGCCAAATTTCAGAGAATAGGATGGTCTTATCAATGAAGGGGACACCATAAAGCAACGATTTGTTGTACCAAGTAGTGAAAACTCTCTAAAGTTGGCTGGTAAAAATGATGGGCCCCACGTATTAAACAATTCTAGCATCCCAATCTCTACTAGTGTTTTCTGTGATGCTTATGGAAAAGACAATGAACCTATTGTATATTTCCTACTTCGTGAAGGTAACAAATGGAAAAATTCATAGAAAATATATTCCTTTAAATGAAAACAAAAGTATATGTAAATTACACATTATTTAGAGTAGATTGGCCCACAAGAGTATTCTGGATAGGAATTTCTATGCATTTATTAGGTCATCTCTCTCAAACCAATGGTATAAGCTTGATGATGCAAATGATACAAGGAGCAGGAAGTTTAAGGAATGTACTATGTTTTTAACAAATAGAGAGTCAGGTAAGGCCCTTGTGATGGCAGGGTTGGCTATTGTTGGTCAAAACCATTATGGTGTGTTTCCTTCCAGAGGTAAGTTGTTGAATGTAAGGGAACAAACAATAAACAAATCATGGAAAATGTTGAGATTCAACATATCCAACAAATCCTTGTTTTGCAACATGAAAAGGAATATGGCAGTATCAAATCTTTGAGATATGGCAATCCTATGATTATGGAAGATCAAGATCATGATGGTTTGCACATCAAAGGATTATTGATCAACTTCGTACACTCTTTCTAGCCATCCCTACTCAATACTCCCTCATTTCTTGTTCAATTCATTACACCTATTGTCAAGGAAACCCATAAGGATGGGAGGGTATTGTATTTCTATACCATGTCTGAGTATGAATCATGGAGATTTTTTTTGGATCGATTAGCATCAGGATGGACCATAAGGTGGCTGAAATTTTGGGCTAGGAACTTATTTGGACCAAATTGATAAGCTTATCAAGTACAACAATTTTGTAAACAAAGGATTGTTCCTATCTTCCATGGTTGGCTTGGAAAGCTCCATGCCATTGATGGTTTGAAACTTCCTTGTCTAAATATTTGTGACTGCTCATAAGCCCTCCACCTTTAACTCTTTTATATATTCCTGTGCTACAACAGAAGCTCTTGCTCATTAAGGACATTTTAAAGGCCACCTTGCCAATAACAAATTTTTAAGGGTAAATATTTTCCCCACATTAAACAGATGGCTTGAACAACTAAGTTTTTCCTTTCATGTCCATCAAGTCCTCCAATCTCCCAGAAACAATAGCAAATGTCAAATTTTTATATAGATCTCCACCAACTGTGACTTCTTCTGTTGTCTTTCTTTTGTAAGATAATTTATTTTCGAACATGTCACAAATATGTCGTTTTTGCAGATAATTTTTTTCACAAATTCAATATAAGATCGAATGACAAATTTTGTTGGAGTACAAGAACCAAATTGAATTCTTTCGATATTGTTAGATATAAGTATCCTTATGGTTGTTACAATGTCATATTTCCTACTAGTAGTTTGATCCTGTAGAAATGCTAAGCCTAGAGAAGGAAATTCCACCTTGCCTTGATTGGCTAAATAGAGACAATTTATGCCTCCTACTAGGATGTCCTGCAATTTTAGCTAAAGGTTTGTCTTACTAAAATTCTATACTAATGAGATCAGGTGTTACACCATTTTCTATTTCCATCTTAACTGCATGTAGCTAAAGATAAACATGAAACTCCCTCCTTAAAATTCCTCCAACATTCAGCTCCTTGAAGCCCTTTATATTCAAGGAATAAACTATAAAATAAGACCTAGACCTCACCTCCATAGTATGCACAAAAAGAAGAATCTCTTGACTAATAAGCTCTGATATAATTTGGTCCCTCTTGTGAAAATGAATATCAAGAGAGGTTTTGTTCTATAGAACATTGTTTTTGTTTGAGTTTTGTTTTGGTTTTGGGAATTTGTTGGGCAAGTGCTCATTGTAGGTAGAAAATCAAACCACTGTGATTATTGGGTCTATTTGAATCAAAGCTTTTGGGTGTGAAGGTTTTAATTGGGCTTTCCAGCATTAGGTAGCAAATACCTGAATAGGTAAAAGTTTAAGGCCATAATTGACATCTGATTGTCCCCAAGAGACTAGTTATAATACTTTGGAAAAAAAATTGTAAACAAAATGCTAAGATTATACCCATAGAACAAGATATGATTATTTTGAGGTGCAATGGACAATATTGTTGGAGACTTAAGATGATTCAACTAACCCGGAAAAAATCTGATCAAGTTGTAAAAGAATCTAGAAACGTTGGTTGTAACAAAGTAGCGAAACAAGCATGAGAAGCTAGGGAAGCTGGCTAAACTTTAAAGCATAGTTACTCTTGCTTCTTAATTATGCATTTCAGCTCATGGTTCTCCTCTGCTAACACCCCATTTTTCACCTGCACCAGTAATTGAAATATAGCCTTTCTATCTCTTCATGGTCTCTACAGTCTTCAACTCATTATGGGCATACAAAAATTGATCCAAAAAAGAACCAGAAGCCCTTTGAATGGCCCTGTAGTTGAGGTGAGGTGAAAGCTTGAAACTTGAGTAATTGGTTGAGCGCCAAGGTGTGGTCTCTCGTTTTGCAGGGGAAGCAGCAGCGCAGGTTTTGATGGTTCTGCAAGGGGAGCAATAAGCGAAGAGAAAATGCGCAGTTTTGTCCATTTTTATTTTGAATTGAATGGAGTTCACTCGCCACCCGTTGGCATTAATGAGACGGAGACAGAGAGTCACATCTAGTAGCATCTAGATAGATTTAGATTGTAACGGTGACAAAAACACATCACACGGTGCCGCATCGTGGGTTGGAAGAATGTCTGCTGGAGTTTCTGGGCGGGAACGGAATCCAGGCAATTCCTTCGCGTAGCTGAACCACTCCATTTTTATGTAGTTTTTCCATGTATTTTCAAAAATACTTGCACCCGATTCCATGTGCATATGGGGAATTGCATATACCTTCATTACTTATTTTTCCAAACACTTGGATCTGATTACATAAACATTTACAAGACAACTAGTAGATACAAATTCATTGAATTGTAATTTGATTATAATTTCCCATTTTTATATAAACTTATATTGATACAAATTTTATTTAAAAATATAAGAGGAATTTTATTATTAAATACAAATATTTTCAGAAAATTTTCAAAATAATTGATGATTGCAATATATCTTTGCTTTTATATAGTGTATAATTTTATTACTCTTTTATAAGCTATTGATATTTTCCATTAGTTTAATTTTTATAATTCCTTTTTACAAATTAAAAGTTAAAAATATTTTGACTATAATATCTGATTAACTTTATTACAAATCCAACAAACCCTATGTACTCATGCATTTAATATACACTATATAAGCTCAGCATTTCGTTGTCCTCCTCAAACATCATCAAAGGTTGGTTAACATTTTATTTTCCCTCCCATAAAGTCTCATTGAACAACAGTGTCCAAGGGTTAAATTCTATGGGTTATGGGTACACCGAACTCAATTTTTTATAGCATGTTTCTTCTCAGAAACCACTCAAATGACTTACGGACGACGAAGAAATAGGGACTCCTTTCAGGGATCACCTTTGTCATTCTAAATCATTATGGTTATGGTATTGTTTAAATATGATATATTTTAGAGTTTTTAGTTTGAATTAACTCCAGATTCTCCAATACTAGACTAAATTAGAAAAAAAAATAAAAAATTTTGTAAATAGTAACCATTGTTTTCTTTGTTGCATTGTTAAGTCAATATTATTCTAAATCTGTGCTAAAGCTCTTGCATATATTGCTTTTTCTTTATTACATTTTTTAATCAGACATCTTTAAAAAAAAAAGGGGTTCAATTTTTTTCCTCTGGAACATTTTTCTAAAAATTCCTAATTTCATTATCCCAATTTTTTTGTTTTTCGGAAAACCGGAGCTTCGAATCCGCACTAATCGATATTGCTACTGCTGATTTCCATATTCTCAGAACCTGCAATAAATCCCTGTTAAAATTCATGCTTCTGCGCTCATTGCTTTCCATGAAGGCACGGAATTTGACAGAGGAATTGCCCGACATGAGGCAATGCCGTCAAAACTCTCAAATTCCCGTCATCAAAACTTGTTGAAATTCCGAATGCATGGACAAGTTCATATTTATTCCGGAATTAGTATTAAAGAATTGATATTAATTTCCGAAGTAATATTAAGGAATTATTAATTTAAATTAAAAAATTTAAGTTATTTTAAATTTGATTTTATCAATTGGTCACAGCGATTTTTAAAAAAGGCGCCTAGGGTTTGCATTAGGTTTCTGACCTTATTTTTAATGAATGAAATAATTATTAATACTACATTAGTCTTTATTATTATTTAAAATTTGAAATACTACTGTAAGTAAATAATAATTACTACAGCACTGTTATACGGAATTAATAATAATAAAGTTGATTTGCTAAAAAAACAAAAAAAAAAAAGTTTTACAAATTAATATTAACTTTATAATTAAGTTTTACAAATTAATAATCAATGTGTTTGATATGATAGATTTATCTGTTTATATCAACTACATTTATGGTTGTACTAATTTCAATGTATTTTATATATTTCTGTTTAATACTCTACAAAAGTTTTGACACATTTCAGTATAGGTAAAATTAGCACAAACATATTAAAAATATTAATGTGATTGATATAAACAAAGACTTCATAAATATAACAAAAGCGCTATTGCAACTCTAATAATGCTTTACCAATGCACACATTTACCATTAATCATATATAGAAAAAGTTATGGGTCAACTTTAACTTTAGAAAAAAAAAAGAATTGCACATCTTATTGTAAAATGGATCATTTTGATAAATAAATTTTGCTTATATATTAATTGCCCCACCATTAAACATATATAGAAAAAGTTATGGGTCAACTTTAACTTTAGAAAAATAAGAATTACACATCTTATTGTAAAATGAACCATTTTACTAAATAAAATTTTATTTATATATTAATTGTCCCATCTAATTAGAATAGGACCATAAACAAGTGCTACATAGTAGGTTCTTCGAAGTGCTTAGTTTAAATATAGTTACATTAAAGTAAAAATATTGAATTCAAATTATTGTTTTTGTAATATAGACTATTTAGATTTCACTAATTAGTAAATTGAGATATTTTATTATTTTAGAATTTGGTCTATTTATATTTGATTGATTGGTAAATTAAGATATTTTGTTATTTGCATTGTGTAGGGGAGAATCTAATCCTATCCAACAACCATAATAATGTTTTATTAGTCCTTATCATGAAGTGTATAAATTTTTATTTCCATAAACATTTTCAATAACTTACCTGCTTTTTAAAAATATATTAGATATTTTATAGCTTATCATATTATTTTGTAAAATTAAATAATTATGAAAATATTTTGGTTAAAGAACAGAATTTTTTATTTAAAAAAAATAAATTATAAAATTTTAATTGTTTGAAACATAGGGAAACATTAATTAATTGTAGTAGAATATTATATAATAAAAACTAAAAATTAAAAAAATCTATGTTTAATTTAAAAATAAAAATAAAAAATTATGAAAATATTATAATTAAACGAAAAAATTATAAATTTAAGAAAATATAATTAGTAAAAACATATAATTAATTGTAACAATGTAGAAACACTTATATAGTGGCCAATAAGTCATAGTTTCATCCATGTATATTAATTTGTAGGTTTACCACAAAGAAATCTTTACTAAAGGTACTATATAACCTTTTATTATTTTTAATATTTATTGTAAAATGTTATTAAGTTTTACTTATATTTGATAATTAAATTTTGATATTTTATAATTAAATATTTTACCTATGTAATTGATATTTGTGTCAATAGATTTTTAAAATGGCTAATTATATAAAAAAAATAGGTCAAATAAATTTAATGGATCATATTTTATAATAAGACATGTTTACTTTCGGTTCATTAATCTATTCATTGAACAATAACATGTACATTTCTATAGATAATCAAATTAGAAAAATAAATTAAAATAATATAAAAAAAATAATAAATTTAAATATTCAAAATTAAATTATACAAAGTTGATAAAATTTTCAAATCAACTCCAAAATAATAAAAATAAATATTATAATTAATAATGATCGGCGCATTTCAATAGAACATGAAAACAAACTACGGCAGTTATTTGTCCATTTGATTACTAGTAAATTGACAATCGTGTTGAAAATGTAATTTCAACGCCCTACGTACGCAGCCCAAAACCGCCAGCATGAAACCACAAACCGGCCAGGGCATATCGCACCGCTATCAAACGAAAAGCTGTTTCCGTACTATCTGCTCCGATGCAATTTGGTGCTGGCACGTGGCTCTTGCCTGACGTAGGCAACTTTGACCCATCGGGAGGTAAAGCTCAGTAGTTAAGTGCCTTCCGATATCCTCTCCACCGTCCGATCTCCCTGCGTGTTCTCCGCCGTCGATCTCCGGAAGGTGCACGGGCCCCCGACAAGTCAGATTTTGCGTGAAGTTTTTTGTTGACCGCTGAGAAGGGAATTAAATGCATTTAATGTGTTTACGTAGTTTATGGTGGCGGCCATTAATGAAATAATGGGCATACGTCCCATGTGTTTAAATATAGTCATGGGCATATATTATAATATGTTTTTTATATTTAGTTATGTAAGAGCGAGCGTAAGTTTTTTTTGTGTTGTAGTTTTTGTTGGAGCGAAAAAAAACAGGGGTTGACTCCCATGAACGCACAGCAGTGCATATTGCATAAATGAAAAACGTGGGAGCTTATATAAAACATGTATGTATGTTTTTTACTGTCGGTGAAGTAAAGTAAAATACGAAAATGGTGGAGCGTAAGTTTTTGGTTGAACTTTGTTTATTTGCAAGATGAAAAATGCACAGCAGTGCGGGGAGTATGAAATCTTTATTACAGCAGTAAAGTTTTGTTTTACAGCAGCCTGTAAAAGTTTTTTTTTACAGCAGTGAATATGAAAATGATTTTACAGTGGTAAATCTTTGTATCAGGTTTTAATGAATAGAAAGTTTTTTTATGGTGAAATACTCTGTCTCTCAGTGATTTTTTTTTGAGTCTTCCTGTGCACAAAAGGATCCTAGAGTAAGGTAAAACAGAGCATTGCCTCTGTATTTAGTTTGAATCTTGGTTTTGGTATTTTCTCCCCACTGAAAAATACCCAACATTGGTATCAGAGCAGGCTCAGGCTCTTTAAAGAAGTTAAAGAAGCTGAAGGGAGAAGGTTTGTAGCAGCAGCAAAACCTCTCAGGCAGTTAGAAGACTCAGACAGCTCAGGATTCAGGTATTCTTCAAAAGCATTTCTTTTGTTATTGCAGAAGACAGTTAGTTGTTTTAAAAAAAATATACAGTCAAGGAATGGCTAGCACAAGCATGGGTTTGTTTAACACCCAGCTCCCACAGTTTAATGGGAAGAACTATGACTACTGGTCAATAACTATGACAGCCCTGCTTGCTTCCCAAGATTTATGGGAAATAGTTGAAGAAGGTTTTGAAGAACCAGCAGATGAAACTGAGTTCAATGCATTAACTCAGGGAGAGAAGGATCTGCTGAAGAACAATAGGAAGAAGGACTCAAAAGCCTGTGTGTTGTTGTATCTAGCAGTAGACCAGAGTATGTTTCCAAGGTTAGCAGCAGCTAAGACAGCCAATGAAGCATGGCAAACCCTTAAGACAGCCTATCAAGGCATGGAGAGAGTGAAGACAGCAAAACTACAATTGCTGAGAAAGGATTTTGAGAACTTGAACATGAAGGAGTCAGATAACATTGACTCATTCTTCACTCATGTGATTGGTGTAATCACACAAATGGGAACTCATGGAGAAACCATTGAAGACAGAAGAATTGTGGAGAAAATATTGAGGGTCTTACCCTCAAGGTTTGATGCCATAGTCACCACCATTGAAGAGACAAAGGATCTCTCAAGTTATTCAGTTGATGAGCTACATGCATCACTGATAACTCATGAGCAGAGGTTGAGTAGGAATGAAAACTCATCCCTTGAGCAAGCCTTCAAGACCCAGATGTCCTTTGGAAGAGGAAGAGGTCAAGGAAGAGGAAACAGAAGAGGAAGAGGTAGAAGCCAGAACAGAGGAGGAAGGAACAGCTCATCAAATGCACAAGGAAGAGGCAGCAATCCAAATCAGAACCAAGGTCAAGGCAACAGCCAACAAAGAGATCAACATCATGCTCAAGGACAAAGGTATGATAAATCTAATGTTCAATGCTATTATTGCAAAAAGTATGGACATTATGCTAGTGATTGTAGAAAGAAACAACATGATATGAACAGCAGACAAAATGCAAATGTTACAAGAGAAAACAACAGTCAAGAAAATGTCCTATTAGCTTGTAACATGGCTGAAACACATAGTGAGGACATATGGTTTTTAGACTCAGGTTGCAGCAACCATATGACCGGAAACATAGCCTTCTTTTCTGCCCTAGATAAAAATGTGAAATCAGAAGTCACACTAGGAACTGATAGTAAAGTGTCTGTTATGGGAAAAGGAGAAATAAAAATACTTTCAAAGCAAGGAGAAAAGAAAACCATAGCAGATGTATACTATGTCCCCGGAATGAGATGTAACCTCTTGAGTGTTGGACAGCTTGTCCATAAGGGGTACAATGTTTTCTTTAAAAATGATGTATGCACCATCATGGATATACCACCCAGCAAAAGATGCATTGCTGAAGTGAAGATGACAAGGAACAGGATGTTCCCCTTGAGGATTAGGGCAGATTTGAAAAACAAAAATGAAATTGCAGCAGTTACCCAAGAGGCTTTCCAAAGCGTGCCAAAGGATGAGAATTGGTTGTGGCACTTGAGATTTGGTCATCTCAATTTTGGAGGTCTAAATTTGTTGAGTAGGAAAGGAATGGTAAAGGGATTACCATTGATAGAGAAACCGGACAGCCTATGTGAAGGCTGCATTTTGGGAAAACAACATAGAGAAAGTTTTCCATCAGGGAAGAGCATAAGGGCAAAGACACCCTTAGAGATCATCCACTCAGATTTGTGTGGACCAATGCAAGCTCCATCATTAGCTGGCAGCCTATATTTCTTGACATTCATTGATGACTGTACAAGAAAGACTTGGATATATTTCCTTAAAAACAAAAGTAAAGTGTTTGAGAAATTCCAAAATTTCAAAGCACTTGTGGAGAACCAAAGCGGGCTGCACATAAAAGTATTGAGAACTGATAGAGGAGGTGAGTATATCTCCAAGGAATTCCTAAGATTTTGTAGAGAAAATGGAATTCATAAACAGTTTACAGCAAGGTACACTCCGCAGCAAAATGGAGTTGCTGAAAGGAAAAACAGAACCATCATGGATATGGCGAGGAGCATGCTGAAGGCAAAGCATTTGCCAAATGAGTATTGGGCTGAAGCTGTACATTGTGCAGTTTATATATTGAACAGGTGTCCTACAAAAGCAGTGATGAACAAGGTGCCAGAAGAGGCATGGAGTGGGAGAAAGCAAGGAGTCACCCACATGAGAGTTTTTGGGTGTGTGGCCTATGCACACATACCAGATCAGCTAAGGAGGAAGTTGGACAGCAAAGGAGAGAAATGCATCTTCATTGGATACAGTGATGAATCCAAAGCCTACAGGCTGTACATTCCATCTACCAAGAAGTTCTTTGTCAGCAGGGATGTTCAATTCATTGAAGAGGAAGCTTGGGATGGAAGCATAGAGAAAACAGTGAATGTCAAGAGCTGTTTGTCTCATGATGAAGATGAAGAGGAAGTGGCTGAAATGAATCCCCAAACAGCAGCGCCAACACAAGGACAGCAAGGGACACCATTGAGGACAACACAAGGACAGCAAGGTACACCATTGAGGATCAATGAGAGTGCTTCTCCAAGCACACCACAAGGAGGAAATTCAAGTGCATCTTCAAGCACTTGCACACCAAGTGAACGAGGTAAGAAGTTTAGAAATCTAAGTGACATTTATGATGAAGGAATGAATTCCTTGTTTGCATTATATTGTCATGTTGATGATCCTATTCATTTCGAGGAAGCAATTAAAGATAGGAAATGGATAGAAGCTATGGATGAGGAGATGAATGCCATAGAGAGAAACAAAACATGGGATTTGGTTGAGCTACCAAAAGGCAAAGAAGTCATTGGTGTGAAATGGGTCTACAAGACCAAAAGCAATGCTGAAGGCAAGATTGAAAGGCACAAGGCAAGGCTGGTTGTCAAAGGCTACAAGCAGCAGTATGGGAGAGATTATGAGGAGACTTTCGCACCGGTTGCAAGGATGGAAACCGTGAGAGCAGTGCTGTCCATAGCAGCACAAAACAAATGGAAAGTCTACCAAATGGATGTGAAATCAGCATTCCTAAATGGAGTGTTAATGGAAGAGGTCTATGTGGAACAGCCTCTCGGATATGAGAAGAAAGGTGAAGAGCACAAAGTGTGCCAGTTGAAGAAAGCTCTTTATGGGCTGAAGCAAGCGCCAAGAGCATGGTACAGCAGGATAGACTCATATCTATTGGATAATGAATTTGACAAATGTGAAGGAGAACCCACAGTCTACATCAAGGAAAAGGATGGTAAAATTTTAATTGTTGTCTTGTATGTAGATGATGTTATTTTCACTGGAAATGATATTTATCTTATTGAGAATTTTAAATCAGTCATGAAGGATGAATTTGAAATGACTGACATGGGTTTGTTGAGATACTTCTTAGGCATAGAAGTAGATCAAAATGAAAAAGGAATTTTTATATCTCAAGCAAGATATGTAAATCAAATTTTGAGCAGATTTAAGATGGAAGAATGCAAGGCAGCAATCACTCCCACAGTGATGGGATTAAAGCTCAGCAGAGAGGACAGCAGCAAGGATTTTGATCCTAGCCTATACAAAAGTATTGTAGGCAGCCTTATGTATTTAACAGCAACTAGGCCTGATCTAATGTATGCTGTTAGTTTGATTTCCAGATTCATGGAGAGGCCAAAGGAGGCACATTGGCAGGCAGCAAAGAGAATTTTGAGGTATGTCAAAGGTACCAAAATGTTTGGAATTTTATATAATACCTCAGAACATTCAGATTTGGTTGGATACACTGACAGTGATTGGGCTGGAAGTGTAGATGATCGGAAGAGCACTTCCGGTTATGTTTTTAATATGGGTTCAGGAGCCATTTCATGGGCTTCTAAGAAGCAGTCCATTGTAGCATTGTCTACAGCAGAGGCTGAATATGTGGCAGCTACAGCAGCAGCATGTCAGGCAGTGTGGATGAGAAGAATGTTGAGAAGCTTAGGCCAAGAGCAGGCAAAAGCGACAGTGATTTTTTGTGACAATAGCTCAGCTATTGCATTGTCAAAGAATTCAGTGTTTCACAAGAGAACGAAGCACATTGATACAAGGTTTCACTACATCAGAGAATTGGTGAACAATGGAGAAATTGTCCTAGAACACTGCAGGACTCAAGAACAGGTTGCGGACATCTTGACAAAGCCGCTGGATCAGAAAAGCTTTGAATTTTTGAGGAAGTGTTTGGGTATGACCGAATGCCCAGCAGTTGAAATTAAAGGGGAGTGTTGAAAATGTAATTTCAACGCCCTACGTACGCAGCCCAAAACCGCCAGCATGAAACCACAAACCGGCCAGGGCATATCGCACCGCTATCAAACGAAAAGCTGTTTCCGTACTATCTGCTCCGATGCAATTTGGTGCTGGCACGTGGCTCTTGCCTGACGTAGGCAACTTTGACCCATCGGGAGGTAAAGCTCAGCAGTTAAGTGCCTTCCGATATCCTCTCCACCGTCCGATCTCCCTGCGTGTTCTTCGCCGTCGATCTCCGGAAGGTGCACGGGCCCCCGACAAGTCAGATTTTGCGTGAAGTTTTTTGTTGACCGCTGAGAAGGGAATTAAATGCATTTAATGTGTTTACGTAGTTTATGGTGGCGGCCATTAATGAAATAATGGGCATACGTCCCATGTGTTTAAATATAGTCATGGGCATATATTATAATATGTTTTTTATATTTTTTTATGTAAGAGCGAGCGTAAGTTTTTTTTGTGTTGTAGTTTTTGTTGGAGCGAAAAAAAACAGGGGTTGACTCCCATGAACGCACAGCAGTGCATATTGCATAAATGAAAAACGTGGGAGCTTATATAAAACATGTATGTATGTTTTTTACTGTCGGTGAAGTAAAGTAAAATACGAAAATGGTGGAGCGTAAGTTTTTGGTTGAACTTTGTTTATTTGCAAGATGAAAAATGCACAGCAGTGCGGGGAGTATGAAATCTTTATTACAGCAGTAAAGTTTTGTTTTACAGCAGCCTGTAAAAGTTTTTTTTTTACAGCAGTGAATATGAAAATGATTTTACAGTGGTAAATCTTTGTATCAGGTTTTAATGAATAGAAAGTTTTTTTATGGTGAAATACTCTGTCTCTCAGTGATTTTTTTTTTAGTCTTCCTGTGCACAAAAGGATCCTGGAGTAAGGTAAAACAGAGCATTGCCTCTGTATTTAGTTTGAATCTTGGTTTTGGTATTTTCTCCCCACTGAAAAATACCCAACAAATCGCAGGCGACTCGCATACCGTATGGACACGCTCAAACTTTTTAGGTGATTTAATTATTAGTCACTTGACAATTGCAGGTCACTCATATACCGTATTGACTCGTTCAAATATATTAGTCGATTTAACTATCAGATCAGTCACTTGACAATTGAAGGTCTACTCATATACCGTATGGACACGCTCAAACTTTTTAGTTGATTTAATTATTAGTCACTTGACAATTGCAGGTCACTCATATACCGTATTGACTCGTTCAAATATATTAGTCGATTAACTATCAGATCAGTCACTTGACAATTGAAGGTCAGATTAGTCCATTTAATTACTAGTCACTTCACAATTCTAGGCGAGTCATAGACTGTATTAGTGTATTTAATTACCAGTCACTTGACAATTGAAGGCCTACTCCAATATACCGTATTGACTCGTTCGAATTGAATATCCTCTAACATTCACCCAATCCATTTGTTCAAATTGGGCAGATTACAGGATTCTAGTTCGGGATTAAGTTAACGCACAATACGAGTGGCTTGTTATGTTTCAGAGTATCCTGTCGCAGCTAATTGATTTCATAATGGTTAGTAGAATTTGCATGATGCAGCAACAACCAGAGGCACGGGTCCTGTATTGTTTTTTTCTCCTCTTGGTTTTGCTACTTCACATAAAACAGGGGGATGCCGGTGACGCAGCTTCAAACAGCATTGTGTTAGGGGCCTCTTTGACAGGCATTGACACCCGCATTTCTAAGGGCGGGACGTTCACTTTGGGATTCTTCAATCTCATCAACAACAACAACAATGTTAAAAATTGGTATGTGGGTATTTGGTATGCCATCTCACCACAGACAATTGTTTGGGTGGCCAACAGAGAGCAACCACTGCAGAACAACTCAGGCGTTCTCAATCTCACAATGGACGGTAGTCTCCTCCTGTCTTATGGGGGATCCATCCTGTGGTCCACGAAAGGAAACATGAGGAAACCTTCTTCTGCTATGATAATGGATTCTGGTAATTTGGTTGTGCTGAGTTCCAAGAAAACCTCTGATATCATCTGGCAGAGCTTCGACCATCCGGGAAATACATGGTTACCCGGGATGAGCGTTAGTATCAGCCAGGCTGTGACGTCCTGGCTGAGCCCTTGGGATCCGAGACCTGGGCGCTTCTCCCTTCAGATGGATCCAAAAGGATCCGACCAATACGTTTTGTTGTGGAAGAATCAAATCAAGTACGGGGAAAGCAGTGGCCTAATCTTCAGCGAAATTCCACAGACGGGGCAGGATTACCTCTACGATTTCAACTTTTGCAATAATGGTTCCGACAAGTATTTCACTGTTTCTGTGAAAGACAATCGGACGCCCTATCTGTCGCGTGTTGTCATGGGAGAAGATGGACAACTTCGAGTGTACATTATGGTCGGAAATAACGAATGGAGAATTTTCTGGGCACAGCCCAAGGATCAGTGCAAGGTGTATGCCTTATGCGGCGCTTATGGGTCATGTAACAATGACAATATCCAGTCCTGCAATTGCGTGACCAGCTTTGTCCCTAACCGATAGCCATGGATGGGATTCTCTACAGTGGTCGAACGGCTGTGTTCGGAAGGTGCCATTACGATGCATCCACGCCAGAAATGAGACAACCAACGATGGATTTGTAGAGTTGAGTGGTAAATCTACACCCCCTGAAGGGGTTCCATACAGAGGGGAAGGGCAGTGCCAGGCGACCTGTCTCAGCAATTGTTCGTGCACTGCATATGCCTTCGTTGCTAACGGCTCTTCGCAGACGTGTGTAATGTGGTTTGGAGAACTGCTAGATATGTACGATACCCCCAATGGGATATCCCTCTTTTTACGGTTAGATGCCTCCGATTTGACCGAAAACTATAATGCCAACACGAAGGTGACTCTGGCTGGCGTAGTATGCGGCGTGGTGGGTGGGCTGGGTGCTATTCTGGCCATTGTGCTTCTATTTGTCTGGTATTGTAGGCGTCCTGGTTTGACTGCAACAGAATATGCGCCGGTTGCTCTTACTGTCTTCAGTTACAGAGAGCTGCAGATTGCAACGAAGAATTTTTCTGAGCGGCTTGGAGGTGGAGGTTTCGGCTCCGTCTTCAAGGGGACTCTACGGGACAGTTCAGTCGTGGCTGTTAAGAGGTTGGAGGGTGTGAACCAAGGAGAGAAGCAATTCCGCATGGAAGTGAGCACCATCGGAATTATGCAGCATGTGAATTTGGTTAGGTTGCGGGGATTTTGCACCGAAGGCTCAAGAAGACTGTTGGTCTACGAATACATGCCCAATGGCTCCCTCAACTCCTTACTCCACAAAAGCCAGAGCGATGATGATGATGAGATTGAGAGCAAGCTGCTGGACTGGAAAACGCGCTTTAGCATCGCGGTAGGGACTGCCCGGGCAATCGTGTACTTGCATGACGAGTGCAGGGACTGCATCATTCACTGCGACATCAAGCCCGAGAACATCCTTTTGGATTCCAATTTCTACCCCAAAGTGGCCGATTTCGGGCTGGCGAAGCTTATGGGCAGAGAGCATAGTAAAGTGCTGACGACCTTTAGAGGAACCAGAGGGTACTTGGCCCCAGAGTGGCTCTCTGGCCTACCAATCACTGTAAAGGCCGATGTCTACAGCTTTGGCATGACATTGCTTGAAATAATTGCAGGGCGAAGAAACATGGACATGGACTCAGAATCCAGCGATCAGGTGTTCTTTCCTGCGTGGGCTGCAACTCAAATCAATGGCGGCAACGCGATGGAGGTGCTGGACAAGAAATTGATGAACAATGCAGACGCAGAGGAGGTCAAAAGGGCCGCCATCGTTGCGGGATGGTGCATCCAGGACGACGAAGATGAGAGGCCATCGATGAGTCAAGCGCTGCAAATATTGGAAGGTATTGTAGACGTGCCCTCTCCGCCCCCAATTCCCCTCTCTTTACAGACCTTTGCCTTGAAACCCGAGAGTCTGGTGCTTTTCTTCTGGGATAAAGATACTTCTGCGCATGCACGCAACAACAACCGTGATCATCCGTCGAATCCTCTGTAGGATTTCACATGGTATTCTATCTTCATTTTCCTTTACATCTAAATATTTTACCCTAGAGTTTAAAGTAGATTACAATCATCCCAAGAATGGCAGCTTAATTTTGAACCATAAAAAACTTTAAATGGATGATCGAAAGACCTAGAGTCAGATTCTGGATAAGACGACTTCAACGCGGTCTTCCCCGTGGATATCTTTTCTTTGCTCTTTAATAACAATTTGTACATGGTGGAGCGAGTGGGGTAATGTGTGTAGGTATGGCGGGATGTTATGTTGTCTTCTTTCCGATTATTGTTGGAAGGTTACGTTATGACGTTGGTTTGTAATGTGATTTTTTTTTGGGCAGGTAGATGTTGTTTGTGTATATTTTTTATTTAGTATAATTAATTATATTTTAAAAAATTATTATAATAAATTTATATTATTAAAAAAATTATTACACATCAAAATTTTAGTTTAATTTTTAGAAAAAATAATTTTTTTACAATTTATTAAAATCTAAAAATATAATTTCAATATTTTTTTCCTCTAAAATATATATTAAAAAATATAATATATTCTTTTATTTTTTTAAAAGCAAAACAATTAAAGCATATTTAAATAAGTTTATAGCATATTTAAATAAGATAAATTTATTTGTGAAACAATTTTTTTAAAGTAATTGTGACATTTATAATTACTAACTGCGCCTACTCAATTTAATAGTAAGAATTTGGAAGTTTACTAATATTTATAATTTTTTATATAAGTGAAAACATTTAATAAAATCAACAATTCACTTTAAATTATATTCGTATTTTCAATTTATTAATACAATATTTTTCAAAATACCATACATTTGCTTATATCTCAATTTCTATATTTTTTTTCCCTAAAATCAATGCCAAACTCACTTTAAATCATATTCATATTATCAATTACACTTTAAATCATATTCATATTTTCAATTGGTTAATGCAATGTTTCTCAATTACTAGATATGTAGCTATATCTCAACTCCTATGTTTGAGTGCCAAAGTCCATTAATCATTAACCAACATGTATCCATTAAGCATTACGTTGGAAAGAAACGTTAGTAAGACTTGGGTTGGCATGAAGTATCGACCAACAAAACCCTCTCAAGCATCGACCTTTTTAGTGTACTCACTCGAGGTGCATATGGGACCTTTTTAGTGTACTCACTCGAGGTGCATATGGGAGACTATCGGAAGTAGGTTTTCTTAGGTTTATAAATTATTTTCTTATATTCCTAAAATATAAATGATAAGGTTATGAAAAGTGTACTTAATTGCTAATTTGTACAACACTTTATGAAAGCATAGGTCTAAAAACATTAATTATATAAAGCAACAACATAGAGTATGCATAATTCACATATTGGGATCCAATAAAAACATATATAAAGAATACCCCAAACATAACTTCCATTATTCCTTTAAAACAATGCGTAGTGTGCTACAAAAATGTACTCCATATACTGACTCACTAGCCTTACATACATTATAAGCAAAGACAATGATAGAGTTCAACACAATAGAGTATTAACTAGCCATGCACACATCAAACAGTCAGACACATGACCAACATAGAGACTCAAGCATTAAACATTCAGATACAAAACCATTAGAGAGACTCAAGCCAATGAGAACAATCTCTGGAACAACAAAACTCATGTTGACAAAACTCTTCACCACTTGAACTCATCAACTGACTAACTGACGAAACTACAGACCCAACTAGACTGAACTAAACTCCCTTGAGCTCAACCTCCCTTCCTTCCAACCCTCCAACCCCCAAGCTAAATAAATCTCATCCTTTTGTACACGTGCAACGTCGTTCTTGTCATCATTCATCCAGATTTTGTCCAGCTTGACGAGTCTCCCATGTCGGCCCAACTACCCTAATAGTTTTTGACAACATCGTCCAACTATCCCACACAACCTGCTTGATAGGTGGTCCATAATTGAATTATCTCCTAATGATTTCTTCTCCACCCGTTGGCTTTCCCTTTCAAAATATCTTCAATGTCACCTCATCATGGAGATTCATTCCTCTTCTGTGTACCACCTTTGGATCTTAACTGTTGTGATTTCCCTCTACATGCATTATTGCCTAGCTAGCACTCGGTATGTTGCATGCGATATTCTTCATTCTTTGGTAAAATTGAAAAAAATTCAAAATTTTACTCCATGGCCCCAACATTTCCCGCTCATAGCGATAGTGCTTTGAATTATGTCCTTGATTGTTCCATAAACACACCATGACATCTACTTTCAACTATTGAACCATCACTTGTAATTGATATAATTTAATCTAGATGTGGTTATTGTGGTAAATTCACCAAACTATTCACTTGATTTGAGTAAGACAAACCATGATTTAAATATGAGGAGTCTTTTCCAAAACACCTATGCAAAAATGAAAAAATCCCATATGTCAACAATTGCATCGGTAAGGTCTTCGGTAATGAAATAAAAATAAAATAAAAAATAACATGTTAAATACCTCATTGAGTGATTTTTCTTCTACCAATTTTCTATAAGGACTTTGTAGTTGCCTAAATGGGGTGGGAGTGGAATTTTAATAATGGTATGACATACAATATTTATATTGAGAAATATTCCCATTACATTATGCAATCACATTGAAGGAAAATAGTAATAACTACCAATTTGACGAAAATAGTAATAACTACCAATTTGACCCTTCAGTTGAAGTTTATGTGTAATCTCTTCCAGGTGGGATTGGGATCTTGGTCCCTAGCATTACCATCTTGCCATACTTTCTTCTTTGTTGAATTTCATTACCATCCCAATAGAGAAATGTATTGGAAGCCTTAAGTACAAACTAAAAGCAAGCATATTAAGACACTGTCTAGAGAGACCTAGCAAATAACTTACAGTGAATTTCACTTACATGGTGTTGTATTCTAAGGAAAAGTATGTACGGTTACTAGTATTAAGGACATCAAACATTCACGTAGAAAAGAACATAATTAAAGGAAGAAGGAAAAGACACAAGTAGCGGAGAAACAGTGGAAGCACACTTTGCATTATATCTCTTAAAAGCCAATAAGTACTGAGACATTGATACATTTGCAGATATTTATACCATGTCGAGAGAGTTACAACAGTCTAATTGTCCGACCAAACTTAGCTCGATACAACTTAGTCGTAGACTTAACAGGTTTGTCCACTGACAATATGTTTTTTTCGACTCGACTTGGTTAGTTGTCTAATTCGACTAGTCTCTCCAACATCTCCCCCACCCTTAAAGCCTTCTTCATCTTGAAGAAGGGGATATTTTGTAACAACCCATCCGGCGAATGGCTTGATTTGGCCATGTAATTTCATCATGTAATTGAATTTTAAAAATTAAATGTGCTGAAGGAGGGACACAGATTCCAAAAGGTATAGGGAGGTCAATTGCTTGGGAAATGCATCTCACTCACTGAAGGGAGGAGATAGATAGTTTTGGAAAACCATTGAAGGATGGTTGTTAAGCCTTAATTGCGTTGGAACCGTGTGTTGAATGGAACGACTTTAGTACATTTGTTAACTGCAAAATAAAGGACAAAGCCCATGATGGCTTAGGAAACCTAGCAGGCAACAAGAGGAGAAAAATCACATGCTACAGATTGTGCGTTGACGGGAACTATGTAGCAACAAAAAAGAAAAGAATAGGGAGGGGAAATGGGGTCATCATTTTTTAGAGGAGAAGCTCAACTTCACGAGAGGGCCATAGAGAAAAAGGTGGAGAGCTCTAATTCTACATAGGAGATCGCTAAATCTGACTGCGTATTAAGAAAAAAAAGGAAGGGATGAAAACACGAGGAATTCTTGTTAGCAGAAGGTACAACAAGCAATGAAGGGGATAGCTGATTCTAATTTACAGATTTTGAGCAGATAGATGAAAACAAGAGAGGCTCAAATTTTGTAGGGGATACAACAAAAAGAGTGAGAGGGAAACAAACGCAAACCATAAAGTTGGGAAGGGAGCTCGAATCAACAGTGACAACCATAGAAAATTGGTATGTGGGCATTTGGTTTGCCACGACCTCACCACAGACAATTGTTTGGGTGGCCAACAACGAGCAGCTACTGCAGAACAACTCAGGCATTTTCAATCTCACAGAGGATGGTAGTCTCTTCCTGTCTTATCGGGGATCCATCCTCTGGTCCACTAAAGGAAACATGAATAAGCCTTCTTCTGCTGTGATAATGGACTCTGGTAACCTGGTTGTGCTGATCAGTTCCAAGATTAGCGCTCATATCATCTGGCAGAGCTTCGACCATCTGGGAAATACATGGTTACCAGGGATGAAGGTTAGCATGAGCCAGGCTGTGACGTCGTGGAGGAGCCCTTGGGATCCGAGTCCTGGGCACTTCTCCCTTCGGATGGATCCAAAAGGATCCGACCAATAGGTTTTGTTGTGGAAGAATCAAATCAAGTACTAGGAAAGCGGTGTCTGGAATGGCCAAATATTCAGCGAAATTCCGGAGATGACGCAGAATTACATCTATGATTTCAACTTTTTCAATAATGGTTCCTACAAGTAATTCACTATTTCTGTTAAACCCAACTTCACGTCCTCTCTGCCGCGTTTTGTCGTGGGAGAGGAGGGACAACTTCGAGTGTACATTATGCTCGAAAATAAAAAATGAAGCATGTTCTGGGCACAGCCCAAGGATCAGTGCAAAGTCTATGCCGTATGCGGCGCTTATGGTATTAGAGATTCTACAGTTTTAACAATGATTCTGCATGTCGAATAAACTCAAAGAATCATTAAACCTTATTGCCCAGGGATACGAGTTACCTCCAGTCATTGGTGATGTATTGATGCAGGCCACAGTCCACAAGCTTCTTCTTCAGCACTCCAGCTTCTGTCCAAACAAAAGAACACAAAATTCTGAAAGGCACTTCCGAGCTCTGCTATCTCAGCTAGATGGTGTAGAACTGAAGGGGGTTTGAGATATAAGCTTGGGGACCAAACAAATGAATTTATAGCTAAGCTTCCATCAAGCTTCTGATAGCTATGTGTCATATGTCCCACAGATCAAGGCAGAGAACTCCAGATGGGAGTAATGGACCACTTTAGTAGCTCCTAACAATAAATTTATTAATTGCAGTTGATTTCCTTAACTTAAGGAAACTACTGCAGTTGGTTTCCACAAGTTAAGGAAAGACTGCAGTTTAAATTCCATAATTGTAGGCAGCAATTATTGCAAAACTTAATGGAGCTAACATTCTCCCACTTGGTCCATACTTCCAAACTTAATGTCTCAAAAACCATTGATAATATTTATTAAGTAATAGATACATGAATCATGGCGATAAGTCCTCTAATGACGAGTATTATCTTCCATGTATTACTATGTATTTATTCTTATTATAATTTATGTGGCAACAATCTTTTAATGAATAAACCCTATGTTTATTCTTGGTCCTTCTTAAATGAATTTTCTCAAATCAACTTAAGGTGCACATAAATATGAGAAAAAACATCACAATAATTAAGAATTTCATTAACATTGTCCATACATTGAAAAACTGCATAATGGAACCAAGTCCCATATTCAATACATGATCCTTGAATTTAAACGGTGGCATGCCCTTAGTCAAAGGATCAGTGATCATTAACTCAGTGCTGACGTGCTCAATGACCACTTTCTTTTCTTTAACACATTCCCTTATAGCTAAATACTTAATGTCGATGTGTTTATTTCGACTCCCACTTTTTTAGCCATAAAACCAGCAGCTGAATTATCACAATATATTCTCAATGGCTTAGAGATAGAATCCATAATTCTAAGCCCATAAATGAAATTCTTAAGCCATACACCATGTAAAGCAGCCTCAAACAGGATATACATAAGCATGTAGTCTTTGGTCCCTTGAAGGTACCTCATTACTTTCTTTGCAGCTCTCCAGTGGTCTAAACCTGGATCACTCTGACATCGTCCCAACATTCCCAATGGGAGCTACACATGGTGAACAATCCTTCATCCGAAATCTCTCTAAAATTTTATTAATATAGGTTTCCTGTGACAGACCCAAGATGCCTCGAAATCTGTCTCTATGGATCTTAATGCCAATGACATAAGATGCCTCACCTATATCCTTCATATCAAAACTTTTAGAGAGGAATCGTCTCACCTCATGTAGCAAACCCTTATCATTGGTTGCTAGCAAAAAGGTCATCCACATATAAAACAAGAAACCAAATTTTACTCCCACTAACCTTCAGGTATATACATTGATCCATAATGTTTTCTACAAAACCAAAAAGAAGAAATTACATTATGGAATTTCAAATACCATTGGCAGGATGCTTGTTTTAAACCAGATAATGACTTCTTGAGCTTGCAAACCAATTGCTCACCATGACTAGAGGGGAATCAATGAAGATGTGTTATTAATGAAGAAGTGGTGTCAATCATTAATGACGAAGTGTTATTAATGAAGAAGTGTTAATAACCATCGTCTTTTAGTGCCAGTGTGAACATGCATTGAATCATATGTGACATTGTTTTGTAAATTAATGCAGTAAAAACCATTAGACAAAATACCATTCCCAACATAATCAGATTTATAGAATAGACTGAAAGATTCTTTTCTGAAAAGTTTTAAGGAATATCCAAAAGGTACAAGCCTTGAAACTGAGATCAAGTTTCTAGAAAAACTTGGAACGTAAAAGGTCTTTTCTAACTCCAAAACAAAGCCACTACTTAAAGTTAAATAACATGTTCTTATAGCTTCCACATGCGAGCCCATCTTGTTTCCTGATAAGATGCTTTTCTCACTTCCTACTGGCTACCTTAGGTTTTGCAAACCTTTGCAAGGAATTCGAAATGTGAATTGTTGATCCAGAATCAATCCATCATGTGTTAATATTAACATTAACCATATCAAATTCATAACAAACAAACGAGATTACTTCCTCAAGTTCGGGAATGTCAGAACGAATTTCAGAGAAATTTTCAGGTTGTACTACTGCATCAAAATAAAGAATCACATGCTTATGTTGAGGCTTAATAAACTTTCATGTTCTACCAATGTAAAACATGGTAAAAAGAATTGAATCAAATGACATGAAAATTACCTGTGGGCTAAATTTTCAATTCAAATAGATTCAATAAAACTTTATGAACTTTCATGTTTTAACAATGTAAAACATGATAAAAAGAATTGAATCAAATGACATGAAAATTGCCTGTGGGCTAAATTTTCAATTCAAGCGGATTCAATAAAACTTTATGAACTTTCACGTTTTACCAATGTAAAACATGCTAAAAAGAATTGAATCAAATGACATGAAAATTGCCTGTGGGCTAAATTTTCAATTCAAGCAGATTCAATAAGACTTTATGAACTTTCACGTTTTACCAATGTAAAACATGCTAAAAGGAATTGAATCAAATGACATGAAAATTGCCTGTGGGCTAAATTTTCAATTCAAGCAGATTCAATAAAACTTTATGAACTTTCATGTTTTACCAATGTAAAACATGCTAAAAAGAAGTGAATCAAATGACATGAAAATTGCCTGTGGGCTAAATTTTCAATTCAAATAGATTCAATAAAAATTTATGAACTTTTATGTTTTACCAATGCAGAACATGCTAAAAAGAATTGAATCAAATGACATGAAAATTGCCCGTGGGATAAATTTTCAATTCAAACAGATTCAATAAACCTTTATGAACTTTCATGTTTTACCAATGTAAAACATGCTAAAAGGAATTGAATCAAATGACATGAAAATTGCCTGTGGGCTAAATTTTCAATTCAAACAGATTCAATAAAACTTTATGATAAAACTCATTAATTCATAACTCCTGTGGGTAGGTTATGAAATTTTATCCTAATTAATTACATAAATATAATAAAGATTCCTGTGGGATAAAATTTATTATATTCAGTGTAATTAATTACAATTTAATGTCTAAATAAACTTTATGTGATCTTATCAAACAAAATATATAATTTTATTTAATTAAAGATGCTGTGGCTATTCTCTAATTAATTAAAATTATATGGATCACTAGACATTATTTTGCTACATAAACAAAACTTAACCAGAGAGAAAAGCAATGTTTACTGAAGGAGTAAGTCAAAACGACATTTTAAATAAACTCCATATAACTGTAAAAAAATTTCCAGCAAAATGAAAATTAAGGTTAAAGTAGTCAGCATTACCGAAAATGACTACAAGTTGATTGTTCAATTTATAAACAAAATAGACCAGTAAACAAGCTATTTTGCTCACAAAATAAAATTAAAATCAAATTTACATTCCTTAGTCTAACTATCCCATAATTTATTTAAGACTAATTCTTAAATTAATTACAAAATGGGCTCTAAACAATTGGCAAACAAAACTGCAAATTTGAAATATTCAAAACAAAAAACTAAACCATTTCAAATATTGAAATATTTAAGAATGCATAAACTATTTCCTTTAACATGACTCATGTCAAAAAGAATAGACTTCACAAACATTTCACGTTCATACCCGAGACTTTGGTGAGAGCCTTTATGTCATGAATGTTCTTGAATGAATCAGGTCATATATTGACCTTTCCATTTACTTTAAATATACATTTATAAAATCATCTAAAGTTATATAACCAAAATATATATAACCAAAGTTATAACCAAAATATATATAAAACAAAAAATATATATAACCAAAGTTATAACCAAAATATATATAAAACAAAAAAAAATATATAACCAAAATATATATAAAACAAAAAAATATATATAACCAAAGTTATAACCAAAATATATATAAAACAAAAAATATATATAATCAAAGTTATATATAACCAAACGAAACAAACCATATATCAAAAAAATATATATAACCAAAGTTATAACCAAAATATATATAAAACAAAAAATATATATAATCAAAGTTATATATAACCAAACGAAACAAACCATATATCACAAACGGTTTATGGTATGTAATCAAAAGTAATGCGACGTGTTATAAAAACAAATACTTTTCATGTAAGTTTGACAAAAGGGTTCGGGGCATTATAGTGCATCCATAAATTTTTGACAACTGAGTAGTGTCGTTATGATTGTTTTTAAAATTGTTCAATTTATGATGTTTTCCACGGCATGCTAGCTTGAATGATTAAATAAAATCTACAGCTACAGATTGTTGCACATGAATTCAGTGGCAATGTGACAGTCGCACACACACATTCCTAATAATCCAGGCAAGAACCCTATAATTTCTGTTGATCTCGCCACTGTTCTAAAGCATGCCTTCTTAACCTGTTCTCCCACACCATGAAACTAAAGTTTGTACTAATAAAGCGCTACACCAGCTCCTTGCATTTTCCTCGTACAACATTGAAGTGTATTATGCAGCAATGGCAATTAATGCATTCCATGGATTAATCTTATACACACAGAAATATTGATAACCATAAAAGCATTACATTGCAAACCATGTTTCGAAATCGCCCGCCTAAAATTTATATGAACAAGAACATAATGGGAATGGATTCTGTTTTCCTTTATCTTACAGGACGACTAATGCTAATTTAGAGTTTCTTGAACTAAAAGAACGCTTTATTTATTTATTTAGCACTACCGCCTGGAGCCTGTCAAACGACCCACACGTGGATAGACACTATCCACCGCTGTCGTTTTTCTCACTTTTGTGGAAACCGACGATGTTCTGAGCACCGCTACCTTCCTCGTTTTCCCATTCCCAATTCAGGACCCATCTACCGATAACGATAATGCTTGAATTTAAACGTGGAGCACACAAATTTCCAGTGAAAATTTTTCGAAAACAAACAGATAATTCAGGGAACTGTGGTTCAGATTCGGCGCCGGTTCATAACCCACCGATGATAGAATCTCGATTTTAGGTACAATTTGCCGCATAAATGAAAACACTTCAATTATTTTTCAAAATAAAATAACTTTACATTTTAAGACTCGGCAATTATTATTACACGAAATCTGAGTACCGCTTCAACCACCATCTCATTTTTCAAAGACGCCCTAAACTAAAATATTCCTACCAAATTTCGAATACCAGAAAGGAGACGGATTTTCACTGCAGACTATGACAATAATGAATTTAGTCACGAATTAAGGGTTTAAGAAATTAAATAATTTCCTGGAATATGATAAGGCTGAACAATCTAAATATTGGCGAATATAGTGGAATTTATTATTTTTAAAAGATTTTCCCTTTCATAGCAATCCTTCGATACGACACAGTGATAAATACAAGCTAGAGTCCCACGTCACCATTTCACTTAAAAGGCACCCGAAAAGCCATCCAGTTACCTTTTTCTGGGCAGACGCCATTGCGGAAACTGCGGGTTTAACCTCGGCCAGTGAAGCACAAAAACTTCACCTGAATTTAACCCTAGCTGGGAAAACCTGAGCGACCAATGGGCAGAACCCTATTCCAACCTTAAGACTTGAAGGGAAAACGAGCGATGAAACTAAACCTGTGGATTTGTGGACACCTAATAGCCCCAGCATATTCCCATTAACTTAAATCCCGCAAAGACTTGGATAAGATGGAGTGGAAGGCATGCCAGTCAAACAATTGGAAATGCAAACAATAACGCATGCATGACATAGATTCTTGGCCAACACACAGCAAGGCAGAGGTAATAAGGCTCTGATACCAAATGTTAGAGATTCTACAGTTTTAACAATGATTCTGCATGTCGAATAAACTCAAAGAATCATTAAACCTTATTGCCCAGGGATACGAGTTACCTCCAGTCATTGGTGATGTATTGATGCAGGCCACAGTCCACAAGCTTCTTCTTCAGCACTCCAGCTTCTGTCCAAACAAAAGAACAAAAAATTCTGAAAGGCACTTCCGAGCTCTGCTATCTCAGCTAGATGGTGTAGAACTGAAGGGGGTTTGAGATATAAGCTTGGGGACCAAACAGATGAATTTATAGCTAAGCTTCCATCAAGCTTCTGATAGCTATGTGTCAGATGTCCCACAGATCAAGGCAGAGAACTCCAGATGGGAGTAATGGACCACTTCAGTAGCTCCTAACAATAAATTTATTAATTGCAGTTGATTTCCTTAACTTAAGGAAACTACTGCAGTTGGTTTCCACAAGTTAAGGAAAGACTGCAGTTTAAATTCCATAATTGTAGGCAGCAATTATTGCAAATCTTAATGGAGCTAACATATGGCTCATGTAACAATGACAATCTCCAATCCTACAACTGCGTGACAGGCTTTGTCCCTAAAGACTGCCATGCATGGGAGTCTCAATAGTGGTCGAGCGCCTGTGTTCGGAAGACGCCATTACGATGCATCCACGCCAGAAATGAGACAACCAACGATGGATTTGTAGAGTTGAGTGGTAAATCTACGCCGCCTGAAGGGGTTCCATACAGAGGGGAAGGGCAGTGCCAGGCAGCCTGTCTCAGCAATTGTTCGTGCACTGCATATGCCTTCGTTGCTAACGGCTCTTCGCAGACGTGTGTAATGTGGTTTGGAGAACTGCTAGATATCTACGATACCCCCAATGGGATATCTCTCTTTTTACGGTTCGATGCCTCCGATTTGACCAAAAACTATAATTCCAACACCAAGGTGACTCTGGCTGGCGTAGTATGCGGCGTCGTGGGCAGGCTGGGTTCTATTCTAACCATTGTGCTTCTATTTGTCTGGTGGTGTAGGTGCCCTGGTTTGTCTGCGACAGAATATGCGCTGACAACCATTAGAGGAACCAGAGGGTACTTGGCTCTAGAGTGGCTCTTTGGCCTACCAATCACTGTAAAGGCTGATGTCTACAGCTTCGGCATGACATTGCTCGAAATAATTGCAGGGCGAAGAAACATGGACGTGGACTCAGAATCCAGCGATCAGGTGTACTTTCATGCATGTGTTGCAATTCAATTCAATGGCGGAAACGCCATGGAGTTGCTGGACAAGAAATTGATGAATGATGCAGATGTAGAGGAGGTCAAAAGGGCCGCCATCGTTGCGGGATGGTGCATCCAGGACGACGAAGCTGAGAGGCCATCGATGAGTCGAGCGCTGCAAATATTGGAAGGTATGGTAGACGTGCCCCCTCTCCCACTAATTCTCCTCTCTCTACAAACATTTGCGTTAAAACCCGAGAGTCTGGTGCTTTTCTCCTGGGATGAAGATACTTTTGCATGTGCACGCAACAACAACGATCATCCCTCGTATCCTCTGTAGCATTTCACAGTGTATTCTCTCTTCATTTTCCAGCTATAGTGCATTGAATTATGTCCCTCATTGTTCCATAAACACGCCATGACATCTACTTTTAACTATTGAACCATCACTTGTAATTGATATAATTTAATCTAGATGTGGTTATTGTGGTAAATTCACTCAACTATGTCACTTGCTTTGAGTAAGACAAACCATGATTTGAATATGACGAGTCTTTTCCAAAACACTAATGCAAAAATGAAAAAATCCCATATGTCAACAATTGCATCGGTAATGTCTTCGGTAAAAAAAAAATTAACATGTTAAATATCTCATTGAGTGATTTTTCTTCTACCAATTTTCTATAAGGACTTTGTAGTTGCCTAAATGGGGTGGGAGTGGAATTTGAATAATGGGATGACATACAATATTTTTATTGAGAAATATCCCCATTACATTATGGAATCACATTGAAGGAAAATAGTAATAACTACCCAGTTGACTTTTTCTATAAGGACTTTGTAGTTGCCTCAATGGGGTGGGAGTGGAATTTGAATAATGGGATGACATACAATATTTATATTGAGAAATATCCCCATTACATTATGCAATCACATTGAAGGAAAATAGTAATAACTACCCATTTGACTTTTTATTTGAAGTTTATGTGTAATCTCTTCCAGGTGGGATTGGGATCATGGTCCCTAGTATTACCATTTTTCCATAGTTTCTTCTTTGTTGAATTTCATTACCATCCCAATAGAGAAATGTATTGGAAGCCTCAAGTACAAACTAAAAGCAAGCATATTGAGAGAATGTCTAGAGAGACCTAGCAAATAACTTACAGTAAATTTGACTTACATGGCATTGTAATCTAAGGAAAAGTATGCATGGTTACTAGTATTAAGGACATCAAACATTCATGTAGCAAAGAACATAAGTAAAGGGAGAAGGAAAAGACACAAGTAGCAGAGAAATAATGGAAGAACACTTTGTATTATATCTCTTAAAAGCCAATAAGTACCTAGACATTAATACATTTGCAAATATTTATACCTTATCGGAAGAGTTACAACAGTTTAATTGTCTGACCAAACTTAGCTTGATACAACTTAGTTTTCGACTTAACACATTTGTCGATCGACTTACAATATGTTTTTCTCGACTCGACTGGGCTAGTTGTCTAATTTGACTAGCTTCTCCAACATCTACCCCACCATTAGAGATTTTGCAACAACCAATCCCGTGAATGGCTTGATTTGACCATGTAATTTCATCATGTAATTGAATTTTAAAAATTAAATGGGTTGAGCGAGGGACACAGATTCCAAAAGGTATAGGGAGGTCAATTGCTTGGGAAATGAAACTTACTTACTGGAGGGAGGAGATATATAGTTTTGGAAAACCATTGAAGGTTTGTTGTTAATCCTTAATTGCACTGGAACTGTGTGTTGAATAGAACGACGTTGGTACATTTATTAACTACAAAATAAATGACAAAGCCCATGCTGGCTTAGGAAACCCAACACATAGCAAGAGGACTAAAATTATGTGTTGTCGATTCTAGACTCATAGGAACTACGCAACAACAACATTTTTTAGAGGAGAGGCTCAACTTCAGGAAAGGGCCATAGAGAAAAAGAGGGAGAGCTCAAATTCTACATAGGAGCTCGCTAAATTTGACTATGATTAAGAAAAAAAGGAAGGGATGAAGATGTGAGGAATTCTTGTTAGCAGAGGGCAGAACAAGCAAGGAAGGGGAGGGTTGATTCTAATTTAGAGATTTTGAGCGAATAGATGAAAAAAAGGGGGGCTTGGATTATGTAGGGGATACAACAAAAAGAGTGAGAGGGAAACAACTGTAAGGCATAGAAACAAAGTTGGGAAGGGATCTTGACTCAATAGTGACAACCATAGAAAACGAAACGATAAGAGAGAGTTTGAAGTGGAGAGAGGAGAGAAAATATGGGAAAGCTCAAAGTTTGTAGGAATAAGAAAAGCACTAAGTTTGATCTCCCCATCACATAGCCATAAGAAAAAGAGTAGAGAGGCTTGAATTTGTAGACAACAAACTTACAAGCAAAAAGGAAAAGAGAGAGACAACACAAAGGTGGATACACGCAAAAACAAGCCTTTGGTTCTCTCCGTTAATTGTTTAGCCATTATTGGATAGTTAGTGGGTGGATGCATTTGGAATATTGAACTTCCTGAGCATCACTGAACTGTTTAGTAGTTTGTGGGTGGAGGAAGAGGAACCTTTGGAGTCCCTATTTCAGCTTGTAGAATGGTGTTTATTCCCTTGAGCAAGACCACCTCAGACCCTTGTAATATATCTCGAGGGTGACAATTGTAAGTAGCTTGGTTGCATCTTGTCTATGGTTGGGTGTAGAGTTGAAGTCTCGAACTCATATTCATTGTAATCCAAGATAAGTTTCCTAGAACATACTCATGTGTAGATATCATTTTGCAGTGTAAAGGAATGGCGTGTTATTTCTTGCATGATAAGTTTGGCTTACTTATGTTTATCTGTTGAATGGATGGTAATGATCCATGCAAGGATGTGTGAGTGAATATGGATGTTTCATGTTCTCAATGGCCACTAATGAGTGTTTACATTTCTCATGTGAGCTGATATTATTCTTGTTTGAAGTTTGGGTTGAGTTTCATTGCTTAGGTAGGCTAAGTGATTATGTTGCTTGGCAGTATTGAAGAGTTTTTGGAATCAAGCAATGGGGTTATGAATTGTGAGTTGCCTCTGTTTCTGATGCTCAACCAAAGTCTCCTTGCGGATAATACATATATATATATATATATATATGTTAATAATCCCTTGATAGCTTGAATGAATTGGTTTATTCCCATGTATTTAATCCAACATTGCATCCCTATTATGCACATGAAGAGCTCATATTTCTCATAGATGTATGTTCTCCTCCATGTGTGTTCCTTGGTATGGTAATGGTAATGAAGTCTAGGTTGAGAACCTTAATGGATTGCATATGCTAGAAAGTGGGTTTGGAATGCATTGCATTGTTTTTATGAAGTACTATCGGAATGGCATGTAAAGCATATTAACTATTACATAAATTTTAGTATGAGTATCTTTATTGACTACTCATGTTAATGAGGTGCGCATGTTCATTGTATGGGTTATATTTCTATGTTGTTGTCAAGGAATGTGGATTCTTGTTTGTAGGAAAGGGAAGTTGGATTCTGTGGAGTGACTCTTGTTGAATGGTTAATACATTGATTATATGCATGGGATGGCTTCTCACTTATATTTATATATTGAATGGTTGATAATTACCCACATGAGATTATGTGGATGAACGCAAACATTTCACGGAGTTATTAGTCTTATACTAACATTATGATGCAGGGAAGGGGTTCACCACTATTAGTGTTGGGATTACGCTAGTGATATGTTTGAGCCACGAGGAGAATGTCCTTATAGTCTAATTGTTTTAGCATGAGACTGAATGTTATGAATTGAGCCCTATTATCATGGAAGTGTTGTAATTTCTGCATTGCTAACTCCATGGTTGTTTGCTTGTTGTTAATAACACTAGTTGGTGCATCTATTTCACTTGAGTATGAATGTATGCATGGACATGTGCTTCTATGTTCACTATTGCTCAGTTGGATAGAATGATAGAGGCAAGAAGGCTAATTTTCATGTTGTTATAGAGTTGTTTGTTCCTCTGTGTCTTTAGGAGAATCACTCTCAAAAGGAACTATATTTTTGGTGACTTTCCTTGAGGGAATGATCATCATTTGTTCATGAGAATTTTCCCTTAGAGTTCAATGGCCCCGAGGTGTGGTTATCAGACCTTAAAATCCCTTAGAATGCTAAAAAAACCCTTGAATAAAACTAGCACTGGAATGCATTGTAATGCTAGAAAAACAACAAAATTTGTAAGTCTTTAATGCATAGGCTAGAGGTTAGGAACTTGACCTAAGTCAGAGGTCAGGGGTTGGGGCAATGCAAAAGGGAGTAGGAAGATGGCTTGAGCTAACCTCGGCTAAGTCGGAGGTCAGACATCGGGACCCCAACCAATGTCGGGAGTCGGAGGTCGAGGAAGCATTAAAAAGGTAACTAGCAAGTAGATTTGTGGGTCGACCTCGACTGGGTTGGGAGCATGGAAAATTTAAGGGTCTAATGTTCGCCTAGTGGGCTAATTTTCCATTATTTTTCCACAAAAAATATTCACCAATTTCCAATTTTTATAAAAGGTGATTCGCTCAAATTTAAGAATATAAATTTATTTTACCTTAAAAATCGCCAACAATATATGGAGACTATATATAAAATCATTGTAAATTTGAATAATTTTACAAATATATCAGTAAACATTTTATAGTTTGCATATTAAGGATTAGTGAGATTCACCAATGTTTTTAAAATTCAAGAAAATTTTCCATCCTTAAAATTTTCCTTGCTTGGTGTTGGGTCTTGAAAATGTCATTCATTTCCATTACACTTTCGCTATTATGTCCATTATATCACCTCCATTTCACTACTATGTCACCGCGTTCATCCCACTTTCATTAACATTGGGTCACATTTATGTTTTTCCAAACTTTATTAATTCTTAGCCTTTTTAAGTGAATTTTTGGTTACAAATTAGAAAATAATGTGCATATGCTTATACCTAACAAGTGGGTTGAGATTGTTGACATGTGTAGGTCAAAAGGAGGCTTCTAGAAGACCTTCATGTGGCACTCTAAGGCCAAATTCGAATTTGAGTGGAAAGAATCATGGGATCATGAGAATATGTCTCACATCTCTTAATTGTATTGAAACTCTAAGAAGACATGTGTCTTATTAGTTCCTATTTTGATTAGGACTCTAGAGGTAGAGGGAGAGATTCATGGACTCTCATTAATGAGATGGCTTCTTATCTTTCTGTATAAATAGGAGATCTCTCTCATTCATGTGTTAACTTGTTAGCTTGTTAGTCTTAGCTTAGCTTGGCTTTTTAGTTCTTTAGCTTGGAGTTTGTAGTTCTTCTTTGATGGCTTTGGAAAGCTTTGGAGAGCTTTGTTGTACTTTGTAATTTTGAAGAATTTGAATAAAGCTTTGATGTTCTCAACATGGAAGGAGATGTGAAGTAGATGTTATGGAGCACATTAGAATATAAGGTAGAGTAGATTTCATTTTGTAATTTTGCTTTAATTTCATTCATGTTTAGATTTTCCATTGATGCAATTTTAATTCATGCAAGTGTGTTCAACCGGTTGATTGTAGATTAGTTTTTCTTTACATGTTTTTGCATCAAATAGTGACATGATATTTGCCTCTCTGCTGAACTTTTTCTTAAGCTTTTCAATTTCAGTTATTTATTTGTTGTTGTTAGTTAGTTTAGATATCAAATTCTTCATGTCATTTGATGTTATCTCCGGAGCCATGGCTTAACCCCAAAAAGCTACTTGGCGAGCTATCGGATTATGAGTGAAGTGATTTGATTTTACTTTCATCTCTACAATTAGATATCAGGTTCTTCATGTTATTGACGTTATCTCCATAACCATGGCTTAACTCCGAAAAGCTACTTGGCGAGCTATCAGATTATAAGTGAAGTGACTTGATTTTACTTTCATTTGCAAGTAGGTAATTTAGATATCAATTCTTCATGTTATTGATGTTATCTCCAGAGCCATGGCTTAACCCGGAAAAGCTACTTGGCGAGCTATCGGATTATAAGTGAAGTAAATTGATCTTGCTTTCGTTAGTCTGCAATTTTTGGTTTGTTTAAGTACAATAGTTTAGATTTTATTTCTGTAATTAAGTCGGCAGCAGAAACAATGATTTTATGATCAATATTTCATCTTTTGTTTGATTTAAGTAGCTGCATATGTATATTCCTATTCAAGTATTAATTTTATCAATAACATGTTTTGAGATCTTTTGAAGTGCTAAGTTTTGGAAGTTACCATAAGGTACATAAACATTGTCTTGAAATCTATATCCATACTTGACCTTTAAAAGTATTCTTAAGACCTTAGAATAGGATTTCCATTTGCATTAGACACTTTAGGAGATCAACAAGAACAAAACCCCAAAAGAAGATAAAAACTATAAAACAAAGAAGTAAGAAAAAAGGTTAACTAAGCACATATGGTGCACCACACTTCTTCAGTTTACGATACCTAGATTGATAATTTATGTAGAGCAATTTAAGACGTTAAATTGACTAGACATTTTGGCGCTATTGCCGGGGAAGTGTAATTAGGAGACCTTATTTCTTACATCTAAAAAAAAAAATTTAATAATTCTTGAGTATGCTCTCCTCCTGCACTTTGTGTGATCCGGAGGATCAGAAAAAGGATTTTTATGTAAAAAAAAAAATTAATAATTCTTGAGTATGCTCTCTTCCTGCACTTTGTATAATCTGGAGGATCAGAAAAGGAATTGTTATGTAAGGAAAAAAAAGGGAGACAAAATAAACTTCATCATTTGAATTGATTCAATAAAAAAAATAATAATAATGAAACTCATCTGCTTTGATAGGTTCAGCTATCCAAGATTGCCTGGTTATGGTTTGTAGTGGTCCTCAAAACACTGTGTCTTGTTTTAATAAGATTATGCAAATTAGCTGCATAATGCAGTCTGATTCCGCAACTAATTGTGAATTCCGCAGCTAATTTCAAGATTTAGCAGGTTATAGGTGCCCAATGAAGAAACCAACCACATGGGCATCTCCAAAATTGTCCTGACATGGATCCTATCCTAGTCACCCAGCTCAGATTGATAAAAAAATAAGCTTAAGGCCTCATTCAAAGTTCTGTTTTTAGCATATTTACTTGAAGCCTTTGCTGTCTGAAATTGAAAATCATTAATCCTTCTTATAAAATTTCACAATTTCAGAGAAAAATGAAAAACAATCAATGGTTATCCCCAATTCTAGTTTCCATTGTGGCCTCAATAGAAAATCTGCATTCATGTTCAAGCTTTGGCCTTAAAACAAACCTGCAAAAACATTTACAAAATAAAAAAATAAAAGCCTACAATAGCCTACTTTAGATGTTTGCCTGACTCTCAGTAGCAGCAGCCCAGGCGCGGAGTTGCTACTGACATTAGGGAAGATGCAGGACCTTTATGCTACAGCAGTTGTTTCTGTTGTTTATTCTGATCTTAATCCAGTCATCGATGAAGCAGCAGAGGCTATTTCTCTGTGCTGAAAATTGAAAAACAAATCCAACAGCCTCATGCGCATCATAATCAACAATAGTTGAACATCACATGCTCTGAAATGAGATAGAGAAGCAGCAGCGCTTACCATCCGTCTTCTCCTCAATACGCAATAAGATTTGTGTACTATTCTTTTATCTCTGTGCATTCATTTTTTTGACCGTCAGCATAATCAATTTGTGGACCGTTCACTCTCGCTCTATGAAGGTCGACCACCATTAGTGACAAGCACAACTAAGGAAATTACATAGCAAATCAAACCAGAAGGCCGAATGCAACAATTCGTAAAAATGCAGAACAGTAAAAATGTTAATTCAGGAAAACACAAAACAATAAAAAACATCAAACTTTGAATGCATGATCTGGCCAAACAGAGATGAATCTGGGAAAAATAAAACATTGGTTTTCTCACCAATAGGGTCAATTAGATAACCCAGAAATTGTTTTAAGAAATTCATGGCCGTTTGAGAGAATTTCTCGGTTCTCTGAAGCCTATTTTTGCGTGCCACGTGAAAAAAATGAATTTTAATTAACGAACATGCTGTAATTTAATTTGGCGCACCTGCAGAAGGGGATTATAATTAGGAATCAAATGTGTGCTAGCATCTAAAACTTGATTACACACCTCCCATATTTAATAAACTCATACTTCATCACACACCTATTTAACAACAAGACGTATCCCAATTGAATACGACTCTTCCTCGAAGCTTTTCACGTCTGCTGGCTGCACATTTTGGACCGAATTCTATCATGCAAAATTTTTATGTGTGGTTAAGTCGCTTGAAAGGGAATTGCTTACACACTTGCTAACTTGTAGTTAAATGCCTCCAGCCATTCATGAGAATAGATTGTTGGCTCGTGCTTTTATTATGATTATCATGGTGGTCACATGCTTACACTGCAGGAGAGAGCACAATATTGGGACGGAATCACCTTACATGAGTTAGAAATGAGAAGAGTTTCCAGCAATAAACTAAGCAAGTTTTCTGGTGATATTGTTGTTCTTGTTTTTCTGTGGACAAAGGAGAGTGCCACATTCAAATGAGCTAATTTGAGCTTTTTCCTAATTTGTAAACTTTCCTTTACTTTAACCAGAAGGGCTTGTTACGTCAGAGACAGATCTGCATGTTGGCTCTGCATTTGTCATATGTTGTGTTAATTTTAACTGCAAATACAGACATTTGTTTGTTACCATCTGAAACCGTTTTGCTTCCACATAACCACTATGTTTTCATATATCTGTCTTCTACATTGATGTTTACGCAGTAAAAAAGGCAGAATGGGTCTCATTGTGAGGACAGAACCGAGGGAGTCATCAAAGCTATGGAAAAGATCATATATTTCCATTACTCTGATATATTTTCATCATTAACATTGTTTTGCTTCATATACCATTTACAAAATTTTTATTTTTCAGGCAGACGATGAAGAAAATTAAAAAAATAAAATATAGCAGATCATGAATAATTGGTCTTGTGCACCAGCTGTGATCTTAGGCTCTATCTCCCTAGTACTTGGCTGCATAAAATCTTTTTTCCAATAACTTAATCAGAAAACTGATGGTTGACTGTCTTTTAGCTATGGAATGCCGCCTGATTCTGCAGCTAACTGGCAATTCCGCAACCATTTTCATACTTCTATAGGTTATAGGTATTGAGAGACGAAACAAACCACATGGGTAGCTGGGAAAATGTTAGTACATGGATGGTGTCCTATCCATTTGATCCAAATTGATGAAAAAGACCCCAGTCAAAGGGAATTCAAGGTGTGTGTTATCACTAAGTCGCCACACTAAGTTGCCACACTAAGTCATCACATGTCAAGAAAAAAAACAATTTTGAATCAATGAAATGAATAAGTTATTTGCTCATTTTTATGAAGGTATTGATTACTTTTGGACTGATGATGAAAGATGAATGGCTAACATTTTATTTAAGATTTTTAGCTACAGAAACTGTGCACATTCCGCAGCTAAAGTCCAATTCCGCAGTTGTTTTCCAATTTTGCAGCTGAAAAATCTCGTTGTTCAAATCAGCCTAACTTTCTCATACAAAGTCAGATTTTGATGATTCAAGTATCGTTGGAAAGATCTCAAAAAGATCTACACAATGATAAACCAATCATTAGAGTTTGAAATGGTAAATAATTAAATAAATTGCTGAAAGTGAGTAACATTCAACTTAGGGCACTAATTCCAAAGCATGTATAAATTCATTTGATTTTTCCTTTGAGAACTTGTTTCATTAGTACAAATTCTTAGTTTTGTGTGTAAATATCATAACTAGAGAGATTGATCACCTCTCTCCTTTGATAATCTTACATTCCATTTCAGAAGAAGTATTAGTTTTTTTGCAGGTTCCAGGAGGAAGGACAAATGACTATAAGAAAATGGTGTCTCTCTAAGAGACCAATTTGTTTCATAAGAGGATGATCAACAACAAAGAGGAAATATGCCGATGCAAAATTAGATCCAAACACTTGAAACTTTCAGATACTATTGTTTACATCACATCCACACCTCATAATAAACCATTCACCTCATTTCACTCCATATTTTCCATTTACATTCACATACACTTTCCATCTCTTTTTGTCCATTCATAACCCACAAATAAAAGAAAGAGGATCATTCACATGCTTATTGCCCATTTCCATTTTTACTCTCCATTGCCATCTTCCATTTTCATCTTCCATTTCTTGTCATTTTCATTTTGCAAATAAGCCCTGCTTCAATGCAAATTATTGAGTCCATAGTCCTTTGAGTCTAAGTTCCTTGTAAAGACACCTTGAGGCTTGCATGCCTTAATGGCAAGTCCTCATGCTGACAAACAATGGGAATACATTAATGTCCCTTGTTCATCAGATCTTCTAGGTGACTCGACATCGGCAAATTCATTCGTACCTAGCAAGATGTGTTTGGGCAACTTGACGTGTTGATTAGTGGCATCCATCAGTGGCCACTAAGTCAACAATTTCCTGCTATGTTCGACATCAGAGCATTTTTTCACATAGTAGGAATCGTGCCAATGAGTTTTGAAGACATGAAGACTATTATTTTCAGCGTTTTGGAGCAGATTCAGCAAGTTTTAGTAGAAGCAATAAAAAGTCATCTTAACTCTTTATCCATGACTCTTCTTGTTCAGCCACTTGAAAAAGAACATGATCAGAATTTTGCATCCACCACACATACAACTCATCCATTCCAAAGGGTAAGTTAAGGTATGTCATTTTCTAACTTTTTGACCATAGAATTCCATAAAATGCTAGAATGATAATTTTTGGACAAACGTTTCTCTTCCTCATTTCATAAAATTGCCAATACCATTAGTTGGGGGGTGGGGGGAATATATTCATCTTCATATCTTTCCATTTCCATATCATACTCAGGAGCCCACATACTTCCAACATATATTAACTATTACATTGTTATTATGAGCATACAATGACTTTTCAAAAAGTGCTTAAAGGATAAATTGGATACAAACAAAATCATGGTTGTCACACAAGAACCAACCATCATGCAATCCAATAAAGATGTACTTTGCAACAATAATCAAAATATCATTATGCAAAGTTCAAAGATCAAAATATAATGCAACAAAAGAAAAAATGGTTGTACAATAAGAACCAACCATGTTGTAATTCAAGTAAAACACTTTGCAAAAATATGAAGTTATCAAATGATATCATGCAAAGTTAAGCCAAAGCTCAATGATCAAAACACTTAATGTAATATATATTGCATGAAGACATGCAATAACTTCAGTTCGGGGGTATGTTGGGTCTTGAAAATTTCATTCATTTCCATTACACTTTCACTATTATGTCCATTATATCACCTTCATTTCACCTCCATTTTACTACTATGTCACCACATTCATCCCACTTTCATTGTCATTGGGCCACATTTATGTTTTTCCAAACTTTATTAGTTCTTAGCCTTTTAAAGTGAATTTGTGGTTAAAGATTAGAAAATAATGTGTATATGCTTATACCTAACAAGTGGGTTGAGATTGTTGACATGTGTAGGTCAAAAGGAGGCTTCTAGAAGACCTTTATGTGGCACTCTAAGGCCGAATTCGAATTTGAATGGAAAGAATCATGGGATCATGAGGATATGTGTCACATCTCCTAATTGTATTGAAACTCTAAGAAGACATGTGTCTTATCAGTTCCTATTTTGATTAGGACTCTAGAGGTAGAGGGAGAGATTCATAGACTCTCATTAATGAAATAACTTCTCATCTTTTTGTATAAATAGGAGATCTCTCTCCTTCATTTGTTAGCTTGTTAGCTTGTTAGTCTTAGCTTAGTTTGGCTTTTTAGTTCTTTAGCTTGGAGATTGTAGTTCTTCTTTGATGGCTTTGGAAATCTTTGGAGAGCTTTGTTGTACTTTGTAATTTTGAAGAATTTGAATAAAGCTTTGATGTTCTCAACATGGAAGGAGATGTGAAGTAGATGTTATAGAGCACATTAGAATGTAAGGTAGAGTAGATTTCATTTTCTAATTTTGCTTTGATTTCATTCATGTATGTCATTTTATTGCTTTCAAGTTTGATAGTTTAGATTTTCCTTTCATGCAATTTTAATTCATGCAAGTGTGTTCAACCGGTTGATTGTAGATTAGTTTTTCTTTACATGTTTTTGCATCAAATAGTGACATGAGATTTGCCTCTCTGCTGAACTTTTTCTTAAGCTTTTCAATTTCAGTTATGCTTTGATTTCAGTCTTATTTATTTGTTGTTGTTAGTTAGTTTAGACATCAAATTCTTCATGTCATTTGACGTTATCTCCAGAGCCATGGCTTAATCCCAAAAAGCTACTTGGCGAGCTATCAGATTATGAGTGAAGTGATATGATTTTACTTTCATCTCTGCAATTAGATATCAGGTGCTTCATGTTATTGACGTTATCTCCAGAGCCAGGGCTTAACCCCGAAAAGCTACTTGGCGAGCTATCAGATTATAAGTGAAGTGACTTGATTTTACTTTCATTTGCAAGTAGGTAATTTAGATATCAATTCTTTATGTTATTGAAGTTATCTCCGGAGCCATGGCTTAACCCGGAAAAGCTACTTGGCGAGCTATCGGATTATAAGTGAAGTGAATTGATCTTGCTTTCGTTAGTCTGCAATTTTTGGTTTGTTTGAGTGCAATAGTTTAGATTTTATTTTTGTAATTAGATGGGCAACAGAGATAGTGATTTTATGATCAATATTTCATCTTTTGTTTGATTTAAGTAGCTGCATATTTACATTCCTGTTCAAGTATTAATTTTATGAATAGCATGTTTTGAGATCTTTTGAAGTGCTAAGTTTTGGAAGTTACCATAAGGGACATAAACCTTGTCTTTAAATCTATATCCATACTTGAACTTTTAAAAGTATTCTTAAGACTTTAGAATAGGATTTCCATTTACATTAGACACTTTAGGAGATCAATAAGAACAAAACCCCAAAACAAGATAAAAACTATAAAACAACGAAGTAAGAAAAAATGCTAACTAAGCACATATGGTGCACCACACTTCATCAGTTTACGATACCCGGATTGATAATTTATGTAGAGAAATTTAAGACGTTAAATTGACTAGACACTTGGGAGTCAGTGGTCGGTGTAACAACCCTAGTCAAAATTCCATGTAAAAATTAATAAAGGAAAAATAAGACCTTGGTCATGGGACACATATTCCAAGCTAAATGTTGAGCAAAAACATGGTGACAAGGATCACTTGTGATTAATTAATGGCTATGGAAATTGGCAAAATTAATGGCTAAGACTTTACAAAGACAAAATGGCATTTATTTATGAAAATAATGGAAATTAGGACAAAAAGAAGGTGAAAGGTAACAGGTTGCATGTGAGGAGGAAAATGAAGGAAAATAATGGAAAATGAAGAAAATAGAGGCCTCATTAATAAAAAGGCTTCTGAGGATCAATTCATGGCTTTTGATCAATTCAATGTTGGAGCTCTCTCTCTTTTCTCTCTATCATACTCTTTGACACTTAGAGTTTACTTGGAGAAATCTTGGAGGAGTGTGGCATACTTTAGATTTGGAGCAAGAAGGAAAAGAACGTAGGAATACGCAAGAGGAAATTGGAATCAACAACTACATCAGGTTTTGCTTGTAGGTACCGAGTTGCATGTATGATTTCCTTTCTATTTTTGGCATGCGTGACATATGCATGTGGTTATTTGGTTATGATGTATCATTGGCATGGAAGATTTCGTGGATTGATAGTGGTTTTGCCTAGCCTTGCCATTTCTTGGATAGTCATGGTGTTGTGGGATTTACTTTTTTTTTTCTGTTTGGTTTTCTTGTGTCTTTGGCTATGGGTTGAGTTATTAGTTCTTGGAAGCCTCGGTTGGACAGACACTCTCGAAGACCTATAACAACTTGGGTTGATTTACTAGTCTTGGAAACTTTGGTTGGAAAAACACTTTGGAAGCCCTTAGTGGGTTGAGTTACTAGCCTTGAAAGCCTTGGTTGGACAAACATTCTAGAAGCTCAACGATAGCTATGGGTTAAGGTACTAGTCCTGGAAGCCCTAGTTGGAACAAGTGCTCTAGAGCCTTGGAAAACTTGGGTAGAGACCAATTCAGTGATGGTTAGTGATGTCCAACCATGAGGTGGAATCATTGGTTGAGGGTTGAGCTAGTTTGGTGAAGCCCTGGATAGTTTTGATTGATTTGTTTTATGAGATCCCACATTCATGCTTGGAATATGGCATGGGGGTGACTGGCTGAAAGAAAGATTTGGTTTAGCCTAGTCTATGGTCGGGTGGTTCGTGGAAGTCTCATACTTGGTCAACTTATGCAATCATCAATAAGATCTCTCTTTATCCTAGGTATTTTATGTGTAAATATACTTGTTTATATGTGGCTTATATGGTTATTATATCCTTGATATTTCTGTTTGGTTATATTGTGGTTATGAAAGAGTTTTATGACAGTGAAAATGTATGGCTCTCATCATGTTTTGGTTAATCATTGAATGTACAATTAATATATGGTAAGGCAATTATTGTGATGAGAAATCAATGCTTCTTAGTGATTATCAGATAAGTATGAGACCCCTATGCTTAGATTTCTTGTTTAAAAGTGTAGAATACATATTTGTGACATGTTTAACAAAATGCCTGTCATGGCTAGTAGGGGTCTATTCAAGTCCTTGTTCAAGTATTTTCATTTGTATCATTTTTTAATTCTATTTTTAATTTCTACAAGTTTCATGGAGTTTTGGGAAGTTCTTGAGTCTTGGCCCTAAAAAAGTGGCATGGAAACCGGAGTCGCTGGCACAGAACTACCTAGAAAAGTCCCAAGGTCGCACACATGCCTTTCCATGGGAGTGACTAGAGGGTCTCAGTCGCATGCATTCCCATGTCAAGGGAGCCAATGAGGCTTTAATGTAGCAAAAGGTTAGTTTGTCTCAGGGGTTGGTCACCTGGACAGGTTGGGTGGCTCCTGGGGGTTATGTTTCATGTGTAGAAGGTCAGGTTGTTCGTGTTCCGTAGGTTCCACTTCCTTAACTACTACATATGGAGGTGAGCACCATCATAATTATGCAACATGTGAATTTGGTTAGGTTGCAAGGATTTTACATCGAGGGCTTAAGAAGATTTTTGGTCTACGAATACATGCCCTATGGCTCCCTCAACTCCTTACTCCACAAAAGCCAAGGCGATGATGATGAGATTAAGAACAAGTTCCTGGATTGGAAAACATGCTTTAGCATTGCGGTGGGGACTTCCCAGGAAATTGTGTACTAGCATGAAGAGTGCAGGGACTGCATCATTCACTACGACATCAAGCCAAAAAACATCCTTTTGGATTCCAATTTCTGCTCCAAAGTGGTCGATTTCGGGTTGGAAAAGTTTATGAACAAAGAGTATAGTAAAGTGTTGACGACCATTAGAGGAATAAGAGGGTACTTGGCCCCATGGTGGCTCTCAGGAATACCAATCACTGTAAAGGCCGACGTCTACAGTTTTAGCATGACATTGCTCGAAATAATTGTAGGGCGAAGAAACATAAACATGGACTCAGAATCTAGCGATCAAGTGTACTTTCCTGTGTGGACTGCAACTCAAATCAATGACGGAAACGTCATGGAAGTGCTTAACAATAAATTTATGAACGATGCAGATGCAAAGTAGGTGAAAAGGTTGTCATCGTTGGAGGATGGTACATCCAAAACGACGAAGATATGAAGCCATCGATGAGTCAAGCGATGTAGATATTGAAAGGTACAGTAGACGTGCCCCCTCTCTTTACAAACCTTTTCCTTAAAAACCAATAGGATTGTGCTTTTATTCTGGGATAAAGATACTTCTGCACATGCACACAACAACAATTATGATCATTCCTTGAATACTTTGTAGCATTTCACTGAGTATTCTCTCTTCATTTTCCTTTATATCTAAATATTTTCCGCAAGTCTAAAGTAGAATAGAATCATGCCAAGAGTAGCAGTTCACAATGAAAAAAACATAAATAGATGAACGCAAGACTTAGACTCACATTCTGGATAAAATGATTGCAACGTAGGCATCGCCCGTGGGTATTTTCCATTATTGTTGTACCTACCATAGGCATGGTATAACGCATTTAGTTTTTCCTTTGAATGGATATTAGTTTGTCTTTGACCAAAAATTTATGTCGCTTATCCATAGTTTAACATTAGGAATTCATTTTTTATTGTTTTTTATTATTAATGAAATTTATTTATTTGTAAAGTGATTGATTGAGATCCTATTATGGGTTGTTTAGTAACTTCCATTTCTATTAATTACTAATCTTTTATTTTTAGTTTTATTTCTTTTTTATTTATTTATTAGTTTTTTTTTTTTCTATTTTATGAATTATAATTTTTTCACAACATTTTCAATTTAAGGTGACTTATTATTATATTAAAAACATATTTTAATAAATTTAAGTATAGACAGTTATATATATTAATAAAAATAAAACACACATATAGTTATATGTATTTTAATATAAACAATATTAGTTAATCATATTTCTTAATTTTTGGTGATGGCATTCAGCAATATAATATTTTATTAGCTGTTTTATTTTTGCGATGAAATATTTGTATTTGTTTATTTTTTGTTTCATTAAACTATATTTAAGCTAAAAGACAAGTACTAGCTACTATGTAACCCTTATTTAATAATAATTTGTACACAAAAAATAATATAATTATTAATTATTGCGATTTAAATTGTATTTCATTAATAAATTAACTATTTTTGAAATTTATTTTTATATAAAATAATATTACATTTTAATCCTTATTTTTTAAATGTTTTACGTTAATAATGGTGTATAATATATTGAAAATAAAATAATGGTGAATGTATATTGAAAATAAAATATGGAAAATAAAATAAAATAATAGTGAATGTATAGCATAAAAACTTTGAAATATATATATATATATATATATATATATATATATATATATATAATAATATTTTTCTTAAGATTTGTTTTTTATCTTTTTGTTAAGGTTAGTAGTTATTATGGGTTCAAACTATGTTCACACGTTGGAGATTAGGTAGGTTAGTTTGTTTTTTAATAATAATATTTAATTTTTGTATTTTATTAATTTATTATTATAATATTAATAAGAGTGTTTATTTTAAAATAAGATTTTTAAAATTTTAATTTAACTAGTATATTTATATAAATTAAATTGTTAATAAATATAGATAGATATTAAAATATTTATTTTATAATAAATTTCACAAATTTATAAAAAAATTTACATTATTAACTAAAATGTAGAAATTTATCCTTGACTTTTTATAATTATAATATATTTAATTTTTATGATGTTTTTTGATCTTGGCAATGTGAGATGCATCATAAATTAAGTGTTTTGATACTTCTGATTTTACCAATTATTTAATTTATATATATGATTTATATACATTTTCATGTTGAATATTTATAATTAAAATTAATTGTTTTTATATAAATTAAAAAAAAAGTAATATAATGCAAATTGAAATATATTTGAGGAGGAAATATATGTAGATAAATTAAGATTTCTAAAAATCTTGTACACTATATTTTCAAATATTTTTTTAAAAACGAACTACCATTTAAAAAATGAAAAATAAAATACAAATTCTGGATGCACGAAACCAAAATATATGAAACAATAAAACCAGAAATCAGTCATATTAAAGAAATAAATCCACTTTACTCTATATTATTAAAGAAAGTTATATATATATATATAATTTTTTATTTCATTAATAATATAAAAAAAAATCATAATATATATTTTATAAGAAAAATAACTAACCACATTAAAATAGGATAAAATTATTTATAAAATAAATTTGTTGGAGTAATGGTCATATTTTTCTCATCAAGAATCAAGTTCACTAACCTTTCTCTTGAGAACATGAGATTAACCTACATTCTAGAGAATGGTAAGGGTTTGGAAGCTTACTAATATGTATGGATTTTTGTGAAAGAGAAACCTTAATATGTTATTAGAGCCTTGGCCAGACTTGATTTTCCAACTTACTTTTGAGAAAGAATATTGGAGTAATTATCACACTCACATTATAAAGAATCAATTACTAACCCCACTCAAAACAATAATAAGACTTAGAAAGTTTACTAATATTTATAAATTTTAATATAACTAAAACATTCAATAAAATCAACAACTCACTTTAAAGTTTAAGACATATTCATATTTTCAATTTACTGTTGTAATATTTTTCAAATTTCAAAAATCTAATTATATTTTATTTCCTATATTTATTTTTCCTAAAATCAATATCAAACCCACTTTAAATCATATTATTTCGTTAATTACACTTCAAATCATATTCATATTTTCAATTTCAATATTTCTCAATTACTAAATATATCTCAACTCCTATGTTTATCGGGCATAAAATCAATGCCAATTAGTAAATATCTAGTTATATCTCAACTTCTATGTTTATCCGGCATAAAATCAATGCCAATTAGTAAATATCTAGTTATATATCAACTCCTATGTTTATCTTGCATAAAATCAATGCCAATGTCCAACTACTAGAGCAGTAAGAGAGAATAATATGTTTATCTGGCATGAAATCAATGGCAATGTCCGACTATTGGAGGAGTAAGAGAATAAGAAATGATTACATTGAAACGAATAACTAAATTTTGGATAAAAAATAATCAACCGACACACATCCATTAATCATTGATATAACTGAACTGTTAACATCAGTATACAATAATTGTCATCTTTATGTTGGCCGTATAAGTAAGCTATATCAGATTACTCATCTATTTCTAACAAAACTAATTTGTGTTTTTTTTTTTTCTAATTATCACCGGCTTAATTTTTCACTTTCTTTTTTCTTGGTTTATGCGAAAGAGAGCAATGCACATTTGCAACGCTATTTCTCTATAAATTTAATGATTTAAATGTATATGCACAAACTATCAACCAACATAACTATGTCATATAAATTAAATTATCAAAGTAAAAAAAATCTTTAAAAAGGTAAATTATGACCCTATTTAATTATTTAAATGTATATGCACAAACTATCAACCAACATAACTATGTCATATAAATTAAATTATCAAAGTAAAAAAAATCTTTAAAAAGGTAAATTATGACCCTATTTAATTATTAGGTATAAAAATTATTAATATATTGAATATATATAATTAAAAAAACAAAAAAAATATAGTAAAATAATGAAAAACAATATGAGTTTAATGTCATAAATAAAAATTAAATGGATATTTGTGAATATGGTCGTTTTTAATTGAATTAAATCTCAACGCTTTATTAATGGCTAGCACTAAAATTATTCCATGGATATTACGTGGAGGTCTAACATCCATATAATAATTATTGATAGTTAAATTAACATTCTGGAAGCCTTATTCCAAAATAGACAGTCTATCAACATAATAAAATACCTTAATAACTTTCAAATAAAACAAAAAATACATCCATTGTTACATGAAATTAGTGTGTACAAAACCACATTATGCAAAAAAGGTTCATCACTGACTTCTGAGATTAGCAATTATTGATTCTAGTTAAGGTAGGAAGAGGTGGAGTAGATACACAAATTTATTAATTAATATAGCATATAAAAGAAGTATCGATTAGTATAGGAGTGGTGTACTATGTAGATGCAACTAGGTAATGGTGCCAAGGAAACCAATTTGCAATGACGATTACAAAGGAGGATTGAGACATACTAATGTCTAAAGAGTTCTATATATTTTGAATTCTATGAGACCCTTCCACTTCCTCTACCTTTATTTTATGCCCTTAAAAATTGAAGGTTAGAGAGCTTGCCAAACCCACATTGGATCTATATAAACACATATTCCTTTCCTATGAAATGGTAAATTTCAGTGGTTAGTATTTTGATCCAAATTGAGTGAAAATTACATGTTTTCATTGCAAATTTGATGAAACATATCTCCTTTCAAGGATCCAACAATTAGGTAGATAATCTACAATAAATGATGTTCCAATTAAGGCATGACCGTTTATGAGAACCCCATCAGGCATGTCAATGGTTAGGCTAGTGTCAAGTCTTTATAGAAGGAAATGAAATTTATAGAAAAAACCAAAAAACACCAGAGAAAAATATTTGTGAAACACAAATAACATAACCCCATTAGATAGTAAATGAAATTTAAAATAAAAATAATTATAAAACATGTTAAAGACTTCTTCGAGTTCTTGTACTTGTCTTCTATAAGGAATTTGTATTTTCCTACATGGGGTAAGGGTGAAATTGGAATCATGGGATGACTTACAATCTTTATATTGGGAAATATTCCCATTACTTTATAGAATCACAATGAAGGAGAGTAGTAATAAATGCAAATTTGAGCCTTCATTTGAATTTTATATGTGTAATCTCTTCAAGATCGGATTGGGATATTGGGTCCTAGCATTACCATCTTTCCATAGTTTCTTCATTATTGAATTTCATTACCATCCAAATAGAGGAATGCATTAAAATCATCAAGTACAAACATAAAGCAAGAATATTAATAGAATGTCAACATAGACCTAGAAAATAATGTACAATACATTTTGGTAACATGATAATTGCATTTAACAACCATGAGAGAAGGAAAGGGTAACATTATCATTTGTTACACTGTCAATTGGAGGCCTTAGAAATTAGTCATTGATAATAATCCCTACCATATATATATATATATATATATATATATATATATATATATATATATATAACAAGGAAATGAAGTATCCTTCCATTTTTATAACTACAAAATTAAACACCATTTTTGTATAACATCATTTCCAACAAAGCATTAAATGAAGCAACAATTAAAACATTAAATGGAGCGATAAATTACCATTTTCAACTCTCAAAGGGAGTAAATACTTCCATAAGTAATGTTCCATGCTCTACAAATTTGGCTATGAACCCACAAAAAGATGTACATGTTTTTCATGATCCCTTTTAGAATTGTTCAATATAGGAGTAAAGCTAGTCTAACCTCAAATAAACAAAAGCTAGGCATTTCCTTTTCTCTTGCGATAAACTTATATGTTGTGACAAACTCATAAAATGGAAATACAAACCATGAAATGTAGATGGTTAGTCAAAGTGGAAAATATAGTTGAAGCCCTTTTTGGGTGATTGGTTTTGTACTAGTCTTAAGATTATGTATTGAATGTAAGAGGTGGGAGTGGAAATATAATTAAGGGGTGAGCTACAATATTTATATTTAAAAAATATCCAACTAATTTATAGAATTAATTTACAAGAAAGTAGTAATAAAACTCAATATGAGCCCTCATCCATAAAATATTTGTGAAAATCTTTCAACACAGGATTAGGTAGTTGGTCCTTGCCATACCATTTTGCCATGGATTTGCTCCTTGAATTCCATTTCTACTTCAATAAAGAAATGCATTGTTAACCTCAAGTACAAACTAGAAACACACATTTTAAGAGAATCTCTAAGCAGCCTTAAAAACCAAAGAGAAGGAAAGGATTGGGAAAGTTATTGAAACCATTGATGATAATGTTATTATTGGCTACATTGTTAATTGGATGACCTAGAAATTGGCCATTAATAAGAATCTTAACAAACTTAGAAAAATATGTGTAAATTTTAGGAAAACGTAAACCACTACGATTGTTATAGCTAAAAAGTCAAATATAATTTGCATCCATGGAGTTATTACCAATAAAAATTTAAATGAAGAAACAAACTACTAATTCAAGAACCTAAAGGGGGTAAATAGTGTCATAAGTAATGCTGCATGTAAAGAACTTGTAAGGATGTTCTATATTAACAAACAACCTAACAATTCTAATGCAAATATGGATATCAACAACTCCCATGAATTTCTTTGAACTAAATCTATATGGGATTATTAACACCTTTGTTGCAATTATTATAGACTTTGTTTCTTCAAGACTACTTGATATAGTAACTGGTCTGAAAAGGATAGAAAGATCATGAAGCTTGAGGACACAATACACAATTCAACTATGAATCCATGAAAAAAGAACATATATGCCACAATTTCATCCACATTTGTTCACTTCACGAGTAAATAAAGCACCTAAAATGGACAAAAGTTGGACATTTCCAATTTTATTGCAATAAACATGTATACCTAAACATAAATTTTAAAATGAGAAACAAAACCTTTAAATTTATATCATGGCTCAAAGTTGAAAATATATGCATGGATTTCCATTTTTCTATAAATGTATCCATCAAATCCATCCTTTGATCCAAATATTATTAATAAATACCTTATAGTGGCTATGTAAACTATCCTTACTTCTGCCATATACCACAAATGGTCTATTTGCATGAGAAATATTTTTTTAGAATTGGCTTAAGAGTTGACATCACTCCATATCTATTACCTTTTTAAATGACTTTTCCCATTACTTTCCTTATCCACTTAAGAGCTGACTACATCCCTCAATAGTAACACCAATGGAGTTTTACATGACTTTTTCAAGCCTTTAATACTTTCATCAAAGCACTTTTTCATGAATTTTCCAAGCCTTTCATAGCTGCACCAAAGGAATTTTGCATGAATTTTCTAGGCCCTTAATAATTTCACATGGTTCCATTCTTTTTTACCAAAAACATGTACATGGAATAACCCACGTTGACAGGTACCATACCCTCAATGAAAGGGAAAGGGAAGATTTAAGTGAACCAGGGTGGTTATTGTTGGAAAATCAAAAATATTATATTAGGGTTTGATTTTCCTTTCTTAATAATTACTTGTGAGTGTGTTTCCTTCTTTTACTTCTTTATTATCTTATCTTTCATCAAGAAATTACTATATTATGTGTGTATAAAGATCACAAAACAAGAGACACAAGATATATGCACATGCTAGGGAAAAACGCCCCTCGAGGGGAAAACCCAGTCAAGATAATTTTTCCTTTCAAGAGTATTATTTGAGACACTTTACCCTAGACCAAGAAAAACTTACCTTCCACACCATGCCAGCCTCCCAGATATTCAACTCCTTCTAGCAACTTCAACTATGCAACAGCTTCCAACAATAGCAAAATGTAAAGAGACTTCAATCTCCCAACAAAGACCTTGAAACAGAGAGAGATAGGGACCAAAATCTTGATTTTCTTCCTCTCTATAGAATTCCCCAAACTCACACTTCTTTCGACCTCCTGAAAACAGACTTCTGACTTCTCCAGCTCTTCTTGAGATATCAAACTTGCTTGAGAGTGAATGCTTCAAATGACTTCAACCTCCTTGTATATATAGGCTTCTTATGGGTCGACTGAGGGTCCTTAGTCCAACTTGATCTCTCTTAGGCTGACATGATGTGGAGGGTACATAATTCATATTTGACTTGATACAAAACCTTTTTACATGGTTCGAAAGCCCAAGAAGGGTATCTTTAAATGTACAATGACTCTATAAACTCAATATTAATACTAGGAGTCCACAATGGGGACTTTGAATAATATAATGATGACCCAAGCATGAAACCCATGCTTTAATAAGTAATTGTTACAATAATAAAAATGATTTTCTTTATTCTTTTGACAAGTACATTACATAATGACTCAAGTACATTATTGAAGAATGAATATAGTTACATTTTTTAACACTCCCTCTTAACTAAGGACGTATTCATAATGTACACATACAATGGAAGATCTGAAACTATATGAAAACATGAAGAAATTTTAGGCACCACAATGCCATGGACTAGATTCTTAACTAGGGCAATCTATCCCACCAATCACTCAACAATTTAGGCACGACAATGCCATGGACTAGATCCCTGAGCAGGGAAATATATCTAGGTGGGACTAAGGTGGACTCGAGCTTTCATCCCCTCTAGGTGTCATCAGCCTTACTTGCTAACCACCAACCCAAACATACAAGTGTGTATCCAAAACAGAGCTCAAAAACCAACACCACCCTTTCAACTTCGGGATTTAGATATCAACACTGAGTGTTGACGTGATGTCTCCCCAGGAAATGATTCACTCACAAAGCCTCGACAAATCTCTTCCACATCCTTATCATAAATACAATCACCAATATCTACCAAACCCAGCGGGTTCCTTAGATATTCAAACTTCTTATTAGGAAGAACCTTTGTTAGTATGTTTGCTACCTGTTCATATATTGGGACATACTCTAACTTCACGATCCCATCCTACACCAAGTTCCAAATAAAGTGGAACTTATTATTGATATGTTTCGTCCTCGAATGAAACATGTGATCTATATACATCTTGATACAACTTTAATTGTCATAATTAATCACAGTAGGACCAAGATATTTCTCGAACAAATTTGTCAGAAGATTCCTTAACCAAACAACCTTTTTTCCTACTTCACATGTATCCACATATTCTGCCTCGACACTACTCAATGCAATGAGACCTCGCTTCTTGATCGTCAATCATAACATAACAACTCCCATACTAAAGCAGCCTCCAGTGGTTCTCCTTCCATCTGTCTCACTGCCACCCTAATCAGAGTTTGTGAAGCCAATTAGCTTGACTTCCTTACTATCATACTTTAGGCAGTGATGTACAGTGCCACGAAGATACCTCAATATATGTTTGGCAGTTATCTAGTGATCACAACGAGGCTGCAACTGAAACTGACTAAGAATGTTTACTGCAAAACGTATATTTGGCCTAGTATTCACCAGATACATCACAGAACCAACGAACTGAAAATATGGGGTAGGATCCACTAGACTAGAGTTAGAGCTCCTAAACTTCTTGATATTGGTAATCATAGGAGTAGTCATCAGCTTGGAATCCATCATCGCAAATTTCTTCAATAGCTTGATGATGATGTAATTTCCTTGCCTCAAATAGATCTCTCGAGGTCTCTTCCATACCTCTAAACCTAGGTAATAATGCATCAGTCCTAGATCCTTCATTTCAAATTCAATTTCCAACATCTTCTTGCATTCTTGACTTGTTCACTCTACACCTGTGATGAATAGATCATCCACATATAGTAGAATAATGATGGGCTCATTATTCATGATCTTGATGTATAGATTCAAATAAACAAAACTCTTCACGAACCCAATTCTATGTAGATATGCATCCATTCTTGCATACCATGCACTCTGTTCTTGCTTCAAAACATATAGGGACTTCTTGAGTCTGCAAACATGAGAGTCCTTGCTATTTAATTCAAATCCCTCAGGTTGTTCGATGTACACTTCGTCATCAATGGCCCCATTTATAAATGGGGTATTAACATCCATCACATGGATATTCCAACCCATTGTAGCAGCCAATGAAAGCAACGATCTAATGGTAGTATACCTTGTTGTAGGTGAAAAGGTTTCTTCATAGTCAATACCTTCCTTTTGAGAGAAACCCCTTATCATGAACCTTGCTTTGTACTTGTATATACTTCCATCAACAACATGTTTGATCTTATAGATCCACTTTGATGTGACAACCGTTTTGTCACTAGGTCTAGGAACAATCTCCCAAACGCCATTCTTAATGATGGATTGATATTCTTCCATCATAGATTTCCTCCAAACATCTTCATGCTCAGTTTCCTTGAGTGTATATGGTTCGGATTCAACTAACTTTGTCATATATGAAGCATAGCCATAATATCTCTTCAGTTTTTTACTTTCCTTAGACAACCCTTTCGCAGCTTCATGTCCCTCAGCATCTTCTAATGTAGATTTCAACCAATTTGGCCTCTTCCTTGTGGTTGGGACAACCACTGATTGAATAGGCTCACTTGGTCCTTCTTCTTCAACATTTGTAGTAGAGTTCTCATGATGAAATTCTTCTTCTTCAAATATGGGAACTTCTTCATCATCAAAATCAATAAGAATATCCTTTAATTTCTTGTAAGATTGATTTTCATCGAATATGACATCCCTTCTTACTTCAATGTGCCTTCCTTCATTTATGTAAATTCTATATGATTTTGAGTAAATGCTATAACCAACGAATATTCCCTTGATACTTGTCGAGTCAAACTTCTTTAGCTTGTATTTCGGAACATAGATATATGATGGACTTCCAAAGATTCAGAGATGATCCACACTTGAATTCTTCCCTGTGAATACTTGTTCGGGTGTAGTATTATCAAGACTCTTATGAGGACTTCTATGTGGAATGTACATGACAGTCATCACTACTTCACCCCATAATAACTTCGATAGATCTTGATCAAGGAGCATAGTTCAAATGCCTTCTTCAATTGACTTATTCTTCCTCTCGGCCAATCCATTTTGGTCAAGATAGTAGGGAACAATGAGCTCCCTCTTAATTCCTGAATCCTTACAATATTCAATCAACTCTTTAGAAGTGTATTTTCCACCATTTTCAGACCTCAGAGTCTTTATATTTCTTTCGGTTAGGGTTTCCACTTCATCCTTGAACTCCTTGAACTTCTCAAATACTTCATCTTTAGTTTTGAGTAGGTATACCCATGTCTTCCTTGAATGGTCATCAATGAATGTTACATAGTAAGTATGACCTCCAATTGATTTGTCAGACATGGTCCCACACACATCGAAATGGATGAGGTCTAATATTCTTTAGACCTAGTTTCATTATTATGAAATGGATTTCTAGTATGTTTCCCTAAAGAGAATCCATTGCACACACCTTCATGATCTAACTTTATATTAGGAATACCATGAACCAGTTGACTAAGAGTACGGATGACCTTGTAATGAAGATGACCATACCTATGATGCCATAGCTCAATGGGACTTATTTCCATATCAATCGAAGCTTGACGAGATGGTGTAATGACTCGGTAAAGACTTCCTTCATGAACTCCAATAACCTTAGCTTTATCAATGCTATAGTATTTTCCCCAAACCAATAATTTTCCATCAACAAAAGGAATCCTTTCCCCTTTATCTTCTAAACAAGAAATATAAAGTAAATTCTTTTTCAAACCTGGAACATAGAGAATTTTGTTGAGATGCAACTTCGATCCATTATCTGGCTTCAGTGATGTTGATCCAAGGCCTATAACAACACAAATTTTGTTGTCCCCCAATTCCACTACATGAGAGGATGGATCATTTGATAGTGTATGAAGTTTATTTCTTTCACATGTCATGTGTCTCGATGCTCCACTATCAATGATCCATGCATTGTCATCAATAAGAGAACCTGTAACAACAGCCAAGAGTCCTTGACTTTTGATCTTATTGAACAAGTAGAAGATGGTCTTCTTGATCCAACTTCCATCATTTTTGTAACCCAATCTTTCGTAGTTCACAATAGAGGGATAATCCATGCCAACAAAGTGATATTTGACTTCTCTTGAGCTTAGCTCTAATTCCATGTTGGAAAATTAAATATATTATATTATGGTTTGATTCTTCTTTCTTGATACTTACTTTTGACTGTGTTGGCTTCTTTTACTTCTTTATTATCTTATCTTTCATTAAGTAATTACCATATTATGTTTGTATAAAGATAAAAAAACAAGAGACACAAGATATAGGCACATGCCAGGGAAAAACTCCGCTTGAGGGGAAAACCTAGTCAAGATAATTATTCCTTTCAATAGTATTACTTGAGACTCTTTACCCTAGACCAAGACTAGACTTTCCCTCCACACCATGTCAGCCTCTGAGATCTTCGACCCCTTCTAGCAACTTCAACTAGGAAACAACTTCTGGGAACATGCAGCTTCTGACAACAGTGAAATCTTAGGAGACTTAGATATCCCAACCCAGACCAGGAAACAGAGAGAGAGAGGCACTAATATCTCTATTTTCTTCCTCTTTATAAACTTCCCCAAACTCGCACTTCTTTTGACCTTCTGGAAGCATACTTCACACTTCTCCAGCTCTTCTTAATATATCAAACTTGCTTGAGAGTGAGTGCTTCAAATGACTTCGACCTCCTTGTATATATAGGATTCTTGTGGGTTGAATGAGGGTCCTTAGGCCGACTTCATCACTATTAGTCTAACATGATGTGGAGGGTACATAAGTCATATTTGTCTTGATACAAAAACTTTTTACATGATTTAAAAGCCCAAGAAGGGTCTCTTTGAATGTTAAATGACTCTATAAACTAAATATTTATCCTAGGAGTCCACAATGGGGACTTTAACTAATATAATGATGACCCAAACATGAAATCCATGCTTTAATAATTCATTGTTACAATAATAAAAATTATTTTCTTTATTCTTTTGACAAGTACATTACCTAATGACTCAAGTGCATTATTTGTAACAACCTTGGTGAAAATCCCATATATATATATATATATATATATATGGGATTTTCACCAAGGTTGTTACAAATAATGCACTTGAGTCATTATTTGTGGTCGTTTACAAATAATGACTCAAGTGCATTATTTGTAACAACCTTGGTGAAAATCCCATATATATATATATATATATATATATATATATATATATATATATATATATATATATATATAGTCATGGTGATGGACACGTATTCCAAGCTGACTGTTGGGCAAGGCATCCTAGGGGGTGTTCATTTGGCTTATTATGGCTAAGGAAATTGGCAAAGGCAATGGCTAGGGATTTGGAAAGGAAAAATGGAATTTTGAAAATAAAGGGAATTAGGAGAAAAGTAAGGTGAAAGGTCACAGGTTGCATGTGAGGAGAAAAATGAAGGAAAATAATGGAAAATGAAGAAATTAGAGGCCACATTAATAAAAAGGCTTATGAGGATCAGTTGGAAAGCTCTTAGTTAGTGTAAGCTCTTGACTCAATCTTTTTCTATGGTTATGCATGGGATCAAGAAAGGAAAAGAAGGCAAGAGGAAGTAAATATCAAGCAGGGAGTGTCACACGGAATCAGTCAAGAGTGCGGACACAACCGACCTTCCTAGAAGTCTAAGACATTCTAATGACAAACAAAACAAACTGGAGCTATCCTTCTCTAAACATGCATTATGATATGAGAAATCAAGTGTTTCGTTCTTACCTTTGTCCAAACGCTGTTGTAGAAGTCCAAGCTTTGTTGATCTGGATGAGCTCCTCCTTTTCTCCAAAACCTGCAATCACCAACAGTCAAACAATTAAATAGCACCTGATTATAACACAAAACAAAGCATATTCAACATATAGACCAAGGAGTACATGAAATAACCCATAAACAACAAGTTATTGAGAAGAATGGACCAATTTGCATTAAAGGTAATCAAAAGGAACCATTACAACCTGAGCCTTGGTGTTGTGCAAGCTCCTTCCAGGGTCCACAAGAGTCTTCCTCTTCTTTGACAAAGCTCACCCACTTCCAAATAGAACAAGCAAAGATGGCAATCTCTCCTCACAAGCTTCTAAATGGGAGTCCTAATTCCTGCAGCATTTACCCTTAGAAATGTATAGCTTTCCACCTCCCTCCTTCTGGCCCAATGCCTGTATTTATAATGTTCAAGAGGAAGTTAATCAGGTCCACCATCAATGGGATAGTCCCCTCTTTGGATGGGATCACTCCCTTATTGATGGGATAAGTTCCTCTTTGGTAGGAGTGCATGAACCATCTGGAGGCGCTCAATACACGTCAAACAACCTTCTAGAATGCTCTAGAAATGACCACAAGTAAGTTTTTGAAGATAAAACTTGCGCATTTTAACCTTTTCAGAGGGACGCACCTGCCCCTTTAGATACAGAGCGTCCTTGGACGCAGACCTCATGAACAATAGGTGCGTACCCGCAGGCAAGGTTTGAGAGAACCTGCGTACCCAGAGATAAACACATTTATAAAGACTTTCTCTCTTTCTTGGAGTTTGACATGGATAGCAGAGGCATAAGACTTGCTTAAGAGGGTAGTATGACTGTTGATAGAGCCATACCAACTGTAAATAGCCATGGTGACATTTTTTAGTGTAACAGATTGCCCCCTAAAGTGCGAAGCCTGGAATAGATTAGGGTTTTGTATTATCTAGGAAGGGTGAAGCGCTTTATCATTTCGAGGATTATCTCGTGGAGAGCCTGGTTGGAACCTGTAATTTTCAACACAAAATACATGGATAAGATTATATCATCACTGAGGTAGGCATTCCCATACTCAGATAAAAACTTTAACTAACAGACTAACTACTCTGATAGAGGAATGATTTTGCAGTACATCATAATCATAGACTTTTGTAGACACAGTATGGGCGCAACCATCTGTTTATGATTAGTCTACTTAGATAATGAATACAAAACTCCTCGCAGCCTGGATGGTAAAGATTCGATCCAGGGTCTTCATTCCTACTTCTCGAATTGGTACGATTCTAGCCATGCGAATAAATGAGTCGATGTCGAACATGGTAGAAACCACTTGATTACCAGTCGATGATGTAAACTGTTAACAAGTGTGAGAGAGACCACCAGTAATGTCAATGGTTCTCAAAGTACCCAGTATAATCCATGAGATGTGAATGAATGAGTTGATGTCGAACATTTCACGGAATCCTTCGATCGAAAGTCAATGATGTAAACTGACGTCAAAGGCGAGAAACCTGCCATTGATGCATGCAGACTTCAAGGCACTGACGATTTCTAAGTCATCTCTCTAGATAATGTGCTGATGTCGATAGAAAGTGACCCGTTGCAGGCAAGCCCACAACACGAAATCATTGTTCAAGTTGAAGAAATGTTGCTGTAAGGACTGACTCAGGGATGGTCAAATGGATGACAAGTATTTTGCAGATGAAAGTTTTGTTTGCAGACCTCTTGAACACATAACGACACGACAGATGGTTTGGTGCTAAATAACTCAAAGTTAATCCCCGGAACCCGGTTGAAGACTTTCAAAAGTGGTTTGATCAACTGTGAGGTAAAGAATTTCCCAACCCAGGTGAATGAAAAGTGTCGTGTCCAAGAGTGGTAATAAAGTTTCTTCTGAGACAAAAGGTAACAAATAGGCTCATTCTTCTCTCTTTCCCCCCACCATTTCTGGCAAGTACCTCTTTATTTTTAACAAGCTTGAGGAGGATAACATATGCTTGATTATAAGCTCATCCTTCGGATGAGTCCAACCCAGTTTTGATTCGAACCCTAGGAAGGAGTGGTTCGTTCCTGTTTGTAATTGAACAGGTCCTTTGCTGTGAAATGTTTAACGAGCCCAGTATAGGAAAAACTCGGCGTTTTTCAATTTTAGAGAGTCTGAAAAACTTAAGAAGACTCCAAGTTGAACTTTTTCGTAGATTTGTGTCCCTCAAGCCCGAAAAAGTATAAAATAATACCTGGGGGAACCGCTTGATCTTGCGACCAAGGAGTACTTTCATAATTAGTGCCACTGACCTGAAAAGTAAAAAGCGATCAAGGACACGTCGTTTTATTTCCGTATCGAGTTTGAAACGACAAAAACCCGGCAATCTTTTCCTGATTTTACGGTCAAAAAAGAGCTATAAGGGGACCGTCTTTTAATTCCGTTTTAACGAGTGTAAAAGAAACGCTCGACAATCTTTTCATTTTTTAGGAGTCAGAAAAGGGCTTAAAAGATGACTCTGATGTTTTGGTTCGTAAAAAATGACAATTTTCCTTCTAAGTCCCTTTGTCCTGCACAAAAGCGACACATTACTCATACTTGTTTAAGATAGGCAAAAATACATCGAAAAACATCTTTCCATGGTGAAAAATGAACAAATTCATCCAAAAAACCTATAAAAAGACTTTTTACCATGTCATTTTTACCGTTTGACTGTTGAGGTTGAAAAAGGAGCTTTTGACAAGAAACTTCCCGTGGTCGCTGCGGAAAATCCGACCGTTAGAATCGAACGCCGTCTCTTCCAGGTATTTCACAACATCCTCCTTGTCAATTTCATCCGTTTAGAAATTTATTTTAGGTTTCATTTTTTATTTTTGGGGGTTTTGGGTTTTGAAAACCGCTCTACGGGGGACGCAGGTTCCCTAAAGGCTGGCTTGCATCCCTCGACTTTTTCCTACACAGGGAAAAGGTCGGGGGATGCAGGCTACCTTCAGGCCACCTGCGTCCCGGCGCACTGTGTGCCAAACGCGGGGTGCGTCCTCTGCAAAACGCGGATTTTGAAACCCCAAGCCCCCAAATTAACCATTGAATTTACCCAAAATTGATTTTAATGCCTGTTTGTTCATGTGTAGGGCACTTATCATGCTGGATTGGAGAGAAAGAGAGCATGAGGAGGTTGATGAAGCTGCAATCAATCATCAACCTTCTCTCGATGCCCTAAGAGGATGTGGATTATACAAATACTGGGCCATACCTGGCATGAGGGCTCAGGTAAGATTCTTGGAGTGGCTGGTCGAGAGATGGAACGTTCAAGAGCAATGCTTTTATATTGGGGGGCAACAACTCGAGATAGAGCCCTCTGATATCTACTTTCTCACTGGCTTGCCGAATAGAGGCGAGCAACTCAATCTAGCCGGGACTAGGCCGGGTGGCCAATCCCTTGATAGTCTCCGAGCAGATTGGTGCCTACCTGATCGACACCATGCGAAAGGCATAGAGATCAAATACATCTCTCGGCGTGAACTCATGGTCTTAGCTTTCACTGTGACCAGGATTTGTGGCTCTGCCACTTTACATATTGCCACTGGGTCCCAAATGCGGATGGCAATTGACTGTCTCCAAGGCACCATCTTCAACTGGTGTGATGCGGTGTCGGCTAACTTGAAAGCTCAACTGACCAGGGAAAAGACCAGGAAACTAAAGACCTTTGGATATGGGCCTATAGTCGTGAGCTTTTCCCTAGAGAGAATTTTGATGCTGATCCCTCAGCATCTCACTGTTGATATTTTGGGTCCTCAGGAGCCAAAGCTGGTACGATGGGTTGCGGTGATGGCCCGGCATCCGGACGAGGGTGCGGCAGTTGTTTGATTCACTGACAGTTATTTTCACTGGTTAGAGGACCAGGTGTTTGCGATTCAGGACTTTCCGTATGCCGGAGTAGATTTTCGAGGTGATCCGGACATGGTTCTTCCACAAGGAGAACAATGGGATGACAAAGGTACTTTATTTTTCACGAGTTTTCAAATTATGTATTTTTTTGTTTTTTATATATATCGTCTCAAAACTGACAGTAAAATTTTCAAAATGCAGATGTTGGTCCACAGCGTCCAGCCAACCTCCGGCCTTTTGAGAGGAGACATCCAGTTGCACCGGTACCGGCCCCACAGGACACGACTGCTGCAAAGGTACTAGTTGAGTTGGAGCATGATCTACAGCGTCTGACGGCGGATATACCTGAGACTACTATGGATGATATTCCTATCAGACTTCAGCGCTATGTAGTCGCGGTCCCTGGACCGTTTAGGAGATTTTTGCGCAAGGTAGCCCGTGCAGTGGTGTCGTACAGGGAGCACCACCAGTGATTGACTAGTCACTTTGTAGACACATGTGACATTTTTGACTTTTTGTACTCTATCATTTTTGCCGATCATAAGGTGTTTTTCAACCTATGATCGAAGACGATGTATATTTTTTGACACACTCCTATCTATATATATATCACTATAACCGGCTCATCTTGTTTAACATGTATGATGAAATGTTTTTAAATTTACTTGCATGATTATCGTAAATGTCTGTCCAACACTCGAGAAGCAATTGCATCTGCTAATGTATTTAAGGACCTTGGAATATGCTGATATTCAATGTAATCAAATTCACGTTCCAAGAGACGCACTCTCAAAAACAACCTTAATAACACAGGATTTCTAATGGCATAAACTCTATTAAGCTGTAATACAACAAGTTCAGAATCTAACCTCACTATCAAACGTCGAATTCCAAATGAAATAGATTCGGATAATAATTCAACCACTGCAATGTTGTTCGTTGTTTGACCGAGGCTTACCCCATGCATAGAAACTAACTCGTCAGAGGGTGAATAGATAACCCAAGCTGCGGAAGAGATATTCCGTGTACTACGACAAGCACCATCAGCAAATCCAATGTATGTTTGGAGGGGCGTCGACATCTACAATATCAAGAGCAAAACCAAGATAAGCCAGAATAACGACGAAAAACACACTCACTAAGCTAAGCACACTGACTAACTAACAATCATACTAGCTAGAAAGAAAACCTAACCTAACTAAAAAATTCTCCATACCCACCATTTAAGCATAATACCTCTTTAGGTAAAGTCCATTTCTGGGTTTACCCAAAGAGTCCTCATCAAAATCTACCAGCTCATAAGCCCCTTTTGCTAGCTTTCGCTTTACAATATAGGGTCCATGCCACATAGGAACGAATTTTCCAGCACCTAGCTTATCGTTAGCTTGATCATATAAAAGCACTAGGTCTCCCTCCGAAAAACTTCGAGGGGTCACATTTCTATCATACTGAGCTTTCATTCGCTTCGCGTGAGTCTCGATTGCCAATGCAGCGTCACGTCGAGTCTCATCTAATTTAGCTAAGTACAATAAACGTTTCTCCTCTTCGGAAGTAGCTGGGAGTAATTCGACAGCCATTTGAAGTGATGGGATTTCACATTCAATGGGTAACACCGCTTCCAAGCCATAAACTAGCTGGAAAGGAGTGAACCCTGTTGAAGTTTTCACTGAGGTTCGGTATGCCCATAGCGCCGAAAATAACATGTTGTGCCAATTCGACCGATGAATACCAATGGTTCGTCGGATCATGATAACTAGAACTTTGTTGATAGACTCAACCAAACCGTTGGCTTGCGGATAATAAGGAGTAGAGCTGTCGTGGCGCAAACCAAGCTGGCTTGTAAGTTCAGTCATCATGGTGTTTCGAAAATGGCTCCCATGGTCAGTAATGATTGCTTGTGGGACACCAAATCTAGTTATAATATGATTGAATATGAAAACTGCAGCTGTTTTGCCGCTTGCGTCGAATGTAGGCATCGCCTCGGCCCATTTAGTGAAATAATCAACCAAGAGGATGATATACGCATGCCCCCCGGCCGAGTGAGGGTTACAAGTAATAAAGTCGATACCCCATTTGGCGAATGGACCAACGACAATTATAGGGTGGAGAGGAGCAGGTGGTGCGCGCATCTTTCGATCAAACACTTGGCAGTTGTGGCACTTCCGGACTGCAATGATACAATCCTTAAACATAGATGGCCAGAAGTAACCAGCGCGCAACACCTTCTGAGCTGTGGCATACCCAGACATATGACCGCCACATGCTCCAGAGTGACAATCATTCAAAACTCTCTCAGCCTCTTCGTGAGTTAGACAACGTCGAAAAACTAAGTCTGCCCCCCGGCGATAAAGTGTATCTCCAATAATTTTGTATGGCTGGGATTGAAACCAAATTTTTCGACGTTCCACCTTTGAAGCTTCAGGCCGAAAGGTTTGGGTTTGGAGATAGATGATTATATCCCCGTACCACGGATCTAAAGTACTGATAAGAAACAAAGATTCGTCCGCAATAGACTCCTCTGCCACAGTCTCTATGTCAGTACGCGGGAAATCACACATCAATTCCGCAAAAACTAAGGATTTCTTAGACTTGGACTTCTCGAATTCCAAGTCGAACTCTTGCAGGATAACGATCCATTTAGAGTACTTGCCCCCTAGCAGTTGTTTTGTCAAAATGTAAATCATAGGGTTGCAATCCGAAATAACTGTAGTTTTACGGAGAAGAATGTAGTGACGAAAACGCTGGACAGCTTGAACGGCTGCCAGGGCCAATTTCTCCACATGCGAATATTTTAGCTCAGTAGGATTTAAGGTCCTACTGAGATAATATATCACATGCTCTGCTCCGAATTCATCTTCTTGAACTAACACCATTCCAATGGTGGAATGCGAAGCTGCGAGGTATAAGAAGTAGTCCTGGTTGTAGTTGGGAGGATGCAACAACAGTGCATGGGTCAACGCGTGTTTAAGTGCATCAAAAGATTGTTGGGCAATCTCGTCCCAAAAGAATTGAACGTTCTGTTTCAACAACCGTGTAAAACCTTTAGTGACCTCGGCGTAGTTTGGGATGAATCGGCGTAAAAAGTTCGCTTTCCCTTGCAAACTTTGGAGTTGGTGCAAACTCGAAGGAGGAGGCAATTTGATGATAGCCTCGACTTTCGAGGGATCGACACGAATGCTGGCTTTTGAAACAACAAATCCCAGCAATCGACCTGTTTCTATACAGAAAACACACTTGTCGGGATTCAACCGAATTCGATAATGCCTACACCTCATAAAGATTGCTCGTAGGTGGACAAGGTGATCAGCTCGACGTAAAGAATGAGCAGGCAAATCATCGAGATACGGTTGCACAATGTGCTTGATGTCGTGAAATGCGTAAGACATCGCCCGTTGAAAAGTGGCCCCGGCATTCTTAAGCTCAAAAGGTAATTTGCAATAAGCAAATGTCCCCCATGGACAAATGAATGCCGTTTTTGGTTGGTCGGCAGGTAGAATATTGATTTGATTATAGCCCGAAAAACCATCCATGAAGGAAAACATTTCACTTCCGGCACAATCATCAATAATTTGATCGATATAAGGCGTAGGATAGTTGTCTTTTGGACAAGCTCGATTGATATCCCTATAATCGATACAGATTCTTATTGTTCCTTGTTTCTTGTTGACGGGAACAATATTCGATACCCAATCCGTTAACGGGATCGGATAAATGAAACCTGCTTTCAACAGCTTTTCAACTTCTGCTTTAATCGCAGCCGCTTTTCGAGGGTGAATCTGACGCAACCGTTGCCGGACGGGTTTAGCATTCGGGTAGGTCTTGATTTCATGAACAAAAATGGCAGGATCGATTCCCGGCATTTCCTCGTAAGACCAGGGAAACACATCGCGGAATTCTTGGAATAGGGCCTTGTAAGTTTGGATTTCTTCTTCTGTACATGCGGCACCTATATGAATGTTCTCCTCAATTCCGGGCTTCACTGAAATATCAATGGGAATAGTACGAGAAATATTCCCTAAATTCAACTCTGAATCAGAATGTTTCGTTGGATCTTGAGCGTCTTTGACATATTCAGCGGTAAAGATAGATGAAAAATCGTTTTCAAATGCATCATCCTTAGGTAAAAACAAAGATCTGTGATGGAGATCCTCCCATGGTAGATCGTCTACACTTAGGATTTCGCGAAGTTGTTCGTCAGATGACACGACTTCGGGAAACGCTATCCATTCTAAGGTTGAGGTGAAAAGTGATTCTTCACTGACCACATTCATTTGGTCGACCTCGGTTGAATGAAAGTCGGTAAAAGACATGAGAGCTTCATAAGCAATTTCATATGGACTCAAGGGCATAGCATTACCGAATGAGTCTATCTCAGAGTCAGATGGGACAAACCAAGGATCATCATAAATAATGTTTTCTGATGTAATCATATGAATTGTTGCAAACGAAGGTTCTACGCTGAGTGGAGGGAGAGGAAAAGTTCCCAGTAAACCGGAATCCTTAACTAAACCTACACCAACATCCCTATAAGGGATTGTAGTCTTACCGACATGCTGGATACTCTCTGAAGAGGCTGGGTCGGATGAAAAGTATGTCAGCTGATCAATAGTCACGATCTTACCGTTATGTGGAAACTTAATTACTCTGAAGACCGATGAAACGACCGCTGTCATAGCATATGACCAACTTCGACCCAAAAGAAGGTTGTAGTCTAGAGGGGCATCAACCACTTCCACATCCAGACTAACGGTTTTACCTTCTACCCCTATAGGCAATTCCTGTAGAATACCAAACGGACGGAACCCACGGCCATCAATGGCCTTAAGGATGGTGGGGGATTGGTTCAACGAAGGAGAACCAAGGGATCTCCAACATTGAATCGACATAATACACGTAGAAGCTCCCTCATCAATCACAGTCCTATGAATAGGCCTGTTTTTTACTATCACTGGAATTTGGAAAGCCATTTGATGGGCGAGACGCGGTGTACTATTTTCTAGATCGAAGATCATTAGATTCGGATCCTGAACATCAACAGCTCCTATAGTCGACAAAAGCAATTTTTGTTGTGCTGGGCATGATTGCAGCACTTCTAACGCCGACATTGCTGAGGGTGAAACAGCTAAGTCCTCAACAATGTTGTAATTTTGGGCCGCTCTTGCATGTGGATTGAAAGCAGACCTTCAAAGTACACCCTTGGTGGGCGGTTTAATTACTAAGTCTGGGTTAGGTTTCTCGATCTGTAGTGGATCGGAACCAGGAGCTGAGGTTGATGGGTTAGAGTGAGAAGATTCTGCTTCCTTACCATCAACAGGATTCTTACTACCATAATCTTGCGATCGAGTCGCAATCCTCACATGAGACATCATCAAAATGGGTTCTTCACTGGCATTCAAGGAAGAACCTATCATCTTATTCTCCTGCTCTGGAAATGGATTTTTTAACACAGCAGGAGTGGGAGAACCTTTGACTATTTTCACTACCTCGGCCCGATGAGGGCAATCTCTCGTAAAATGATCCTCTTCACAAATAAGACAAGGATATCGAGGTTTGCGCTTTTCGTCATTGGTTTCCGACTTTTCAGTTTTCTCCTTCGGAGTCTTGTCTGCTTTAGCCTTCTTCTTTCCTTTCTTCTTTCCACCGTTTTTTGATTTGGTCGTAGATGACTCTACAGCGTGAATATCGGCGGTAAGTTCAGGAGAAGACTCTCCTGTCGGGGAATCGGGCAAATTGATAATAGGAGTAGTTGAAGCCTTGGAAGACTTCTTCTTGCTCTTTGTATTCACGATACCAATCATACCATCAGCGGCATGAGATCCCGAAGGAGCAGCAGCGATTTGATTCGACTTTGGAAGATCCAGAATCTTCTCGTGTAATGTACCCGACTGAGTGTAAACTAAGTCAAGGTATTGCGCCTGAGCAATGACTTGCTCCTCAGTAACTACTCCGGCCTTAGCTACATCTTCAGTAATCCTTGGTAATAATGATTTAACAAACCATTCAGCTAAGATTTGGTCCGGGATAAAAACTTTCACTAGCCTTCTTCGACGTCTCAACTCATGAATGTGATCGGAAATATACGTGGAGGTTTATTGTTTTAGTGAAGTTAATAACTCCGTACCGTTATCGTATCTGACCGGTAACTGAAAGTGAGTTAAGAACGAGGTAGCTAACTGGCTAAAATTGTAAAAAGAGGCCCGTGGTAACTCAATGTACCACTTGGCCGCGAGACCAATGAGTGTACGCTGGAAAAGACGTAGGCGGATCGAATCATCTGAGATAGAATTTGAAGCACACCAGAGGTGGTAAGTCATCACGTGATTGGACGGATCCTCTCCAGACTTACCTTCGAACTTGGGTATATCGCTGGGCAACTTATTTGGCATTGGCGGCCAGAACGGAAGATATTGAATTGGATCGTTCGTTAGGCACGTCAAGTCTGGTAAATCCAAAGTTGCGATAAACGGTAACTGCCGGTTAGGATCTCTAAAACTCTGGGTCACAATACCGGCCCCAGGAGGAGGATATCCAGGATAACTAGGAACAGGAGTTGCATTTGGGATATTATATCCTCCTGGAAAACCAGGATTAACCGGACCGTACTGGGGTTGCTGACGTTGTTGATAAGTGTACCCAGGATACGGTTGATACTGGTAAACCGGTTGTTGGACAGCTTGCCCAGGTTGATACTGTCCCTGGTACGGAGGTTGAACAAATTGAGGTTGAGTAGTGACAACCGTACTTATACCAGGCTGGCCTACAGGCATCTGGACCGTGGTTTGAATCGTAGATCCGGACAACGGTACAGATGTCTGAGGAGTGGTTACAGAGACAGTAGAAACCGGAGCCGTCGATACTCCAGAAGTAAGTATGGTAGATGTGGCGGTAGTTGCAGCAGCCGTTTGAGATGGAGTACCAGGTGCAATTGGCGGCTGAGTAACTACCGAAGTTACAGAGGTTTGAACACTTGACTGGACAGGTTGCGGTGGCTGGGGTGGACCAGAAACTACAGGTTGTCCAGCTTGAGGTACCGACTGTATACTTGGCTGCAACACCTGTTGACCCTGTGACGGATCCCACACTAACATTCCAGGGTATTGACCCATAACAGGTTGAGGATACTGAGATCCATAGCCGGATTGAGGATAGGATTGATAACTGTAAGGTGCAGTTCCCATACCTTGACCATATGATTGACCTTGAGGTGGTTGATAACCTTGACCTGAGTACTGACCTTGAGGTTGATAACCTTGAGGTGAATACGGGTACTGGGGTTGACCTTGACCTTGAGGTTGGTATCCTTGAGGTTGATACCCTTGGGGTTGATACCCTTGGGGTTGCCATCCTTGAGGTTGATATTGATACTGAGGTTGACCTTGGGGTACATATTGAGGCTGGGGTTGACCTTGAGGTAAGTATTGCCCCATAGGAGCGTACTGACCTTGAGGTTGCCCCCCAGACACGAATGAAGTACCTTGAGGTTGCCCCCCAGGCATTAACGGAGGCTGCCCCCCAGGCGGTAATTGGCCACCTTGAGGTTGGGAAATGGGAACTGAACCTGACATCATGTAAATGTCTCCTACACCCAATGGTACATTACCACTGTTTCCAACTAATAACCCATGATCAACGGGTTGAGGAGATGCTCCCGCAAAGGTACCAGAAAGAGATTGATACCCAGTAGGAACAGAAGGACCGCCATGTAAAAAAGATTCAGGACTTTGTGTAAACACGGACGACTGACCAGACATATTTACAGGAGTATGAATACCTCCAGGTGGAAAAGGAGTACGAGGTGTAGAAAAACCTAGCCCAAAGTTGTCTAAATAATTGGTTAACGAAAGGTACCAAGTAGTACTTCTAGGAGGGCTGTAAAAGATAGATTCACGCTCCCTTAGATCAAGGGTAATTTGATCTTCAGGATCAGAGACGCCTATTTCTTCCTCTGGAACAAGTTCTTCAATAGAAATCAAACCAACAGGAAGATTTTCGGTGATAATTCTTTCTATTCTCGGTGAATCAGGAACACTAGGAGTCGGAGTAACAGGTTCGGATATTTCTGGTTCTTCGCCTGTATCACTAGCAGACGAAAAACTACCAACAAGCTCAGAAACTGTAACAGCTTCGGGATTATAACCTGTCTCTAAACTTTGGTAATCTGGATGGACCACCAAGGAAGATTCTCCTTCTTCAGGTGAACCTACTCTACTGCCACTAGGAGGAGTTACAAGGACCTTCAAACCTTCTAAATGACTGGACTCGTCTTGAGGAGGTTCACCCCTAAGTCTACAGGATCTTCTCAACAATTCGGCCACAGAAACAACTTCAGGAGATTGGCCCCGAAGTCTACGGGACTGTCTCGGTAATTCCGCCACAGCTAAAAACTTTTGACTACTACACACGAAAACAAAATAAAATTTCAAATCAAACCACCTAAAGTCTCTAAAGAACCAGACAAATTTGAATCATACGCCTAAAGAATCTAGGGCGTCAAACCAAACACAAACAGTAGTCTTCCGGACCAAAAGCGCTAGTTGGTGATGAAGCCCAACCTCGCTGGATTCAGTACAGAAATGGCGGGTGGAACAGTTACCCCGACAACCTGCTTAATGAATAGACTGGACCAAGTTCCTCCACTTTAACCGTCTCGAGTGAAGTGAACCCCCCAGAAAATCCAAGTGAGTATAGCCGACGTCTGCTCCAGGTACAGTGGGACCTTCCCTCCACCGTCACCTCGGTAGAATCCTAAAGATAATGGCCACTAAGGTTACCAACCGCAACAAATGCACCTGGGGGAACAGTCTAAACTCCGACAGCATGCAAGGCCAGAGTAGCAAGCTCAATCCCCTTGCCGGTTCCTTGACAATAATCCAAGGTTTACCGACAAGTGACCCCTGGCTCCTCGACAATGGTTAATCCGAGGTTTACTGTTTGTAATACGTGCGTGTCTGGCGTCGTTCCCAACGAGGGGGGAATGATCCCCTCACTGGTTCGGACATGAGCTCGTGCTTCTCCTTTAAGAGGAGCTTTCCCAGAGTACAAGTGAGACAATTGGATTTATTCTATCACAAGATAAGCTACTTGTTTGGTTTTGTTGTCTTGGAGAGTTAATTACTCACCTACTCCAAGACACTAGCCTGATCTAAATTGGTGCTTCAGAGCCCTAGTAAATAAAAGTTACTATTTCGATTTTACTTTAAGCGTTACTTTTATGGTTGTTCTTTAAAGTCACAAGGTAGTGGAAGTGAAACCAATGGTGTGTAGACTCGACTCCAACCACTACAAAGATGCACCTAAGATGATTTACACTACTTTGCTTTTTCAATGAAATTCTTAACTAAGAGAGTTGAGAGAAGGCAAATTTTAGAGAAAACAACTTCCTTAGAAAAGACAATCAAAGAAACAATTCTCTTTTTCTTTTCAAGCACACAAACATGACCACTCTTTACTTGCACGAAAAACTCTTTTTCTTTCAAAACTTTCAAAGCTACTTGAAACAAAACTTTTCAAAGGAGATGTTTTTGTATTTTCTCTTTTTAATAAAGCATATAAACCTATCTTAACAAAAAACAATCTCAAAAGCTACAAAAACTATGAAAACTTGACTCACAAGCAAATCAAAAGAGAGATTACTCTAAGCAAACTTAACAAGGCAAAAGCTCACAAAGATGATTCTAGGTTGTTTTACTTGATCAAAATCAAATCAAGGACCAGCTAATGCAGAATCAAAAGACTAGTCAAAACAAAAACTCAAATATTTTTGTTCTTTTTGTAAAATGGAATTCAAGACTTAAACAACAAGCACTTCGAAATTGGCCCAAGAGACAACTCAATGGTAAGTTGCTCTCACAGGTAGACTTTATGACAGGTCTGACTTCTTAGAATGTTGACAAAACCAGAGAGATCTAAGGTTTGACAATTCCTACCGCCAAAGTCACTACAAGACCTACTCAAAATCAAACCCTAGGGCTTACACTTCGATGAAATCCACTAAAACACTCAATGCTATCGAAACAAGTTCAGGTGAAGATTCTTGGCAAGGGACTAATGAATCTGGGCAGAAAAAACTAAGAAAAAACAAAATCTAAGAGCAAAAAATGCAAAAAATGGAATTTTCTCAAATTTTGGCAGGGGACGCAGGCAACCAGTTAGCACATGTGCGGGCCCGCTCTGTGCACACAGCAAAAGTGCGTCCAGGGACACACTGTGCAGCACTCAGAGGGTGCGTCCTACTGAAAAACTCAAGAAAAACCAAAATAAAACTAATCCTAAGCTAACCCACCCAGAGACAGAATCACAGAGCCAAAACCAGAAAAATAAACCAATTTTCTCAAAGCAAAGTTCACACAAAGGAAAAGACTTTTCTCATTAATGGAATCCCCAGTGGAGTCGCCAATTTGTCACACGGAATCAGTCAAGAGTGCGGACACAACCGACCTTCCTAGAAGTCTAAGACATTCTAATGACAAACAAAACAAACTGGAGCTATCCTTCTCTAAACATGCATTATGATATGAGAAATCAAGTGTTTCGTTCTTACCTTTGTCCAAACGTTGTTGTAGAAGTCCAAGCTTTGTTGATCTGGATGAGCTCCTCCTTTTCTCCAAAACCTGCAATCACCAACAGTCAAACAATTAAATAGCACCTGATTATAACATAAAACAAAGCATATTCAACATATAGACCAAGGAGTACATGAAATAACCCATAAACAACAAGTTATTGAGAAGAATGGACCAATTTGCATTAAAGGTAATCAAAAGGAACCATTACAACCTGAGCCTTGGTGTTGTGCAAGCTCCTTCCAGGGTCCACAAGAGTCTTCCTCTACTTTGACAAAGCTCACCCACTTCCAAATAGAACAAGAAAAGATGGCAATCTCTCCTCACAAGCTTCTAAATGGGAGTCCTAATTCCTGCAGCATTTACCCTTAGAAATGTATAGCTTTCCACCTCCCTCCTTCTGGCCCAATGCCTGTATTTATAATGTTCAAGAGGAAGTTAATCAGGTCCACCATCAATGGGATAGTCCCCTCTTTGGATGGGATCACTCCCTTATTGATGGGATAAGTTCCTCTTTGGTAGGAGTGCATGAACCATCTGGAGGCGCTCAATACACGTCAAACAACCTTCTAGAATGCTCTAGAAATGACCACAAGTAAGTTTTTGAAGATAAAACTTGCGCATTTTAACCTTTTCAGAGGGACGCATCTGCCCCTTTAGATACAGAGCGTCCTTGGACGCAGACCTCATGAACAATAGGTGCGTACCCGCAGGCAAGGTTTGAGAGAACCTGCGTACCCAGAGATAAACACATTTATAAAGACTTTCTCTCTTTCTTGGAGTTTGACATGGATAGCAGAGGCATAAGACTTGCTTAAGAGGGTAGTATGACTGTTGATAGAGCCATACCAACTGTAAATAGCCATGGTGACATTTTTTAGTGTAACAGGGAGAGGAATGATCAAGTAGCTACAGTAGGATTCATTGCAAGTATCGATTTGCATGTGTATTTTCCTTGTTAGATTTGTCATGCATGGTATTGCACGTGGTTCTTTTCTATCATGGTATGGGTTTTTCCAAGTGTAACAGTGTTTTTAGCCTAGCCTTGCCATTTCTGGAGAGCCATGGTGTGATGGGGTTCTCATGTTTTGGTTGAGCTGGATTGTCGAATGGATTCGAAGCCGACTGAGGTGGATCTCCGAAATGATAGAACACATGGCCTAGTAACCCCTGAACTAGACTGTGGGTTGTGGTAAATCCAGATTTTGTGTTGCCTCAAATGGTCTAGGAATTCTTGCTGACGAATGGTAGGATATACAAAAAGCCTAGAGGTGGTTTTCTCTTCGTTGGGCCTAGTAATCCTTGGTTGGGATATGCGGTAAATCCTGGAGATTGGGTCTCGGTTTCGGGCCTAGTGATTTGGGTTTGGATTGCGGTAAAGCCTGAGAGACTAGGAGATAGGAAAATTCTTCACGGTGTAGGTGGAGAAATCTGGTGGCATCTATGCTTGTCTGGCCTAGTGATCGGGTGGAGATCACGGTAAAACTTGTTATGATGTTTTCATTATGTTGGCCTAGTGATCCAGGATGGATTACGATAAAGCCTAGTTTCTATTGATGAGGGTGAGGTGGTTTAGCCTTAGTGTGCCCTAGTTAGTTCTTTTGGTTCCCACATTCATGCTTGTAATGTTAATTTTTTCAACTAGGGTCAAATTCCACATTGGACAACTCAGATTACCAAGTTGATGCTTGCATTAAATTCCTCTTTTCGAGAGGACCAAAACCAACCTAAAGGTCACCTAATTTGATTAAATGGAAGTTAACTTTTGAATTATTTTATTCATACATACATTATGGAATGGGCTGGCCCTAACCACAGGGGTAACTTCTTGGGTCAATCTTAACCCCATGTTAACCCTCAGGAAAGCCTATGAAAGGAAGCAACCTCAAGTTCATTTCAACACATCAAGCTCTCTTATCCTCTTCTATTTTGTCTTGGCTCACACAGGTACATCGGAAGGAGTTCTCATAGGGTCCGAAATCACAAGCGAAAAGTTCGCTCTGAGTTTGGGTTTTATAGATCTCATTCGTTGGCATAGAACAAAAATTTTTCATCCTCAATTGCAGGCACAGAGTAGGGAAGAGAGCGAATCTGGCTCTCTATTCACTCAGAGATAGTTCAGTGAGAGTGACTCTGGGTTCAGAGGGAGATCGAAAGGTTCTAGTCCCCAGTCGCTCGCACAGGGTAGCTTTGGGAGCAACCCTGCCATCTTAGTCACTCACACAACATTAATAAGGGAGCGACCCTACCATCTCAGTCACTCACATAGAAATGGTAAGGGAGAAACTTTGGGTTTTAGTTTTTAAATGTCACAATCGCTCACATCAAGACCTCCTGAGAGCGACCCTGCAGTCATAGTCGATTGCATACAATGATAGAGAGAGCGACCAAGGAGTTTCAGTCACACACAGTCAGTCATGATGAAGGTGACCAAATTTCAAATCTAAGACTTGACATCTTGAATTCAGTTGACTTCAGTGATCTGGTATATCTAGGTTTCTATCTACTATTACATAGATCTAGAGATCTGATTTGTTATTATCTACTACAATTACATGTATTGGGCTCATTGTACTCTTTGCTGAAATGTTTTTATGGCAATCTACTAAAGAAGAAGATTTGAAAGGGTTTACCCCTAGTGGGGTTTTTCCCTAGTCTTGGACCAATCTGCTGTCTCTTACGATTGTGATGTTGTCTTCCTTTTCACTGCATATATTGTTCTTTATTCAATTACATTTATGATTGATTTTACTTCTAATAATTGGATGCATTGTTAATGAAAAGATAAATTGGTCTAAAGTAACTTATACAACATAGAACAATCAAAAAAATTATCATGGTATCAGAGCTGAGGTGAAGGACAAGCCCAAAAGAAGACAAGCTTTGAAGCCCTCTACTTTATAAATTATATTTCCTATTCAAGGTCAACATGTCATCCTCTACCTTCAAGGAGCATGAAAAGTTGGGTGATGCATCAAATTCTGTTGCATGGAAAGTAAAACTGGAAATCATAGCAGACAACAATGATGTGCTAGAATACATTCAAGGAAGGATGCCCGAGCCTCCAGAAAATGCTTCTGATTCTCTCTAGAACAGGTACAAGAAAGGTGAGTCTAAAGTAAAGAAAATTATAGCTAATGGTTTACAAGATCAATTACTTGCATATGTTGGGAATTTAAGAAAGTCTAAAGATATCTATGATAAGATAACATGCATGTTAGGCCCTTATAATACTAGTGATTCCCCCATTACTATTGTCATTGTATCCCTTATTGTTATTATTGTGCCCCTATTGTCCCCATATTGTTATTACTATGCCCCATAGAAACTCACTATGTTATTTTTGTGCCCTTATTTTATTACTGTTATGTCGGCTTGATTATATTGTGACCCCTTTGACTCCTATATATAGAAGGGAGGTTTAGTCATTTGTATCATCAAATAATTGTTCATTTGTGTAATGTAAAGGAGGTTTCCCCCTTGAAGAGGCTGAATTCTAAGGTGTTGATATATCTTTTCTATCTTTCTGTGAGCTGGTTTCCTAACATTTGGTATCAGAGCTTTGGATTCTAGGGTTTCACTGCTCCAAACAGGTCATCCTATAATTTTCACTATAACTTTTGTTCTGGGATGTTTCAGAAGCTACAAAAAAAATCGGTTTGAGCCAAAATCGTTCTAAACTTTGGGTCCAAATTTCAAGGCTTGTCTCGCTATATGTGCATAGATATGATCTAAGGAAGTGAGGGTTTTGGCAGACTCCTGAATTGCATTCCAAATAGGTGACTTGTGGAACATCATCATAACTTTTGTTTTGAACATCAAATTGAAATTTCATAAGACGTTTCATAAACAGGACAGCCTGTAGTGTTCTGTGTATCAGGTTCAGGTACTAAGGTCTAAACAGTGACACGTGGCACATCGTACAAGTTCGCTCTACTAAACTAGTATATAATCAGGTCACCATGGGAGATTTGGCATAACTCTTTCTTAGAGAATCCAATATTGATCAGACTTGTGGGGTTAGAAAGAGGACACAAAGGGCTACCGCAGGACAATATTTTAGATATTCAAGATCTGCAGTTACAAAGATACAACAGATTCAATATTGAGCTCTTACAAAGTGAAAAAAAGGTGTGTAGTTTTTTTTTTTAATTTTGCATAAGATTGGTTTGAAAAATTAGTTTGAAGGAATTCAAAGGGAATAGTGAAGAATTATTAGCATTAATTAATGCCCCGAAGAAATATTATGGAAACACTTAGTAAGCAACCTGGAAGCTCTAGCATGACTCATGAAGAAGAGGAAGAAATGCAACATGATATATCAAAATTACAAGACCAAGTACAACAAATTTCACTCTCACTAAAGGTAAATGAAGCCAAGATGAATGGCGTGGAAGCTAATATGAATGGAAACCAAGTTAAGATGGATGGCGTGGAAGCTAAGATGAATGGAATGGATGATAATATGGAAGAATTGAAGATAAATTTGAATAAGTTGCTACAAGAAATGGTCACTAATGGTGAACGGGTAGTAAAGGAAACTCATGATGAGAACAAAAGAAATGTTAGTCATGATTTAATAGACTCTAATGTTGGATTGAAGACCCACCATGTTCCAAAAATCGATATGAGGAAGTTTGATGGCAAGGGTCCCGGAACATGGATACTACAGATGTAGCAATTTTTCGATCTCCATAATGTGCAAAACACACAAAAGGTATGTATTGAAACTTTATATTTGGAAGCAAATCAGTTTGTATGGTATCGATGGCTTTGCACTCGTAAACAAATTGTCACCTGGGAAATTTTTACGGATGAAATGATATCACATTATGAGGATACAAAAAGCAACACCATTTTTATCCAATTGATAAATCTCAAACAAAAGGGTTCAATGATGGAGCACATTGAGGACTTCCAAAAATTGATCATAATGGTAAAAGATATTCCATAGGAGCATAGGATTAATTTGTTCATAAGGACTTTAAAGGATAATATCCAACATGAGGTGTGCCTTTGGGAACCTGATTCATTGGAGAAGGCATTCAAGTTAGCAAGAAAAATGGAAAGTAAAATTATGGCAACCAGGAAGCCTACCACTCACAACTATAAAGATGGAAGTGTTGTTGTCCCTAGCCTTCCACAACCTACAAGGTTGACACCACAACAATTGGAAGAAAAAAGAGAAAAAGGGCTTTGTTACAGTTGTGATAGAAAATATACTAAAGGTCATAAGTGTTTTGAGAAGAAATTATTCTACATAGATTGTGAAGAGGAGGAAGAAAAGGAATAAGAAATGTCAAAAGAAGAGGATATTCTCTAGGAACAAACCCTAGATAAATAAGAAATGAATCCGACTATATCTTGTAATGCATTAGCTGGAATTACCACTCCTCAAACTATCAAGATAGAAGGACATATCAAGAAGAAAAAATTAATAGTGTTGATTGATTCGGGAAGCACCCATAATTTTATTCATTGTAAGATAGAAAAGGATTTGAATTGCTTCCTATATCCAACACCAGAGTGTCAAGTGATGGTTGCAAGTGGAGGAACCATAAATTTCTCGGGAAAGTGCCATAATATCAAGCTATCCATGGGAGAATATGTATTGAATAGCCCAATTCTTTCCATTCCAATGGGTGGTGCTGATGTTGTACTAGGAGTCCAATGGCTACAATCCTTGGGTACAATAGCTTTTAATTTTCAAAGAACGTTTCATGAAATTTTAGCTCTAATGGTATGACAAAGCTGAATCTAAAGAAGGAACACCGAGGTGTAATTGCATAATTATGTTCGCTAGAGGTTCCCACATCCAAATCATCTATTTCTCCATATATCCAAAAAGTCTTGGACAAAAATTCCAAGGTATTTGAGACTCCCAAAGGTCTCCCACCTATTCGTGATCATGATCATGCTATTCATTTGATTCCAGGAAGTGTTCCTCCAAACATCATAGATATCCCTATGCCCAAAAGAGTGAAATTGAACATATGGTTGCAGAAATGCTAGAGGCTGGTATAATTCAACCTAGTCAAAGTTCTTTCTCTGCTCCAGTAGTATTGGTGCACAAGAAGGATGGATCATGGCGCATGTGTTCAGATTATAGGGATCTCAACAAGCTCACTATTAAAGATAAATTTCCCATTCCTATCATTGATGAATTATTGGATCAATTTCATGGATCAATTTACTTCACCAAGTTAGATCTTTGTTCAGGATATCATCAAATCAGATTGAAGACTGAAGACATTCTAAAAACAGCATTTAGAACTCATGAGGGTCATTATGAATTTTTGGTCATGCCTTTTGGCCTTACCAATGCTCCTTCTACATTTCAAAGTTTGATGAATTCCATTTTCAAACCCTTAAAAAAATTGTGTTAATATTTTTTGATGATATACTAATCTACAACAGGTCTTCGAAGGATCATGTTGAACATGTTGATAGGGTGCTTAAACTATTGGAGGAGAAACAATTATATGCAAAAATCTCCAAATGTTTCTTTGGAGTACAAGAGGTGGAATATCTGGGTAATATTGTATCTCATGAAGGTGTTAAGGTTGATCCTAGCAAAATTAAAGCCATTAAGGAATGGAAAATCCCCACATCCATAAAGCATCTACGAGAATTTCTCAGGTTGAAAGGGTATTATCGCAAGTTTGTTAAGAATTATGGAGAATAGCAGCACCTCTAACAACATTATTGAATAAAGATGCATTTTCATGGACTCCAAAAGCAAAAAAGGCCTTCGAACATCTTAAAGAGGAAATGTGCCAAGCACCGGTCTTAGCTACGCCAGACTTCACAAAAACCTTTATTATGCAATGTGATGCTTCAGGAAATGGAATTGGTGTTGTTTTAATACAAGATGAAAGACCCATTGCTTTCAAAAGTCATCCAATCAAGGGAAAGTATTTACACAAAGCTATTTATGAGAAAGAAATGTTGGCAATACTACATGAACTTAAGAAATGGCGACCCTACCTAATGGGAAGACACTTCAAGGTAAAAACAGATCTTGATAGTCTTAATTACTTTTTAGAACAAATATTATCCTCTGAAGAGCAACAAAAATTGGTCACAAAGATGTTGGGTTATGACTTTGAAATCATCTACAAAAAATGGAAGCAAAATGTTGTGGCAAATGCACTCTCAATAAAGGCTGAGGATGTGGAAGCATTGTTGTGAGCCATTTCTATTATCCAACCAGATTGGATAAATGAAGCAAGGGAGGATTGGAAGAATGACGAAGAAGTGTGAGAACTCATTCGAAAGTTACAACAAGATCCCAGTACATTTGATACATTTAGCTGGAAAAATGATTCGTTTTGATATAAATATTGTTTATACCTATGTAAGAATTCCCAACTCAAACAAAATATTCTTATGGAATTGCACACTTCTCCCTTAGGAGGGCACTCAGGATTTTTAAAAACTTATCACATGGTTAAGAAGGATTTTTTTTGGGATGGCCTTAAATCAGATATTCAAAAGTTTGTGGTGGAATGTTTGGTTTGCCAACAAAATAAAGTTGAAACAATTAGGACCCCAGGTCTATTACAACCTTTATCCATTCGAAGCCAATGTTGGGAGGAGGTTTCAATGGATTTTATCACAGGTTTACCCAAGTCCGAAGGAAAGAGTGTCATCATGGTGGTAGTTGACAGACTTACCAAGTATGCACACTTTTGTGAATTATCACATCCATTTAAAGCCAGTACAATTTCTACTGCATTTATGGAAACAATTCAAAAGCTACGTGGAAACCCAAAGATTATTGTAAGCGACAGAAATCCCATTTTCACTGGCAATTTTTGGATAGAATTATTTTCTTGTCTCGGTACTCAGTTAGCTCATAACTCATCTTATCATCCTCAATTTGATGGGCAAACTGAGATAGTAAAAAAATGTTTGGAAGGATATCTTTGTTGCTTTGTATCTGATAAACAAAGACAATGGGTCAAATGGTTGCCTCTGGCTGAATGGTGGTATAACACTTCCTTCCATACTGCAGAAAAAATGACCCCATTTATGGCACTTTATGGATATCATCCACCATCCATCACATCATATTCAAGAGAAAATTCTATGGTTAAGCAATGGAACATCACATCGAGCATCAACAACAAGTTCTCCAACTCTTAAAGGATAACCTCACATTGGCGCAAAATAGAATGAAACAATAGGTAGATCAACATCACAACGAAATAAGTTTTGATGTAGGTGACTAGGTATACCTACAGCTACAACCATATAAACAAATGTCCCTCAAGCAAGCTAAGAAGGATAATAAATTATCACCAAAGTATTCTGGTCCGTACAAGGTGTTGCAGAAGATTGGTACTATGGCATACAACTTGGAGCTTCCTGCAGCCTCCCGAGTGCACCCAGCTTTCCATGTTTCATGTTTAAAGGAGGTTATAAGTGACAAGCTTGTCAAGCGGAAAGAGTCGATAGTGCAGAAACAACCAACCTCCCTAGAAGCTTAAGGCTTTCTAGTGACAAACAAGACAATTAAGAGCAATCCTTCTCTAAATATGCATTTATCATACAAGAAATCAAGTGTTTAGATCCTACCTGTAACCCAACGCTGTTGTAGTAGTCCAGCTTTGTCGATCCGGATGAGCTCCTCCTTCTCTTCAAAACCTGCATTCACTAACAATCAAACGATTAAATAGCACCTGAATATCTCATAAACAAAACATATTTAACATACAGACCAAGGAGTATATGAAACAACTCATAAATAACAAATTGTTGAGAAGAATGGACTTATTTGTATTAATAGGAAACAAAAGAAACCATTACAACCTGAGCCTTGGTGTTGTGCAAGTTCCTCCCAGGGTCTAGCAAGAGTTTTCCTTTACTTTGATCAGCTCACCCACTTCCAAATGAAACAAGAAAGGATGAATATCTCTCCTCACAAGCTTCTACAAGGAAGTCCTAATCTCAGCAACATCTACCCTTAGGAATTTTCAGCTTTCAACCTCCCCTCCCTCTGGCCCAATGCATGTATTTATAGTGCTGTAGAGGAAGTTAATCAGGTCCACCATCAATGGGATAAGCCCCTCTTTTGGGTGGGTTAGCTCCCCTCTTGATGGGATAAGTTCCTCTTCCATAGGGATACATGAACCATCTGGAGGCGCTCCATACACGTCAAACAAGCTTCTAGAATGCTCTAGAAATGACCACAAGTAACTTTTTTGGAGTGAAACTTGCGCTTATTGACCTTTACAGGAGTACGCACCCATTGGTTTACAGACAGAGCATACAAGTACGCAGGTATTGTGAACTTGGATTGCGTACCCGCAGGTAAGGCTGAGAGAAACTGCGTACAAGAGATAACTTGACTTTAAATGACTTTTCTCTCTTTCTTTGAGTTTGACATGGAAAGCAGAGGCATGAGACTTGCCAAGGAGGATAGTATGACAGTTGATGGAGCCATACTAACTGCAAATAGTCATGGTGACATTTTTTAGTGTAACAGATTGCCCCCTAAAGTGCGAAGCCTGAAGTAGATTTAGGGTTTCAAATTATCTAGGAAGGGTGAAGTACTTTATCATTTCAAGGATTATATTGTGGAGAGCCTGGTCAGAACCTGCAAATATTCAACACAAAATACATATATAAGATGATATCATCGCTGAGGTAGGCATTCCCATACTCATATTGAAAACTTTAACTAACAATCTAACTACTGCTCTGATACAGGAATGATTTTGCAGTACATCATAATCATAGACTCATGTAGACACAGTATGGACACAACCATCTGTTTATAGTTAGTCTACTTATACAATGAATACAAAACTCCTCGCAGCCTGGATGGTGGAAACTAGATCCAGGGTCTTCATTTCTACTTCCCGAGATGGTACGATTCTATCCATGTGAATAAATGAGTTGATGTCGGACATGGTAGAAACCACTTGATTACCAGTCAATGATGTAAACCATTAACAAGTGTGAGAGAGACCACCAGTGATGTCAATGGTTCTCAAAGTACCCAGTACAATCCATGAGATGTGAATGAATGAGTCGATGTCGAACACGTCATGGAATCCTTTGACCGAAAGTCAATGATGTAAACTGTCGTCAAAGGCGAGAAACCTGCCATTGATGCATGCAGACTTCAAGGTACTGACGATTTCTAAGTCATCTCTCTAGATAATGTGCTGATGTCGATAGAAAGTGACCCGTTGCAGGCAAGCCCACAACACGAAATCATAGTTCAAGTTGAAGAAATGTTGCTGTAAGGACTGACTCAGGGATGGTCAAAAATGGATGACAAGTATTTTGCATATGAATGGTTTATTTGCAGAGACCTCTTGAACACATAACGACACGACAGATGGCTTGGCGGCGATTGACCCAAAGTTAATACCCAGAAACGGTTGAAGACTATCAAAGTGGTTTTAATCAACTTTAAGACAAAGGATTTCCCAACCGAGGTGAATGAAAAGTGTCGTGTTCAAGAGTGGTAGTAAGGTTCTTCTGTGACAAAGGATAAAAAATAGGTTCATTCTTCTCTCTTTTCCCCCACCATTTCTGGCAAGTACCTCTTTATTTTTTACAAGCTTGAGGAGGATAACATATGCTTGATTATAAGCTCATCCTTCGGATGAGTCCAACTTAGTTTAGATTCGAACCCTAAGAAGGAGTGGTTCGTTCCTGTTTGTCATCGAACAGGTCCTTTACTGTGAAATTTTAACGAGTTCAGTATAGGAGAAACTCGGCGTTTTTCAATTTTAGAGAGTCTAAAAAAAAACTAAAGAAGACTCTAGGGTTGAACTTTTTCGTAAATTTGTGTCTCCCAAGACTGAAAAAAGTATAAAATAATACCTGAGAGAACCGCTTGATCTTGCGACCAAGGAGTACTTTCATGATTAGTGCCTCTGACCTGAAAAGTAAAAAGCGATCAAGGACACGTCGTTTTATTTCCAGTATCGAGTTTGAAATGACAAAAACCCGGCAATCTTTTCCTGTTTTTACGGTGAGAAAAAGGGCTATAAGGGGACCGTCTTTTAATTCCGTTTTAACGAGTGTAAAAGAAATGCTCGGCAATCTTTTCATGTTTTAGGAGTTAGGATGACTCTAATGTTTTGGTTCGTGAAAAATGATAATTTTCTCTGAAAGTCCTTGTCCTTTTGTCCTGCACAAAAACAACACATTACTCATACCTGTTTAAGATAGGAAAAAATGCATTGAAAAATATCTCTCTATGGTGAAAAATAAACAAACCTAGCATTCATTTATCCAAAAGACCTATAAAAAGAGTTTTTACCATGTCATTTTTACCATTTTACTGTGTTGTGCCCTACAACAACCCCCCATTTCATAACATTTTTATCACAAACAATTTACATATGAAATGGGTCCCTTTTAAAATTTTTAATTGGCATTAATAAACTTGTTCAGATAAGGTATGATAATCAAATGAATTTGTGCATAAAACCCTTGTTGAACAAATAATAAGCATTTTTGGTTAAGTCCGAAAAAGCAATCGCAAGGTTGGTTGCCATCTTGGTTCTTCCCGATGCGATATCGCTATCGGCCATCGGCGATAGCCAATGCACACAAAGAAAAAGCACATACCTTTTCCCCGATGCGACACGATATCGGCGATCAACTATCGGCGCTATTTCTTGTAAAAAATGTTTTAAAGCTCCTACCCGATGCGATATCGCTATCGGCAGTCGGCAGAATCCTACGCAGTTTCATAAGACGTTCATATCTTTTCCCCGATGCGACATCGCTATCGGCATTCGGTAAACCAATTGATATACATTTAGGGATTATGTTCGCGCGCTAATACAATGTCGCAATCGGCGTTCGCTAAAGATCTTTCCCAAATGATAATGTCACTCACACTTCCGATGCGATGCGATGACGCTTAATGATGACCTCAGTTTCCAAAAGGTGATTATTTCAAAGCATTAAAGTTATATTTAAATCCGATGTGACAAAAGCTCAGATTTCAAAATGCCGTTAAAGTAAAGGGATAAGGTAATGCATGCGTATTTAAAGCTTTACCCCTTCGAATTAACGAGCAATTACGATTAGACCTTTGAAAAAATCTATTGCACGCTTTAAGGGGTCATTCGGTTTAATAACTTAAGTAATGGTCATTTATGGAGCTGCAGGCCGTAAAATCACCATCATTGCATCTACGGTGCCTTCTCAAATCATTAGATCCGCAGCCTCTTTTAGGAATAATCTCACCACACTTCAAATAATATATCTATCCCGTTATGGATCGTCATTGTTATTTCTTTGTTACGATTTCTCTTGCATTTGTGTAGAATTCAACTGTCGAGAGAAGTCTGAATATGATGGGAAAGAAGTTCAAGAAGGTGGCAGGTTCTACTGCGACACCTGCCTCAGGCCAAACTGCTACAGTTTCAAGGAAAGGCTTAATCTCAGATACTACATGCACTGGTCTTCCTGGTACTACATGGCAAGGGACATACAATTTGCTAGAAGCAGAACAACCAGAAACGACAGTAACGGAGGCAAGTGTGGATGAACTAAGAAAGTCTGAGGCAACTCTTAAAGATTTGGCTGACTCCTTTCTGCATAGAATAGCAGCCAGAGAACAAGTCTTGCCTTATACTGATGTGGTACGTTGGGCAATTGAAGAAATTACTCTCACTAATAGAACCTTCCATACTAAGGATGGAAGGATTTTCGGTTCTTTCAAGCCTGACGACTTGAGACGGATGTATCATTTGCCCAATCCCGAGTAAGTCTATAACAGAGCCTTTGTGGAGAAATTCGCCAGAGAGAATGAATCACCATCCGAACCTCTCCGAGATTGGAGGCAAAATCCAGCAAAACACAAGCAGGATATGTCGGGTAAGTACTCCAATGCTTCTTTGGCTTCACCTTACTGCTATGCTGGAATTATGATGTGTAGATTGTGGGGATTTCATGATTCTGCAAATATCCATGTTGATATGGTTCCCTTAATGGAAGCGGCCGTCAATAGTATAATCATGGATTGGGCCACTATTCTGTCTGATAAGTTGGTCTTAGCTATTCGTGAGTTTAGGGCCAAAACCAGAGTCACCGAGAGAAAAATCCCACCCTTCTATTACTCTGCCTACATTATGGATACCCTTTGTTTTAATTCTGAGTTTCCTGTCCTTGGTTGGAGATGGACAACCCATGACCCAACACCTATTCATTTGTATCATCGTAAATTGTGGAAACCCTCTCACAAAGACCATTTGTATCAAATTTGCAATGGTTTTATGGTTCCCGTTCACTATTCTATTTTTGACAGACCTATCCCTAGAATTTCTTATGAAGCCTCTTTTGACCTACCAGCCGTAGCCCATTGGTTCGGCGAAGAATATTTTTCCTATATCAGAGTTTTTGGAAGCAAGGCTAGGCCACATGTTCTCCCCTTGTACATCCCAGACAAATTGTTAGCCCGAGAAATCTCCTATCAGATCATGTCTGAGGGTGTCACACAAACTCTCAAAGAAGAGAAGAAGAGAGGATGGCCATCTTTTCCTTTGAGAATTGGAGTTTATACGCTGCTAAATTACAAACATGCAGAAAAGGAAGCAGCAAAACTCCAAATGGTATCTCTAGCTTCTATTCCCAACAGACTCTATGACCCGAAAAAGACTGCTTTCATTGCCTTGGAACAGGCTAAGCTGACAAAGGTTGTTCATCAAGAAGACCAGTTTGATGACCTGTTCATGGGTGCCGATTCAATAAGCCAAGTCAAACAACTTGCTGCGATGAGATATGAAGATGTGGAATTAACTGAATTTAATAAACTTAGAAAGCAAAGGTTGCAAACTTTGCCTCTAGATTTATTATCCACAACCCCGACATCATCCTCAAGCGAGCCTGATCAGCTGGAAATAAATTCACCTCCTGTTACAATTAGAGAACAGGAGGAAAGTCAAAACAAGCTGCAGGCAGAAAGGCATAGAAGAGAACAAATAGAAAGGCAGCAAAAAGCACAAATTGAACAAGAGCAAAGAAGGCAAAGGGAGCTAGAAGAACAGAGGAAAAGAGAGGAAGAAGAAAAAGCAAAGAAAGAACTGGAAGATAGGCAGAAAAAGGAATTGGAGGAACAACAACGAAGAGCACAAGAGGAGCAACAGCGGGAGGCGTTCGAGGAACAGCAGAGGATTGAAAAAGAGAAAGAACAGAGTAAGCAAATCTCTGTTGATACTGAATTGATTAAAGAATGGAACCAATTCGATTCCATTATAAGTGTTAAGGAAGCCTCTAAAGACTCAGATGCCTCAAAGACTCCCGATACTACGTTTTCTCCGGTTCTTGAAGGAACCAGCGGCCCGCCCATGGTACAGAATGTTGAGGAAATTACTCAAAACCCAGCTGATCAAATTGATCTTCAGGTAGAGGAAATTCCTCCCCTAGACATTTTCTACAGCCCTAAGCATAGAGCCGTTGTAAGGCGCTCAAGGAAGAGACGAAGGATTGATCAACCTTCTGTTTCAACTGAGCAAACAGTCACGGGCAATGTCGTCTGGAAGGGAGAATTAGATCCCTCTGAAGATTTGACAAAGCTGTCGCAATTTGCGGGAGCTTATTCAGCGGCAACCATTGACAAAGCATCCGAAGTGAGTCTTCTTTTGAAGACTAAAGAGCATGAGGTATACGCATTGCAAGCAGAAGTGATAGAGGCAAGGAATAAGGCAGCACAGGCAGAAGAACAATTGCTGGCCCAACAACAAGAGAATCATTTGTTAACCCAGCAAATTGAAAAACTGAGGATAGACCAAAGTGACATTCAAAAAGCACAAGAATTGTCAGAAGCATTATCCCAGTTGGAGGCATCGAATGAGCTGTTGATGAAATCTAAAGAGGAGCAAATAATTCAGCTGTCAGCACAGCTTGAAAGTATCAAAGGTGCCAAGAGTATTGATGATTTCAGAACAGAGGCAACTCTAATAAACGGCGCATTGATATCTCAGACCAGACTCTTGTGCCAACAACTAGTTGAAACTGAGATACTTTGTGACACATCTACAGCAGTATGTGAACAAATCGAGAAAGCCAGGAGTAACTTGGATCAGGTCGAAGAAGATATAACAGAATATATTGAATGGCAAGACACTCCAGAAGGGCAAGCGGCAAATTTTTCCCGAATCTGTGTAACATACAAAGACATACTTTTCATGGAATGGAACACACAGGTAATGAAGGCGGAAAGGGCAGCATCCAGATGCAAAACGATTGCCAAAAACATGATCAATCTAGTCAATGATACATTGTACCTGGCAAACATGATTTCACAATGCACACCTGGAAACATAACAACCGCAAACATGCTGGAGCACAGGAATTATCCTGAGCTGGAGACACAAGGGCGGTTAATTGCTGGAGTGAATACCTTGACCGCCGACGCATACTGGCTTTTCCTGATTAAACCACATTCTCAAAGGTCGGCTCTTAACTGCCTAACAGATGCTCTCCGATACCTGATTGCCGATTTCCAAGATGCCACATACGATGCACAGCTGACTTCACGCCTCAATACTCCACCAGAAGTAGAGCCAATGCTGGCGATATGTCAGCGAAGGAGTAAAGGCAAAGAGACCTCTGACTGAAGCATCGCCGCCGACTTCCGAATCACCCAAATGCAAAATGATATTTGTTAATGCCGGTTTGTTAGTTTTCAGTTTTAGATATTTAAATATTTAGATTAGCATAGTATTTATAGACCCTTTCATTGTTTTGGAAAGGGTCGTAAAATTTTGTAAAAGACTTAAAGGCTGAAGTTTGCACTATTGTGCTTCAGTCTATATTCTTTTTGAAAACTCGACCACTGGTCCTTAATTTTACTTGGAATGTTGTTTTAAGTAAATTGTGCACTATTGTCGTTTGCTTGGGATGCTTTCTGGTTGGAAGGAAGGACCGCGACATAGCGATTAATATATTGGATTGATCAAACAGCTTGCATGGTACTATTATCTGTATCTGTTCTCTTTTCTGTTATATGAATTGCTGTGTTATTACTTCGCTATTATTGATTACATGTATGCAATATAACAGCAAATCTGCATTTCATATCACTATTGAATGTTTTGTGATTTGTTATCTCTTTTACTCATGTATGTAACAATGATATAAATGACTGAGTGCAGTAATTCGCTATTATCGCTCTGCATAACTATTTATGCAGAGCAATCTTAAATGGTTTAAACATTTATGCTTACTGTTAGTGACATCTATATGCCTGCCATTAAGCATAGGTTATCAAACGCTGCATTATCTGAATTGATAAGTCCCGGGATTAGTTTATAGTTATTATATTTCTTTTATAGTTTAGTTATTTGTTTATTATCACTTCATATCGTAAATCATTCATCCATCGCGTTTACTTATAATCTTTGGGAAACTGGTCCCATTATCCCCAGTCGGAGCCACTATTCCAAACGGAAAAGGAGCTGCACTAAGTTCCGGACCGGGTGGTTTCCCCGATGTTGTTGCAACGAATTTCGGGGCATCAACATTTTTGGCGCTAGAAGGAGGGCCATCAACTGTGAATGGCAAGTAGGTCCAGGTCCACAAACCATTCTAAGAGTAATTCCCCCTCCAAACCCTCTTCTCCTTCTCAATCACATGCTGGTTCTCCAGCACATGATCAAGAAAAAGAAGAATCAACCACCACTGCTCACACCCATCATATTTCAGAACATTTAAGTCTTGAATCCCCTGAAGTACAGTCTCTTATCCATAAACTTCAGAGCTTCTCGATTTCGCCTCAGAAATCTGAAGTATCACAAAGCAGTGTGACTTCGCAGTTAAGCTTATCTCATCCACTTACGAGACTTCAAAGTGAAAAACTCGGTATTGAACCTACTGAGTTTCCTTTACCAAAAAGGAAAAAGGCTAAAAAGATTACTGAAGTATCTGATAGTGAAGATCTTTCTTCCATATCCTCCATTTCCACTCCTCCTCTGCGAAGCCAACCATCCACTCCTTCATTACACACTGTTGTTTGTCAGGGAATAAGCACTACAGCATCTCAAACTACTCACTCTTCAACAATTTCTTCTCCTCAGTCATCTGGAATCTCAACAGTAGTAACAAATATTATCTCAAGCATAATGGCAGATCCATGGACTACGCCAGGCGCAGTCAATATGCCTGGACCATTACATGATCTACCTGATGCACCCGAAAAATGGTTGCCTAAATTCAATCCAGATAACGGAACACAAGCTGAAGAACATATTAACAATTTCATGTTAGCAGTTAATTTAAAAGGAGTGACAGAACAAGATGTTGTTGTAAGGCTTTTCCCTTATACTCTGCAAGGATCAGCAGGGTCCTGGTACTTCTCTTTACCTTCTGGTTCTATTACCAGTTGGACTACATGCCAAGAGCAGTTCCTTACCAAATATGGAGATGACAGGTCTCTGGCGACTTTAATAAATGACCTCTCCAATTTGAGAATAGAACATAGGGAACCAATAAAGGAGTTTAATGCTCGATTCAACAAACTCCTAAATAAAATCCCCACCGCTTCAAAGCCAAGTGAACAAATCAGGAGCAAATGGTATATTACTGCCCTCCCTTCCAACATAGCCATTTTTGTTGACAGGGCTGGCAAACCTACCTTAGCCGAGAATATGAAGGAAGCACTTGCCGTTGAAAAGCGTATTAATGCTTTAGAGAAAAAAGCAGCCTTAGAAGATAGAAAATCCAAAAAAGTTTCCTTTAAAGAAGATTCTAAGAAAAAGACCCCAAAAGACCCATACGACATGGAAGGTTTACAAAAGGTCCTCAAAACATTGTCTAATGAAATGGTTGAGATTAAAAAACAGGTGGCTGAAACTTCGATCAAAAGACCATTTAGAACTTTCAAGAAAACTGAAACAAAGCCACCCAATGTTATATCTAATGCAGACTCCGAAGAAGAAGAAGAAGAGGAATCAACCTCTCAAACGGATGATGAAGAAGAAGTAGTTGAGTGTCACGGCATGTGGGATTTCATACTCCCAAATTCTGACACCGAGAATCAGGAAGAAGCTTTTCCTGTCACTACGAGAAGCAAAATTGCTTCTGAACCTACTCAAACAACTACAAAAAAGAGGAGTGCAGGTGCTGCCACACCAAAAGAAAAAGTTCTTCCAAAGAAATCTCCAGTAGCAGCCCCTCAAAACCAGCCTCCCATTTCTAACTCTCCTTCAACATCCAAGACACTAGTAGTATCTGACTCCATGGAGTATAATATTGTTGATGATATGAAAAAGACTAAGGCAAACATAACCATGTTTGAACTAAGTAAGTTAAAACATCAGCAAAAATTGCTCCTAAGAGAATATAACGCTGTCCCCTCTTCCCCTCTTCCCAGTTCAAAAGCTGCTAATGATTCAGGACAACCCCCTCCAGATATGGTCGAAGCTACCGATTCGGTTCTGATCGGAGATAGATCCAATTCTCATACCCCACCTTTCTGGCTCACCTATGAAATCTATAATCGAAATCTGCATAACTGTTTAATTGATTCAGGGGCTTCATCTAATATTATGCCAGCTTCAGTTTGTTCTAAACTAAACATAGAACCCCAGAAGTCCGCAATTCATATTGTACAGTTAGACAGAACCAAAGTGCAGGTTATAGGAGAAATTAATTCCGTGACTATCAGGTTGTCTGCTGATCCCAGAATAGTACAGAGAATAGATATTTTGATTGCTGACATACCTGAATTCTATGGTTTAATTCTGAGCAGAGATTGGTCTGAGAAACTGCATGGATACATTTCCACGGATTGGTCACATATGTGGCTCCCCTACAAGGGTAAGCCAAATCAAATAAGGATCGACCGCGAGAAACACATGACTCACACAGTAACCGATTTCGAACAAGAAAACCAGCCTGTGGCCTTTAACAATAACATTTTGGGAAATTATTCCTCAGAATCATTCTTTGGCAACTTTGTTGCCCAATCTTCCCCTTTTTCAGTTAACCATTGTACATCTCAAGTAGAAAATTTTTCACAAACCAATTTATCCAAATGCTTCAACGCAAATCAAAAAGATGTAAATATTTTTGTTGATTCTCCTTTATTTTGGTCTTTGTATTTTGATGGCTCTAAGTCCAGTGAGGGGTCAGGAGCAGGTTTCATTTTGGTTAGTCCGCAAGGCGAAAAAACAATGCTATCCTGTCGATTAGAATTTGAATGCACCAATAACACGGCCGAATACGAAGCTTTAGTGCAGGGACTATATAAGGCAATTGACCTTAAAGTCCAATATATAAAAGTATTCGGCGATAGTGAGATCATTGTTAAACAGGTAAGAAATACAATTCATTGCCTTTCAAGCCACCTTAAGCATTATCAATCGCTAGTGCAAGATCTTACTTTGCATTTCTCAGCATTCAATATTTCTTCAATCCCAAGATCACAAAACTCAGCAGCTGATTTACTAGCCAACGTAGCTTCCAAACTCCTCCCTTCCGAAGACTATAGTCTTGATAGATTTTCTATAGAATTAATTTTTAGGCCTTCAGTTCCTGATAACATCACTAACTGGAGGGTTTTCAACCATGACGAGGACATCTTGCAATTCTTAACCTCTGAAAAGTCCTATGACAATCAAATCATTGAAGAACATGACCATGATTCTCAAATGAAAGAAACATCTCAAGATAACGCGATTCCTAAGCCGGTAGTAAAACTCGAAGACCTTTATGACATTAAAGATAGGTTCAAACCTGTAATTAATGCGAAACTCCAAAGCTCTACTCTTAGGTTTGAATCGATCAATTTGGGAACAGATCAAGCTCCTCAAAATATCAATTTAGGACTAGGACTTTCTATAGAAGAAAAGGAAGCATTCATCAAACTCTTAAGGAAAAACAAACAAGTTTTTGCTTGGAAGTATGATGACCTCAAGACATATGATACATCTATCATACAACACACTATTCCTATGCTTCCCGATCAAAAACCGATCCAGCAGAAGTTAAGAAAAATACATCCAAATTTGGAGAGCCAGATAAAGTCGGAACTTAATAAGCTCTTAAAAGCTAAGATTATCTTCCCTGTCCGACACTCAAACTGGGTCTCCAATATGGTACCAGTCAGGAAGAAAAACGGCGACATCTGAATCTGTATTGATTTCAGAAACTTGAATAAGGCAAGCTTGAAAGATAACTTCCCTCTGCCTACCATGGAGCAAATCCTTCAATCGGTAGCAGGATCTGAATTGATGTCTTTTCTTGATGGTTTCTCAGGATATAATCAAGTGTTGGTTCATCCTGATGACCAATTAAAAACTACATTCAGAACAAAATGGGGAACTTACGCATACCAAAAGATGCCTTTTGGACTCATAAATGCAGGAGCAACATTCCAAAGAGCTATGGATACAGCCTTTAGAGGGTTAATTAACCGGACAGTAGTCGTCTACCTCGATGATATTACTGTGTATTCTAAAAAGAGATATAATCACTTGCATGATTTAAATCAGATTTTTCAACGATGCAAAACATATGGTATCTCTCTTAACCCGAAAAAGTCTTTCTTCGCTCTTAATCAAGGTAAGCTCTTAGGGTTTATTGTTTCTAAAGATGGCATTTATGTAGATCCTGATCGAATTAAAGAAATTTCTGAGATTCCTTTTCCACATAATAAAAAATCGATGCAGTCGTTTTTAGGACAAATTAATTTCGTTAAACGATTTGTTCCAGATTTTTCACAGATTGTACTACCACTGCAAACGATGATTAAAAAGAATTCAACCTTCAGATGGGGATTAGAAGAAAAGCAAGCTTTTAATGATATTAAGCAATCCATAATCAATGTCCCAGCTCTGAATACTCCAAATCTTTCTAATCATTTTACATTGTATACTATTGCATCTGACTTATCTTACGCAGCAGTACTCACACAGTTGAATGATGATAATTTGGAAGCGCCCATTTCGTTCTTCAGTTCAAACTTTCAAGGCGCCGAATTGAATTATTCCGAAATTGAGAAACAAGCTTTTACTGTCTTTAAAGCAGTCAAACATTATCGGCCCTTTCTTCTAAAAACCCATACTAAAGTAATAGTTCCTTTCTCAGCAGTTAGGCAACTATTGATCCAAAAGGAATTGGGAGAAAAGAGGGCAAATTGGGTCGCAGCCCTCCAAGAATATGATCTAGAAATAAAGCCAGCAAAGTTTGTTAAAGGTCAAGGTTTTTGCAGGATATTAGCAGGAGCATCAAACATTCCTGAATCAAGTGATACAGAGCAAACCCAAGAAGTTAATCAGCTAAGTATACCGGATTCCGAATCTCAATATTCAGATCTGATCTTTTATTTAAAGAATGGTTATGCACCTACCAATTTGTCCTACAAGAACAAAAGAGCCATTAGATTGAAAGCTAAGGGTTTTTCCCTTATTAATGATGTGCTCTTCAGGAGAAACTATGATTCTGTCCTATTAAGATGCCTTGAGAAACCTGAAGCTCAAAAGGTTTTGCAGGAGCTACACGATGGACCGGCAGGAGGACATTTTGGAGCTGATACAACAGCTCATAAAGTCATTCATGCTGGATATTATTGGCCTACTTTGTTTAAGGACGCTCATGAATATGTAAGGAAATGCATCAAATGCCAAACTGCCAGTGGAAGACAACAAAAGCCAGCTTTCCCTTTGCAACCAATCAACATTGAACAACCTTTTGAACAGTGGGGATTAGACATCATTGGAGAAATAAATCCTTCTTCTTCCAAGCAACACAAGTATATCCTTACAGCAACTGATTACTTTACAAAGTGGGTAGAAGCAGTTCCGTTAAAGACAACAAACTCTGAGGCGATCATTGAATTTATAGATCAGTTCATCATTACCAGGTTTGGTGTTCCAAACGCTCTTGTCTTTGATAATGCTTCTTATTTCTCAGGCAATGCAATGATTGATTTCGCTATCAAAAGAGGGTTTAAATTAAAGTATTCTGCTAACTATTACCCTCAGGGCAACGGCCTAGCAGAATCAACTAATAAAAATCTAATCAAAATCATTAAGCGAACAATTGAAGAGAATCATAAGAACTGGCATAAATCCTTGGTATTTGCATTATGGGCCGATAGGATAACACAGAAAGCTTCCATAGGGACCTCTCCGTTTAATCTCGTCTATGGAAAAGAAGCAATCGTACCAACCAACCTTCTTCTTCCATCTCTAGCCTTAGTGCAATTTATCGACGAAACTCCTTCTTCTTCTATACAGTTTAGATATGATCAAATTCTCAAACTTGAAGAAGAAAGGGATAAAGCCAAGGTTACACATGCAAAACATCAACAAGTCATTAAAGCAGCTTTTGATCTAGCCTCATCTAGCCCTAGACAATTCCAAGTCGGAGATCTAGTCCTGAAATGGGACAAAGCCCATGAAGACAAAGGTAAACATACCAAATTTCAAAAACTGTGGCTAGGACCATTTCAAATCTGTGAAAAAGTAGGCCATTCCACGTTCATACTGCAAAATCTATCAGGGGTGAGGGATTCTCTCCCTGTCAATGGTCTAATCTTGAAGAAATTCTTTAATTGAGGAGGTAACCCCTTCTCTTTGTAGCTTGATAGTTTTTATATAGTTTGTAGGATTTGTAGAAATAAGAATGTGGGACATTTCCCATTGACCTTTCGCTGTAATTAAAAGCTGTCTCGCCATGACAATATTAGTATTTACTTTTGGATAATAGCGTCTTAAACCAAGAGAGATCATTTCTAGGAAATTAGATATCTTTTTATTCTGAACATCACAGTCTAACCTTTGTAAACTTCACTCTGAACGAAGTTCTATGAGTCATCTTGGGTGTTCGAAATTAGTCCCCAAAGGTTATCTATATGAAAATAGGATCTAATTCATCTTCAGTATCTTTAACTCTTAAACCTGTCATCCATTTATTCTTAAGAAGATAGTTGTTCATCCCATTCACCAAAAGTTTATGATTACTCAGAGTGTAATTCTAAAATATAAAAGATTAAAGATAAGAGGTCTTATTACAAGCCTGCTTACCATGTTCATAGGAAAATAATTTAACTGACATTACCAAAACTGCATATCAAACAGGGTAATGGCTTGAAATTTCAAGACAAGGGGTCTCATCACGAGCCAGCTTGTTCAGTTTAAATTACTACCCGTGAATGGCATTGTCATTTATCTGGCCACCAAACCAGGACAATGGCTTTTATCTTAAGCAAAGAAGAAAGCGAAATTCAAAAAATACGAAAATATCTTTTGAATTCATTCTGTTTAGTCACACTCTAAGGTGAATGGAACAATGGATAACAATATGGTTAAAAGGTAACCCTGCCGAGACTATGAATGTTTGCTGGCAGCAGAGGCTCTACCTGTGACAGAGGAGTTTATTTTAAAAGCTGATATGGAAAAGTTTTCTATTTTTACCTTTATAAACCAATAAGGACTTATTTTAATACTCAAAGTACATTTATAAAAAGAGGAAGTCAAATGAAGAAACCTGTTTTATTCAGAATCAATAGACATCTAGTTATATTAGAAATTTCCTTTCCTTTATAAAGATTCTATTTGAAAAGGTGTAAGTATATTTATTAGTCCAGAGATAACTGGTTCTGCCAGCGAATCGCCAATTGTTGTGCCCTACAACAACCCCCCATTTCATAACATTTTTATCACAAACAATTTACATATGAAATGGGTCCCTTTTAAAATTTTTAATTGGCATTAATAAACTTGTTCAGATAAGGTATGATAATCAAATGAATTTGTGCATAAAACCCTTGTTGAACAAATAATAAGCATTTTTGGTTAAGTCCGAAAAAGCAATCGCAAGGTTGGTTGCCATCTTGGTTCTTCCCGATGCGATATCGCTATCGGCCATCGGCGATAGCCAATGCACACAAAGAAAAAGCACATACCTTTTCCCCGATGCGACACGATATCGGCGATCAACTATCGGCGCTATTTCTTGTAAAAAATGTTTTAAAGCTCCTACCCGATGCGATATCGCTATCGGCAGTCGGCAGAATCCTACGCAGTTTCATAAGACGTTCATATCTTTTCCCCGATGCGACATCGCTATCGGCATTCGGTAAACCAATTGATATCCATTTAGGGATTATGTTCGCGCGCTAATACAATGTCGCAATCGGCGTTCGCTAAAGATCTTTCCCAAATGATAATGTCACTCACACTTCCGATGCGATGCGATGACGCTTAATGATGACCTCAGTTTCCAAAAGGTGATTATTTCAAAGCATTAAAGTTATATTTAAATCCGATGTGACAAAAGCTCAGATTTCAAAATGCCGTTAAAGTAAAGGGATAAGGTAATGCATGCGTATTTAAAGCTTTACCCCTTCGAATTAACGAGCAATTACGATTAGACCTTTGAAAAAATCTATTGCACGCTTTAAGGGGTCATTCGGTTTAATAACTTAAGTAATGGTCATTTATGGAGCTGCAGGCCGTAAAATCACCATCATTGCATCTACGGTGCCTTCTCAAATCATTAGATTCGCAGCCTCTTTTAGGAATAATCTCACCACACTTCAAATAATATATCTATCCCGTTATGGATTGTCATTGTTATTTCTTTGTTACGATTTCTCTTGCATTTGTGTAGAATTCAACTGTCGAGAGAAGTCTGAATATGATGGGAAAGAAGTTCAAGAAGGTGGCAGGTTCTACTGCGACACCTGCCTCAGGCCAAACTGCTACAGTTTCAAGGAAAGGCTTAATCTCAGATACTACATGCACTGGTCTTCCTGGTACTACATGGCAAGGGACATACAATTTGCTAGAAGCAGAACAACCAGAAACGACAGTAACGGAGGCAAGTGTGGATGAACTAAGAAAGTCTGAGGCAACTCTTAAAGATTTGGCTGACTCCTTTCTGCATAGAATAGCAGCCAGAGAACAAGTCTTGCCTTATACTGATGTGGTACGTTGGGCAATTGAAGAAATTACTCTCACTAATAGAACCTTCCATACTAAGGATGGAAGGATTTTCGGTTCTTTCAAGCCTGACGACTTGAGACGGATGTATCATTTGCCCAATCCCGAGCAAGTCTATAACAGAGCCTTTGTGGAGAAATTCGCCAGAGAGAATGAATCACCATCCGAACCTCTCCGAGATTGGAGGCAAAATCCAGCAAAACACAAGCAGGATATGTCGGGTAAGTACTCCAATGCTTCTTTGGCTTCACCTTACTGCTATGCTGGAATTATGATGTGTAGATTGTGGGGATTTCATGATTCTGCAAATATCCATGTTGATATGGTTCCCTTAATGGAAGCGGCCGTCAATAGTATAATCATGGATTGGGCCACTATTCTGTCTGATAAGTTGGTCTTAGCTATTCGTGAGTTTAGGGCCAAAACCAGAGTCACCGAGAGAAAAATCCCACCCTTCTATTACTCTGCCTACATTATGGATACCCTTTGTTTTAATTCTGAGTTTCCTGTCCTTGGTTGGAGATGGACAACCCATGACCCAACACCTATTCATTTGTATCATCGTAAATTGTGGAAACCCTCTCACAAAGACCATTTGTATCAAATTTGCAATGGTTTTATGGTTCCCGTTCACTATTCTATTTTTGACAAACCTATCCCTAGAATTTCTTATGAAGCCTCTTTTGACCTACCAGCCGTAGCCCATTGGTTCGGCGAAGAATATTTTTCCTATATCAGAGTTTTTGGAAGCAAGGCTAGGCCACATGTTCTCCCCTTGTACATCCCAGACAAATTGTTAGCCCGAGAAATCTCCTATCAGATCATGTCTGAGGGTGTCACACAAACTCTCAAAGAAGAGAAGAAGAGAGGATGGCCATCTTTTCCTTTGAGAATTGGAGTTTATACGCTGCTAAATTACAAACATGCAGAAAAGGAAGCAGCAAAACTCCAAATGGTATCTCTAGCTTCTATTCCCAACAGACTCTATGACCCGAAAAAGACTGCTTTCATTGCCTTGGAACAGGCTAAGCTGACAAAGGTTGTTCATCAAGAAGACCAGTTTGATGACCTGTTCATGGGTGCCGATTCAATAAGCCAAGTCAAACAACTTGCTGCGATGAGATATGAAGATGTGGAATTAACTGAATTTAATAAACTTAGAAAGCAAAGGTTGCAAACTTTGCCTCTAGATTTATTATCCACAACCCCGACATCATCCTCAAGCGAGCCTGATCAGCTGGAAATAAATTCACCTCCCGTTACAATTAGAGAACAGGAGGAAAGTCAAAACAAGCTGCAGGCAGAAAGGCATAGAAGAGAACAAATAGAAAGGCAGCAAAAAGCACAAATTGAACAAGAGCAAAGAAGGCAAAGGGAGCTAGAAGAACAGAGGAAAAGAGAGGAAGAAGAAAAAGCAAAGAAAGAACTGGAAGATAGGCAGAAAAAGGAATTGGAGGAACAGCAACGAAGAGCACAAGAGGAGCAACAGCAGGAGGCGTTCGAGGAACAACAGAGGATTGAAAAAGAGAAAGAACAGAGTAAGCAAATCTCTGTTGATACTGAATTGATTAAAGAATGGAACCAATTCGATTCCATTATAAGTGGTAAGGAAGCCTCTAAAGACTCAGATGCCTCAAAGACTCCCGATACTACGTTTTCTCCGGTTCTTGAAGGAACCAGCGGCCCGCCCATGGTACAGAATGTTGAGGAAATTACTCAAAACCCAGCTGATCAAATTGATCTTCAGGTAGAGGAAATTCCTCCTCTAGACATTTTCTACAGCCCTAAGCATAGAGCCATTGTAAGGCGCTCAAGGAAGAGACGAAGGATTGATCAACCTTCTGTTTCAACTGAGCAAACAGTCACGGGCAATGTCGTCTGGAAGGGAGAATTAGATCCCTCTGAAGATTTGACAAAGCTGTCGCAATTTGCGGGAGCTTATTCAGCGGCAACCATTGACAAAGCATCCAAAGTGAGTCTTCTTTTGAAGACTAAAGAGCATGAGGTATACGCATTGCAAGCAGAAGTGATAGAGGCAAGGAATAAGGCAGCACAGGCAGAAGAACAATTGCTGGCCCAACAACAAGAGAATCATTTGTTAACCCAGCAAATTGAAAAACTGAGGATAGACCAAAGTGACATTCAAAAAGCACAAGAATTGTCAGAAGCATTATCCCAGTTGGAGGCATCGAATGAGCTGTTGATGAAATCTAAAGAGGAGCAAATAATTCAGCTGTCAGCACAGCTTGAAAGTATCAAAGGTGCCAAGAGTATTGATGATTTCAGAACAGAGGCAACTCTAATAAACGACGCATTGATATCTCAGACCAGACTCTTGTGCCAAGAACTAGTTGAAACTGAGATACTTTGTGACACATCTACAGCAGTATGTGAACAAATCGAGAAAGCCAGGAGTAACTTGGATCAGGCCGAAGAAGGTATAACAGAATATATTGAATGGCAAGACACTCCAGAAGGGAAAGCGGCAAATTTTTCCCGAATCTGTGTAACATACAAAGACATACTTTTCATGGAATGGAACACACAGGTAATGAAGGCGGAAAGGGCAGCATCCAGATGCAAAACGATTGCCAAAAACATGATCAATCTAGTCAATGATACATTGTACCTGGCAAACATGATTTCACAATGCACACCTGGAAACATAACAACCGCAAACATGCTGGAGCACAGGAATTATCCTGAGCTGGAGACACAAGGGCGGTTAATTGCTGGAGTGAATACCTTGACCGCCGACGCATACTGGCTTTTCCTGATTAAACCACATTCTCAAAGGTCGGCTCTTAACTGCCTAACAGATGCTCTCCGATACCTGATTGCCGATTTCCAAGATGCCACATACGATGCACAGCTGACTTCATGCCTCAATACTCCACCAGAAGTAGAGCCAATGCTGGCGATATGTCAGCGAAGGAGTAAAGGCAAAGAGACCTCTGACTGAAGCATCGCCGCCGACTGCCGAATCACCCAAATGCAAAATGATATTTGTTAATGCCGATTTGTTAGTTTTCAGTTTTAGATATTTAAATATTTAGATTAGCATAGTATTTATAGACCCTTTCATTGTTTTGGAAAGGGTCGTAAAATTTTGTAAAAGACTTAAAGGCTGAAGTTTGCACTATTGTGCTTCAGTCTATATTCTTTTTGAAAACTCGACCACTGGTCCTTAATTTTACTTGGAATGCTGTTTTAAGTAAATTGTGCACTATTGTCGTTTGCTTGGGATGCTTTCTGGTTGGAAGGAAGGACCGCGACATAGCGATTAATATATTGGATTGATCAAACAGCTTGCATGGTACTATTATCTGTATCTGTTCTCTTTTCTGTTATATGAATTGCTGTGTTATTACTTTGCTATTATTGATTACATGTATGCAATATAACAACAAATCTGCATTTCATATCACTATTGAATGTTTTGTGATTTGTTATCTCTTTTACTCATGTATGTAACAATGATATAAATGACTGAGTGCAGTAATTCGCTATTATCGCTCTGCATAACTATTTATGCAGAGAAATCTTAAATGGTTTAAACATTTATGCTTACTGTTAGTGACATCTATATGCCTGCCATTAAGCATAGGTTATCAAACGCTGCATTATCTGAATTGATAAGTCCCGGGATTAGTTTATAGTTATTATATTTCTTTTATAGTTTAGTTATTTGTTTATTATCACTTCATATCGTAAATCATTCATCCATCCCGTTTACTTATAATCTTTGGGAAACTGGTCCCATTATCCCCAGTCGGAGCCACTATTCCAAACGGAAAAGGAGCTGCACTAAGTTCCGGACCGGGTGGTTTCCCCGATGTTGTTGCAACGAATTTCGGGGCATCAACATTTTTGGCGCTAGAAGGAGGGCCATCAACTGTGAATGGCAAGTAGGTCCAGGTCCACAAACCATTCTAAGAGTAATTCCCCCTCCAAACCCTCTTCTCCTTCTCAATCACATGCTGGTTCTCCAGCACATGATCAAGAAAAAGAAGAATCAACCACCACTGCTCACACCCATCATATTTCAGAACATTTAAGTCTTGAATCCCCTGAAGTACAGTCTCTTATCCATAAACTTCAGAGCTTCTCGATTTCGCCTCAGAAATCTGAAGTATCACAAAGCAATGTGACTTCGCAGTTAAGCTTATCTCATCCACTTACCAGACTTCAAAGTGAAAAACTCGGTATTGAACCTACTGAGTTTCCTTTACCAAAAAGGAAAAAGGCTAAAAAGATTACTGAAGTATCTGATAGTGAAGATCTTTCTTCCATATCCTCCATTTCCACTCCTCCTCTGCGAAGCCAACCATCCACTCCTTCATTACACACTGTTGTTTGTCAGGGAATAAGCGCTACAACATCTCAAACTACTCACTCTTCAACAATTTCTTCTCCTCAGTCATCTGGAATCTCAACAGTAGTAACAAATATTATCTCAAGCATAATGGCAGATCCATGGACTACGCCAGGCGCAGTCAATATGCCTGGACCATTACATGATCTACCTGATGCACCCGAAAAATGGTTGCCTAAATTCAATCCAGATAACGGAACACAAGCTGAAGAACATATTAACAATTTCATGTTAGCAGTTAATTTAAAAGGAGTGACAGAACAAGATGTTGTTGTAAGGCTTTTCCCTTATACTCTGCAAGGATCAGCAGGGTCCTGGTACTTCTCTTTACCTTCTGGTTCTATTACCAGTTGGACTACATGCCAAGAGCAGTTCCTTACCAAATATGGAGATGACAGGTCTCTGGCGACTTTAATAAATGACCTCTCCAATTTGAGAATAGAACATAGGGAACCAATAAAGGAGTTTAATGCTCGATTCAACAAACTCCTAAATAAAATCCCCACCGCTTCGAAGCCAAGTGAACAAATCAGGAGCGAATGGTATATTACTGCCCTCCCTTCCAACATAGCCATTTTTGTTGACAGGGCTGGCAAACCTACCTTAGCCGAGAATATGAAGGAAGCACTTGCCGTTGAAAAGCGTATTAATGCTTTAGAGAAAAAAGCAGCCCTAGAAGATAGAAAATCCAAAAAAGTTTCATTTAAAGAAGATTCTAAGAAAAAGACCCCAAAAGACCCATACGACATGGAAGGTTTACAAAAGGTCCTCAAAACATTGTCTAATGAAATGGTTGAGATTAAAAAACAGGTGGCTGAAACTTCGAACAAAAGACCATTTAGAACTTTCAAGAAAACTGAAACAAAGCCACCCAATGTTATATCTAATGCAGACTCCGAAGAAGAAGAAGAAGAGGAATCAACCTCTCAAACGGATGATGAAGAAGAAGTAGTTGAGTGTCACGGCATGTGGGATTTCATACTCCCAAATTCTGACACCGAGAATCAGGAAGAAGCTTTTCCTGTCACTACGAGAAGCAAAATTGCTTCTGAACCTACTCAAACAACTACAAAAAAGAGGAGTGCAGGTGCTGCCACACCAAAAGAAAAAGTTCTTCCAAAGAAATCTCCAGTAGCAGCCCCTCAAAACCAGCCTCCCATTTCTAACTCTCCTTCAACATCCAAGACACTAGTAGTATCTGAATCCATGGAGTATAATATTGTTGATGATATGAAAAAGACTAAGGCAAACATAACCATGTTTGAACTAAGTAAGTTAAAACATCAGCAGAAATTGCTCCTAAGAGAATATAACGCTGTCCCCTCTTCCCCTCTTCCCAGTTCAAAAGCTGCTAATGATTCAGGACAACCCCCTCCAGATATGGTCGAAGCTACCGATTCGGTTCTGATCGGAGATAGATCCAATTCTCATACCCCACCTTTCTGGCTCACCTATGAAATCTATAATCGAAATCTGCATAACTGTTTAATTGATTCAGGGGCTTCATCTAATATTATGCCAGCTTCAGTTTGTTCTAAACTAAACATAGAACCCCAGAAGTCCGCAATTCATATTGTACAGTTAGACAGAACCAAAGTGCAGGTTATAGGAGAAATTAATTCCGTGACTATCAGGTTGTCTGCTGATCCCAGAATAGTACAGAGAATAGATATTTTGATTGCTGACATACCTGAATTCTATGGTTTAATTCTGAGCAGAGATTGGTCTGAGAAACTGCATGGATACATTTCCACGGATTGGTCACATATGTGGCTCCCCTACAAGGGTAAGCCAAATCAAATAAGGATCGACCGCGAGAAACACATGACTCACACAGTAACCGATTTCGAACAAGAAAACCAGCCTGTGGCCTTTAACAATAACATTTTGGGAAATTATTCCTCAGAATCATTCTTTGGCAACTTTTTTGCCCAATCTTCCCCTTTTTCAGTTAACCATTGTACATCTCAAGTAGAAAATTTTTCACAAACCAATTTATCCAAATGCTTCAACGCAAATCAAAAAGATGTAAATATTTTTGTTGATTCTCCTTTATTTTGGTCTTTGTATTTTGATGGCTCTAAGTCCAGTGAGGGGTCAGGAGCAGGTTGCATTTTGGTTAGTCCGCAAGGCGAAAAAACAATGCTATCCTGTCGATTAGAATTTGAATGCACCAATAACACGGCCGAATACGAAGCTTTAGTGCAGGGACTATATAAGGCAATTGACCTTAAAGTCCAATATATAAAAGTATTCGGCGATAGTGAGATCATTGTTAAACAGGTAAGAAATACAATTCATTGCCTTTCAAGCCACCTTAAGCATTATCAATTGCTAGTGCAAGATCTTACTTTGCATTTCTCAGCATTCAATATTTCTTCAATCCTAAGATCACAAAACTCAGCAGCTGATTTACTAGCCAACGTAGCTTCCAAACTCCTCCCTTCCGAAGACTATAGTCTTGATAGATTTTCTATAGAATTAATTTTTAGGCCTTCAGTTCCTGATAACATCACTAACTGGAGGGTTTTCAACCATGACGAGGACATCTTGCAATTCTTAACCTCTGAAAAGTCCTATGACAATCAAATCATTGAAGAACATGACCATGATTCTCAAATGAAAGAAACATCTCAAGATAACGCGATTCCTAAGCCGGTAGTAAAACTCGAAGACCTTTATGACATTAAAGATAGGTTCAAACCTGTAACTTATGGTAATTGCCTTTACAGTTACCAGACTCTGCGGCGCAGCCGCCTTGCACATTGCCACCGGGTCCCAAATGCGGATGGCGATAGATTGCTACCGAGGCACCATTTTCAACTGGTGTGATGCTGTGTTGGCCAACATGAAGGGCCAACTAACTAGGGCAAAGAACGGGCAATTAAAGACCTTTGGATATGGGCCTTTAGTTGTGAGCTTTGACCTAGAGAGAGTTCCGATACTTATCCCTCAGCATCTCACTGTTGCAGTTGGGCCACCTCGGGAGCCCAAGTTGATACGATGGGTTACGGTGATGGCCCGGCATCCTGATGAGGGAGCGGGAGTTGTTCGATTTCCTGCGGGTTACTTTCACTGGTTGGAGAACCAGGTCTTTGCGATTCTGGACTTTCCTTATGCCGGAGTAGATTTTCGCGGTGATCCAGACATGGTTCTTCCACAGGGAGAACAATGGGACGACAGAGGCATTTCATTTTCCACAAGTTTTTAAATTATTTACTTTTTATTTGTTTTTATATCGTCTCAAAATTGACAGTGACAATTTTCAAAATGCAGATGTAGGTCCACAGCGTCCGGCCAATCTCCGGCCATTCGAGAGAAGAGTACCAGTTGCACCAGCACCGGCCCCACAGGATGCGGCCGCAGAGACCTTAGCCGAGCTGGAACAGGACCTAGAGCGTCTCACGACGGACATACCAGAGACGACTATAGACGATATTCCTATTTGGCTTCAGCGCTATGTGGTCGCAGTCCCAGGACCTATCAGGGGGTTCCTGTGTAGGGTAGCGCGGGCAGTGGTCTCGTATAGAGAGCACCACCAGTGATTGGCTAGTCACTTTTTGTAGACACATATGACATTTTTGGTTTTTTTTACTTATCATTTTTGCCGATCATAAGGTTTTTTTCAACCTATGATCGAAGACGATGTATATTTTTTGACACACTCCTATCTATATATATCATTATTACTGGCTTATCTTGTTAAACATGTGTGATTCGATGTTAATGTTTTTAAATTTACATGTATGATTATCGCAAATGTATGTCTAACATTCGAGAAGCAATTGCATCTGCTAATGTATTAAAAGACCTTGGAATATGTTGATATTCGATGTAATCAAATTCACGTTCCAAAAGATGCACTCTCAAAAATAACCTTAATAATACTGGATTTCTAATGGCATAAACTCTATTAAGCTGTAATAAAACGAGTTCAGAATCTAACCTCACTATCAAACTCCGAATCCCAAATGAAATAGATTCAGATAATAACTCAATCACTGCACTGTATTCTGCAATGTTGTTTGACCGAGGCTCACCCCATGCATAGAAACTAACTCGTCAGAGGGCGAATAGATAACCCAAGCTGCGGAAGAGATATTCTGTGTACTACGACAAGCACCATCAGCAAAACCAATGTACATTTGCAGAGGCATCGACATCTGCAAACATCAAAGGTAAAACCGAGATAAGCAGAATAACGACGAAAAACACACTTTCTAAACTAAGCACACTGTCTATTCTAACAAACACACTAGCTAGAAAGAGAAAATTAACCTATCTATCCTAACAAAAAATCTTCACACCCACCATTTAAGCATAGTACCTCTTTAGGTAAAGTCCATTTCTGGGTTTACCCAAAGAGTCCCCATCAAAGTCAACCAGCTCATAGGCCCCTTTTGCTAGCTTTCGCTTAACAATGTAGGGTCCATGCCACATAGGAATGAATTTTCCAGCGCCTAATTTATCGTTAGCTTGATCATACAATAGCACTAGGTCTCCTTCCAAAAAATTTCGAGGGGTCACATTTCGATCATACTGAGCCTTCATTCGTTTTGCATGAGTCTCGATTGCCAGTGCAGCATCGCGTCGAGTCTCATCTAATTGAGCTAAGTATAATAAATGCTTCTCCTCTTCGGAAGTAGCTGGAAGTAATTCGACATCCATTTGAAGTGATGGGATTTCACATTCAATGGGCAGCACGACTTCCAAACCATAAACTAGTTGGAAAGGAGTGAACCCTGTTGATGTTTTCACTGAAGTTCGATATGCCCAAAGCGCGGAAAATAACATGTTGTGCCAATTTGACCGATGAATGCCAATGATTCGTCGGATCATGATGGCCAAAACTTTGTTGATGGACTCAACCAGACCGTTGGCTTGTGGATAATAAGGAGTTGAGCTATCGTGACGCAAACCAAGCTGGCCTGTAAGTTCTGTCATCATAATGTTTCGAAAATGGCGCCCATGGTCAGTGATTATCACTTGTGGGACACCAAACCTAGCAATAATGTGATTGAATACGAAAATCACAGCTGTCTTGCCGTCTGCCTCGAATGTAGGCATCGCGTCGGCCCACTTAGTAAAATAATCAACTGCAAGGATGATATACGCATGCCCCCCGGACGAGTGAGGGTTAGATGTAATAAAGTCGATACCCCATTTAGCAAAAGGACCAACGGAAATTATAGGGTGGAGAGGAGCTGGTGGTGCGCGCATCTTGCGATCAAACACTTGACAGTTGTGGCATTTTCGAACCGCAATGATACAATCTTTAAACATGGACGGCCAAAAATAGCCAGCACGCAACACCTTCTGAGCTGTGGCATACCCAGAAATATGACCGCCACACGCCCCAGAGTGACAGTCATTCAAAACCCTTTCTGCCTCTTCGTGAGTTAAGCAACGTCGGAAAACCAAGTCCGCCCCACGACGATAAAGAGTATCTCCAATAATTTTATACTGCTGGGACTGGAATCGAATTTTCCGACGTTCCGTCTTAGAAGCTTCGGGCCGAAAGGATTGGGTTTGGAGATAGATGATTATATCTCCGTACCACGGATCTAAAGTGCTGATGAGAAACAAAGATTCGTCCGCAATGGGTTCCTCTGCCACAGTCTCCGTGTCAGCACGCGGGAAGTCACACATCAACTCTGCAAAAACTAAAGATTTCTTAGACTTAGATTTTTCAAACTCTAAGTCGAACTCTTGCAAGATAACAATCCATTTAGAGTACTTGCCCCCTAGCAATTGTTTAGTCAAAATGTAGATCATAGGGTTGCAATCCGAAATAACTGTAGTTTTACGGAGAAGAATGTAATGACGAAAACGTTGGACAGCCTGAACGGCTGCCAAGGCCAATTTCTCCACATGCGAATATTTTAGCTCAGTGGGATTTAACGTCCTACTAAGATAATATATCACATGTTCCGTTGCGAATTCGTCTTCCTGAACTAATACCATCCCAATCGTGGAATGAGAGGCAGCGAGGTACAAAAAGTAATCTTGGTTGTAGTTGGGAGGATGCAACAACGGTGCATGGGTCAACGCGTGTTTAAGTGCATCAAAAGATTGCTGAGCTATCTCATCCCAAGCAAATTGAGCGTTCTGTTTCAACAACCGTGTGAAACCTTTTGTAATTTCGGCGTAGTTAGGAATGAATCGGCGTAGAAAGTTTGCTTTCCCTTGCAAATTTTGGAGTTGGCGAAGACTTGAAGGAGGAGGCAATTTGATGATAGCTTCGACCTTCGAGGGATCGACGTGAATGCTGGCTTTTGAAACTACAAATCCCAGCAATCGTCCCACTTCTATACAAAAGACACATTTGTGTGGGTTCAAACGTATGCGATAATGCCTACACCTCATGAAAATTGCTCGCAAATGGACAAGGTGATCAGCTCGATGTAAGGAATGAGTAGGCAAATCGTCGAGGTACGGTTGCACAATGTGTTTGATGTCGTGAAATGCGTAAGACATTGCTCTTTGAAAAGTGGCTCCGGCATTCTTAAGCCCAAAAGGTAATTTTCAATAAGCAAATGTCCCCCACGGACAAATGAAAGCCATTTTTGGTTGATCAGCAGGTAGAATATTGATTTGATTGTAACCGGAAAAACCGTCCATAAAGGAAAATATTTCACTGCCAGCACAATCATCAATTATTTGATCGATATAGGGCGTGGGATAGTTGTCTTTTGGACAAGCACGATTAATATCCCTATAGTCGATGCATATTCTTATTGTTCCTTGCTTCTTGTTTACTGGAACAATATTCGATACCCAATCTGTTAACGGGATCGGATAAATGAAACCTTCCTTCAACAACTTCTCAACTTCTGCTTTAATCGCAGCCGCTTTCCTAGGGTGTATCTGACGCAGACGTTGCCGAACGGGTTTAGCGTCCGGGTAAGTCTTGATCTCATGAACAATAATGGAGGGATCAATTCCTGGCATTTCCTCATAGGACCAGGCAAACACGTCTCGGAATTCTTGAAATAGGGCCTTGTATGTTTGAATCTCGTCATCTGTACATGAGGCACCTATATGAATGTTCTCAACAATTCCAGTTTTGACTGAAATGTCAGGGAAATAGTTTTGGAAATGTTTCCCAAATTCAACTCTGAATCAGGATGTTTCATGGGATTCTGAGCGTATTTGACATATTCAGCCGTAAAGATTGATGAAAAATCATTTTCAAAGCCATCATCCTCAGGTAAAAACGAAGATCTATGATGAAGATCTTCCCATGGTAGATCGTCTACACTTAGGATTTTGCGAAGTTGCTCGTCAGATGACACAACTTCGGGAAATGCTATCCGTTCTGAGGTTGATGTGAAAAGTGATTCCTCACCGACCACATTCATTTGGTCAATTTGGGTTGAACGCAAGTCAGTAAAAGACTGCACTGCTTCATAAGCAATTTAATATGGACTCAAAGGCATAGCATCACCGAATGAGTCTATCTCAGATTCAGATGGGACAATCCATGGATCATCGTAAATAATAGTGTCTGACGTAATCATATGAATGGAAGCGAATGAAGGGTCTGCGTTGATTGGAGGAAAAGGAAAAGTTCCCAGTAAACTAGAATATTTAACTAATCCTACGCCAACATCCTTGTAAGGGATAGTCGTTTTACTGACATGTTGGATACTCTCTGAAGAGGCTGGGTCGGATGAAAAGAAAGCCAGCTGGTCTATTGTCACGATCTTGCCATTATGTGGAAACTTTATAACTCTGAAGACCGATGAGACGACCGTTGTCATAGCGTAAGACCAACTTCGACCCAAGAGAAGGTTGTAGTCTAGAGGGGCATCAACCACCTCCACATCCAGACTAACGGTTTTTCCTTCAACCACTATAGGCAAATCCTGTAGAATGCCAAACGGATGGAACCCACGGCCATCAAAGGCCTTAAGAATTGTCGGGGATTGGTTCAGCGAAGGAGAACCAAGTGATCTCCAACACTGAATCGACATAATACACGTGGAAGCTTCTTCATCAATTACAGTCCGATGAATAGGCCTGTTTTTGACTATCACTGGAATCTGGAAAGCCATCTGATGAGGGAGACGTGGTGTACTATTTTCTAGATCAAAGATTATCAGGTTCGGGTCCTGAATGTCAACAGCTCCTATAGCCGACAAAATTAATTTTTGTTGTGCTGGGCATGATTGCAACACTTCTAAAGCTGACATCGCTGAGGGTGAAACAGCTAAATCCTCAACAATGTTGTAATTCTGGGCTGCTCTCGCATGTGGATTGAAAGCAGACCTTCGAAGTACACCCTTGGCGGGCGGTTTGATTACTAAGTCAGGGTTAGGTTTCTCGATCTGTAGTGGATCGGAACCGGGAGCTGAGGTTGATGGATTTGACTGAGAAGATTCTGCTTCTTTCGATCCATCAACAGGACTTTTACTACCATAATCATGTGATCGAGTCGCAATCCGTACATGAGACATCATCAATATGGGTTCTTCACTGGCATTCGAGGAAGAACCTATCATCTTACTCTCCTTCTTTGGAAATGGATCCTTCAAAACAGCAGGAGTTGGGGAACCCTTGACGATTTTCACAACCTCGGCCCGATGAGGGCAATCTCTTGTAAAATGATCCTCTTCACAAATAAGACAAGGATATCGAGGTTTACGTTTTTCGTCATTGGTTTCCGACTTTTCTTTTTTCTCCTTTGGAGCCTTGTCTGCTTTATCCTTCTTCTTACCTTTCTTTTTCCCACCGTTTTTTGATTTGGCCATAGATGACTCTACGACGTGAATATCAGTGGAAATTTCAGGAGAAGATTCTCCTGTCGGGTAAGGTGATAATGGGCGAAGAATTCTTTGAAGACTTCTTCTTGCTTTTAGTATTCACCGTACCAATCATGCCATCAGCAGCATGAGATCCCGAAGGAGCAGAAACGATTTGATTTGACTTTGGAAGATCTGGGATCTTTTCGTGTAATGTACCCGACTGAGTATAAACTAAGTCAAGGTACTGCGCTTGAGCAATGACTTGCTCTTCAGTAACTACTCCGGCCTTAGCCACGTCTTCAGTAATCTTCGGTAATAATGATTTAACAAACCATTCAGCTAAGATTTGGTCCAGGATAAAAACTTTCACTAAATGCCTTCGACGTCGCCATTCATGAATATGGTCAGAAATATAAGTGGACGTCGACTGTTTTAATGAAGTTAATAACTCGGTGCCATTATCATATCTGACCGGCAACTGAAAATGTGTTAAGAACGAGGTAGCTAACTGACTAAAGTTATAAAAAGAGGCCCGTGGTAACTCAATGTACCACTTGGCCGCGAGACCAATTAGCATACGCTGAAAAAGACGTAAACGGATCGAATCATCCGAGATAGAATTTGAAGCACACCAGAGGTGGTAAGTCATCACGTGATTTGAAGGATCCTCTCTAGACTTACCTTCGAACTTGGGTATGTCACTGGGCAACTTATTTGGCATTGGCGGCCAGAATGGAAGATAATTTATTGGATCGTTCGTTAGGCGCGTCAAGTCTGGTAAATCCAAAGTTGCGATAAACGACAATTGCCGGTTAGGATCCCTAAAACTCTGGGTCACAAGACCAGTCCCAGGAGGAGGATATCCAGGATAACTTGGAACAGGAATCGCATTGGGGATATTATATCCTCCTGGAAAGCCAGGATTAACCGGACTGTACTGGGGTTGCTGTGGCTGTTGATAAGTGTACCCAGGATACGGTTGATACTGGTAAACCGGTTGTTGGACAGCAGGCCCGTATTGGTACTTTCCCTGGTACGGTTGATAAACAAATTGTGGTTGAGAAGTAACAACCGTACTTAAACCTGGCTGCCCCACAAGCATCTGAACCATAGTTTGAATCGTAGACCCAGACAATGGTAAAGATGTCTGCGGAGTCGTGGCTGAGATAGTAGAAACCGGAGTTGTCGATACTCCGGAAGTAGGTGTGGGGGAAGGAACAGATGTTGCGGTAGTTGCAGCAGTTGTTTGAGATGGAGTACTAGGTGCAATTGGCGACTGAGTAACTACCGAAGGTACAGAAGTTTGAACATTGGATTGGACTGGTTGCTGGGATGGACCAGAAACCACAGGTTGTCCAGTTTGAGTTGACAACTGTACGCTTGGCTGCAACACTTGTTGAACTTGCGATGGATCCCACACTACATTTACTCCGGAGTATTGACCCATGACAGGTTGAGGATATTGAGATCCATAACCGGATTGAGGGTAGGATTGATAATTGACAGGTACATTTCCCATACCTTGAACGTAAGATTGACCTTGAGGTGGTTGATAACCTTGACTCGAGTACTGACCTTGGGGTAAGTACTGATATTGGGGTTGACCTTGAGGCATATATTGGTACTGAGGTTGACCCTGGGGTACATATTGAGGCTGGGGTTGACCTTGAGGAATGTATTGTACCATGGGTACATACTGTCCTTGAGGTTGCCCCCCAGACGCAAATTGTGTACCTTGAGGTTGCCCCCCAGGCGTTAATTGAGGCTACCCCCCAGGCGGTAATTGACCACCTTGAGGTTGAGAACCAAGAATTGAACCTGACATCATATAAATGTCTCCTACACCCAACGGTTTATTACCATTGTTTCCAGTTAATGACCCATGTCCAATGGGTTGAGGAGATGCTCCTGCAAAGGTACCAGAAAGTGATTGATACCCAGTAGGAACAGAAGGACCACCATACAAGAAAGATTCAGGGGGTTGAGTAAACACGGACGACTGACTAGACATATTTACAAGAGTATAAATACCTCCGGGTGGATAAGGAGTACGAGGTGGAGAAAAACCGATCCCTGAGTTGTCTAAGTAATTATTTAACGAAAGGTACCAAGTAGTACTTCTAGGTGGACTGTAAAATATAGATTCATGCTCTCTTAGATCAAGAGTAGGTTGATCTTCAAGAATATGGCCTACTTCTTCTTCTGGAGCAAGTTATTCAATATCTATCAAACCAGAAGGAAGATTTTCGGTTATGATTCTTTCTACCCTAGGTGAATCAGGAACATTAGAAGTTGGAGTAACAGGTTCAGATATTTCAAGTTCTTCGCCTATATCACTAGTAGATGAAAAACTACCAGCAAGCTCAGAAACCGTAACAGCTTCAGGATTATAACCTGTTTCTAGACTCTGGTAATCTGGATGTACTACCAATGAAGATTCTCCTTCTTTAGGTGAACCTACTTTACTGCCACTAGGAGGAGTTACAGGGACTTTCAAACCTTCGTAATGACTCGGGTCGTCTCGAGGAGGTTCACCCCGAAGTCTACGGGATCTCCTCAACAATTCGGCCACGGAGATAAGCTCGGGAGATTGGCCCCGAAGTCTACGGGACTGTCTCGGTAATTCCGCCACAGTTAAAAACTTTTAACTACCGCACACGCAAACAAAGTAAAAATCTCAAAACAAACCACCTAAAGTCTCTAAAGAACCAAACAAATTTGAATCACACGCCTAAAGAAGCTAGGGCGTCAAACCATGCACAAACAATAGCCTTCCGGACCGAAAACACTAGTTGGTGATGAAGCCCAACATCGCCAAATTCAGTACAGAAGTGGTGGGTAGAATAGTTACCCCGACAACCTGCTTAATGAATAGACCGGCACAAGTTCCTCCACTTTAACCGTCTTGAGTGAAGTGAACCCCCCGGAAAATCCAAGTGAGTCTAGCCGACGTCTGCTCCAGGTACAGTGGGATCTTCCCTCCACCGTCACCTCGGGTAGAATCCTAAAGATAATGGTCACTAAGGTTACCAACAGCAACAGATACACCTGGGGGAACAGTCTACACTCCGACAGAACGCAAGGACAGAGTATCAAGCTCAATCCCCTTGCCGGCTCCTTGACAATAATCCAAGGTTTACCGACAAGTGACCCCTGGCTCCTCGACAATGTATAATCCGAGGTTTACCGTTTGTAATACGTGCATGTCTGGCGTCGTTCCCAACGAGGGAGGATTGATCCCCTCACTGGTTCGGACATGCGCTCGTGCTTCTCCTTTAAGAGGAGCTTTCCCAGAGTATAAATGCAACAGTTGGATTTATCCTACCACAAGATAAGCTACTTGTTTGGTTTTGCTGTCTTGGAGAGTTAATTACTCTCCTACTCCAAGACACTAGCCTGATCTATATTGGTGTTTCAGAGCCCTAGTAAATAAAAAGTTACTAAGTTGATTTTACTTTAAGCGTTAATTTTTATGGTTTTTCTTTAAGACAAAAGGTAGCGGAGATGAAACTGATGGTGTGTAGACTCGACTCAAACCACTACAAAGATGCACTTAGGATGATTTATGCTACTTTTCTTTTTCAATGAATTCCCTAGCTAAGAGAGTTGGAAAATGCAAAATTGATAAAAGCAACTTTCTTAACAGACAATCAAAGAAACAATTTCTTTATCTTTTACAAAACATGCAACTCATGACCACTAATTATTTTGCGAAAATGCCCTTTTCATTCAAAGACTCAAATGCCACTAAGCAACTTTTCTTTCAAAGGAGATTTTGGATTTTTCCCTACTTAACAAAGCATTTAAAAATCAAAAAACAAACTTTTACAAATCTATGACAATTAAATCAAAGCTACTTAAAAGCAAATCAAACGAAAATTCACCTAACAAGCAAACTTAATGAGGCAAAAGCCTACTAAAGATGATTCCTGGATGTTTTACTTAGTCAAAATGCAACTAAGGACTAGTTAATGCAGAACCAAAAACCAGTCAAAAACCAAAATCAAAATCTTTTGTTCTTTTTCTCAAAAATAAAATTCAAAGTTCAATCAACAAACTTTTTTGAGATTTGCAAAGAGAAGACACAAAGGTAGGTCTCTCACAAGGGTGAATTCTATGACAGGCCCGACTCCTAAGAGGGTTGAACAAAACCAGGGAGATCCAAAGTTTGACAACCTCTAACGCCAAAGTCACTACAGGACCAGTTAAAAATTAAACCCTAAGGAAAAATCTCTATGAATTCCACTAAAACATTTGACACTGACGAAACAAGTTCATATGAAGATCTCTGGTAGTAAACCAGTGGATCTGGGTGTAAAAAACAATTTAAAAGCAAAATCTAACAGGCAAGAAGGAGAAAATTGAAATTTTCTCAATTTTGACATGGTACGCAGGAAACCTGTTTACACAGGTGCGGGTACGCTCTGTGCACACAGTCGCAGTGCGTACAAGTACGCACTGTGCTGAACTCAGAGGCTGCGTACTTCTAGCAAAACTAAGAAAAACTAAAGACTAATTTAACCCTAAGCTAGCCAACCCAAACACACAGTCAGACAACCAAAAACCAGAAAGAAAAACACTTTTCTCAGAACAAAGTTTCAGACAAAGGAAAACACATTCACATCAATGGAGATCCCCAGCGGAGTCGCCATTTTGTCAAGCGGAAAGAGTCGATAGTGCGTACACAACCAACCTCCCTAGAAGCTTAAGGCTTTCTAGTGACAAACAAGACAATTAAGAGCAATCCTTCTCTAAATATGCATTTATCATACAATAAATCAAGTGTTTAGATCCTACCTGTAACCCAACGCTGTTGTAGTAGTCCAGCTTCGTCAATCTGGGTGAGCTCCTCCTTCTCTTCGAAACCTGCATTCACTAACAATCAAACAATTAAATAGCACCTGAATATCTCATAAAACAAAACATATTTAACATACATACCAAGGAGTATATGAAACAACTCATAAATAACAAATTGTTGAGAAGAATGGACTTATTTTGTATTAATAGGAAACAAAAGAAACCATTACAACCTAAGCCTTGGTGTTGTGCAAGTTCCTCCCAGGGTCCAGCAAGAGTTTTCCTTTACTTTGATCAGCTCACCCACTTCCAAATGAAACAAGAAAGGATGACTATCTCTCCTCACAAGCTTCTACAAGGAAGTCCTAATCTCAGCAGCATCTACCCTTAGGAATTTTCAGCTTTCAACCTCCCCTCCCTCTGGCCCAATGCATGTATTTATAGTGCTGTAGAGGAAGTTAATCAGGTCCACCATCAATGGGATAAGCCCCTCTTTTGGGTGGGATAGCTCCCCTCTTGATGGGATAAGTTCCTCTTCCATAGGGATACATGAACCATCTGGAGGCGCTCCATACACGTCAAACAAGCTTCTAGAATGCTCTAGAAATGACCACAAGTAATTTTTTTAGAGTGAAACTTGCGCTTATTGACCTTTACAGGAGTACGCACCCATTGCTTTACAAACAGAGCGTACAAGTACACAGGTATTGTGAACTTGGATTGCGTACCCGCAGGTAAGGCTGAGAGAAACTGCGTACCAGAGATAACTTGAATTTAAATGACTTTTCTCTCTTTCTTTGAGTTTGACATGGAAAGCAGAGGCATGAGACTTGCCAAGGAGGATAGTATGACAGTTGATGGAGCCATACTAACTGCAAATAGTCATGGTGACATTTTTTAGTGTAACAGATTGCCCCCTAAAGTGCGAAGCCTGAAGTAGATTTAGGGTTTCAAATTATCTAGGAAGGGTGAAGTACTTTATCATTTCAAGGATTATCTTGTGGAGAGCCTGGTCAGAACCTGCAAATATTCAACACAAAATACATATATAAGATGATATCATCGCTGAGGTAGGCATTCCCATACTCAGATTGAAAACTTTAACTAACAATCTAACTACTGCTCTGATACAGGAATGATTTTGCAGTACATCATAATCATAGACTCATGTAGACACAGTATGGACGCAGCCATCTGTTTATAGTTAGTCTACTTATACAATGAATACAAAACTCCTCGCAGCCTGGATGGTGGAAACTAGATCCAGGGTCTTCATTTCTACTTCCCGAATTGGTACGATTCTATCCATGCGAATAAATGAGTTGATGTCGAACATGGTAGAAACCACTTGATTACCAGTCAATGATGTAAATCGTTAACAAGTGTGAGAGAGACCACTAGTGATGTCAATGGTTCTCAAAGTACCCAGTACAATCCATGAGATGTGAATGAATGAGTCGATGTCGAACACGTCATGGAATCCTTTGACCGAAAGTCAATGATGTAAACTGTCGTCAAAGGCGAGAAACCTGCCATTGATGCATGCAGACTTCAAGGTACTGACGATTTCTAAGCCATCTCTCTAGATAATGTGCTGATGTCGATAGAAAGCGACCCGTTGCAAGCAAGCCCACAACACGAAATCATAGTTCAAGTTGAAGAAATGTTGCTGTAAGGACTGACTCAGGGATGGTCAAAAATGGATGACAAGTATTTTGCATATGAATGGTTTATTTGCAGAGACCTCATGAACACATAACGACACGACAGATGGCTTGGCGGCGATTGACCCAAAGTTAATACCCAGAAATGGTTGAAGACTTTCAAAGTGGTTTTAATCAACTTTAAGACAAAGGATTTCCCAACCCAGGTGAATGAAAAGTGTCGTGTTCAAGAGTGGTAGTAAGGTTCTTCCGTGACAAAGGATAACAAATAGGTTCATTCTTCTCTCTTTTCCCCCACCATTTCTGGCAAGTACCTCTTTATTTTTTACAAGCTTGAGGAGGATAACATATGCTTGATTATAAGCTCATCCTTCGGATGAGTCCAACTTAGTTTAGATTCGAACCCTAAGAAGGAGTGGTTCGTTCCTATTTGTCATCGAACAGGTCCTTTACTGTGAAATTTTAACGAGTCCAGTATAGGCGAAACTCAACGTTTTTCAATTTTAGAGAGTCTAAAAAAAAACTAAAGAAGACTCTAGGGTTGAACTTTTTCGTAAATTTGTGTCTCCCAAGCCCGAAAAAGTATAAAATAATACCTGAGAGAACCGCTTGATCTTGCGACCAAGGAGTACTTTCATGATTAGTGCCTCTGACCTGAAAAGTAAAAAGCGATCAAGGACACGTCGTTTTATTTCCAGTATCGAGTTTGAAATGACAAAAACCCGACAATCTTTTCCTGTTTTTACGGTGAGAAAAAGGGCTATAAGGGGACCGTCTTTTAATTTCGTTTTAACGAGTGTAAAAGAAACGCTCGGCAATATTTTCATGTTTTAGGAGTCAGAAAAGGGCTTAAAAGATGACTCTGATGTTTTGGTTCGTGAAAAATGATAATTTTCTCTGAAAGTCCTTGTCCTTTTGTCCTGCACAAAAACAACACATTACTCATACCTGTTTAAGATAGGCAAAAATGCATTGAAAAATATCTCTCTATGGTGAAAAATAAACAAACCTAGCATTCATGTATCCAAAAAACCTATAAAAAGACTTTTTACCATTTTACTGTTGAGGGAGAGAAAAGGGCTTTTGACAATAAACTTCCCGTGGACTTTGCGGAGAATCCGACCGTCGGAATCGAGCGCCGTCTCTTTCAGGTATTTCACAACATCCTCCTCTTCAATTTCATCCATTTAGAATTTCATTTTAGGCTTTAGTTTGATTTTTTAGAGGGTTTGGGGTTTTAGGGTGCGCTTTTCGGGGTACGCAGGTGCCCCATGGGTGACCTGCGTACCCCGACTTTTTCGTATATGGGAAAAAGGTCGGGGTACGTAGCCCACCTTCAGAATAGATGCGTACCGCCGCTCTGTTTCTGAACGCGGGGTGCGTACTCCGCACAAAGCGGATTTTCAAAACCCCAACTCAAAACCTAACCATCAAAATTTGATTTAATGAATTCTAATCAATGTCTTTTGGTGTGTAGATTGCCCACCATGCTAGATTGGCGTGAAAGAGAACACGAAGATGTGGATTTGGCCGCAATTGATCATCAACCCTCCATTGATGCTTTGAAGGCATGCGGCCTCTACAAGTACTGGGCCATACCTGGCATGAGGGCCCAGGTGCCATTCTTGGAGTGGCTAGTTGAAAGGTGGAACGTCCAGGAACAATGCTTTTACATCGGAGGGCACCAGCTCGAGATAGAGCCCTCCGACATATATTTTCTCACTGGTTTGCCTAATAGGGGCGAGCAACTGTCTCTGTTCGGGACTAGGCCGGGTGGCCAATCCCTTGCTAGTCTCCGACTAGAGTGGTGCAACAATCAGAACCAGGAGAAAGGGATAGAAATCAAGTATATATCCCTGCCCGAACTTATGGTAATTGCCTTTACAGTTACCAGACTCTGCGGCGCAGCCGCCTTGCACATTGCCACCGGGTCCCAAATGCGGATGGCGATAGATTGCTACCGAGGCACCATTTTCAACTGGTGCGATGCTGTGTTGGCCAACATGAAGGGCCAACTAACTAGGGCAAAGAACGAGCAATTAAAGACCTTTGGATATGGGCCTTTAGTTGTGAGCTTTGCCCTAGAGAGAGTTCTGATGCTTATCCCTCAGCATCTCACTGTTGCAGTTGGGCCACCTCGGGAGCCCAAGTTGATACGATGGGTTACGGTGATGGCCCGGCATCCTGATGAGGGAGCGGGAGTTGTTCGATTTCCTGCGGGTTAATTTCACTGGTTGGAGAACCAGGTTTTTGCGATTCAGGACTTTCCTTATGCTGGAGTAGATTTTCGCGGTGATCTGGACATGGTTCTTCCACAGGGAGAACAATGGGACGACAGAGGCATTTCATTTTCCACAAGTTTTTAAATTATTTACTTTTTATTTGTTTTTATATCGTCTCAAAACTGACAGTGGCAATTTTCAAAATGCAGATGTAGCTCCACAGTGTCCGGCCAATCTCCAGCCATTCGAGAGAAGAGTACCAGTTGCACCAGCACCGGCCCCACAGGATGCGGCCGCAGAGACCTTAGCCGAGCTGGAACATGACCTAGAGCGTCTCACGGCGGACATACCAGAGATGACTATAGACGATATTCCTATTCGGCTTCAACGCTATGTGGTCGTAGTCCCAGGACCTATCAGGGGGTTCCTGTGTAGGGTAGCGCGGGCAGTGGTCTTGTATAGAGAGCACCACCAGTGATTGGCTAGTCACTTTTTGTAGACACATATGACATTTTTGGTTTTTTTGTACTTATCATTTTTGCCGATCATAAGGTGTTTTTCAACCTATGATCGAAGACGATGTATATTTTTTGACACACTCCTATCTATATATATCATTATTACCATCTTATCTTGTTAAACATGTGTGATTCGATGTTAATGTTTTTAAATTTACATGTATGATTATCGCAAATGTCTGTCTAACATTCGAGAAGCAATTGCATCTGCTAATGTATTAAAAGACCTTGGAATATGTTGATATTCGATGTAATCAAATTCACGTTCCAAAAGACGCACTCTCAAAAATAACCTTAATAATACTGGATTTCTAATGGCATAAACTCTATTAAGCTGTAATAAAATGAGTTCAGAATCTAACCTCACTATCAAACTCCGAATCCCAAATGAAATAGATTCAGATAATAACTCAATCACTGCATTGTATTCTGCAATGTTGTTTGTTGTTTGACCGAGGCTCACCCCATGCATAGAAACTAACTCGTCAGAGGGCGAATAGATAACCCAAGCTACGGAAGAGATATTCCGTGTACTACGACAAGCACCATCAGCAAAACCAATGTACGTTTGGAGAGGCATCGACATCTGCAAACATCAAAGGTAAAACCGAGATAAGCAGAATAACGACGAAAAACACACTTTCTAAACTAAGCACACTGTCTATTCTAACAAACACACTAGCTAGAAAGAGAAAATTAACCTAACTATCCTAACAAAAAATCTTCACACCCACCATTTAAGCATAGTACCTCTTTAGGTAAAGTCCATTTCTGGGTTTACCCAAGAGTCCCCATCAAAGTCAACCAGCTCATAGGCCCCTTTTGCTAGCTTTTGCTTAACAATGTAGGGTCCATGCCACATAGGAATGAATTTTCCAGCACCTAATTTATCGTTAGCTTGATCATACAATAGCACTAGGTCTCCTTCTGAAAAATTTCGAGGGGTCACATTTCGATCATACTGAGCCTTCATTCATTTTGCATGAGTCTCGATTGCCAGTGCAGCATCGCATTGAGTCTCATCTAATTGAGCTAAGTCTAATAAACGCTTCTCCTCTTCGGAAGTAGCTGGAAGTAATTCGACAGCCATTTGAAGTGATGGGATTTCGCATTCAATGGGCAACACGGCTTCCAAACCATAAACTAGTTGGAAAGGAGTGAACCCTGTTGATGTTTTCACCAAAGTTTGATATGCCCAAAGCGCGGAAAATAACATGTTGTGCCAATTAGACCGATGAATGCCAATGATTCGTCGGATCATGATGACCAAAACTTTGTTGATGGACTCAACCAGACCGTTGGCTCGTGGATAATAAGGAGTTGAGCTATCGTGATGCAAACCAAGCTGGCCTGTAAGTTCTGTCATCATAATGTTTCGAAAATGGTGCCCATGGTCAGTGATTATCGCTTGTGGGACACCAAACCTAGCAATAATGTGATTGAATACAAAAATCGCAGCTGTCTTGCCGTCTGCCTCGAATGTAGGCATCGCCTCGGCCTACTTAGTAAAATAATCAACTGCAAGGATAATATACGCATGCCCCTGGCCGAGTGAGGGTTACATGTAATAAAGTCGATACCCCATTTAGCAAAAGGACCAACGGCAATTATAGGGTGGAGAGGAGCTGGTGGTGCGCGCATCTTGCAATCAAACACTTGACAGTTGTGGCATTTTCGAACCGCAATGATACAATCTTTAAACATGGACGGCCAAAAATAGCCAGCACACAACACCTTTTGAGCTGTGGCATACCCAGACATATGACCGCCACACGCCCCAGAGTGACAGTCATTCAAAACCCTTTCTGCCTCTTCGTAAGTTAAGCAACGTCGGAAAACCAAGTCCGCCCCACGACGATAAAGAGTATCTCCAATAATTTTATACTGCTGGGACTGGAATCGAATTTTCCGACGTTCCGTCTTAGAAGCTTCGGGCCGAAAGGATTGGGTTTGGAGATAGATGATTATATCTCCATACCACGGATCTAAAGTGCTGATGAGAAGCAAAGATTCGTCCGCAATGGGTTCCTCTGCCACAGTCTCCGTGTCAGCACGCGGGAAGTCACACATCAACTCTGCAAAAACGAAAGATTTCTTAGACTTAGATTTTTCAAACTCTAAGTCGAACTCTTGCAAGATAACAATCCATTTAGAGTACTTGCCCCCTGGAAATTGTTTAGTCAAAATGTAGATCATAGGGTTGCAATCCGAAATAACTGTAGTTTTACGGAGAAGAATGTAATGACGAAAACGTTGGACAGCCTGAACGGCTGCCAGGGCCAATTTCTCTACATGCGAATATTTTAGCTCAGTGGGATTTAACATCCTACTAAGATAATATATCACATGTTCCGTTGCGAATTCGTCTTCCTGAACTAATACCATCCCAATCGTGGAATGAGAGGCAGCGAGGTACAAAAAGTAATCTTAGTTGTAGTTGGGAGGATGCAACAACGGTGCATGGGTCAACGCGTGTTTAAGTGCATCAAAAGATTGCTGAGCTATCTCATCCCAAGCAAATTGATTGTTCTGTTTCAACAACCGTGTGAAACCTTTTGTAACTTCGGCATAGTTAGGAATGAATCGGCGTAGAAAGTTTGCTTTCCCTTGCAAACTTTGGAGTTGGCGAAGACTCGAAGGAGGAGGCAATTTGATGATAGCTTCAACCTTCGAGGGATCGACGCGAATGCCGGCTTTTGAAACTACAAATCCCAGCGATCGTCCCACTTCTATACAGAAGACACATTTGAGTGGGTTCAAACGTATGCGATAATGCCTACACCTCATGAAAATTGCTCGCAAATGGACAAGGTGATCAGCTCGATGTAAGGAATGAGCAGGAAAATCGTCAAGGTACGGTTGCACAATGTGTTTGATATCGCGAAATGCATAATACATTGCTCTTTGAAAAGTGGCTCCGGAATTCTTAAGCCCAAAAGGTAATTTGCAATAAGAAAATGTCCCCCACGGACAAATGAAAGCCGTTTTTGGTTGATCGGCAGGTAGAATATTGATTTGATTGTAACCGGAAAAACCGTCCATAAAGGAAAATATTTCACTGCCAGCACAATCATCAATTATTTGATCGATATAGGGCGTGGGATAGTTGTCTTTTGGACAAGCACGATTAATATCCCTATATTCGATGCATATTCTTATTGTTCCTTGCTTCTTGTTTACTGGAACAATATTCGATACCCAATCTGTTAATGGGATCGGATAAATGAAGCCTTCCTTCAACAGCTTCTCAACTTCTGCTTTAATCGCAGTCGCTTTCCTAGGGTGTATCTGACGCAGACGTTGCCGAACGGGTTTAGCGTCCGGGTAAGTCTTGATCTCATGAACAACAATGGAGGGATCAATTCCTGGCATTTCCTCATAGGACCAGGCAAACACGTCTCAGAATTCTTGAAATAGGGCCTTGTATGTTTGAATCTCGTCATCTGTACATGAGGCACCTATATGAATGTTCTCAACAATTCCAGTTTTGACTGAAATGTCAATGGCAACAGTTTGGTAAATGTTTCCCAAATTCAACTCTGAATCAGGATGTTTCATGGGATTCTGAGCGTCTTTGACATATTCAGCCGTAAAGATTGATGAAAAATCATTTTCAAAGCCATCATCCTAAGGTAAAAATGAAGATCTATGATGAAGATCTTCCCATGGTAGATCGTCTACACTTAGGATTTTGCGAAGTTGCCCGTCAGATGACAACTCCACTCATCCCGTGAAAGGCTTTGGGTCCGTCAAATTTGAGTTGAATTCTAGAGAATCCACGATGTTACGTATGTACAAGGATTAATGAAGAATATGGTATCTATATCCTCATTGGAAGATAAGGGGATGAAAGTTACCTTCATCAAAGCTAAAGTCCTTAATTGGTCTATTGATTCAACTATGAAAGATGCATTCACATTAGGATCTAGATTTGAAGGACTCTATAGGGTCATTGGAAAACCTGTCCTAGCACTGGTCCATAATACCAATCATTTGAGCGAATTATGGCATTGCAAACTGGCTCATCTTCACTATGATGCACTTCCAAAGTTAAATAAATGGGTTTCTAGTATTCCCAATGTTTAGGCTCATCATGATGGAATTTTTCCAGGTTGTGTAAGTGGAAAGAAAACAAGGGGACCATTTCCCTCTAGTAAGAACAAAACTCACGACATCCTCCATCTCATTCATTATGATCTATGTGGTCTGATGCCTATCCATTCTATTGGTAGTAATCTCTAATACATCACGTTTATTGGTGACTTCTCAAGAAACACATGGATGTACTATCTTAAGCACAAGGATGAAGCCTTTAAAATATTCAAGGAATTAAAAGCCTTGATTGAAAATCAATCAAGAAAGAGAGTCAAAGTCTTAAGGTTTGACAATGGAGGAGAATACATGTCAAAATAATTCATAACATTTTGCAAGAAATATGGAATTAAGAAGGAAATTATTGGGCCATATACGCCTGAACAGAATGGTCTAGTCGAAAGAAAGAACAGGTCTATATTAGAAGCTAGCCATGCTATGCTCCATGATCAAAAGGTGCCAAATTTCCTTATGGCCGAAGTTACATCTACTGTTGTATACGTTCAGAACATGGTGCATCATCAAGCACTAGAAAACAAGACTCCTAAAGAGATATTCACATGCATTAGGCTTGATATAATCCATGTTTGTGTATTTGGATGCCTAGTATATTTTCATGTCCCAAAACACAAAAGGAACAAATTGGAAGCTACTGGTAGAAAAGGTACGTTTGTGGGTTATTGTGAAAATGATAAAGAATATAGAATTTATATTCCTAGTCAGATGAAGGTTAATATTAGTAGGTACATAACATTTGATTCAGATACAACTCTTGGAAAAGCAAGAGATCTTCCTCCACCTCCTCCTCCCAAGGAAGAGAATGATGACAGATATTATGGATGGTTTGTCTGTACCTGAGTCTGATATGGTTTATAATCCCATAGAACCTATGGAAATGTTAGATCCTCCTCCAAGTGATCCTCCCTCAAACAAGAGACCACTTTGGCTCCAAGATAATTTACATTATACTGAAAGAAATGTCCCCATTCACAGATCATTCAGAGAAAGAAAGCAATCATGCAGGTATCGGGGATATGTTGATGATATGAGTACTATGATTCAAGCTGAACCATCCTCATTCAAAGAAGTTGTAAAAGAAAAAGTTTGGAAGGATGACATAGATGAATAATATGAATCAATTATGAAAAGTGATGTATGGGATGTTGTACCTAGGCCAAAAGGGAAATCTGTTGTCACTTCAAAATGACTATTCAAAATCAAACATGGAATTGATGGCAGCATTGAGAAATATAAAACAATCTTTGTAGCTCAAGGATTCTCTTAGAAAGAGGGAGAAGATTATGATGACGTATTTTGTCCCATGGATTGATATACAAAGATTCATTCTATAGTTTCCCTTGCTGCAAGTTAGGGATGGAATCTTCATCAGATGGATGTGAAAACTTCATTTCCTCATGGCATGTTATAGGAAGAAGTATATGTTGAACAACCACAGGGATTCGAAGTGGAAGATCGAAGAAATTATGTTTGCAGGTTGAAGAAGGAATTGTATGGTTTGAAGAAAGCTCCCTGAGCTTGGTATGCATGTATTTACAGTTACTTAGTGAAGCTGGGATTTACAAGAAGCAATATTGATCCCAACCTCTACTTCAAAATAGTTCAAGGTAAGCCATTGATTTTTGTTTTATACATTGACGATCTATTCTTGAAAGGTGATGAGCCTATGATGATTGAATGTAAAAGGAAGCTAGCATCTGAATTTGAGATGAAAGACCTTGGTCTCAAGCACTAGTTTTTGGTCTGGAGGTGTGGCAAAATCCTGGTGATATTTTCCTTTCACTAGGAAAATACATTGTAAATTTACTAGAAAGATTTGGAATGACTGAACGTAAATCCATGGTTACATCTATGGAAATGAACTTCAAGAAGTTATGTGTTGATTTTGTAGGACCATAATTAGAAAATCCCTCCCAGCATAGACAATTGATTGGGGCTCTAATGTTTCTGGTAAACACCCATCTAGACATATGCTATTAGTAAAATCATTGAGTCAATTCATGATCGAACCCCACCACTCACATTGCATAGCTACCAAACACATATTGAGATGCTTGCATGGGTCGATCACACTTATCTGAGATATTCTGCAGGAAATGTTAAACTTCATGGATATACTGATGTTGATTGGGCCGAAAATGTTCTCGACTGAAAAAAGTACTTCTAGATGATGTTTTAGTCCCTGATCGGCCATGATATCCTAGATGAGCAGGAAACAAAATTATGTAGCACTAAGCACTGCCAAAGCAAAATACATTGTCACTAGCATGGCTAGCTACGAAGCAGTATAATTGAGAAATCTCTTTGGAGATATTTTTGAGAAGGACCTAGATACTACAGTGATATACTGCTAGAACAAGAGTGGAATCTGTTTGGCAGAAAATCCTGTGTTTCATGACAAGTCCAAGCATATTGAGATTTGATATCACTTCATTCAAGACATGGTGCAGAGAGGAGATGTCAGGCTCCATCACATATCGGAAAATGAACATATTCCAGATATTCTCACAAAGGCATTCCCCAAGTGAAAGTTCTTAGTCTTCAGAGAGTAGATTGGACTTATGGTTGTGTCACTTCTGGATGAGGGGCAACGTTGATCGAGAAAAATAAGCCAACTCTTTCTACCCTGTTTGAGCTCCCAGGGTGAGGAATCAAGATGGAGGTCTCTTGGGAATGAGGGAACATTGGAAATTAGGTTGTTATCCCTATCTATTACCCATAGGGTTGGATTTGTAGCTCAGCCTATATTGGTCTTTGGAAAGTATACCCTAGTTGGCATCATACCCACAAGTCGGGCTTGTTGGGAGTATTGCTCCTCATCTGGCCAATGAGTGAGAGTGTATTTGGGGGTTTACAACCCAAGGAGATTATGATGTAGGTTTTCTACCACATGACTATTTAGGTTCATCGATGGGGAGATCAGTAGGAAATAAGATGGGTTGAGATAACTCGATATGATTATGGGTTTAGGGTAAGCTCCCCGATGAAATTCCAAGGTTGAGGGTTCACTCCCCTGTATGGTGAGTTATCATATTGCTAGCTAATGGTGGAAGCTACTGTTCCCTGATTCTTCTTCTAGTTTTGAAAAAGTTTCAGCAGATAGAGTTGAGTAGAGACAGTCTTGACAGGTTGACCAACTCACAGATATTGAAAGGTGGAATTCTTCTTAGTTGAGAGGGAGTGTTAATTTTTTCAAATAGGGTCAAATTCCACATTGGACAACTCAAATGGCCAAGTTGATGCTTGCATTAAATTACTCTTTCTGAGAGGAACAAAATTGACCTAAATATCACCTAATTTGGTTAAATGGAAGTTAATTTTTGAATTATTTTATTCATACATACATTATGGAATGGGTCGGCCCTAACCATAGGGGTAACTACCTGGGGTCAATCTTAACCCCAATTTAACCCTTAGGAAAGCTTATAAAAGGAAGCAACCTCAAGTTTATTTCAACACATCAAGCTCTCATCTCCTCTTGTATTTTTCTTGGATCATGCAGGTACATTGGAAGGATCTCCGACAGCGTCTGAAATCATAAGCGAAAGGTTCGCTCTGAGTTTGGGTTTTCTAGATCTCGATCACTGGCACAGGATAGAAGTTTTTCATCCCCAGTCTCATGAATAGAGTAGGAAAGAGAGCGACTCTGGCTCTCTAGTTGCTCGAAGACAGTTCAGTGAGAGCGACTCTGGGTTCGGAGGGAGATCAGAAGGTTATGGTCCTCGATCACTCGCATAGGGTAGATCTATGAGTGGCCTTGACATCTCAGGTGCTCGCATAGCATCAGTAAGGGAGCGAACCCTACCATCTTAGTTGCTCACACAACAATGGTAAGGGAGTGAATTTTCATTTTAGTTGTTCAGTGCCACAGTCACTCGCATCAAGACCTCCCGAGAGAGACCCTTCAGTCACAGTTACTCACATATAGTGACGGAGAGAGCGACCAAGGATTTTTAGTTGCACACAGTCAGTAGTGATGAGGGTTACCAGAGTTCAGATCTAAGATTTGACATCTTGGATTAAGTTGACTTTAATGATCTATTAGATCTGGGTTTCTATCTGTTGTTACACATATATGTACATCTGATTTGTTATTATCTGCTGCAATTACATGTATTAGGCTCATTGTACTCTCTGTTGAAATATTTTTACGATGATCTACTAAAGAAGAAGATTTGAAAGAGTTTCCCCCTAGTGGGGTTTTTCCCTGGTCTTGGATCAATCTGTTGTCTCTTATGGTTATGATGTTGTCTTCTTTGTCAATGCATATATTTATCTTTCTTCAGTTACATTTATGATTGATTATATTGCTAATAATTGGATGCATTGTTAATGAAAATATAAATTGGGCTAAAGTAACTAATACAACATATAACAATAAAAAAAAATTAACATGGAATATGGCATGGGGGTGAATGGTTGAAGAGAGATTTGTCTCAACCATTCTATGGTCGGGTGGAACATGGTAGTCCCATCCCTGATTGGTTTATTGCATTCATTAATGAGAAATTCATTCCCTTTATCTTCAAGTGTAAATGTACTGATGTATATGTGGATTTTATGGCTAATATTCTTATGATATTTCTGTCCCTATTATGCTGGTTATATGTATGTTTTATGACAACAGCGATGTATGGCTCTCAGCATGTTTTTACTTGTAAATGAATGGATAATGTATCTATGGCCTAATAGATGATAATGCATCAAATTACATGAGGGAACAATGGTTCACAACGATTCTCAGATAAGTATGAGATCCCTACACTTAATTTTGTTGTTTACAACTGTAGATTACATGTTGATGATATGTTTGACAAAATGCCTGACATGGCTAGTAGGGGTCTGATTAAGGTCTTGTTTAACTTTTTTCTTTTTACATCATTGTTTCCCTATTCTTTTAATGTTCATGAGTTATCATAACATTATGCGTCGTGACTTGGGCTCTGGGCCTGAAAAAGTGGCTCAAATACCAAAGTCGCTAGCATAGCACTGACAAATTAGTCTTTGGTCACTAGCACGCAAGCCTATGAGAGCGAATTTGGGTTTCTCGACACTCTCTTGCCTATAGAATGGGAGGGACTAAAGCCTAATATGTCCAGAACACCAGTGGGACCTAGAGACATGACGTATTAGTGGCTGACATGTCTCCTGAGAGTTCTGTTGTGGATGTGGATAAGTTGGTTGATGTGTTCTATCGATTCCACTTCCTTAAGGTCACATAAGAGGTTGAATCAAATCACAGTAGCCTCTCATCACATGTTTACCCTAGTTGGTTGGTTATTTGGGTAGATGTGTGAGGAGGGTGTTACAGAGTGGTATCAGAGCATGGTTTCACTCTCTTTGGGTGAATGTTTTGGTCATGCGTGCATGTCAATTGCGTGTGCGTCTCTTACACTTGCATTCCATGTGCTTGTTTCATTGCATCATGTTGATCATGGTTGTAGCAAGGTTATCATGAGGAGCTTGATGTTGATTTTTTGGAATGCATCGTCATGAGAATATTATTCGTTACATATTGTTATATGTCACTTACATGTTTTTATATGCATCTTGATTACATCCTTGTATGTTAGGTTGTATGTTTGATTACATGTATCAGTCTTGTAGGTTGGTTACAAGGATTGATCGCTTATGCTCTACTATATGCGTTCATATGTATGTGTAGTTGATTAGGCATTTCTCATGCATGTGATGTTTGCATGTGCAAATGTGTACAATGGAGTAATGATTGTGTCATGCGTGAGGTCATGGTTTGTGTGGTTGATATGGTCATGCATTGATGACTGGACTCTAGCTAGAATGAGGTGTATATGGTTTGGTACTAATATGCTATATGTCTATATGAAGTTGTTATGCATGTATGGTGTTGGTTATAGTTATGCATGAATAGAAGGTCAAACATACCTTGTGAAGTCATGGTATGCAATTTAGGTTATCATGATTCTATTGGTTGTTATGATGCTAATGTGTGGGCTGAGATAGAGTAGGAGATGCAAATCATCATAGTGAGGTTTCAACATTAGGCTTTGGGGTAAGAGCATATCATCATACAGGTATTGTATGTTGACATGCAGGTATGTATGTTAAGAATTTTTATAAGCATTTGGGTTATATACATTAGGTTTATGTACACGTCTTTTGATGTTATGGTTACATACGTGACAAATGATAGTTGATTAGTATATTCATAAGCACATGAGTCAGATAGTCAGGAATGATAGTAACATATGGTTTTATATATTGCTATTGTTGTTTTATGTTAGATAACTTGATGATTATGTTATATGTTGTTGATGAGTATGTATAGGTTAACTTGTTGTTTTTATATGCTATTAACTTGATGATTAGGGTTAGTTCATTGAGATATTGATGTTGTAATTTAGATTGGTCATATGTGTGATGGTTATGCTCATTGCATTGAAGATCTTGATTTTATATGTATTGTGTTAACTTGGTTTGACCTATGCAGATGGTTATGGTTGCGATATCCGGGCATGAGCCGACATATTTGTGATATGGTGTTGTACTAATATAGACTGCTCATACATATGTGATTATTGTGCATGAACGAAAAATGCTTATCAGCTTACGATGTGAATATGTTAGATAGTGAATATTTTGGATATCATGATCTTATTTATGTTTGGGTTAATATATTGTGAAGATATATCATGTTGATATGGATTGATGATGTAGACAAGATTTCCTCCCCTAAAATACATTAAGGTATGAGTTTAATTCTGTCATATATGTGGTGCTTGACTGTTTGATTAGGTCATCTAGTTAATTTAGTTAACATGGTATATTTGTAAATTGGTTGAATGTTTGATGAATTGCTTAATATGAGTATGTGCTCAAATGATCTTGTTTGAGATTATTGTACTAATACATATATGTTGAGACAGTTCATATGTACTTGAGTATAGTAGGTGATAGTTGTAGCATTGTGTCTAAGGACTGTGAGTTGATTAAGGATCATGACATTATTGTTAGTTTTGGTAAAGGTTGATTTCAAATTGATAGATATGATTATCTTCATCTTTGGAATGTGACACTGACATGTGTGAGAAAGTTACAGGGCAACATGCTTGTTATTAGCATAAAAAGGTAACAATTGATGTGCTTATATAACTAACAGTTGGGTGATGTGACAATACTAGTAAGCCTTGATTGCAACAAGGTAGAAAGGTAAAAGAAATGGATTGCATAAGAATTACTTTGGCTTTGTTTGAAAACCCTAATTCCAAATGAATGAGTGATTTTCATACAAGAAGTATTCTTAACCTTGATTTTCTCTGACATTATGTGGATATGTGTTATAGTCATGAACATGTACTTGATAGGTATATTAGCTAGTATCTAGTTACAAGTGGACTTGTCAAGGGAATTGGAGTCCCTTGAGACATGGCGTGGATGTTTTCGGTTACAAGGCAATGTGTGTGGCACAGCCAGGTAAGATAACCAGTGTATTGTTATGTTTAATTATACGCTGCAAATTATGTGTTTATGGTAGTATGATGCAGGGAGATGCATGCCAAGAGAGAGTGCCATGAAATCTTGGAGAAGGCTTGGGTTGAGCTTACCTTTGGAAGCATTGAGAACCATGGATTGAGTCATGGTGTTCATTTCTAGTATTTTTATTTTGGCCTTTTGGTGATTTGTTGTGCTTGATTGCAGTTTTTTTTGTGTCTTGTGCATGGCCATGCCACTTTGTCTGTGATATTGGTTTTTATGGTCTTGTCTTATTGTTTCTTGGTTTGAATTTTATGTTTTGAGTCTTGGGAATTGGTTTGGGAAAGAGGAAATTTAATGGAGCTCGAGGAGAGATGTGTGGTACTCAAAAGGTAATGTAAGACACAAATGAAGCTTGGTGCATGAGTAAGCGCAGCGGAAGGTAAGACTATAACAAACAATTGGACTAGTTGGGTCCATTTTGGTAAATGGAAGGTGGCAGCAAAAACATGAGAAAGGTAACCAAAAAAAGGTAAAGTAAATGGATCTGAGGTGTTGGATACCTTAGCTATGTTGGGAAACATTGTTCTCAATGTTCTGCATGTTGTGCATGAATAAAGGAAGTTCTCTTAACCTAGACCTTATGTTGTCTGGTAAGTATGTTATGATCATGATTATGTTGATGTTTATATATGTATACATGAATGTATGTATGTATGTCATTTTCTGACAAAATAATGATTATTTTATGCTAATGATTATATATGTATGTATTTATGTCACTATCTGATAGGGTCATGAGGAATCATCCTTGTGGAGAAATTATTTCTTACGTAGGTGAATGGCATGAAGAGGTTCCTGGTTTATGAGGAATCAAGTGGGAAGTGTAGTCTTGAACAATATACAAGGTCAATATCATATGGTTATGAGTTGATATTATGTTATTATATTATGCCTATGTTATGGATAGGTTATACTGAGGGATACAGCAGCGAAATGAAAGCAGTGTGGTCTGCAGCATGTTAGGACAAGCATGGATAAGACACTGGAAGCAAGGTTCCTTGGTAGGGACAATGTGACTTCGGATGTGAGGTACTATTGTTGTGCATATGTTGTGCATGTTGCATTTGTGATATTGCGCACATGCATTGTTGTGTATACATAGAGTGTGTACATGTTTTTTTATGAAATCTTATGTAAAGGATGCTACAAATAGTGTTGTGTGAATATTTCATATGCAATGCTGGGTATAGATGGTGTTATGTACATGATCGATATGTTGTGTTGTGTACATATGGTGTTGTGCACATGTTGGATATGCAATGTTATGTACATGTTGGATATGTAGTGCTATGTGTAGGTGGTGTTACATTCATGTTGTACATGTGGCGCTATGTACATATGGTGTTGTGTGCATGTGGTGTTGTGTACATGTTGTACAAGTGGAATTATGTGTAGATGGTGTTGTGTACATGTCTTGTACTTGGTGTTGTGTACATATGGTGTCGAGTACATGTCGTGTGTTTGGTATTGTCTAAATGTGGTACTGTGTATATGTTATATAGTGGTGCAATCTACATGTGGCATTTTGTACACATTGTGCAGGTGGTGTGTGTATATGTGATGTTGTGCACACATTGTCCAGGTGGTTGTAGTGTACAAGTGGTACAGTGTACATGTGGTACTAGTGTAGGTGCATGTATTGCATGGTGTTGTATGTCGTGTATGGTTGTATGTGTGCAATGCACACTATTTGTAAATGAACATGGTTGAGGAGAAGGAACTGGGTGGTTGTCGGGTGTGGCAACCGATTTGGTGTGTGTGTGGAATAAGGAAAAAGGTAGAAGGTAAGGATTGATTAAAGGATAAGTTTCGGTATTTTATTCAGTTTTATTATGCATGTGATTTATGATTCTGATCTATGATGATTACAGGTGATCTATGATTTTGGTTTATGATGGTTACATATGATTTATGATTTTGAGTTATGATGGTTGTGTTTTGAGCTAACCTGATGTGATATGTTTATACATGATGATTTGATCAAAGATGCTAGTTTGAATTGTTGTGGTAGGAAGTAAACAAGATTGCAAGTATATCTTATTGGTGAGCTACCAATGAGGTATGATTTGAGGTTATTTCAATTTATGTGAATCTAATGGAAACTATGTGCTTGGAACAGGAATGCATGAACATGCCCGGTTGGGTGGTTAAAATCCACTGTAAGAATTAGAAACAAAAGTTAAAGAAATTGGAATAAGCAACAGTATGTTGGTAGAGCACTTCAGGAGTAGGGCCATTTTGGGACACTAGTACCCAATAGTGTCCATTGTTTTCCATGAGCATCATATAATCGGTATGATGGTTTTGAGGTAGGTATATGCCTTGGCTTTTGTATCTTCCGATGTGAGGAAGCATTTCCAAGGGATGGATCACCTGGGATAGTGTATACTAGGGAACTTGGAAGGTGAGTGACTTCACGGAAGGGGGTGACTGGATTTCCCAAGGAACTGTGTATTAGAGAAGGGAAGGTCACAGATAATTTTTTTTTGTCATTAGCATTGCCAAATGGAATCATATGCACATTGGGAGTGCACCTCGGAACGATGAGCCTGTAATTGTTTTCTGAAAGGACAAGTGGCATAGGATTGTAGCGCTAGACATTGGATGCAGCGTTGACTGTGGCAGTGAATTTTGGACTTCTTGAGAAGGAGGTGAATCCTGATATTACTTTGAGGGTGGAGGTGTGAGCTTCTGGATTCCCTTGTTGCAGATGCAGGCATCATGTCATTTATTTGTTGGTTTAGAAAATGTGCATATGTGTATATGTGGTTATTGTAAATACCGTAATGAGTTGTGTTATAAAGCTCTAGTATGCGGTATGGTTGTTATCTAGTCATGCTGTCATGATGCTTTGCTTTTGAGCAAGTCATTCATTATAAATATTGTAATGATCTATATTATAAATCTCTATGGGTAGTATGTTTTGTTTTCAACAATCTTGTTGGTTATAGGTGTCATTGAACACTGAGGATGGTGTTCCCCAAGGGGGAGGGTTTTGTAACAGCCCTGGTGAAAATTCATAAGGTCACGATGATGGGACACATATTCCAAGATGAATTTTTGGGCAAGGCATCCTAGGAGGTGTTCATTTGGTTTATTATGGCTAAGGAAATTGGAAAAGGCAGTGGCTAAGGCTTTAGAAAGGAAAAACGACATTTTTGGCACATTTGTTAATGAAAATAAAGGAAATTAGGAGAAAAGTAAGGTGAAATGTCACAGGTTGCATGTGAGGAGGAAAATGAATAATAAAAGGGCTTCTAAGGATCAGTTGGAAAGCTCTTAACTCAAACTTTTTCTATGGTTATTCATGGTATCAAGAAAGTCAAAGAAGATGAAAGGAAGCAAAGATCAAGCAGGGAAAGGCAGGATCAAGCAGCTACAGCAGAATTCATTGCATGTACCAATTTGCATGTGTATTCCTTACTAGATTTCACATTCATGGTATTGCATGTGGTTATTTTTTATCATGGCATGGGTTTTTCTAGGTGTAACATTGTTTTCAACCTAGCCTTGCCATTTTTGGATAGCCATGGTGTGATGGAGTTATCATGTTTTCGTTGAGTTGGATTGTCAGATGGATTCAAAGTTGAGTGAGGTGGATCTCAAAAATGATAGAACACATGGCCTAGTAACCATTGAATAGGACTGTGGGTTGTAGTAAAGTCAGATTTTGTGTTCCCTTGAATGGACTAGGAATCCTTGCTGGTCAATGGTAGGATATACGGTAAATCCTAGAGGTGTTTTTCTCTTTGTTGGGCCTAGTAATGTTGGGTTGAGATATGCGGTAAATCCTAGAGAGTGGGTCTCAGTTTAGGGCCTAGTGACCCGGGTTTGGATTGCGGTAACACTTGAGAGACTAGGAGACAAGAAAAATCCTCACAGTGTGGGTGGCGAAATCTGGTGGCATCCATGCTTGTTTGGCCTAGTGATCAGGTGGAGATCGCAGTAAAGCCTATTATGTGTTCATTGGTTTTTCCCAGTGATTCGGGATGGATTATGGTAAAGCCTAGTTCCTATTGATGAGGGTGAGGTGGTTTAGTCTCGGTATGCCTTGGTTGGTTATTTTGGTTTGAGTCCCACATTCATGCTTGGAATATGGGATAGGGGTGAATCGCTGAAGAGAGATTTGGCTCAACCATGCTATGGTCAAGTGGAACGTGGTAGTCCCATCTCCAGTTGGTTTACTGCATTCATTAATGAGAAATTAATTCCCTTGATTTTCATGTGTAAATGTAACGATGTATATGTGTATTTTATGGCTAATATGCTTATGATATTTATGTCCCTATTATGTTGGTTATATGTATGTTTTATGACAACAACTATGTATGGTTCTCAACATGTTTTTACTTGTAGATGAATGGATAATGTATCTATGGCCTAATAGATGATAATGTAGAAAATGGCATGAGGGAGCAATGGTTCATAGCCATTCTCATATAAGTATGAGATACCTACACTTAATTCTATTGTTTACACTTGTATGTTACATGTTGATGATATGTTTCACGAAATGCCTAGCATGGCTAGTAGGGGTTTGATTAAGGTCTTCTTCAAATTATTTCTTTTGCATCATTGTTTCCCTATTCGTTTACTATTCCTGAGTTATCATTACATTCTGGGTAGTGACCTGGGATCTGGGCCTGAAAAAGTGGCTCAAATCTCGGAATCACTAGCATAGCACTGACAAATTTAGTCTTTGGTCACTGGAAAGCAAGCCTGTGAGAGAAACTTTGGGTTTTTGGATGCTCTCTTGCCTATAGCATGGAAGTGACTGAGGCCTAAGATGTCCAGAACATTAGTGGGACCCAGGGATAGGATGGCTGAGTGGATGACATGTCTCCTGAAGGTTTTTTTGCTAATGTGGATAAGTTGGATGTTGTGTTTTGTTGATTCTAGTTCCTTAAGGTCACATAGGAGGTTGAATCTAATCATAGTAACCTCTCATCGCATGTTTACCCCCAGTTGGATGGTTACTTGGGTAGATGTGTGAGGAGGGTGTTACATTATTGAAGACCAAACATAGTTACATTTTCTAATAGTTATCTTATGTCTAGTTACATTTTCTAATAGTTATCTTATTCAAAGACTGGGGAATTTGGTTTTAGATGGGAAACTAATACTTCAAAAGGTCTTATAATAAAGGTAAATATGAATGGATGCATAATGAGGGGATATGATATAGGAGTTTCTAAAATACATGTTCATCATTAAATTGATCATGATTGGTGTTTATAATCTTCTAAAGATTGTTGGGATATAAAGAAATGTAGGGTGAAATCACTAGTACAATTAAATTAGAGATTGGAAACCATGAATTTAGATGAGCTCCATAGTACAAAGTCTACAAGGAGTTCATTACCTCAATAATTTGTAGTAGTAATGAATCATTCAATTCTAATAGAAAGATAACAAGTTTGGTTATGATGATTCACACATAAAAGAACGAGGAAAAATATTCCAGTTGATATGACCGTTTATACACTAAACCCTACAGGTAGTTTATGCATGATTTCTCATTGTAATCAATCTATCTAGAGAGTTTCATTTATACTATTGAAGACATGAACAAATGAATGGTTTCTTACCTTTTCTATTTTCGTTATATCCATATGAACACAAAACGAGAAGAATGTTATGGATTTTTAATTTTTTTGGTTTGGAGTCAAAATATCCATTTCTAACTTGCATATTCTCTATCAATATTCAATTTAATTATAGATGTGCTATTTTTGTTCGTGATAAAACTTAGAAGGTAACACATAGGCATGAATAAATTGTATGAGTAGAGGAAATTTTTAAAAGTGTATTTAATAATAGTCCAACAAATAAAAAATTTAAAACATTCAATGGTATTTCACATCTATGTGTTTAAATTTATTATTCTCCATTGAATCTTATTAGTTCACTCTCATCCACATGTCACATGCATGAAAAATGTAGGCCCAAGGAAATATATATGAGGTAGACTAGCTCCCATTAAGATTTATTATTCTCCATTGAATCTTATTAGCTCACTCTCATCCACATGTCACATGCGTGAAAAAATGTAGGCCCCAGGAAATATATATGAGGTAGGCTAGCTCCCATTAAGAGAAAATTGACTTAGAATGGGATAACATGTTGTAGAAGGTAGAACAACAGAACAAATAAAAAACAAAGTTGAAACATATTGTATGGCCTAATATGCAATGAAAAGAGAAAAATAATACCCCTAAAGTGGGGGAAAGAAAATGCCAAAATGAATCAAGGTCTTTGAAGGCAAGTGAAACATTTTAGATGGCTTATCAATAACTAATAGAGGATATTTTGAATGATTTCTTGAATGATAAATTAAAAGGATATTTTAGAGGGCTAAGTATCAATAATGGGAAGATGTGATGGAGTAGCTCCTAAGATACCTATTTATCACAAAATATGTCTCTATTAATAGTGTTAGGGTTTTTTAATGGAGATACTGCAGAATTCAAATAAAAATATCCATGGTGAATTGAAATGATACATGTGGGAAGAACAATGCAATTGTCATTTATGAAGAGAATTCCCCAATGATTATTGGAATATGAGGAAAGCAAGGATCCAATTTAATTGAGATCAACTGGATAGAATGCATGAGAGTGTCAGTGAGATCAATAATTTTCCAGTAGTAATGATCGCATATTAGCTCTATTTTATCTTTGTTCCATGATCTAGTCACATGTCCTTTTTGAAAGAAATCACATGTCCTAGGTTAAATTATATAGATTTATCAAGTACCCTACATGCTAATATAATAGCATGATAATTTTTTGTTTGAATACAAAATTTATTTTGAGTAAGGTTGTTTTGGAAATAAAATTTAACTTGAAGAGACTTGAGGGTGAAAATGTGAAATTGGGAAACAGTTTTAGCTTGTTTTAACATAGAAAATTGTGTGTTTTTATGTTTTTTCAACTTCAACTACTAGAAACACATATTTTCTTTGAGAATTTTCCTTTGCAATAAAAACAAGATTTGTAGATAATTGTTGTGCCTCCGTACTCATTTTTTTTAATTTTTTATGGACATATAACTAGACAAATTTGGTGGATACTAAATGGATATACATAAAAATTCCAGGCAATTATAATGAGCGACTTCATGATCCACCATAGTTTGTAGAGATGGTAATTCATTTTGGGAAAAAAAATTATATCATTAGAATATACACTAATTGCACTCGCATATGAACTATTTTTGGGGAATTTTCAAATTCAATCACTATGTTTAATCATTTAATGAAATAGGGTAAGACAAAAAAACGGTGATTTTTCAACACTTTAGGCAACCCGTCAATTTTCATTCTTATGTGATCATCAATAAGTCAGTTGAAAATATTGTTTTTAAGAGGAGACAGAGAGGAAGTACCGAGTGAATTTTCAAATGATTTTGTGTTTTGATTTTTAAGTTATTTATTTTTCATTTAAGGTAATTTTCAGAAGTCTTAAAATATGCAGTGACAGTTTATTATAAAATTGTTAATTAATATAATTTCTTCATGAAAATGAATAAAACTTATATCATTTGAAACTATATTCAGAGTTGAATCCAATGGTACCAAAAGTGCAATCTAACTCTTAAATTTGGCAAGGATTTGACTCCTATGAAGTAGTTATTTTTTGAAAATTTCCAATTTTTCCCTAATTCTCGTTGACCAAAATCTTTTCACCAAGAAAATATTTTAGCTAAGATTTAGAAAAATATCTTGGCTCAGAAATGGAAAACTCTCGAACAAGGCTTTTTTTGCAACTCTGGTTTGCATTAACCGCATTAGGTTAAAGTTGCAAAAACTCTTGGGCGAGAAAATTCAAAACTCTCGGTTGAGAGTTTCCACAAAGAATCTTTCCTTGCGCATAATCTTGGCCGAGATTTTGGGTAATGAATATTTCCCTACCAATATTCTCTCAAAAGAGTTTTATATAATTTTGTCCGAGCGTTTGGCCTTGAGAAAAATCTCAACCAAAATATTTACAAACTCTTAATCATGAGTTTGGGTAGAGAATATCTCCTTCGAACGACCTAATTATTAAATGTGGAGATATCAAATAGAGATTCAAAGAAGATGGTGTGGTACCAAATAGATAGCTTGAAGAAGATGTGGGGGTAAAAAATAGAGAGACTAAAGGAGATCTGAAGGTACAAAATAGAAAGTTCGAAAGAGGTGGATTTATATGGAAATGATGAGGAAATGAGAGATGTTGAGAAACTTGTCAACAACAATATTGATGGTGTTGGTGATTCAATTAATGTTTTAAATTTTCAATAAATTGTAATATTTAGATTAAATTGTATTTTAAAGTCATCATTGTAATCTATTTTAATAATCTTCAATGTACATGTGTCAAGTACAAAATACAAATTTATTTATTTTTAATGCAAAGACAACATCTAAACCACAACAAGATCCTACCACATCTAGAAAAACACAAAAAGGTAATTGGAAATTACAAGAACATTATCTTTCAAGATAATTTTCTAAAGTATATGGATACAACTAAAATGGAAGAAATTGGGCCATCAATGCATGAACACACAGTTCGAAATAAAGTAAATTAGGTGATCAAAATATTTTTTGAAGTTAAATCTATCATAGCACAAACTCAAATGTTACGTAAACTTTTCAAACAAAAATTTCTAAGAGATGCAATCCAATTACTGGGCATTAGAGATTCTAAAGAGGTGCAGGTAAATTAGTTGGTACCAAAAATTATGACATCGACCCTTGGCATACTTGCAAAAAATTGATATTGGGATGGCAAAACTTCCTGTAGAACATAGTTAGCAGGTATTGTCGGAAAAAGGATCCGCATCACATTGGTTGATGTCAATGGAAACAAGAATATATAAAACATCAAGAAAAATTCTATGGAGGCATAAAAAAATTAGGTTTTAAGTAGATGAAAATGATGAGCTTGCATGTTGGGTTAATTTTTGTAGGCAATCCTATCAAGATAGACTTCTAGATAATGTGAGAGATAGGGTGAAATATTTTTGGAATTTGAATTCCTATGTGTTACCAAATGAAAATGATGTTGTGTCACATCGTATATCAAGAGGGAATTATGAAAATCAAGCCAAACATATAGAATATGTCATTCAAGTGGAGTTATTTCAAAATTTTATGGAGAGTAACGATGATGTGAATATTTCCCTTAGAACATTTGTGAAGCTTAAACCATGGTATGTTAGGTCTGTGACTATTCATGACATGTTGTTTTCAATACCATGTATAATTCCAATTAAATTATGAGGCGTTTTTAAAATTTGGCATAGAATATTGGTCCAATGATCCACCTCCTTCAAGTGTTTGTGATTTTTTATCTAAGTTATTATGTGGTTGAGAAAATGACTAATTATTTTATAAGAATTGATGCGTTTGTGGAAGAAAATTCAATGAATGTTCTCATTTGTTATTCTTTGATGCTAAGTATCTGAGTGATTTGAAATTGTCAAATGTCACTATTGAGTGGAGAAGATATGAATATGTTACATAAATTGTCATTGAAGATTCAACGTTAACATCATGAAATATTAATTTACTTAAACATGGCATTTCTGTGACATCTTTTATGGAGAAGTTTAGGAAGCAAATATATAAATATATTAAGCACTCATATAGAAAAATGGTAAGAATTATAGTTCAAAAAATCATGTGATGTGTTCCCAAAGGGAACAATATGATCGGTTGTTGATTTGACAAGAATTACATATTCGCTCCAAAAACAAAAAAACAAACTGAACATTTAGACAAGATATCTATACTCATGTAAATTTTGTATAGACATGCAGAGCCTGGTATTGAAAGTGTTGATAGTAATAAAAGAAATCATGAATTGATTAAAGAGTATGATTTCTACATTAGTTATGATCATGCACATGATACATGTTTTTTTGAACACAGCTTTAATATTATTTATGAGTATTTATTGGAATGACAAAACACTTTTAAATAACATTGGGTATGGTCATATGGTTGTGCCAATAAATTTAAATCATCATGATCATTACTCTGGTTGTCTCACCTTCATAAAAAAATTGGCATTCATCATACATGGAATTTATTTTAGAAGGGGCATGGAAAAGGAGAGCATGATTATGTTGGGGCATGTTCAAAACGTGCACTTAGGAGACATCAGCTGAATCGAGAGGATTCCCTACTTGTAGATTCAAATGATGTTGTTAATTGGTGCAAACAAAATTTAAGCCATGTATCGAATCAAAGGATCGCTCATGTTCATAGGTAAGCGTATATCTAAATATACTTATAAAAAACTAAATTGGACATACATGAGTTTTTATGTTAAGAAGGTACTTTTGGAATATTGTGATGGGTGATACTAATAGATCAATGCCATATAATTGTCAACAAATCCATGGAACAAGAGTTTTTCACTCTATAACGAGTGAGAAAATGAAAAATATATTCTCAATTCAGAAACGAAAGTAATATTGTTACATCCTGTGTATTGATGATATGGAATTCACCATTGAATGTGTAAGCCACAATAACAAATATTTAAAACAATAGATACATGAAGAAATGACGCCATTTCCCCCACTTCCAAAGTTTACTCATGAGGAGATAGATAATGAAGTGGCTATGTTTGACAAGGATTTTGATTGTCTTTCTGATATGGTTAGAGAAGGTGATGTATTTGTTGTCTTTGCAACAGAAAATAATCAAGAGAAAGTGCATTATTATTTATTGTGATGCACTAAGTTGAAAAGCACATTGCTACAAGATTATAAAGATCCTTCAAATTGCACATATCCAGTTGGTTTAGTAGTGTTATTGGGACATTTTTTTGAAGAAGTAATGAAATGTATAGACCAATTTATTTTTTAATACTACCAATTAGATGTTATATGTTTCCAATATAGTAATTTTTTCATAGCAACTCGATTGCAGTTGAAAGAAGTGAAGAGTAGAAAAAAGTTACAACAATGGAAATTATTGATAGAATATCATGATTCCATTCTTACAAGTTTTGTTACACAGCATTTTGTCACTGTCCTTGTACTCCCCGTTCCTTGATCCTGGAGGACCTCTACAGTGAACCCTACATTCTTTCTCTTCATGAAGAAACTCCCATTGTGTCCCTCTTCATGAGTAGATCAATTCCCTTTTGCACCATTTCCCTTGAAACTTTTGTTTTTCCCATTTTACAAGACTGGCGCTAATGGCCCTTGTCTTCCTCACACCGATATGCAGGGATTAGCATTGTCCCTAGCACCTACCGAAGTGATTTAGCTTTGTTCCTGTCACGCCGGTTCTCTTATGGAAATTTTTTTAAATATAGAGCCGAAGCTTCGTAACGGAAGTCTAGTAAATGGTTTGGCCGGATGGGGTCGAGGATGTCAGTTTGGGCTCCTTTCCCCTATAATGATAGAAGTACCTCAAGGGATAAGATTTTCTCCCATGAGAAGAGGATCTATCTCCCATCCATTCATGCTATATAAACCTCCCTTTTTCCCAAGCACAAGCTAGTGTTGAAGTGTTAAGGTTGGTGTGCTAGTGCTAATTAAGTTTGGAGTAAACATCAAGCTATTCATAGTGGTAGCTCTCTAGTTGCGTGAGGGAGAAGTATGATTTGGTTTGGAGTGAAGACTAAAGGGAAGAGCCTTAAAACTATTGTTATTGAGGCCATCATGGAATGCTAGCAGAAGTGTGTGGGAACCTTGTCTTGTTAGATGAGAACAACAACATCAAGACAATGGTTGTAATCTCTTCTTGATTCAATATATATATGCAACTATCGATTGATTTCCTACATGATTTGTCATTTTACATATTTATGGCTTAATGTTTCTTAAATTGTTAAGTAGGTTGAATTATAATTTTTCTATTATCACGGTGGTTGTTTGTTGTTGTTTACTTATTTCAGTTGTTTGAAGAAGGAAGCGAGAGATAGCTGGAGCAAGCAAACAAGGACATCATCAAATGGGATAAGCGTACTAAGAGGTAGGCCCTCTTAATTGGTTCTAACCTAAGGAAATCTTCCATAGAATGTATCAGTTGTGGCTAGACCCATTATCGAGCTAGAGGAATTTGTTTGTGTCCGCACTTATAATTTTACTTCACCACAAATTGGCGACCATACTAGGGAACCAATCCTTTTGTTTGTCTTATATTTCATGATTTCATGTGAACTTCTCTAGTTCCACTTTTTCCCTTTGGTTCTTGTTTCTTTTATCCTACTTACTGGCCTAAGTTTGAAATTCATAGTAGAATATCTGGTCCCTGTTTCATTTTTTTTTTCTTGGCTCCCTCGATCAGTGCGCTTAATCCATTGACAGCCGCACTGATCAGTGTGATATGTTGAGAAACAGTCGTGCCGACCAACCTCTAGCGCTTGTTGTCAATTAGGCAGTCACGCCGATGCCTGTAAGTGAAGATTAGGGTTTATCCCCAATCTTGGCCAGTGTGTTTTGCTCTCATGATTTTGACCCCGTAAGCCTTTTAGACCATTTTATCCCTAACTAGAAAGATTTTTTTCATTTTGTTTTGTTTGCTTGTTGGATTATCATCTTTCTGCTTGATTTCTTGAGTCATTGAGTGGTTAATGACACTAGGGCATCTAGATTGTCGTCCATTCATCTGTTTGTGAACTCAGTGAGTCGAGTTGTAGGTGTACTTACTCCTTGCATTTCGTTTGTAGTCCTTTTACGACTTTGACTTCCATTACACAAGTTTGAAAAGTTTTCGTTTGCTTATCTAAACGTTTCTTTTCCAGAATGGATTACGTTGCTTGTCTTGTTGTTCGTAAAGTCGGTGCTTCACTAGTTTGAATGAGCCTCTCTTTTCATGTTTTCATTTGCTTGGAGAGCTAATTGTCTCGAAAGGTATTTCATTGAAGTGTTGTATGTGAAAAGTTTATTTCGTTGTTTCATGAAAAGTATGAAATTATAGTTTGTTGCATCATTGTGCTATGATAGTCTGCATCATTAAAGACAAGGATTGCATTGGAATTTGAAAATGAAAAGAACTCTTTTGCTTTTGAAAGGACTATTAGAAATGTGCTTGTTAGGAAATTAGGAATTGGAATGCATTTTTCATTAGTTTATTTTTTGAAAATGGAAGTAGTGAAAGATCATTTTGGCTTTCAGTTGCTTGTTTGTTTGCATTTGATTGTGTAGTTTCTACCCTCTCTAGTTTAGGCAATTCATTGAATTGAAAGGGTCTTGTCTCATTTAGTTTCATTTAGGGTTTTTTGAGTCGCATCGCTAAGACCTAAAAACTGAAACATAACTCAAGATAAACTTTAAAATGAATTCAAATAAACTAAGGCGCATTTGATATTTAATGATCATATCTAGAAGGTCTAGGCTAGAGACATGTTTCGACGTCTTTAAACCTAGTAGTTGTCATTAGCTTCGACATTAGACAGCACTAGTATGGATTTGTGCTCCTCATATCATCAATTATATAATGGGAGACCCCTCTAGGCTGCAATCCTTTATCCTTAGGAAGATGAGTCGGTCGCCTTACAAATGTGATACACCGAACACAACATTCAAGGAGATTGCTTGCTCGTACTTCTCGGTTCGCCATGAGGTATTTTGCAGTTCACGATTGCCAGGTAATCCTATCTACTAAGATCATTCAGAGCAATCATTTGATCTTTTTCGACTCAGTAAACTTAAAAGATGATTCTAGCACTTGTCCTTTTGAGCTCGTTTACAATCGGAAGTGATAGAGTCATCTTTGTTTCTTTCTCGGCTCCTAAAAAATGAAAGAGCACCAGTCTTTTTATGCGTCTTAATAATTGATTGCCCACGATCCGATAACACCCTATTAGTCTTTTTTGAGACCAAATCTTGAGTTTCCTTAAAAGAACATTTTAAAGCCTTGAAGTTTATTTTTTCGGTCGACTAAGACAAGGTCATCGTGGCTGAATCATCTGGTTCACCTAATTCCTCTTCCTCTCCTCCATCTGAAAGATTGTCTGAGAATCCGTTTCCTGAGTTACCAGAGTCACTCAAGGACCAAGGTGTTGAACTCAAAATTTTTCTGAGCATTCAACCTTTGTCATCTCGTCCTCCACCTACTTTAGAGACTAGGTCATCTGCTGATCTTGGGCTGAAATCTCTGAACAATCCCGTTCAAACTCCTGAGAACTCACAGACCACTGACAGTCATCTTGGACTAGTTATCTACCCTCTTAATCCTCTATTTGACCCTGTTGTGATATAACTACAGCGTCCTTACAATCCATACGACCAGCCAGGTGTTCCTTTGGAACTATCCCCTCATACTTCTTCGGCCATTCGTCATCGTTTATTCCTAGATATGGAACCTGAAGGTGATGTTCTAGTCACCTCTCCCGAAGAGTTAGAAGTTTCTACTCCACACACTATCGAGGAGGAAGAACAACCTTTTCCTCCTGAGGGTTTCCCCTATACAGGGTGTATTCTCGCTAGTTTTCCACCTAACTATGTGTCTTTGGCACAGTTGGTTTCAAGTACACCTAGTGCCTCATCACTTTACCATAACCCTGTTTGCGCATCAGGGGCCATGCCTTTAGGTCCGTTCATTGCGAACACGACTTCCCAATAGGCGGTTTCCTCAGTCCCGGTGCAACCCATCATTCCAAACACCCTTGTATCATCAGTCTCAGTCATCCATTAGACCCAACCGGCTATTTCGAAGAATGTCTCTATCAGTTCCTCCATCCCTCTAGTCAGTGGCCAAGCTGTGCTACCACCTGGGGCGAAAACGTGAATGTTTCTATGGTGTCAGGTGCCACCAATGTGAGTGGCTCAGAAGCTCACATTCTTGGTATGAACCAGCCTTCTTCTGGTGTTATTCATAACCTTACTGATCTTACTATATTAAGCAATGTCCAGTACCAACAAGTTCAGAACCTCGTTGGTCCGTCTAGATCGAGAAATGTCCAGTATCAGCAACCCTATGAGGCTTAGGTCCAATACCAAACTCCTTATGTTCCATATGGTTCTCAAGGAATGGTTAATCAACCTTACACACTTTAGTCTGGGCAGTACATTCATCCTAGCTCATCCACCTTCCAGGGTGGCTATGGCTAGATTCAATTCAGAAATTTTTCAAGCACTGTTCAAGAACCCTTGTAACAACAAGGATAGTCTCTACAACAACAAGGGAAACCTCTGTTGCAGCAAGGTCTATCCACACAACAATAAGGGCAAATGATCTCACAACAAGGTCAACTGCAACAACCGTAAGGTCAACCCTTGCAACAGTTGTAGCAAACCGTGCAGCAGCAGATTCAATATGCTCTGCACACCTCCTAGCCCATGTCCTCACAAAGCCAGCTTCTGTAGCCCTAGGGGAAAATTTTGTAAACGCAAGGCCAGCCCTTGCAACAACAAAACCAACCCGGGCAGCAGCAACCCCTGTATACATATCAGTAGGGTCAAACCTTGAAAGGGTAAGGCCAAGGTCAAGTCCTGCAGCAGCAGGCCAAAATCCTAATGTCCTAGGTCAACAGGTTCAGAACCCTTTTGGCCAAGGGCATCAGGTACAAAACCCTAACGCCCTAGGTCAATAGGTTCGAAATCCTTTTGGTCAAGGGCAACAGGTACATAATACCTATGTCCAAGGGCAACAAGTGTATCAACCTTATTCCCAAGGACATCAGGTCCTATATGTTCATCACCCGTATGTTCAAGGACAATAGGTCCTATATCCATACGTCCAAGGTCAACAGGCTCAAGAGCCTTTTAACCCGTGCGTTGCTTATCAGCAACCTATGGCCAGACAGTTCCAAGGTATTCAAGGTCAAAATCCTCCCTATGGTAAAGGTAACCCGCAATGGGGGCAACATCAGATGCCATATGGCTAAAATCCCCCACTATGGGGCCAAAATCCTTACCATCAGGGATGGGCTCCTCTGCTCAGACCTGCTTACCAACCTCCTATGCCTTTTAACACCGAATTTCCATTCTTGGACACACTCGAGTTTCCAGATGCATCTCTCCTTATGAATGATCCAATCCTTCATTTGCCATACTGGCCTCCGGTGCCGTCCAAGATACCAAGCGATTGTCCAAAGTTTTATGGGAAAGCAAAAGAATATCCTCAAGCCCATGTGATGACATATCACCTTTGGTGCTCGTCGAACTTGTACGTTGACGATTCCATTCATCTCTGTCTTTTCCAATGAACCCTCATAGGCACTGCAGCCAAGTGGTACATCGAGCTTCCTCGAAGTACTTACCATGAATTTAACTCTTTTGTCATGGCTTTCCTCATGCATTTTCAGTTTTCGGTTTGCTATGAAAATGGCACCTATTTACTCACATCGCTTAAGCAAGATACTGCAACACACATCTTTGATCACATCCATGAATGGAGAGGTAGATGTCGCCTGATCAAATTTGAGATTGTTGATCAGTTGCTCATTGAATGGTTCACTAAATCATTTGTGGCCCCAATTTCTCGTGATATAGATATGGGTGGATGCATTATTGAAGAGCAAGTCATTGCTCATTCCCAGTACTTAGATCTAGTTTACTCTCAGACTGGCACTTTGTACGAGTTATTAGCCGATGCTCCTCGGCCATCATTTGATCCCGCAACATCAAAGTCACAAGTTGTACCTCCTGTCAATGGAGTTATTGGTTCAGTATCCCAAACCTTTGCTAAATCTTCTTCCAAACAGAAGTCGGTCTCAAATGTTATTCCTAATAGTTCTTCCCAGAATCCAACTAGCCCTAGTAAAATTTCAGAGGTCCATGTTGTCCAGTCTACCACAGTAGAAAAATCCTCGAAAGGTAAGAAGAAAGGCAAAGGCAAGGGTAAGGCTGATGCCCCGAAACAGGGTCCTCCCAAATCGTCTGTTGGTGAATCTTCACAATGGAAACCTAAGTATCCCTACCTCATTTGCGAGGAAGATCACTACACTAAGGATTGTCCCCGACGGTCTAAAGTTAGTCACTTTCTCAAAGGGACCCCCATTGTCCTCAAACAGCTTTTTCCGTCTCAACAGACCCAAATGGTAGACCGACCCCAATCATCTGCTTCCTCAGGATCTCAAGTGTTCATGATGAGTACGCCTATTAATGTGGCTACTAGATCGAAAGATTACCAAACTCCTGCTTTGGTAGCTGGGAAAGAGAAAGAAGCCACCCCTTCTTCTTCTGCCCCGAGTTTTTTCCCTCTTCATATCGAGCGCCCTAACCCTAATTCCACTATATGGCCACCCTCTCAAGGTGTGTTGCAGAAATCCTCGTACAATCCTAATGCCCGAGCCACTCAGCACTATAATATTGTTGAGGATTTGGCTCAGGCATCGTTAGCTATGTCGACTCTTGAGGTGCTCCAAAGCTTCCCATCGCAGCGGAAATCTTTGCTGTCAGCTATCTGGGGTATCGATCCCACTGATTCCAATTTGATATGTTTTGATATAGAGAACCATGTTCCACGCCTCCCTCATCAAATTGCCTTTCTCATTAAAGTAATCATCAATGAGAAGATCATCCATAGGACTATCATCGATGAAGGTGCTTCCACCTCCATCATGTCAATCGTATGTTGGAAGGCTATTGGTTCTCCTGCTTTGAATCTATCTTCGAACACTTTGGAAGCTTTTGATGGGCGCGATTCGTGACCCTTTAGTGTATTACCTAACCTTGCCATTACTCTGGAAGGCAAGATAGTGCAAGTCAAGGTAGAGATCGTTGACGCCAATCTTAATTACAATCTTCTACTAGGACGGAGCTGGACCCATGTTATGCATGTTGTAGCCTCCTCCCTATTTCACATGATTCGTTTTCCACATCAAGGGAAGATTTTCACTGTTGACCAGCTGTCTTTCTTTGCTTCGTCCTCCTCGAATGGCAATGTTTCATACATCAAGCACACTGGTGCTCCCTATGAGAGTGTGGGGGAAGGTCTTTTTAAAGCTTCTTCCTTAATGGGAATTTTTCCACTCCCACCTCGGTTAGATATGATCCTTGGGTCAAAACTTCACTAGATCTTGTTGATACCTGGGGCAAGGTCATGCCACTTAGTCCCATCGAAGTCAATTACATGGAAATTGTTTCGGCTTCAAGTTCTGCATCCTCTGATTTTTCTATTTTGAAGAACTCTCTCGATACGTACTCTCAATCCCCATGGCTTGGTACTTTGGAATCACCTAATTGCTTAGCCAAGACCTTCCTTGCTGATGAAGGTATCATGGAAGTCATGTCTCTCGAGGAACCAACTTGGACCGATACTCATCATCGCTTGTTCCTGCATCATCCAGCGGTCATGTCTACCGCTTTCGAAGAGTCCTCTTCTCCATTTCCTTCCCTCCCGCTTCCACCACCGATCACGACTCATGAAGTATGGTCGGAACGAAATTTGGGTAATGTTACCCAAACAATGCCAATTGATATTTCTATCAGGCCTGGTATCATTGAACATGTCCATATCAGGGTATCTTGTTCTCTGAATGATATCAAGACTTATACTCGTCTATTTCAGGAATTATGTGATGTGTTTGCGTGGTCCTTTGATGAAATGCCCGGCATTGATCTTAGCATTGTACTGCAAAAAATACCAACTTATCTGCATGTGAAGCCCATTCGCCAATGGCTCCGCCCAGTGCACCCTAAGAAGGTTTGCCACTATCAAGGGTGAAGTTGAAAAACTTCTCAAAGCTGGGTTCATCTATCCCATCCCTCTTACAGATTGGGTGTCCAATATTGTCCCGGTGACTAAAAAACAGGCACGATCTGCGTTTGTGTTGATTATCGAGATCTCAATCGTGCTTGTCCTAAAGATAACTATCCTACTCCCTTCATTGATCAAATCATTGATGAATGTTTCGGGAGCGAGATATTTTCCTTTATGGACGTTTCTTTGGTTACAACCAGATCAACATTGCATCGACCGATCAAGAAAAGTCAACTTTTGTCTATCCGTGGGGTATGTTCAAGTACAAAAATCTCCCTTTCAGCCTAAAAAATGTTGGGGCTATGTTTCAGTGAGCAATGTCCTATGCATTTCATGATATCCACAACATTGTCTAGCCTTACTTGGATGACCTTCCTGCTCATTCTCGTAAGTGCCAAGATCACCTGGACCATCTTCGGTAGATTTTTCTGTGTTGTAGACACTTTAACATTCGGTTAAACCCGCATAAATGTGTTTTTTGGGTAGAATATGGACGACTCCTCGGCTTCATCATTTCCAAGGAATTTATTCGCCTTGATCCACTAAAATTCGAGGCCATTGTGAATTTACCCCCTCCATATTCACTGCACCAACTCTAGAGCCTGCAAGGAAAGACAAATTTTCTCCTCCATTTTATACCCAATTATGCTGGGCTAGCTACAAGATTTACCTGGTTGCTAAAACAAGGAATGCCCTTTGTATGGGATGAGGTGGCCCAAAAATATTTTGATGATCTCAAGGTTGTCCTCGTAAATGCTCCTATGTTGCACCCTCTAGATTATTATCGAGATTACTTCCTTTACCTAGCCATGACCCCTAGCACCATTGTTATGGTCTTGGTCCAAGACGATGATGAAGGCAACGAACATGTTATCTACTACCTTAGTCATAATCTCCTCGACACTAAAAATGCACATGTCGAGAAGTTGGCTTTGGCTGCCGTCCAGGCTGTTCAACGCTTTTAGCACTACATCCTTTTGTGCACGACTACAATGATTTCTGAATGCAACCCCATGACCTATATCCTGACTTGTCAGTTGCTGGGGGGAAAATATTCTAAATGGATCGTGATCCTGCAAGAATTTGATTTGGTATTTACTACTGCCAAATCTAAGAAGTCACTCGTTTTCACCGAATTGATTTGTTCCCTTCCCTCTAAGTCTCTCCCTGCTGGTGTAGATGAACAGCTTCCAGATGAGACTCTCTTCCTGATTAGCACCCTTGATCCATGGTATGGTGATATCATCATGTATCTCCACACGTCCATGTTTCAGTCCGCATTGACTAATGGTGACTGCCAAAGGATTTGGCATCACTCCCAACCCTACCATATTAATGGTGATACTTTATACCGTTTCGATGTCGATTCAGTTCTTCGCCAATGCCTTATGATCGAGGAAGCTAAAAGAATTCTCAATGATTGCCACTCCAGGGCATGTGGTGGTCATATGTTTGGTTACACTACTACTCAAAATATCCTTCGCGCTGGTTATTTCTAGCCATCTATTTTTAAGGAATCCATCCTTGTTGTTCGCAAGTGCCATGAATGCCAAATTTACCAACACAAGATGCATGCCCGACCCACTCACCTACACCCCATCCTTACCGTTGGTCCTTTTGCCAAATGGGGCATCGATTATATGACATGTAACCCTCGTTCGACTGGGTAGCATGGCTATATTATCGTCGTTGTGGATTATTTCACCAAATGGGCCGAAGTGACACCTACATACTCTGGAGACAGTAAGACGGTGGCTCAATTCCTTTTCAACCATGTTATTTCTAGGTTTGGTGTACCTTAAGCCATTTTCATAGACCATGGCTCCCATTTCAGAGATTACATGATGGCCAAGCTGACATCCGCATTAGGCTTGCACCACGATGGCTAGACCCCATATTACCCTCAGGTCAATGGCCAAGTTGAAGTCATGAACAAGGTTTTGGTTACAATGCTTTAGCGTACTATTGGGATGCACAAGTCAAATTGGCATCTCATGCTCTTTTCAGCTCTGTGGGCTTACCGAACCTCGACCAAAGACACAACTGGTTTCACACCATTCCAGCTAGTCTATGGTCTAGAAGCAACATTGTCGATCGAATGCGAGATTCCTTCACTCATGGGCCCTACATTGTGAAATGTGTTTTGCAAAAAGGATCCTATGAGCTTATTGATTATGAAGGAAATCCTCTGGATAAGCCTTGAAACAAGCTTTGCCTCAAGAAGTACTATGCTTAGGTCATATTGCATGGTTACTTGTGTACATTAGTGTGCCATTCATTTTTGTGCAGTGTGGTTTGGTGTGTTGGTTTTCAAACAAATTTCTTGTTTACTATGCTTTTCTTGCTTTGCAGATGTCTGTGACTCCTCACATCAGTTTCGTTGATGGTGCTTGTCGTAGTACCTGTAACCTATCATCTGCGGCATGGGATATTTATGACCCTAATAGTGAGTTGATTGACCTTCAAGGTATCTGTTTACTAAGGTCGTACAACTAACAACATTGTTGAATACAGTGCGGTCATTGAACTGTTGTCAGAAGCCATTGCCCTTGACATTAGAGAGTTGGTTGTCAACCTGGATTCACAACTTGTAGTCCTTCAACTCAACAGGAAATATTCCATCAGAAACCATCAAACATTGAGAATGTATCTTTGTATTCATCTACTGGAAAGACATTTTGATTACATTACATATCATCATATTCCTAGGCGCATGAATACATTGACATATGCATTAGCTAATTATGTGTTGGATAGACATTTACCAAACATGTGAAAAGATAAAACAAACCATTTGTATCATAGTAAGCGATATATATATATATATATATATATATATATATATATAGTATATATATATATATATATATATATATATATATATATATGGTGATAATGTTTGATACATCAAAACCCCAAAAAATAATATGTGTACAAAATAACATCGATGGTTCGTAGGCCTCATATATCCGTGGCATGCAAGCCTCAAAAAATGTAAGTGTTGGACCTAGGAACTAATCAACATGGTGATCGTGGTAGCATGATATATCTCGTGCAACACAAGTTAGCAATCGGCGGATCCGACCCGAGACTCGTACCGTGTGTCTTTGCTACTGGCGAGGAATGTCTCTTTCCCGAGCATACTCCGGGATACCAAAAGTCAACCCCTCAAGGTTCCTCGGGATCTCCTCCTCGTTGTCACTCCCATCCTAATAAGGAGTGATAACATCAATTGGGTGGAGGATGCGCCTAGCTATTGGGGATGTCCCAACAGACCACTCTGTTCCAACGCCTACATTAACAAGAGAAATGTTATAAGCACATATATACCAAAAACAATTAAAAAATTAAAAAATTGACTTTTTACCTTCGTTGTCAAAATCCTCTCCATCTGGTAAGGGCATCTTCGGATCTCCACGGAAGTTGGTGCCACTGTATGGCTAGTCCTCCATGATGATATTCTGTCATCGTAGCCATGAAAAGAATGCAGGTTTGTATGACATGTGCTAACCCCCAATGATCCTGGGCATAAAACAACTCTAGCGGGCCATCCGCGGATCGTGTGGCATGGGAGGATCCACCTCAATCAGTAGATACTGGAATAGTGGCACCCATTCCAAGAAAAAGGTCACGAGCACATATCTGAAGCAAAATTGCTTCAAATTCCCCACCTTAGCTTTGGTTAGCTGGCACTTTATGTTGACCTTCATGGCCTCTACCCAGTGGAATATTGTAGGTGTTGTATAGTCGATAGCATACAGGAACTTCGACTTGTTGGTCTCGTGTAAAGCTTGGGACCCCACCACTCTGTTGATGGTCAATAGAAGCACTCTTAGTGTCAAATCCTGAACAGTGGAAATCTCAATCTCCCCACTCTTAGATTCCAGGGCCTCAAGGCAGTGTTCAACAAGCAATGAGGATATGCTTCGATCATGAAAACCCATACAAGTTGACTAGTTCCCCTATTTGGGACAATCTAGTGACGAAATATACATCTGAAGTTTCCAACTCTAGCTCCTGGTCACCAATGACAAATATTTCCCGATTTATGTCCCAAAGACTAATCAGGTACCAAAGCAACTCTAGTTGGGCCCAAATCCCTGGTGTGAGAAATAATTTGAGGAACCCACAGGCCCTCAAAGCTTCCAGGGCCCAGGCAATTTGGATCATTCAGTGCCTGGGTGTCCACATCCTCATGTTCCCATTCTTTCCAGTCCACCATTTTCAGTGATTTTTTCTTGCAAAAGCCAATAATTTGAGTCAACGACCATGCTCGGCCCATAAATATCAAGTTTTAATGGTGATTTTGTGAGGAAATAGGGTATTTTCCTATTCACGGCACTGATGTTCCTGTTTTAAAAATAGTTGTCCCGACGACGTGACAGGCTTTGTTAATCACCCTCGGTTGGCACGATTCCATGCCCAAAACTCAAATCGACCGAGGGCAAAAATATTTTTGCAAAACCTCCCTCAAAAAACCAAAAAATGGTTAAAAATAGGAATAAAAGACATGAAAATGGAGCTCAAGATTTTGGCTCTTACCTGTAACTGGCGGCTCGACAAATGACCTCCCAGATCTCCTGCAATCTTCTTCGGAACAATTAGGGAAAAAGTGAGTAAAAGTCTTCACAACAAGGTAAATGGTAAATGGTAAAAATATATTTACTTTTCTCTTTTTTATTCATTCTTTCATGAAAAGATCAGGTTTTTGTAAATATTTTAACCGATTTTGCCTCAAGAACTGGATAATACACTTTACCTTTTTGCGCAGCGACAGGTGATGGATGTTCGAAAATGATGACGAGTCACGTTTTAGCTCTCTTCTCGACTCATTAAGCTCATATGAAAAGATTACTGAATATTTCTCCCTTTTGATGCGTAAAAGAGAATAAAATGGGGGGGGTCCGCTTTCAAGCTCTTTTCCGACCCTTTAAAAGCAAAAATATGGTCGAGCCCTTGTCATTTCAAACTCATTAATGGATGTGAAACGTCATGCACCTAGTATAAGTTTACCCCTTTTTCAGGCTGGGAGCCACTATTTACAAAAAAGGTACTCCTTGACTGAAATGGTCAAGCGGTTCTTTCAAGTATCGTTTTCTACCTTTTCAGGCTCGAGAGAGACAAATGTACGAAAAGGGACCATGTGGAGTTTCCTTTTACATGTCTTTTTCAAACTCTCTAAACATCAAAACGATACCGATTTTCACTTTTGTCAGACTTGTTAAAATATTAAACGACATTAGATTCATCGTCATGAAGAACATGAGCTTCTCCTTCCTAGGGCTCGTTAAACTTACTAGGTCAGATTCGTCCGAAGGATGAACTTACAGTGCAAGCATATGCTATCCCCTTCAAGAGTGGGATTAAAAAATAATTAGGGTACCTGCCAGAAATGGTGGGGGAAAATTTGGAAATTCAATCAGTTGTGTCGGCAGCCCATTCTTGAACATGACACTTTTTGCTTCGTGTCAGTTTAGGATATTCTCCTTTGTATCGTTGACTTTCCTGGGTTGGGCCATTCATTTCTTTCTTCCATCTGATCTCTGCCACGTCATCATGATTACCGATCCTATGGATCCAAAATCTACCAAACTTCCATTCGTGTCGCCGATATGTTCAAGAGATGCCCTTCTATAGTTACACTTACCTTCGATTCTTTGTATCATCCAAAACCATTTTGCACCCTTTTTCTCGTGTCGATGATGTGGGAAACATTATGGCCCTCCTTCGACACAGTCATTTCTCGTCGAATTCAGCTCATTATCCGAGAAGTTGACCGAGAGACTCCCTTCCAGTACGTTAGAGCTTGCATGACCTAATGGCAAGTTTTTCGCACTTGACAACAAGTCCACATCATTGGCTTTCGATTGAGTGATTTCACGGGTGTTCGACTTCAGTTCCTCTATTCACATTTTGTTGAATGTGCTGCTAGTACCTTCAGGACCATTGTCATTATTGGTAGTTTCTCTCGCGCTTGTTAACAGTTTACATCATTGACTGGTAATCAAGCAACTTTCTAGCATGTTCTACGTCAACACATTTATTCGCATGTTAAAATTTGTACTTTGATCGGGTCATGTTGGAGCGCAAGATCCTAGACTCAACTCACACAAGTCCAGGTTGCGAAGTGATGTGACATGGTTATGTTGATATACATGTCTCTTTCAGATGGATGGCTTCGATCATACCTTGATTTCATTATGATCCTCTTTGACGGATCTCTGCGCCCATACATGGATCCATTTACATGATCATTCTTTGGATGGTTGTGTCCATGCCATGATTCATGTATCATTTGACAGAGTTCTCAGTTATGTATATGTATATGTACTTTCCTGTAGGTTTTCCGATGGCAGACTATGGTTCCCCACACCGATTTATAAAGCATTTCATCCCTCACTCTAGTTTAGCCTTCACGCTTTAGGGGGCATCTATTACACAACATTTTGTCACTGTCCCTGTACTCCCTATTCCTTGATCTTGGAGGACCTCTACAGTGAACCCTACATGCTTTCCCTTCATGAAGAAACTCCCATTGTGTCCCTCTTCATTAGAAAATCAATTCCCTTTTGCGCCATTTCCCCTAAAACTTTTGTTTTGCCCAGTTTACAAGACCGACGCTAATGGCCCTTGTCTTCCTCACGTCGATATGCAGGGATTAGCACTGTCCCTTGTGTCGACCAGAGCGACTGATATTTTTTCCAGTCATTCCGATCCTCTTATGGAATTTTTTTTAAATATAGAGCCGAAGCTTCCAGCTCTAGAATCTTCATAACATAAGTCTAATAAATGGTTTGGTCAGATGGGGTCGAGGATGTCAATTTGGGCACCTTTCCCCTATAATGATGGAAATACCTCAAGGGATAAGACTTGATCCCATGAGAAGAGGATCCATCTTCCATCCATTCATGCTATATAAACCTCCCTTATTCCCAAGCACAAGCTAGTGTTGAAGTGTTAAGGTTGGTGTGCTAGTGCTAATTAAGTTTGGAGTAAACAACAAGTTATTCATAGTTGTAGCTCTCTAGTTGTGTGAGGGAGAAGTGTGATTTGGTTTGGAGTGAAGCCTAAAGGGAAGAGCCTTAAAATTATTGTTGTTGAGGCCATCATGGAATGCTAGAAGAAGTGTGTGGGAGCCTAGTCTTATCAGAGGAGAACAACAATGTCAAGACAATGGTTGTAATATCTTCTTGATTCAATATATATATGCAACTATCGATTGATTTCCTACATGATTTGTCATCTTACATATTCATGGCTTAATGTTTCTTGACTTTTTAAGTAGGTTGAATTACAATTTGTCTATTATCACGGTTTTTGTTTGTTGTTGTTTACTTGTTTCAGGTGTTCGAAGAAGGAAGCGAGAGATAGCTAGAGTGAGCAAGCAAGGACATCATCAAACGGGATAAGCGTACTAAGAGGTAGTCCCTCTTAATTGGTTCTAACCTAAGAAAATCTTCCATAGAATGTATCAATTGTGGCTAGACCCATTATCGGGCTAGAGGAATTTGTTTGTGTCCGCGCTTATAATTTTACTTCATCACAAGTTTTCCACTAATACATTTCATGTGAATGGAACAAATGAAATTATACTAAATCTAGTTATTTTTTGCTTGATAGTTACCCTATTGGACCATAAATTTATAGCCTATGTATTTTGTTGTCTTAAATTTAAGGAAACAAAGACTTGCACATTATATATATATATATATATATATATATATATATATATATATATATATATATATATGTATATATATATATATATATATATATATATATATATGTATATATATATATATATATATATATATATATATATATATATATATATATATATATATATATATATATATATATATTTCATTATATATATATGGTTGATTAAGCTTTGCCAGATTATATTTCTTATATTTCTATGTTATATGTTACTATTATGTTATATTGTTATGTTATGTTATATATTGTTATATTTTCTAATGAACTATTAGAAAATTCGAATCTTTCCATTAGAACTATACGACTTAGCTATAAAATTGGATAATGCAGTTAAGGAATCATATTTAAAATCTAACTCTTCTTTACCATTCAAACTTAATTCTAACTAATTCAAACATCATTAATACTACTTTTTTTAAATTCAAATGGATTTAAGCATGTTATAGTAAGAACAAATAAAAAATATTTCAATTTTGCCAATAATTTTCTATTTTACTCATTATTTATCATGTTCAATACAAGAATATCAGATGTACAATTTTATTAAAATATAGACCACAACCCCCCCCCCCCCCAACAAAATAAATCATTAACTTACATTACCACATAGCATTTGAAAAGTTACCATTATCAAACTCTCTTTGGAGCTGAGCTATTTTGTTGGAGCAGTAGAGTGATGTTCCATCATTAACTTACATTACCACATAACTTTTGGCAAGTTACGATTATCAAACTCTCTTCAGAGCTAAGATAGCTTGTTGGAGTAGTAGAGTATTGTTCTATATGATCAATGAATTTAAAGGTTGATTGGTTAATGAACCTATGCCCAAATACAAAACAAGAATACTTACTATTTTGTAGTTGCCATACCATTATCAATTATATTCAATAGGTCCAAGGATAATGTAGCACATATAAAGATAAATTTCAAATTGTTTATTGTGAGATGGTAATTCTGTTAAATCAGCATAGATACAAAATTCTATTTGCTGAAAGATCCGTTCCATAATAAAGAAAAAAATCCTCCAAACATGTCCAATGCATCAACCTTTTAAATATTTATTTTTATTATCTAATGGTTCAATTAATCATCATCAAAAAAACTAAATATTGAATATAATACAATATTATTCAAAAACTAAATCATAAACAAAGTTAGTGCATGTCTAATGTTTGTTTGAGGGGGCTTGACCAAGGTTCAAAGTGTGATGCGCACCAATTAAACCCTCAACTATTGGCCCTTTTGGAAACGACCTGCAAGTAGATCACAGTCTCACCTGAAGCAGTTATGGGAGGTTGTAGAACTAGGCTTCTGCAACCGCATGGATATCCCCATACTGGCACCGTGTATTTACTTCTACTCTATATTGATCTTATAACTTTGCATGCATAAGAACTTCGTGCAGATGATTAAATAAACAGAATTACATTAAACCCATAAACTCTAACAAATAATAGTATATCTTACAGTTCTTCGCACAATTCTGTGAAAAACATACATAACGATACTAACAACAACAAAGACTGAACACAGAAATATATACAGTTCTTCGCCAAAACTTCTTCTCTATTAATATAAATCTTTAGTACATATACATCTTCGACTTGCATACCTAGCTGCAAGTTATCTATGCATTCGGCTGCAGACTCTTCCAAGCCTCTGCACACTCAGCTGCGGAGCCTTCCCCAAAATTACAAATGTGAATATAAAGATTCAATTCACTTATGATGATATGACATGATTCTATTACAAATTATTACATCTCCTGAAATACATTTCATCTTTACAAAAACCATGGCCCACATACCATGGATCCATAAAAGAAGGACTAATACCTAATACCTGTTTCAAAATAAGGGCTTTGTCCCATCCCCACATCCCTAAAAGATCGTGCGATGAATATATCTTCGCCAGCTCCACGTGGTTCGCTCCTTCTTCTACAGGGTATTTTACCCAAAACTTGGACCAAGTTGGGCCATGCCCAACACTCACTCGTGACTTGTCCCGAGTCACTCAGCTTCGGCACCCTTGATCTTTGTTGCAATCCCATTGTACACTGCGTTGTACTTTTAGATAATTTCTTCCATCAATTTTTCTTCCTGGTGCACCTCCTTCAGCAAAGCTTCTCTAGTAGGTACAACAACCTTTTGTAGTATTTCCACTTCCCATCTCTTCAATTCCTTTAGCCTCTTGTCCATTGCCTGTGAAAGTTGTAGGGCTTCCTTCTTCCATGATAAGTCCTCTCCTACAAGATTTGTGCTTTCCTCCAAAGATCATCTATTTGCGCCTGGAGGTTCTTTCCTTCAGTAATGTTGGCAAGCCTTTGCAAGACTAGTAAGGTCTTCACAGCTGCCAGGATCTCATCGTGCCGCTTCTGCTTGGCCTGCAGTTCCTCCTCAATCTTCAGGAATTTTGGATCCTCCTGCAATGAGGTCTAAATCTTCATCATGTCGTTGAGTAGATTTCCACAATCTTCCACCATATCAGATATGCCTTTCAATGTTGCGTTGAGGTCCCTTTGTCTACCATAGCAAAGCATACCTCGCTGCTTTTCACACATCTACCTCAACGATTAGAAATTGAGAATATTATGACTCCTTCCATGAAACAAGAACAATATGAATTAGTAGCCAGGCAAAGTGGAAGTTCTTTCCTTCTTGTTATGCTTCCCTGCAATCTACAAAAAACTATTTACATAAGCAAGAAGCCCAGTGTAACTGGACTCCTTTCTCTCACTGTTTATCTAATGACACTATTGTTGTAGGAACCTCATTGGCCCTACACTTTCTCATGATCTTCCCCGCTAATATATGTGTGGTGAAGCACACAACCTGATCCTCAATAGATTTTATAGCATATACGTGGGATTTCTATACTAATTAGAAATTTTCTTTCATCATCTGGGTCATCTCCTTGTCTTTTCTTTTACCCATGAATTCATCTGCATGGTCCTTTCCTTGATATGGCAGCATTGTTATTCTTCTGATGGGAATCTCATCAATCGGGATCTTCGTCCCTAGTCAAATTCAATCACCATACACCAGTGTGAGGAGTTTTTGCACACATATTGTACTAAATGGGCTTCGACCGAAGTGTGGCACATTCAACATGTTCAAAATTCCTGCTCTCCACACTCCCGCAACCCATTGTTGTGGTTCTAATCATATAACTCTGTTGTCTAGGTAGTAGACTTTCTTGTTGGAAATAATACTGAGAGGGGGGGTGAATCAGTATTATCTAGCAATTTAACAAATCTTCCTTATTTGATCTTTTGAATTATTCTTGCATATCAGTACCATAAAATAATGAGCATGAACAAAGAAAATAGACAGTCACACCAAAGAACACAAGATGTAAGGTGGAAACCCAATGTGGGAGAAAACCACCTGCTGCAATATGTCTCTATCTTCTTTCAATTTAGAAATTCTTTTACAATGATTTTGTACTGGTGCAGTCCTTTACCAGTACGCAGGCTGCAACCTGCAGAGAGCTACAACTTTCTCTCATTTTCCAGTTTCTCCTGGAAGGGAGCTACAACCCCCTACTTCTTTTCATGAAGAATCAAATTCAACAAGTATACACCAGTTACAGTCCACTACAGTTATCAGATCAGTAATCACAGAACTAACCCAGAACACCTTATGAACAGAAAAATACAGTCAACAGATCATCTTAAGACAGGGACGCAATTTTCTTTTCTGTGGCCTGCGACTGGACGCAGTTTACCTTCTGCTACTCTGCGTGTCGACGCACTGTTCCTTTAAACTGCTCTGCGTACCGGCGCACCCAACAATACTATCGCGTCGCGTCTTTTGCTTTAGAGACGCATCCAATAATACTATCGCGCCGCGTCTTTCGCTTCAGAGACGCACCTGAGCCCTTACTGTACTGCGTCTCGGCGCACTTTCCCTTCACTGAACCTGCGTCCCTTCAGATATAAAAGATATGAAGACTTCAGAACTAGCCCAAACAGTCAGATCTGCAGATCTGATCATGCGCCATAGAGATCACAGTCCATTAGAAGATTCGCCCTCATAGATCTGGACTAGATCTCACCAAAAGATATTCAACCAAAGATGATTCCAATCCAAATGAACTCCTTTGCTTTATATAGGCAAGCTCCTCCCCAAAACATGGAACAATACCACGAGCCGACACCATAGAAACACAAAAACGTCGGCTAGATACCACACAAGAAACCCCCACGTGCTTTTCTCTGTCTTGAAATGTGTGCACTGGGTGGACGCACCCCCTGATCGGCTGGCCTGCGTCCCTGGACGCGGTTCTGCATGGTATACCTGCGGGGACGCACTTTCTGAACAGATTGCCTGCGTCCTTCTTAAAAATAGAGAGCTGATCATCAAGAATAGTGATCTACCACCTGAATGGGTTGCCATCAAGGACAACACCTGAATCATAATGCCAACAATCTCCCCCTTTGGACTTGATGGCAACCTCATGATCTTCAGCTTCATTCTCCCCCTTTGACATCAAGGGCAAAGGGTATGCTCCCCCTACGCTCATGCTCCTCCAGATCTGCAAATAACCAGAAATCCACCATGAAAGAGATAGAGACATATTGCAGCTATTTCCAAGATCTCCTTCTTCATAATGCCAACAATGCATTATGTGCTCCCCCTGAGCCTATATCACCAGTAAGAAGAGGTTCAGCAATAAGATGATGCATCAACAATCCCCAGCTTTTGCCTGAGGTATTCAAAAGTGTCCCTGGGCAACGGTTTGGTGAAAATATCAGCAACTTGTTCCTTAGAAGGAACATACTCCAACTTGACCTTCTGTTCAAGTACTTGTTCCCGGAGAAAATGGTACTTGATTGGTATGTGCTTGGTTTTTGAATGCATAACCGGATTCTTTGAGATGCTGATTGCACTTGTGTTGTCACATAAGATAGGGATTGGAGGTGTACAAGTGATTTGATAATCCTGCAAAGTCTGCATCATCCAAAGGAGTTGGGTGCAACAAGATGCAGCAGCAACATATTCCGCTTTAGCTGTAGACAAGGCAATTGAACTCTGTTTCTTGCTGAACCAAGATACCAGTCTGGAACCCATAAAGAACGCACCACCACTTGTGCTTTTCCTGTCATCCACGCTTCCGGCCCAATCTGCATCTGTATAAGCATGAAGAGTGAGATCTGTATCTCTAGGATACCATAAGCCATAATTTTGAGTCCCTTGAAGATATTTGAAAATTCTCTTCACTGCTTGAAGATGAGTCTCCTTCGGATTTGCCTGAAATCTTCCAACTATTCCAACTGCATGCATGATGTCTGGTCGGGTACCTGTCAAATATAGTAAACTTCCAATCATAGATCTGTAGGTTGGTTGATGTACTGCTGCAGATTCATCATTTGTACTGAGACTACATCCTGTGACCATGGGTGTACATACTGGTTTTGCATCTTCCATGCCATATTTCTTCAAAATCTGCTTGAGATACTTGGTTTGAGATAAAAGGATTCCTCCTTCCTTTTGTTGGATTTGCAAACCAAGGAAGTATGTCAGTTCTCCTAGTAAGGACATTTCAAATTCTTTCTGCATGACCGAGGCAAAGCTTTGACTCATAGCTTCTTCATTGCTGCCAAAAATAATGTCATCTACATACACAACAAGTATTAGCAATTTGTCATTTTCAACTTTTATATACAGATTGCTATCTGCTGAACCTTTTGAAAAACCTTGTTGATGAAGATATTTGTCCAACCGGTAGTACCAAGCCCTTGGAGCTTGTTTGAGACCATAGAGAGCCTTTTTTAATCGGCATACAAGATTTGGATTATTTCCAAGAATGAACCCATCTGGCTGTTCAATGTATACTTCTTCATCCAAGTCTCCATTCAGAAAGGCTGATTTCACATCCATTTGAAATACTTTGAAGTTCTGAAAACTTGAGAGAGCAAGGAACATTCAGATGGCCTCAAGTCTTGCAACAGGAGCAAAGGTTTCTTCAAAGTCTATTCCTTCTTGCTGCGCATACCCTTTACAAACAAGTCTGGCTTTGTTTCTAATTACTTCTCCATTTTCATTCAATTTATTTTTGAAGACCCATTTTGTTCCAATAACATTCTTATCCTTTGGTCTAGGAACCAGCTCCCAAGTGTTGTTCTTTTCGATTTGCTCAAGTTCTTCATCCATTGCTTTTACCCAACATTCATCTTTGCATGCCTCTTTCACATTTTGTGGTTCAGTAGAGGAGAGTAATGCCAAATAGCTTGAAGCTTCTGCAACTGTTCTTCTAGTTTGTATACCTGCTTCTTTCTGTCCCATGATCTGAGATTCTGGATGGTTCTTCTGAACATATCTGGATGGAGTCTTTTCTTCTATTCTTGTTTGTTCTTCTGCGTCTTCGTGAGGTTCTTCTTGAGATTCTTCTTGAGGTTCTTCTTCTTCATCATTCTGTCTTTGAGGGTAGCTTTCATCTTCTTCGATGTCTTCACGATGTATTTGCCTAGGAATGTATCCCTTCTCATCAACCACTACATCAATGCTGTCAACAATTCTGCCAAGTCTTTTATTGTAGCATTTGTATGCTTTGCTATGTGGAGAATAGCCAAGAAGAATGCCTTCATCTGCTCTAGGATCAAGTTTGCCAAGCTGCTCCTCAGTATTCTTGATATAGCATTTGCTCCCAAAGATTTTGAAGTGCTTTACCGAAGGAGTTTTACCACTCCAGAGCTCATGAGGAGTTTGAGTGTTGTTCACCCGGACATTTGTCTTGTTGAGAATAATAACCGCAGCATGTGCAGCTTCACCCCAGAAAGTTGCGGGAGTTCCTGATTCATCAAGCATAGCACGAGCCATTTGTTGGATTGTTCTGTTCATTCTTTCAACAACTCCATTTTGCTGAGGAGTTCTAGCTGTAGAGAATTCTCTCCTTATCCCATGTTCATCACAGAAATCGAAAAATTCATTTGAAGTAAATTCCCCACCTCTGTCGGATCTGAGGCACTTAATTTTGTGACCTGATTCATTTTCAACCAAGGCTTTGAAGGATTTGAATTTTTCGAATGCTTCATCTTTGTGCTTCATAAGTCCTAACCAAACAAACCTGGAGAAATCGTCAATAAATAATATCAAGTATTCCTCTCCTCTAGGTGTTCTTTTCCTGAATGGTCCACATACATCTGTATGTACTAGCTCAAGAGGCATGCTAGCTGATCCTTCTTTCTCTGGAAAGTTAGTCATGGTTTGTTTTCCAAACTGACATGATCTGCATATGGTGTTGTCAGGAATTTTGATATCTGGAAGATCGCGAACTGCCTGATATTTGCATGCTTTCCTTATTTGTGAGAAGCTTAGATGTCCCAACCTTCGATGCCATAACCAGTGCTCTTCATCCTTGCTTAGATAGCATTGTTGTTGTCCTTCTTCAAATATGTATAGATTATTTGGAGTTCTTTTCCCTTTGAGAATTGTTTTACCTGTATCAAGATCATGAACAAGACATCCATTTGATCTGAATATAACCTCGGTTCTTTGATCACACATCTGGCTGACACTTAGTAGATTATGCTTCAATCCATCAACATACAAAACATTTCCAGCCTTAACATCTTCTTTTAAAGGAGCAATACCTTTTCCTTTTATAGTTGCAGGAGTATCATTTCCAAAAGAGACTTTCTTTCCCTTTTCTAAAATAGAATAAGACTCAAGTTTTTCTTTATCACCTGTCATATGCTTCGAACATCCACTGTCAATGTACCATAGATTTTCCTGTCCTTCTGCATAAAATGCTATCCCACATCTTTCTGTTTGAGGTTCCTTTATTCTCCATGTTTTGGTGCCTGAGGCTTGTTCCTTTTTCCGCTCTTGTTCCTTTCTTTCCTGAAACCTGCTTCTGCATTCAAAGTCTTCATGACCAAAATTATTGCAAATAGAACATTCAACTTCATTTTCAAGAGCCGAAAAGTTGTTATAGGTCCTTTTTGTAATCCCTGTCATACTTCTTTGTTTTTGAGCTTCCCTAGTCATGATTGTTTTATACGCAACACATTGAGCTGCTTTGTGACCAAAGTTATGGCAAGAAAAGCATTGTCCATTGAAGAAGCTTCTGCGGTTATTGAATCTACCAGCCAACTGATTGTAATTTCTATTTTCATCTATTCTTGAACCAAACTGGGAAGATTTTACCTGTGGTTGGTTGTGGCTTTTGTTCACCCTTAAGCTGGATTGCCCCTGATAGTTTCTGTTTGAAGTTTGTCCCTGCTTTACCTGATGATCTTCATTGTGCTTTTGCTCATTTCTTCTTGCTGCATCAAGAAAACTTTTTGAAGTGGATGCTTGAGAAGTTTCTCCATTATATCCCAGACCTGTCTTATTTAGTGGAGACCGCTGCACACTGATAATCTCATCCAAAGTTTCAGATCCTTTGACAAACTTGAGATTAATAGCTTTTGTTTTCTCAATTTCTTTTCTAAGACCAACAATTTCACCTTCTAATTTTTCAAGATGTTTTTCCTTTTCATCAATTTGAAATTGTAGAGTATCAATGATCATGTTCTTTTCTTCTATACATCTCTTGAGTCTAGTAATTTCATCATAAAGGTTATCCACATCTACAGCATCCTCATAATCATCATCTTCAAATGCCATTAACAACCTATATTTATTACCTTGTTCATCTTCATCACTGTTTGATAAGCCATCACTATCTTCATGGGTGTAGTAGCTTTTCTTATTTGCACTTTGTTTCTTGTTCCATCTAGCTGGTTCCTTTCCTTTATCCTTATAAGGACATTTTGCAGCATAACGACCTACTCTTCCACAAGCAAAGCATTTGAAAGGTAGCTTACCTCTGAACCTTCCAGAACCTCTTTGAAGATTTCTGACAAAATTTGATTCTTCTTCCTCTTCTTCTGGAACATGGCTTGCTTCATAGTGATCTTCTTTGCCTGATGCCTTAAAAGCAGCCTCCCTTCTGTCTGATGGACCTCCCTTTCTCATTTCATAAGCAGTTAGAATTCCATGTAGCTGAGACATAGTGAGAACACGGAGATTTTCTTTTTCTTCTATTGCAGATACTTTAGATTCAAACTTGGAGGATAATGATCTTAGAATCTTTTGAACTACTATAGACTCTTTTATTTCTTCACCCAAATTTTTCATACAATTAACAATCTCATCTACCCGAAGAAAATAATTAGCCACACTTTCATCATTATACATCTTGAGAGTCTCATATTGAATCCTGAGAGTTTGAAGTTTAGCTTGTTTTACCTGTTCATCTCCTTCATAGCTCGTGATCATTTTGTCCCATATTTCTTTTGCTGATTTGAAGTGCATTACCTTCATGAATTCTGTTTGAGATATACTTCCTAATAGAGTACTGACTGCTTTTGCATTTGTTTCATACTTCTTTTTCTCAGCTGGATCTGTAGGAGTAGCTGAAGGAAAAGCATAGCCTGTTTCTACAATGTCGCAAACTTCTGTACCAAGAGATTGAAGATATGCAGTAACTCTTACCTTCCAATAATTGAAGTTTGTCCCATCAAAAACCGGTGGCCTGATTGATGCTTCTCTCTCGTAGTTGCTCATGATGAACGATCTACCTTCAAGCGATCAAGCTTTTCTGAAGGACCTGCTCTGATACCAATTGTTGGAAATAATACTGAGAGGGGGGGTGAATCAGTATTATCTAGCAATTTAACAAATCTTCCTTATTTGATCTTTTGAATTATTCTTGCATATCAGTACCATAAAATAATGAGCATGAACAAAGAAAATAGACAGTCACACCAAAGAACACAAGATGTAAGGTGGAAACCCAATGTGGGAGAAAACCACCTGCTGCAATATGTCTCTATCTTCTTTCAATTTAGAAATTCTTTTACAATGATTTTGTACTGGTGCAGTCCTTTACCTTTACGCAGGCTGCAACCTGCAGAGAGCTACAACTTTCTCTCGTTTTCCAGTTTCTCCTGGAAGGGAGCTACAACCCCCTACTTCTTTTCATGAAGAATCAAATTCAACAAGTATACACCAGTTACAGTCCACTACAGTTATCAGATCAGTAATCACAGAACTAACCCAGAACACCTTATGAACAAAAAATACAGTCAACAGATCATCTTAAGACAGGGACGCAATTTTCTTTTCTGTGGCCTGCGACTGGACGCAGTTTACCTTCTGCTGCTCTGCGTGCCGACGCACTGTTCCTTTAAACTGCTCTGCGTACCGGCGCACCCAACAATACTATCGCGCCGCGTCTTTTGCTTCAGAGACGCATCCAATAATACTATCGCGCCGCGTCTTTCGCTTCAGAGACGCACCTGAGCCCTTACTGTACTGCGTCTCGGCGCACTTTCCCTTCACTGAACCTGCGTCCCTTCAGATATAAAAGATATGAAGACTTCAGAACTAGCCCAAACAGTCAGATCTGCAGATCTGATCATGCGCCATAGAGATCACAGTCCATTAGAAGATTCGCCCTCATAGATCTGGACTAGATCTCACCAAAATATATTCAACCAAAGATGATTCCAATCCAAATGAACTCCTTTGCTTTATATAGGCAAGCTCCTCCCCAAAACATGGAACAATACCACGAGCCGACACCATAGAAACACAAAACCGTCGGCTAGATACCACACAAGAAACCCCCACGTGCTTTTCTCTGTCTTGAAATGTGTGCACTGGGTGGACGCACCCCCTGATCGGCTGGCCTGCATCCCTGGACGCGGGTTCTGCATGGTATACCTGCGGGGACGCACTTTCTGAACAGATTGCCTGCGTCCTTCTTAAAAATAGAGAGCTGATCATCAAGAATAGTGATCTACCACCTGAATGGGTTGCCATCAAGGACAACACCTGAATCATAATGCCAACATTTCTATAGGTGCCTATTGGGCTCAAACTGCGGGTATTTTATTCTGTCATTGAAATCTTAATCTTCCATTTTTTAGTGGGGAGGTCTTCCCCAAAACTTCTTCGTCAAAAGGCACCTCCTCTGGAAATAGTGGCATACTAGTAGCAAATTTTCCTTCCATTGGCTCCCTAATAGACTTGCGCTTGGCTTTCTTGATGGCATGTATGATGGGAGCACATAAGGAATCTCCACATCCTATGTCTCGTTTCGATGAAACCAGGCTTCTTCCTCACTGTCATGGACTTGTTGTGGTCCCTCTTGTTGCATCGGTTTCTTTCCTTTTTGCATGGGATTTTTTCCTTTATCTTTTGTGTTCTTCATCCTCACTTCCTTATGCATCTTCTTTCACAGTGATGTTCTTAATTTTGTTGCAGATACCTTAGCCAGTCTCTTCTCCTTCGTCTTTTGTGGCTGCAATTGTGGTTGTGCCTATGCTTGCAGTTGTACAGGCACCTTTCTTGGTGACCTTAAGCGCGTCGGCAACATGGGTACATTCACCCTTGTGATCTTTCCTGCTTGTGACTCCATGATACCAGTTATCCCTTTCTTTATAAATATCCCAACCAATTCTTCCCAACTCCTCTCAGATGCTTCTTCACTTAGGCACAATTTCTAATCTCTTTAGGCAATAGTTTAAAATGTGGCACAGGATGCAGTTTTTATAACAATTTTGAATTCCTAGGCTCATGATTGGCTTATATTTGTCTCATTTAATGCAAGTATGGGCTAGATACAGTTAGTTGTGCTTCATAAATTATTTTCTCCTGCACCCCTGAATGGAAATTTCCTTTTAACGGTGCCCTTTTTCCTTCCAACTATCCTATTTACAGCTAACTTCATCAGATTTCCCCTTTGGCATAGCCACCTCTTCTTCATCATAGCTCCTTTGGACTTCGTCATACTCCTGAGTGTCGCGCAGTAATATTCCCTTAGCGAAGTACCTTCCTGGAGAGTAGTTTATAGTTCTGTGCCCACTTTCAACTACAGGTGGCACTAAAACTTCCTCCCCTTCACTTTTTAGTGTGAAGCTCTAGGGACATAGTCGTCCCTGTATATCTTCAATCTACTACCATTCACTCGCCCTGGAATCAACTGACCATTCAAGTTTGCGAGTTAAAAAACACCCCCATCTGAAATTTTATTGACGATATATGGCCCCAACCAATGTGTTTTGAATTTTCCCAAGAACTTCACGAACTTACTGTCATATAATAATACAAGACCCCCTTCTCAAAATATCTTCTTTTTTATATGCATGTCTTGCCAACCTTTCTCCCTTTCTTTTTTCACCGCTTGATGGAATCCTGCTATGAATCTATCTTCTTCCAAAGCTAGTATATGCGACATTATTTCCTTCATCATGTCGGGGTCTACCATATTTGTGGCAGCTGCAATTCTCAAACTTGGCACAATTTATTCCATAGGCATAACTAGTTCTTGTCCACATACCAACCTGGAAGGTTCCTTCTTAGTCAATTTCTTTCATGTTGTTATGTATACCCACAATACCGCTGGAATCCTCAAGTCCCAGTCATCTTTGTTTATGTTTCACACCTTCGTCAATGCATTCTCCATTATCTTATTGAAATCTTCCACTATCTCATTTTCCTGAGGATGATAGGGAGTGCTCTTCTGATAGTGAACCTGAAATTCCTCAGTTAGTTCTTCAATCGTCTTATTCAAAAAATGTGTACCTTGGTCGCTCATCAAGATCATCGGACAACCAAATCTAGCCAATATATATTTGAAAATGAACTCCGCAACGGTTTTTGCGCTGCAATACTTCACCAGTTTCACCTCAGCCCACCTTGTCAAAAAATCAGTCGCGATGATGATATATCTTGCACCAGTCCTTTTCCCCGACGGGTTGATAGGTCCAACAAAGTCAATTGCCCATTTATCAAAAGCTTGCAAATTCACCTACAATACTAGTGCCATTTCATCTCTTCTAGATGGCTTTCATGTCCTTTGACATACATCACATGCTTGACAAAATTCTTTTGCATCCTTATGCATTGTAGTCCACCATAACCCGACTCTCAAAATATTCTACACATTGGCTTTTCCTGCATAATGCCCACCCATGACTCCTGCATGAGCTTTGATCCCTATATTTACCTTCCTTATTTGCAATCGCTTCGTTATATCAGGCATCTCTATCTCGGGTCCATTTACTTCACAATGTCCCTTTAACTCTTTGATATCAACGTTGCGAGGATCTTCGTCCTCTTCTGCAGTGAGATTATAACATTCTATCACATTTCGTACCTGTGTAGCCCAATCAGGTTGCCAAATAACCGGAAATTCATTTTCAAAAATCTTTTTCTTAACTATATCCAGAGATGCATCTATATGTGGATAGTCATCCTCAAATATTAATGTCATCAAAAATCCATCCACCCAACTAGCAGTACCATGTTGAAGCTCGGTTTCCAGATACCAATTCTAAGGGATTGTCTCTAAGGTATAGATGAAGCCATGCACCCATTCTTTTCACAGAATTTATCCCCAAGCTACCATATAGAGTTGTATGTGGTCTCTAGGATCATTCTGGACATCATACTTGTTTGTGAACTTTGTTTCTACTTGTCCAAATCTTACCCACATCAACCTCCTACATTTTTTCCAATCTCCTATATTCTTCTTATGAGTACTCCACCATCTAGCAGGAGTAGCTAACAGTCTCTGACATTTTGGTACCTATCTTTCATAATCTTTAAAGAAAGTATTTACATCACCCAAACCATCATAGAAAGGTAAATCACATACCTCAGTTGTCATGTAGCGCACTACTTTAGTGATCCTTGCACATCACCTTCTAGACACTTCATGCAATCTATTTTGCTAGTTCTCCAATTCCTCTTCTGAATCTGAGGTGTAGGAACTATCATTCTCCCAAGTCAGCTTTCCATCTGTAGCAGGATTGATCCATTCTTCTTCCTTTGTTGTGATCTGATAGATATTATCAACATCATCCATGTTATATTCTTCTTTAACAGGCTTTGTATACCTTGGTCCTTCCGATGGATCCAATGGAACAATAACCCTCATATTATCTCTCTCGAATATCATTTTCCTTTCTTTAGATTAATTATAGACATGTTAGCAAATGCCCAATCCAATCCAAGAAACGCTGGGTAAGAATTACTATCATCTACTATCTCAATATCTTCTAAGTCAATGGTAGTGTGCACTCTGTCAATGTCAACTGTGGCATTACATAACCTTCCTAGGAGTAAGATTTTTTGTTGATTTTCCATATTTAGCTTGATAACGGACTGTTGCAGCTTCAGCTTACCCGTCGATTCCCAAGTTTTCCTCAGCAAGACATTGGCATCAGATCCCAGATCCAAGATAACCTGATACATGTCATATTCTACAATTTGCGTTGTAAGACTCATTTTTTTCCCATTCTCTTCTTGTGTCTATGCAGATTATTTACTGCATGCATCTTTCTCTGCGGTACGTCCTTATAAGAACAAGATTCTATTAGCTCTTGTAATTCCTCCACAACCTTCTGATTCCTTAATAGCTTCATGCAGGTATGTAGAAAAGACTTCAAGATATTCAAATCTACATCCTGTGTCGCAACAGGTACTATCTCGCAATTATCATTCTGAGTCTACTACGCGATATAGGTTGAGGTCCCATCATCCATAAAACTTCACCTCACCTCCATTAATGCAAGATTTTCCTTTAGGATATCAAATGCAGGAGCTTTTTCAGTGGTTTTCCTTATCCACGTAGCTTCAGCATTCTTTTTCCCTTCGGCCTTATTATTCCCATTGCATGGTTGATCTTCTCTTGGCTCAGCAGTCATCATTTAGACATTTGTTGCAAGATGCTGGTTTCTTTTCTCCTGAATCTTTACAATAAGGACAAAGCATTCTTCTATCACATGATCAAAATACTTATAGTAATTGTAGGTTTTCATGGGGTTCTGAAAATCTCTTGCGAAGTGTCCCACCTGTCCACAGTTATAACATATAGTCTAGAAACGTCCTTGACCAACTCCTCCTCCTCATCCCCATACTCGTCCTTGAAATCCTCTTGGACCAGCGTGTCGGCCTTGCTCCTTGTGTGTATGTCATTCAGCATGTAGTCTATAACTATGAGTAGTGCGCTCCATCATTAAGTCATAACTTTGGTAATTTTTCTCATCATGGCCTACTGATCTACAGAAGTTACAAAACAACTGCTTCAAGGTATGTATCTATTTCTGTAACACGTAGCGATATTCAAAGCGATGTTGACCTCGCATTCTATAGATCTCGCACCATAGACACAAGTTTATTGGATTAGGCGCTCCACTTGCAATATAATCTTTGAACACAGGGCATTGGTCCTTATAATGACCTTCTTCTTTGGATTGTGTACAACACACTTCTGTTCTGTCTGGTCTAACTTCTTTACCCTTCTTCAGATTATGCAATTCCAGGGTCAACGTAGCTAGCTGATTTTTTATCTGTTGTACTACTACGTGAGTATCTCTAACCGGTGAAGCTTCTAGATTCATTGCAATCTCCAATGCTTCAGCTTGCGTCGCAATCTTCTGCTACATCAATGGTAACCTAATATGTGGTAGTACCGCGGCTATGAACCATTGTTTATGCTGCTGTGGGGGTATCTCAAATCTCACTTGACCCATCAACACCTTGAATCATTGATCCAACTCCCACACAGATTCAGTCACTACCTGTTTAATTTGTTTCATCTATGTGATGCACTGTGACTATGACTTTGGCTTCTTGAACTCTGCTACCAATGTGTTCTTAATTTCATCAAATGTAGCATTTGTATTACTCACAGAGTATTTCATAGACCATGTCAGCGTCTCTCCCGTAGCAACATGACGAGTTGTGCCTTCTTTACATCATCATTATTAATTTGTCTCATTGTACATACTACATCAACTACGAACCAAAACTGGTTAGGGTACTCTGATATCAGTCCTTTAAAGATAGGTAGCTTAATGTCATCATCCATTCTTCTTCTCAGGGGCCTAGGTGGGGGGTGAGGGGGTGGAGGTTTAGGGGAACTATGGGGAGCGAGATGGGGTGTGGGGGGGGGTGGATGGATGGAGAATCCCAAAGACACCCTAATTCTTCTCAATTCTTGACTTCGACGTGCCTTCAAGATGGAGAGGGGAATATTGCGGGGTTGTATGGTTACTTCTTTCTTCTTCACTCTTAGGTCCTAACAGAGGGCTATAGTCAGTCTCAATATAGTTCTTTGGCTCTGTTCTATATCACTTTCCACTTCATGTAGCTCCTGGTTCCAACTTATTTCTTCTTTGCCCAAACATTAATCTGATTGCATCCGCAAAACCCCCTTTTCACACAATAACATCTTAATCTAGAGCTTCAGAGAATTTAATAAATTATCACATGGGGCTTTGAAGAATATTCTTTCAGCTTCTCTATAGGGCATGATCTCGTCAATCATGAAATCAATGATAAATCCTCCCAAAATTCTATCGATCCAGAAATCAATAACCCTTGAGATATTGTTATTGATTCTCTTGAACCGTCGTATCAAATGAAGGTTCCACTCCTTAGGTTCTTCACCTTTGAAACAAGTCTTATGCTCAACTAACTTAGACATCCACTAAAGCAATTCAATGTGGAACAAACCAAAAAAAATCTCATATTGATCTTCAAAGATATATCTTTGCAACTAAGCTTCAGTTGATAAACACAGGTTTTTGTTCTATTTTTCTGAAAATTCTCTTTCTTTCTATTCGACCCACTCCTGGAGTTGTTTCTTCGATGGATGGTAAAACATATCCCTTAAGCAGATCCCAGTCCCAGCAATGGAACCATTTGTTGATCTTAGGGGGCTTGACCCAGGTTCAGAGTGTTGTGCGCATCAAGAAAACCCTCAACTACTGGCCCTTTCGGCAATGACCTACAAGTTGATCGCAATCTCACCTGAAGCAGTTATAGGAGACTATATAACCAGGCTTTTGCAACCGAAGGGATATCGGCACAGTGGCACATGTATTTAATTCTATTCTATATTGATCTTATAACTTCGCATGCATAAGAAATTCACGTAGATGATTAAGTTAACATAATTACATTAAACCCATAAACTCTAACAGATAACAGTATATCTTATAGTTCTTCACATAATTTAGTGTAAAACATACATAATGATACTAACAACAACAAATACTGAACATAGAAAGATATATAGTTCTTCACCAAAACTTCTTCTCCAGTAATATAAATCTTCAGTACATATAAATCTTTGGCCTGTGCACCCAACTACAGGTGATCTGTGCACTCAGTTGTAGATTCTTCCAGGCCTCCGCGCACTCAGCTGTGGAGCCTTCCCCAAAATTATAAATGCAAATACATAGATTCAATTCACTTATGATGATATGACATGACATGATATGGCATCATTCGATTACAAAGTAATACATATCTTTAAATACATTTCATTTTTACAAAAACCATGGTCCACATACCATGGATCCACAAAACAAGGACTAATCCCTGATACTCGTTACAAAATAAGGGCATTGTCCCATCCCCAAAGCCCTAAAATACCATGTGATGAATATATCTTCCCCAGATCTATGTGATCTGCTCCTTTTGCGGGGTCCTTTACCCAAAACTTAGACCAAGTTGGGCCATGCCCAACATCCAAATACACTTATGTGTACTCGAAATTGTCCAACAATCCATTCTTTTAAAAATGGCAACACACGACACTCAACATATATATAATGGTACCTTGTATCCAAATTAATACACTCTAGCCAAGATACATAACAAATTAATCATAAAAGCATATGTTGCATGTATGTTGTATGCATAGAAATAAAATAAAATAAAACATATGATTTTTAGGTGCCAGTCACCATGCTGCGCCCTGCATACAAATATAAAAAACCATAAAAACATATGATGCCTCTATACAAATATAAAAAATCATATTAGTATTGGTACAAGCTAGATGGTACAACAATATAAAAAATCATATTAGTACTAGTACAAGCTAGATGGTATAACAATAGTAAGAAAAAAATATAATATAATGAGTGGGGATGGTCATATAGTTGTAAAAGAAAATTTATTTTTGGCTAGGAAATACATTCCATTGTATTCACCATAGGAAACAATCACCATTGTTTCAAGGAAGCACTAGAATCAGACCCTGGAAATTGAATACAAATGTGTTAAAACATCCTCAATTATAAAAAAAATAACATATTCAAGGAGAGGTATAAGAAAATGCATAGATGTAAATGACATATCAATATCTAAAAGAGTAGTGGAATATCTAGAATACCATTAATCAAATTTTCATTTAAATGTAAATTTTAGAATCTATCCCTTGTACATTGGCACTCATTGTAGAATGGTGCCCATATTGAAGACAAGTGGTACCCATATTGAAGACAAGATACATGTACATTTGTAGGGGGAAATTAAATAGGGGGTTTAATCTCACCCCTCAAGCCTATTTTTCAGAAACAATAACATGGAAAATGAGAAATGGACAAGTTTAAATGTAATAAATCTATTCAAATTATATACATGGTGACCTTTCTTGGTGCGTCTCCAAGTTGCCTCCATGTTGTAAACAAATGGTAGGTCATAACGAAAAATTTAAGTATAGGTAAAAATGAATATTCATTCTCATAACAAAGGATGACATCATCACAAAATGATGAAAAGAAAGATATGCTTTCAAGATACCTAAAATGATTAGTTTGGTAAATGGAGGTATATTTCAGTGTCCAAGGATAAAAGGATGAGGAAAAACCATACTTTTCTAGGATAAAAATGATTGTTCATGCATTAGAATAGTTGGAGAGCTATATGCAATCCCCAAAATAGAAAAATAAAGCCCCATTGGCTTCTTGGGATGAGTTCAAAACACTGTTGAAAAATAAGTTTTATCCCATCAACACTATCAAGAGGAACATCAGATTAAATGTAAACACTTCACCAAAGTGATAAACAAAATTTCCAAGACTAAGAAACATACCACTATGTTAAACAATAATCTAGGAGACCGACACGTAGTGATGAAACACCGAGGAGGCTTATGTGGCTACGTAAAAAAGGAACTAGCCTTCTTCGAGGTAAAGAAAAATGATGATCTCTATAAGAAGACCATTTTTATTGATGGTAGGGACAGGAAACCAGCACAAGATGGAGTAATGGGAAACACAAAAGGAATGCACCCAACAACAAAATGACATGAGCAGTCTAGGGAAAACTTCCAGTGTTACTAAGTTGAAGGATAGAAGTGAGAATCATTTCAAAAATTGTGGTATATATGAGAATTGTAAGACTAAATTCTTGAAATTTCATCCTAAAAATCAAGAGAATGCATCAAGAAAATATATCACCAATATTTAGGGACAATAATCAAAATGTGACTCCAATCCAGTTGTGAAGATGGCTTGTATGAGCATGAAGAAACCACCAACTAATGAGGATAAGTTTGAAAAACTCAGTGCTAAGAGAGAGCAATTGTTCTAAATCCATATTAAAATGAAAATTTTGAAGAAGGTCACAACATTTTTCCCAATAAAGTAAGAATATTATGATCTCATAGGCGCTAGTGAAAAATTTGGGATTTAATATCGACAAACATCCAGAATATTGTTCATTGCAATGGTTCTGCAAGATAATTATGTTCAAATTTGGCGTATCATTTTATTTCATTGATAAAGTAAGATGTGATGTAGTCACATTATATTTCTTCAAGGTATCCTTTTGCAAAACTTTTGTGGGTTAGAAATTCCATACACATGAAATGATTGAATAAATATACGTTCATTAAAGATGGAAATCCATTCCAAGTTAATGCCTATAAAGGTAAGCAAAAAAAACCTGTGGTTTCAACCAATGAAGCCAAGATATCAATCAATCCAAGAAAACAACTTGTAATAATAGTTATCAAACTTCATGATAATCAGGCTGAGAACCAAGTCTTCAATATTATTTTTCGTCCAAAGAGCGAGTTGAAACATGAAATGTGTCTTCAAATAGAGTTTTTCCTCCAGAAAGAAGTGGAGCATGGAACACCACTAACACACAAGTAAATTGAATTATTATGGAACCAAGAACATTCAAATTAAGGATTGATCTATAACAAATCTAGCAAAGAAGAAACCAGCAACATGACCCTCTCCAAATGTAGTGGAAAAATAAGCATGGTCAATAAGGCACATTAGCAACATATTGTTGTATAGTTTCACATTTATTGAAAAAAGTACTAACCTATTCCAAACTATGGAAAGTACATTAATGTTATGATAACGAATAATCCATAACATCTACAACAAAATATTTAGAACAAAAAACAAGAGTATTACCAATGGTCTCTTCTACTTTGTATAGGCAAAAACAAGGTCTTCTACTATCAATCACAATAATATAGCAAGCTTGAATGTTCAAGCTGCCACGTTATAGACTAAATTTCTCACAACCTCATCCATTTCAATAATATGCAGAGTAAAATAAAATGAAAAGATAAGAATACTAGAATCTTCCTTTATGAAGCACAATGGAGCCTTGATTCTAAAATACATTTCCATACATTCCCCCTCTTCCAACTAGCACTCCCATGTCTGCATAAGGATTGTATGTGCATCAAGGATTTATCAAATTTACATAGCATATAACCACTACTTGATCTTAAAACCGTATGATATTCATAGAAGGATGAAAGGTATCTATCATAATAAATGTGAATGCAATACATTTCATATTCTCAAACACAAGTGAAGTCTCTTCTTTGGCTGGTGTTTTTGAAGTTCAATTAGTCACAAGCTCATCCCAAATCAGTATACCTCTTCATGTTACATCTCCAATGACTGAGACATAAATAAACTTTCAGTTAGTTATAGATGTGACTGTTTCGCCAATGTTTGGGGAAAACTGGAGGAAATGAAATGTTGAGATAATTTTTTTATGGAATGTTTTATCTATACATAACTCATTATAAGGAAGATGTAGTTTCAGATGTATGCTTGAAATACATCTTAGTTGTTCTTAAATTGGAAGAAAAGATAAATTAGCTTCCAACAAAGTACATAATTTGAAGAGCCCACGACAAGTATTTAATGATATGACTCATTTTTCTTTAATGTTTTGCAAGTTATAAATAAATTGTAGTGCAAGCTACATAAATTGAAGTCATGAATTATTTTGTGTGCATCACACAATCAAGCTATTTTCCAACATTACAACCAAATTGACGTATTTTTCTAAACTTTTGATCATAAAGTATTCAACTCTTATTACTCAAAAATATTTCTGAGTCAATAGCCCAACAACCAAAGAAACATAATCATGAAAAGGATAAAGATGCCTAAGGGAAAAATAGGTTAGACCACTATGGGTTGGATTGTTCTTGAATTTTCCTTTCCTTATTCATCCATCCTTGTACATTACATTGATGAAAACTTTATTGAATCAACCCTTGAACTAGGATTACTTATAAGTTTGGGTTTATATTTGACTAAATAACTATAATTTCTTAATTTGGATCCAAACATACAAACATAAAAATAAATAAAAATCATACGTTTTGGTTTATCCCATGTTGGTCGGTAATTGATACTATTCAATTCTCTGTCTTACTCCTTGATATGGATTTAAATTACCTATGGGTAAAGGTTTACATGGATTTGTGTTATTGTTATTCCCAATATTCCATATCATTATCCATGTCTCAATACTTTGAGACAATCAACAACTAGAGGTTTCGTGACTAGAACTTGGGGTTCAAACACTTCGTAAAGTCGTCACCGGAGTATACAAGTAATAGTCAAGAAACCTATTTGGCTCCACATTAATCGAAGGCTAAAATTTTGCTACAGGAAGATTTCTTGATGGAGATGATAAAAGTGTATGTATCAAAGATAGGGATAAAGAACAAGGCCCTCCAAAACACCAAGTGGAAAGAAATCCAAACCAGAGAAAACTGATGAAAGTGATGAAAAAGGGGAAATCTAAATTTTGCACAAAATCCTTAACAACCCTTAATATCCACTAAGGATTACAATTAAATCTCTAGCAACAAGTAAGGCATTGAGGATAACTCTGAGATATTAGTTGATTTGTCCTAATCTCCAACTACCTAAATACACCAGCCCCTTTGGCAAAATTACTCCTCTTTATCAATGTGAACTTATTCCTATCTCCTTAATGTTGAGATTTTTAAGGTGGAGACACAAAAAAAGGAATGCATTGGCTGCTACTAACACCACTACTAATACTTTTGCTATTTTTTGCTACAAACAAAACCATAGAAATGAAAATGGGAAATAATTTCATATAAAACAAGTATTCATAGAAATTATGTATCATTACATAAGACATATTGCCAAACTAGTTGAGTGCACAAAGATGAATTACATGGTTAATATATTAATTAGTGTAGAAATATGGTGATAGAATTACAACTACTCAAGAAATTTAATCTAAATCAAGAGACACAATTCTACTCTACTGTTCTACAAAAATTAGTTCACAATTTAGAACATTTGCAAACATGCATCAATCACATACATAAGTACATAGATTAATCAAATGAATAGATAATGTATTACAATTTATTTCTTTCTCTAAGCTCAACCTACAATTGAATAACCTTTCTCTCTTCTCAATGAGAAGCTCTGACCTTGACTTAGTAAATTTTTTCCTTAGCTTAAGCTCCTATTTCCTTGTTCAAATCTTGAGGAATTAGGCCCCTATTTTTTAGGATTTTTCCGTCAATTGATTGCACAATTCCCAAGGTTGGATCTATGAATTCATGCAACACCTGTACACTCAAGTCTAGTCTACAACTGATGTTACATAGCCTTGAAATCTCCACCATAGTTGGGGAACTCAAATTCTCTACATGCACTAGTTATTTTTGGTTGATTGATTAGTTAACTAGATGATCACTGAGTTAGATTGTTGTCCCACTACACAACTAACCTCCAACTAGTTCTATCAATAGTTAGAACTAGTTTAATTGAATACAACTAGCAATAACTAAACCGATATGCTACAAACTAGCAATCACACATGCATAAATGAACTCCAAGCCCTCTAACTTGAATTTACTGAGCTAGATGAGTGACAAGAGTTATGTCACCTCCGTTAACTACCTCCAATTTGTATGTTGATGTGGAATTTTGAATTTTCTCAATTTGACCAAGGCAAAGTCAAATTGATACTTTCTTGCTACACTTCTCAACGCTCCCACTTAGCAAGAAAATGATTTTCAACCACTGCTATCATGCACCTGTGGAATTCAAACTTCCCTCTTGACAAAGCCTTTTTCAAGATGTCAACATCTTTTTCCTTTATCAGAATGTATTGTAGCAACATTATCCTCCTCTACACATAGTCCCTTAAATGATGATACAAGATATCTATATGCTTGGATCAATCGTGAAATACTATATTCTCAAAGAGCTTAATGTAACTCTGATTATCACCCTAGATCATGGTTGGGTCCATCTCCTGAACAAATAGTCCCACAAGTATCTTTCTCATCTAGATCACCTCACATGTTGCTTCACTTGCAACCATGTATTCAACTTTTGCTGAGTTGAGAACCAAGAACCTCTTCTTCCTGTTGTACAAGGAAATTGTTGCAAACCCAACACTAAGAATTCCACCTGATTTACTCTTTTGGTCGGATGGACTCCCTGCCCAATCTACACCTATGAAGCCACACAACTTCACTCCCTTTTCCTGTTTGTGCCATAATCCATACTGGGTAGTGCCTCTGAGGTACCATAAGGCATGTTTTGCTGCCTTCCAATACAATTTGGTCGGACTAACCATAGCTTGGCTCAGCTAGTTGATTTCATAGTCGTGTGTTCACAAGATAAATCAGTGAACCCACTAGTTTTTGATAAATGCTAGCATCAACCTCTTCACCTAAAGTGGCATTCTCCTTCCTCCAGTTTGTCGCTAGAGGTGTCTCCATGGGATTACAACTCTCCATGTGAAATTTTTGTAGTATATCAGTGGCATACCTGCCTTGAGACACAAACAATTCCCTGTAACCTTGCCATACTTCTAGCCTGAGGAAGTAGTGCATGAGACCCATGTCTTTCATATCAAACTCCCTTGCTAGGTCCTCCTTGTATATTTTCTTGTAGTTTCAACATCTCATGTAATGTACTAAAACATAAGACAAGAATCTACTCTACTCTTTAGCAAAAGCCAATGATCGATGAAAACAATAATCAGCAAGAGGAAGAACATCAATGGCACATAACACAATATTTCTTTGGGGAAAGTAATTTCTCAAAACCCCGATTATCTATATTACATTAATTATAAATAAAAGATGAAAATACAATGCTTGTTCTCACTAGAACAATCCCCGCCCAAGTATAATCAACTCTCTACTCACAAGCTAGTTGAAGTGAAACCTTAGCCTATTCTGCTGCTCTTCAAGCCCCTATTTCCTTACACAATTCCGAAGAGGATCATCCCATATTTAATTTGAAAATCCTTCTTCCAAAATTGCGCAATCCAAACTTAGGTCCATAACTAATTGCATGCATGATCTGTACAACTCGGAAAATCATAAAATTGATGGTACATTGTCCATGCACTCTATTCTCAACTAGGTCTTTCTCTAAACTGACATTCATGAGTTTCTCTTGAGTGAATCTCCATTTAGCTGGAGTATTATTGAGGATGCACCAACTCACTAGTAGACCTGTACTAGTTCCACAAATAGTTAGAACTAGTTTAACTGTTTATAACTCAATCAAACTGAGTTATTTAATTTCAACTCAAATAAACCCAATCTAGACCCCTAAAATTTAGGGATCACACTTACATTATTTTAGATAGGCTTCCAACTCAAAATTACTAATTTAACTATGTCAACTTACATTAGTTAACTATTACAAGTTTCTATGAGAAAAGAATTACAATTTAATTCACAATTTAATTCAAGTAAAAATTAAATTGGAATTTCTAGATGTTATTTTTAACATTTCTTGTTGCTATTTTCCACACCCCTCTCAAAAAGAAAGGAATTCAACTCTATCCTGATCCTGAACCTTTGGAATGTTCTGCATGCAATACTTCTCTCTTGTTAGAAAATTATATATTACAGAGCAATGGAACACATAAAATATTGCATAAATATAAACACAGAAAATGCTAAAACAAGAGAGACACAGATATATGTGGTTCACCCAGTTTCGGCTACGTCCACGGAGAAACAACCAGTCCTTCTTTTTATATTATCCAGCAAACTGAAGAGATACAACCTACAACAGATCCGCTGTAACACCATCTTCTCTCTCAATCTCCTCTCTCTTCCTCACTCAGAATACAGATCTACATAGATGCAATACAACTCCCTCATATATAGTGAGGGGTTTCCTTCTAGGGAAAAAAACCTAGGTTAAACATAACTTCTACTGTCAGATCATCCTCCTAATGAACGGCCGAAATTGACTAGAAATTACTAGACTTTTACAAGGCAACTTTACATCTATTTTTAGCTTCGGGGGACCGCTGGCCCTCGGACCCCCCAGCCGGGGGGGGGGGTCAGCCCCCTCGAACCCCCGCGAGGGGGACAAGTCCCCCCCGCACCCCCCCGCGTGGAGGGGTGTACAGTCTTCCTAGGGTATACATCCGGTTGAGACCTTTGAATACAGAAGATAATCAGGCTCCACAGCCAACAATCTCCCACTTGGAGACTGATTATAGCAACTCCACTGCTTCTTCATTTTCTAGAAAATGACTCCACTTTGGACTTAACTATTTCTCATCTTCTTCATCATACTTGAAGACCAATTGAAACTGATCAGATTCTCAGTTTCTCCCTGATTACAACTTTTCTTAACATATCTGCAGGATTCTGGCTAGTGTGTATCTTTTCTAGCTTCAACTGTCCATCTTCCAATGCTGACCATATGAAATGGTACTTGAGCTGTATATGATTAGTCTTGGAATGAAATGTAGAGTTCTTTGCGAGATGTATGGCACTCTGGCTGTCACTGTATAACCTGCCCAACTCCTGCTTCTTACCCAATTCATCCAGAAACCTTTGTAACCAAATCATTTCTTTACTAGCCTCTGTAGCAGCAACATACTCTGCTTCTGTTGTTGAAAGTTCAACAACACTTTGGATTTTTGAAACCCAACTAACAGCTATTCCACCTACAGTAAATACATATCCTGTAGTGCTCCTCCTATTATCTCTGTCACCTACCATATCTTCATCAACATATCCCTGTAGAGCAATGTTTGAACCACCAAATCATAATGCTTGATTTGTGGTACCTCTCAAATACCTGAGAATCCACTTCACCGCCATCCAATGTTCTTTTCCTGGATTGTTCATGTACCTGCTTACAACTCCCACTGCATGTGCAATATTAGGCCTTGTGTAGACCATTGCATACATTAAGCTTCCAATTGTTGATGCATATGGAACTTTAGACATATGAGCCATTTCTTCATGAGTCTTAGGAAACGCCTCCTTACTTAATTTGAAATGGCTAGCCAAAGGTATACTAACTGGTTTTGTGTTCTACATATTAAACCTTTTCAACAACTTTTCTATGTACTCACTTTGAGACAATGTTAATTTGTGATTCTTCCTATCTCTAGTTATTCTCATACCAAGGATTTGTTTTGCAGCACCCAAATCCTTCATTACAAATGAGTTTGCCAATTTCCTTTTGAGCACATTTATTTCCTGCATGTTAGAACCTGCAACAAGCATGTTATCTACATACAATAATAATATAATATAGCTACCATCATTTTGCCTTTTGAGATAAACACAATGGTGAGAGTGACATCTAGTATAACCTTGTTCAGACATAAACTTGTCAAATTTTAGATACCACTGCCCTGGAGCGCGTTTTAAGCCATACAAGCTCTTCTTCAACCTGCACACTAGTTTCTCCTTCCCTTTTACCTCATATCCTTGTGGTTGCTGCATATATATCTATTCCTCCAAATCCCGATGGAGAAAGGTTGTCTTTACATCTAATTGCTCAAGATGCAAATCTTCAGCTACTACTAGACTTAGAATAGTTCTGATTGAAGTCATTTTCACAACAGGAGAAAATATCTCATCAAAGTCTATACCGTTTTTCTATGCAAACCCTTTCACCACAAGTCTAGTTTTATACCTTTTTCTACCTCCATCTTCTTCCTTCGACTTGTAAACCCATTTATTTTGCAATGTTGTTTTACCTGCAATAAACCTGACTAAGTCCCAAGTCTGGTTATGTGCTAAGGAGTCCATCTCTTCTTTCATGGCTTGCTCCCACTTCTTCCTAGTTTCTACCTACACTGCTTCTTCATAACATTCTGGATCACCAGAATTAGTCAACAATACATAATATAATGAAGGAGAGTATCGTTCAAGGGGTCTACTTATCCTGGTAGATCTTCTAACACCACTTTCAGGTGTTTGAGGTGCTTGTTGCTGTTGTGGTTGTTGTTCTAGCTGTTGATCATTATGATTTTCCGGCACCATCACTTTTCCTATGATATCTTCAAGCACTGTGTATTCTCTGTTTTCTTTTTCCTATTTCTTTTCCTACAACTGATTCTTATACAAGACCTTTTCATTGAATATTACATCTCTGCTCCTAATGATTTTGTGATTTTCATAATCATATAAGCGATAACCAAAATCGTTAACACCATATCCAATAAAGGTACATTTCTTTGATTTTTCCTCAAGCTTTGTTCTATTTTCTTTATTAATGTGGACAAAGGCTTCACAACCAAAAGTCTTTAAAAATGAGTAGTTTACCTTTTTACCTGTCCATGCATCCTTTGGAATACCACCATCCAAGGAACTTGAAGGCCCTCTATTTATTAGATAAACATCAGTGTCTACAGCTTCCACCCAAAATTGTAAAGGCAATCCTGCATGCAATCTCATGCACCTTGCACGCTCCATGATTGTCTTGTTCATCCTTTTTGACACACCATTTTCTTGTGGTGTTCCTGGAACTGTCTTCTCTCTGCGAATTCCATTCTCTGAAAAGTACCTATCAAACTCTTTGCTCCAATATTCACCTCCATTATCTAATCTGAGACACTTCAACCTTTTCCCTATCTCATTTTCAACCAAGGCTTTCCATTTCTTGAAAGTATCAAATACATCAGATTTATTTCGAATACAATAAATCCAGGTTTTTCTGGTTGCATCATCAATAAAAGTAACATAATAACGAGAGCCACCAAGAGATGATACCTGAGCAGGTCCCCATACATCTATATGCACAAGCTCTAATTTTTTGCTCTTCTTTTCTTTCCCAACTCTAAGGAATCTGACTCTCTTCTATTTTCCATAAACACAATTTTCACAGATTTTAAATCAACATGCTTCAAACCTGGCAACAAATTTCTTGAGTGAAGAATCTGCATCCCCTTCTGAATCATGTTCCCGAGCCTATGATGCCACAATGTCGTATCTTCTCTTGTAGAGGTTAAAGAATTAACAGAATTAGAAATACCATTGCATAAATACAATGTACCAACCTTTACTCCTTTCGCTATTACGAAGGATCCTTTAGTGACCTTCCAGGTTTTATCTGTGAAAGTACTTACACAACCTTCACCTACCAACTGCCCTATTGAAATCAAATTTTTCTTCAGATTTGGAACATGCCTTACCTCCTTCAATAGCCATTGATTTCCATTTTGTTGTTTTATGAAAATTGTACCCATCCCAACGATTTTACAAGGTTTATCATCATCCAATTGAACCTGTCCAAAATCTCCTTAAACATAATCATGAAAATTTTTCTTATCAGGTGTGGCATGGAATGAGGCCCCTAAATCTACCACCCAGGCATCAATAATATTTTCTAATGAAAGAATCAAAGCATCTTGCAACACATCACCTGTTACATTCGCTTCATGGTTAGTTTCTTGTTGTGCGTCTCCTTCTTTTCCCTTATGAGACTTGCAATATTTCTTCAGATGTCCTTTCTTCCCGCATTTCCAGCACACTATCCCTGATCTGGACTTGGATCTGCCTTTTCTTGACTTACTGCGATATCCTGGGCTCTTTCCTCCTTCCATTTTTCTTCCCCTAGTCTCTACAGTCAAAGCATTGCCTGATGTCTCACCGGAGCTTTTCCATCACATTTCCTCGCTAAGGATTGCGCCAACAACATCATCAAACTTTAAAGTACTAGATCCAGAGATAGAGTTACTAATGGCCATAACTAAGACATTCAAACTTTCTAGCAATGAGCACAGAAATAACAGGGCCCTAACTTCATCATCAAAATTTACCCCTACAGAACTTAACTGACTTGTAACTATATTAAAATCATTTAAATGGTCTGCAACAGATCCACCTTCTGACATCTTCATATTAAATAAACGCTTCATAAGAAATACGTTATTTGAGGTCAAGGGTTTTTCATATAGTTTGGCCAATGCCGACATTAAACTTTCTATTGTCCTTTCCTTTGAAATATTAAACGCTACCGATGCCGCTAGGCACAGCCGTATTGTTCCAAGTGCCTTTCTGTCGAGAATATCCCATTCTGTGTCTATCATACTCATCGGCTTCTTTTTCTTTCCGCTCAATGGTAGGTACAAATCTCTCTAATACAAATAATCTTCCATCTGCATCTTCCACAGCTAGTAGTTTTGGCCATTGAATTTTTCGACCCTAAACCTACCATCTTCCGCCATTGCTCCCACTCGAACCAAGAACCCTTCTCTCCTGCGAGTTTATCAACCAAATAGACCTTCGGCTCTGATACCAGTTGTTAGAAAATTATATATTACAGAGAAATGGAACACATAAAATATTGCAGAAATATAAACACAGAAAACGCATAAAACAAGAGAGACACAGATATACGTGGTTCACCCAGTTTGGGCTACATCCATAGAGAAACAGCCACTCCTTCTTTTTATATTATCCAACAAACTAAAGAGATACAACCTACAGCAAATTCGTTGTAACACGCTCCTCGCTCTCAATCGCCTCTCTCTTCCTCACTCAGAATACAGATCTACATAGACACAATACAATTCCCTCATATATAGTGAGGGGTTGCCTTCTAGGGCAAAAAACCCTAGATTAAACATAACTTCTACCATCATATCATCCGCCTAATGAACGACCCAGATTGACTAGAAATTACTAGACTTTTACAAGGAAATTTTACATCTATTTTTAGCTTCGAGGGCACTGCCCTCGAACCCCCGCCGGGGGACCGTTGGCCCCCAGACCCCCCAGCCTAGGGAGATCGGCCCCCCGCACCCCCCCCCCCCCCCGCGTGGAGGGGTGTACAGTCTTCCTGTGGTATACATCCAGCTGAGACCTTTGAATACAGAAGATAATCAAGCTCCAAAACTGACATCTCTAGTGTTGTTGCTACAATAACTCCTAAAACTAAAAAAAAATCCAACCTGAATCAGTATGATGCATTTTTCACCAAAGTATCTGATTTTTATTGTCTATGTCGACTGAAAACTCTGCACTTCTTCTGACTTTGCCTTTATGCAATGTTGTCAACTCTTCCCTATGCTCTTTAGTATCTGACTACTCTAGCTTTTGTCACTTTGTTCTCTCACTGCATCAACTGCTATTGATTCCTCCTGCTACTATGTATTTTGGGCTCTCATAGCAAGTTATGATTCATTAGATAAAACCTCTCAATGGACCTTGCCCAATTTGATCCCTCTTGGACTATCACTTCACATCACCCCACCTCTCACCTAGAGGTATGGCTGCATGTGCTCCCTTTGCCCACCTGGCTCGAAATTCCCCTACTGGAGGTCTTTGCATGAGTGGATGCCTCCACTCGGTACCTGTTCCAATTCCTATGAAAGGTACCTATACCAATCCCAATAGCTCTATACCTCTCGTAATCTCCAAACTCTATGCTCTGCTTGAGGTATTTTTGCTTAAAATCACTCAATATATCTATGTTCCCCGTCATATGGAACGAGGCATCGTTGTCAAGATACCACACGCCTCCCATCCTAGTTCTATCCATGCATGAAATGAGAGTGAAATCAAGTTCGAATTGTGAAACTAGAGCTTCACCTCTGCAGCTATTGCAGGCTCCTTCTTACTTGATTTCTTTTGTGGGCAATTCGTGGCATAGTGCTCGTGCTTGTGACAGTGAAAACACTTGAATTTTGACTTGTCCATCTTCTTTTCACCCACCTCACCTTGGCACTTCTTTCCCTTGGCCTTATTTTCCTTACTTGTTAAGGAAAAGTCCCTTTCCACTTCTTTGGAAGAGGTCCCATCTTTGTTGTTCCATCGAAACTCCTCTTGTACCAAATCCAACTACATTCGTTCCCAAACTAGAAACTTCTCCCTACCATTGAGAGAGTCCTAATAACTATGTCAACTCTTGGGAAGTCCTAGAACAACTAGGCTCACCATATCATCCTCGAAAACAGTGATTCCAACACTTCCAAGCTCATCTCGAGAATGGGTGAACTTGGTAAAGAAATTTGGAATTGAGTTGCCCACCTCCATATTGATTTTTCGAAGTTTGTCCTTCAGTGCCAACTTTCTATGGTCACTTTTGTTTTGAGACAGGTCTGTTAATGCTTTCCAAATAGAATACGAAGTTTCCTTACCATGGAGACTCAAGGAAATGTGGTCTCCAACTCCCTCAAGGATAATTTGCCTCGCCCTTGCCACACACTTCTTCCATTCATCCAGATCTTTGGGATCTGATGTTGGAGGCTTAGGAATGCCTTGATCAATGAATTCCTTGAGGCCATTATCTTCCAGTACTGCCTCCATCATGTCCTTCCGGGCTATGTAATTCGAGTTGCCATCTAAGGCATACTCGAGTCCCAAACCATGGAGAGCCATTTTCTGTCCCTAAAATGTGAACTGTAAATTTGAATTTCACCTGTAACCCCAAACTTGAAAACTCCTCTATTATATTGCCTTCAACTCCGATACCATGTAGATTTTTCTATAGATTCAAGAGCTCATGTAATGTACTAAAACACAAGACAATAATCTACTCTACTCTTCAGCGGAAGCCAATGATTGATGAAAACAATAATCAACAAGAGGAAGAACATTATGGCACATAACACAATATTTCTCTGGGAGAAGTAACTGCTAAAAACCTCGACTATCTATATTGCTTAATCAGAAATCCAAGATGAAAATATAATGCTTGTTCTCACTAGAACAATCCCCGCACAAGTATAATCAACTCTCTGCTCACAAGCTATCTCAAGCCAAACCTTAGCATATTCTGCTTCTCTCCAAGCCCCTATTTCTTTGCATAACTCGTAAGAGGATCAACCCATATTTAATTGGGAAATCCTTCTTCCAAAACTGCGCAATCCAAACTTAGGTCCATAATTGATTGCATGCATGATTTGTACAACTCGGAAAATCATACAACTGATAGTACATTGTCCCTGCACTGTAGTCTCAACTGGGTCTTTCTTTGAACGTACATGCATGACTTTCTCTTGAGTGAATCTCCAGTTACCTCGAGTAGCACCGAGGATGCATCAATGCACAAACTCACTACTAGACCTCTACTAGTTCCACAAATAGTTAGAACTAGTTTGACTGTCTATAACTTAGTCAAAATGAGTTATCTAATTACAACTCAAATAAATTTAATCTGGACCCCTAAAACTTAGTGATCACACTTACATGACTTCAGATAGACTTGCAACTCGAAATTGCTAAGTTAACTAAGTCAACTTAACTTAGTTAACTATTACAAGTTTCTATGAGAAAATAATTACAATTTAATTCTAGAGCAAATTAAATTAGAATTTCTAGATGTTATTTTTAACATTTCTTGTTGTTATTTTCAACATTCCTTGCAAGAGATGATCAGTTGCGCATCACCTGTCAATATTAAATCATCAAAATATAAAACAATGATAAACAATTTAGCTTCTACTAAAATATGATAGAGGTTCACATCCGCTTCACTTTTGGTGAAGCCAGGTCCAGTGAGATAACTTTCGATCCAAGTGTACCAAGCTCAAGGTTCCTGTTTGAGATCGTACAATGCTCACCAGAGTCTACACACATGATACTCCTAATCAAATGTCTCAAAACCTTTTGGTTTCTCTAAGTACACTTCCTCCTCAATAACACCATTGAGAAATGTTGTTTCACATCCATCTAGTGAATCTTCCACCCCATATGTGCAACAAGTGCAAGAATTGATCTAATGGACATATACCTTGCTACAGGAGCAAAGGTTTCCTCATAGTCAATTACCTCAACTTGAGAGAATACTTTAGACACAAATTTGACCTTATACTTCTCTATGCTTTCGTTTGCTACATGCTTAACCTTGAAGATCCATCTTGAACCCACAACTAATTTATCTGTCATTCTTGGGACCACTTCCCATAAATTGTTCTTCATGATGGATTCATATTCTTCCACCATTACATCAACCCAAACTAGTTGCTCAACTTATTCCTCAAAATAGGATGGCTCAGTCTCTACAATCTCAGTAATTAGATCCATGTAGCTAGTGTACCTCTCAGGTGACCTCCTTTTCCTGTGCAAATTTGAAGGAGCTCCCACATTCTCCCTCACATCCTACACCAATCTATCTACTTCATTGGTTCATTTTCTACTTTCTCCGAATGGTTCTTCTTGAGTGGATGTATCCACTATACTTTCTCACTAATCCTCCATTTGTATTTGTTCCACAAATTCCTAAGGTTCCTCCTTGGGAGCTAAGAGATCCTCTTCTGGTTGGATCTGAAGCTCCCTCTCAAGAGAGCATCTAATTGCTTTTTGCTCATCAAAATTTACATCCTTTCATACAACTATCATTCTGAGTGAAGGTAAGTACACTCGGTAGTTGTATGGAGTTTCAATGTAACCCACAAAAACTCACAATTGAGTTTTCAACTCAAGTTTCTTCCTCGAATCTTTAGAGACATGGAAGTAAACATCGGTTCCAAAAATTATGAAATGAAACACATCCAACTTTCTCACTGAGAAATCCTCCTCTGGTGTAATCATATCAATAATTCGATGAGGACTCTGGTTCTGTAAGTAGATTGTTGTGTTAGATGCCTCTACCCACAAATGCAATGGCAGGCCTTGGTCATGTAGCATAGCTCTCGCAACTCCCACAATGCTTTGGTTCTTCCTCTCAGCTACCCAATTTTGCTATGGCTTGTGGGGAGCTATATGTTCTCTTCAAATTCCTTCTTTGGAACACAAGTTCTTGAAGTCATTTGAAACACACTCACCTCCATTGTTGCTCCTGAGAGCCTTCACCTTCTTGTTGGTCTCTATCTCAACTACTGCCTTGAATTCTACAAACTTTGAGAATTTCTCATCCTTCTTCTACATGAGGAAGATCCAACACTTCAGAAATCATCAATAAAAATAACATAGTACTTATGTCTGGCAGTGGAGTCTATCGAGAAGGGTCCACAAGCATCATATTGGAATCTCTCCAAAAATACATGTGCTTTTTTGTCTTGATTATGGAATGTGGATTTCACATACTTCCCAAGGTAAAACCCTTGCAGACATCTTGCTGCTCAAGTGATCCTTTACGGAGGCCAGTGGTTATTTGTTGCATAATTTTTAAGGCATGATGATGCAAATTTCCCAATCTCCTGTGCCAGAGCTCACTGACATCGTGACCTTGCAATTTCTCTGCCTTACTGATTAATGCAGCATAATCTTCCACATCAATTTTATACAAGTTCTTCACATTAACCCCAATCTGCTTCACTGGTCGCGGTCTTCCAAAATTTCTACAAAGATGGGGTTCCTCTTTAGGCCTAGAGCAAACATGACATCTTTGAGGCGAAGAGGGGATCTTGACTCCCTCTTAAAGGTTATTGTACCAATCCTGGTAGCATTGTACCTTTTGTCATCCCAAAGCTCAATATGCATCTAGATATATTTCTCCTCCACGTCACTGAAAAAATATCTACACCCTGTCATGTGGAATGAGGCACCTGAGTCCAACTACCACACACTCCCCATCACAATGCTCGCCATGCATTAGATAAGGGTGAATTCTAGTTCAAACTGTGAAGCCAATGCTTCACCTGTTGCTCCACCTAAGTTCTTCCTGCCATAATTTTTGTGCAGAATTTGTAGCATAATACCTGAATTCATGACAATTGAAGCATCTTATTTTTTAAAAGTCTTTCTTCTTGCCCCCTTGGCTAGAATATGGTCTGGTTTGAGATTTCTTCCCTTTTTCCTTATTTCCCTTTCCAACCAATGCAAAATTTTCTTCATTCTCTCCCTTGGATGAAGTTCCATCTCTGGTATTTGGCCTGATTTCTTCTTGTACCAAATTAGACCATAAGTGTTCCCAATTCAGTAATTTCTCCCTCCCATTCACTGAGTCTTGGTAGTTATGATAGCTTTTGGGAAGTCCTAGAAGAGTTAGGCTCACTAGGTCATATTCTGCAACATTGGCACCAACCCCTCCAAGCTCAATCTGAACTTGTGTAAACTTGGTGAGATATTGCGGAATAGTATCATTCTTCTGAATCTTGATGTTTCAAAGTTTGTCTTTGAGGGATAGTTTCCTATGGTCACGACCAGTCCCTAATAGCTCTTCCAGCGCCTTCCACATTGTGAAAGGATTTTATTTTCCATGGACATTTGAGACAAAGTGGCCTCACACTCCCTCCAAGTTTATTCTCCTCACCTTTGCTACATCTTTCTTCCATTGGGCTAGGTTCTGGGAATCAGTTGATCCTGGTTGTGGAATGCTGGTCTTGACATATTCTAGCAATCCATTTTCATCAAGCATTGCCTTCATGTGATCCTTCCAGGAAATGAAATTTTAGCTGCCTTGCAAGGCATGCTCTAGTCTTAGTCCATTGATGGTCATTCTCCCAACTCTGAAGAAATCCTACTACACTGAAGTTGCAAATTTGAACCTCCTAAGAAAGAACTTTGATATTCTTGTTCTAATGTGAATTATGCTCTAATGCCATGTATAAATATGGTGATAGAATTTCAACTACTCAATAAATTTAGTCTAAATCAAACGACACAATTCTACTCTATTATTATGTGAAAATTAATTCACAATTTAGAAGAACATTCGCAAACATGCATCTATCACATACACAATTACACATATTTGTCTAGGGGAAACCAACTAATAAAAAACCCTTAAGCCTTCTTGCATTATTCTGATGAAAATAGAATGTATTACAATTGCTTTCTCGCTCTGAGCTCAACCTGCAAGTGAATAACCTTTCTCTCTGCTCAATGAGAAGCGTTGACCCAGAGTTACTCAATTTCTGCCTCATCTTGAGCCCCTATTTCCTTGCCCAAATCATGAGGAATTAGGACCCTGTTTTTTAGGAATTTTCCTCCAACTGATTGTGTAATTACCAAGGTGGGATCTCTAACTACATGCAACACCTGTACACTCAAGACTAGTCTGCAACTGATGTTACACTACCTTGGAATCTCCACCACAACTGGAGAACCCAAATTCTTTGCATGCACTAGCTATTTTTGGTTGATTAATCAGTTAACTGGATGATCACTTAGTTAGACTATTGTCCCACTACACAACTAACCTCCAGTTAGTTCTATCAACAGTTAGAACTAGTTTAACTCAACACAAATGGAAATAACTAAATCGAATTACTACAAATTAGAAATCACACATGCATAATTGAAATCCAAGCCCTCTAACTCGAATTGACTGAGCTAACTGAGTGACAAGAGCCATGTCACCTCAGTTAACTACCTCCAAGTTGTTTGCTGATGTGGAAATTCAAATTTTCTCAATTTTACTAAGGCAAAGTCAAATTCACGCTACACTTATCAACAATTAGACAATCAAGATTTCTAAGGGAAAGACAATGAAAGTCAAACATGAGCTTTAACAATTTAGGTTAGCCATGGTTAATGGAATTATAGAAATAACAAGGCATAATACAACATGTTAGAAAGACATAATTCTATAAATCCTTTTTCCAATTAGCTTTATCAATTATTCCTAAGTTTGTACGCTACCCCATAGCACCAATAACAAATTGTGAAATGGCTAAAGTGCACTTGGAAAACTTTGACAAATCAAAGGCTAAAGGGCACTTGGAAGGCTTTGAAAAATCTGGTAAAATTTCCAATACTCAAGTTAATAGCTTCACATGATGTTTGATTAATGAAGTTTGTGCCATATTGAATACTCATTTTTGTAAGGAATTGGAAGAGTGTAGATGTTGGAAAGGCAATTTCGAAACACAAATTAGTAAAATTTTCTCTTTTCCGAACCATGTCCTAATACTCGTCTCCTTCAAAAATTAAGTTACATTCATTTGTTGCACTTCCCACACTCATCGTGTTCCTCATTTTGAATCTCGGTCTTTTTTCTTTAAATTCAACTAGATGAAATCAAGTTTGATTTTCTTTCAAGCTAACAATATCAAACATAATTGCTTTCCTGCTTCCATCCCTCTTTTGTTTAACCACTAATAACAATATATGAAATCAAAACCTCTTGATTTCAAGGATTCTATGTTACTATTATGGATTACAATGTCTCTTGCATAGCTTATCGAAATGGATTTTTTTTTTTTTTTTTTGCAAAAAGATTCGATAATATTTTTGTTTATATATACTTTTTAATGTCCTTTAAACCTACCTAGTCTCTAGGATCATCTCTTGTTTTAGAATCAAAATTTGAAATAAATTTAATTATAGATTCATTAAAATATGTTGGGGTTCCATATCTGGTTTTTTTAGTTGAACAACTTCACCTTGTCAAAACTAGGGAGATATTGTTGTACTTTCTCCCAATTCACATTAAATGATTAAGAACTAGGTAACTAACATATATATTATGATTAGTTGTGAAGAAATATAATAGTCTAGATTTGAAGTGTGGGGTCCCTATCTAATGTGAAGGTATGTTTAGAATTGAAGAAGTAAATTGTTGACTTTATTCATATTAACTAAAGGAGCTTAGAAATTTATTCTTTGACAAGTAAATTTTATGCACGTCTTCTTCGGAAAGTTGTTTTCAACATTTCTTTTTTTGAAAAAATTATTATACATAGAAAATACGTTCATCAGCAAATCAAAAAGCAAAGAAGAAGGCCATTAATAATGGATTTTATGTCCTCCTTATCAATGCTACTAAACTGAAAATAAAATCAAAACATTGCTCCTTCATGGAAAGACTTGGAATTCTTTCTCAGCAAAGAACATTTAGCCAACAATTGTCTATGTACATCATTCTTCCACATAGTACAGAAAGCACGCAAATAATTCACGTCATTATAAAAAAATACCTACATTGGATCTTCTAGAGGGTATACAAAGAAAATATCCTTATATGCCATCAAATACCAATGAAATATGAGTGAACCAAATAGATGCAATCACCAAGTAGATTTTCCTAGCAATGAATATTTCCTCAGAGAACTGAATACATATTGAACATACCCTTAACCATTCTTTAAGGATTTTGGAAAATCTTGCCACTGTTGACTTTCTCTCCCACTATAGATGGAATGTTGTGCTAGAGACGATGAGGATGGGTGTTCTCATGATCACTTGGCCACTCTTCACAGAGCAACACTCCAACCCTAAATCTGCTGTCAATGAGATCCAGATCTACCGAACCCTAAAATTGGGGTTTTTAAACCATATTCAAGATTCCAAAAAACTCAAGAAAACCCTTCATTCCCCATGACAAAGGGAGCCAGTCGACAAGATCCAAATATGCCAAATCCTCAAATTATGTTTTTTTAAACTAGATTCAAGCTTCCAAACAACTCAGAAAAGCCATCATTCCCTGTGAAAAAGGGGGCTTTGAAGTAATAATTTCAAGAGTGAAAGGGATAAGCAAGCGGGCTCGCCCCAAAATGGGTGAGGGATTCCCCACAATCTAGACTTTTCCTTTCCCATGGGTATTCTTTATTTGGGTATGCTAGATGTGGCTACCCTTGTCTCTATTGGTCGTCGTCACTACCCCTATCTCTACCAGTCATTGTTGTTGCCCCTGTCTTTGCTAGTAGCTACCTTTACTACTACCATGCTGCTATAGACTATGATGTTGTCTATTGATTTAGGTATGGGTATGGATCAAAGATGGAAGGGATACCATAGGGTCTTTATTGTTGGGTATCAGTCACAATTTGGAAGATAAAGATTTCCAACGGCTTTGTGAAAGGAAGGAGACCATGGAGCCTCGTGAAAGGAAGGAAAACAAGCAACGCATGGTGTAACAAATCCTTTTATGCCCTGAAATTTCAACACGGTTGTTATAGACATTTTTGTGCCTAACAGCTCTAAGCATGAAATGTCCATAAACCAAGGGATCCTAAGTCCCTAAAGGTGTTGTTCCAGCTCCTAAAGAAACAAGGTCAACAAATTACAGCTTCTCCCAGAATTTCTCCACCAAAAACTGCTCAAAACTAGTCAAATCAGGATCATTTCAGCTGCTCCACTAGCTAGTTGCGTTGCAAAGCACCCAAATACACTGGCTAGGTGCGTTGCAACGCACTTGAATGCACTACTAGGGTGCGTTGAGCGGGAAATGACAAGTGGCAGAGTCATTCCACGAGGTGGAGAGACAATGGAAGCTTCCAGGATCTTCTCCAATGAAACTTGCCTCACTGAATTCGACCAGTGATGAGTAAGAGGCTCTCACTCTCCAAGTGGAAGCAAGAACTGACAGAGAGAGGCCACTAATCAATTCATGAGCTGACTCATCCTCTTTGCATACATCTATATATGGATCCCTTACCAAGAGATCCAGAGGCTGGAATTTTGTACATTGCAGAGAATTGTTGTTGGTTTTCAGATAGATATCAGAGTATTGGGTGATTTATGCTTTGTTGGAGGTGAAGAGGGGATTCTATGCTGGGAGGTTGATGCTGGATCAGGAATCATCGGTTGTAACTCCTCCTGGATCTTCTTGTTTTATCAATAAAACTATTTGAGTTTCTCCTACATGCTTGTATATCATTGATGTTTGTTATATTTGTATGTTTAGCTTAAATATGATCCTAAGCTATTTATGAACATAAATCCATGTCTTTGTGTAGTTTCTCTCTTATGTGATCTTACAGGAACTTGGTGAAGCTGGGCAAGTAAGGGAGCAGGTAGCTGGAAGCTGTCAAAGAGGAGAGAGATTGGATCAAAGGACTAGCGCAAGACACAGGTTGGTTCATCCTATTCCTCTTTGTTTATAGTTCATAAAGGAGAATACAAGAGTATTTTTCCCTGTTTGTTTCTGAGGTCACTATCACACCTCAGTGGGATAGGGTCGTTCTGAATAGACACTTTTCCCGTTAACAAAATGGCGACCATACTGGGGATCGTGTCTAGTTAGTTTGTTTGTGTTTCTCTTGTTGTTTGTTTCATAAACTTAGAAGTAGCGAATCGAACTGCATTTGCCATTAACAAATGCAAAGTAGACATCTGATGCTTCAATCCATTCACTGGATCTGTTTATGATTTGAACAGTTGGTTCACAAATGATCTGATTACCCTTTGTGATAGCTCTTAAACCTCTTTTAAATCAACCCTCTGATTGTGCATTAATGATTGCTTTTACTCGGCCAAAAACCATAGATTAAACTGCAAACCGTGACCCAGAACCCGGATAGAATTCTCGTTTCTGCCCCAGCGCAGGTGCTGTGAAGAGTTCCTGCATTTCAGCGCAGTTCCCGAGAGGGCAACCTGCGTTGCAATCCAGTTTCTCTGTGTACCAGGTGCGTTGATCAGCTTAGCCCTGTGCAACTGAGGTTCTTTGCTCATTTTTTCCAGTTTTGCCTCTGATTTTTGCAGCCTGTGATTAGTGTGTGTGTCTGTTTAAAATCCCCTTTTCTTTACCTTAATTCCGCCTCAGTTGTATAAAAGAAACTGTATTTGTTTCTGTGTGTTTGTTGCGTCATTTACAGTTTCCCATTGCAAAAGTAGAATAGCCATACTGTCGTCCTTTGATTTAGATCTGTCATAAGTGTCAATTTTGATCTTAGGAGAAAGTTTATTTGCTGTTGACAGTTGATTATGCTTTTACTTTTGCCTTTGGCTTGAATTTGTGAATTTCGAGTGTCAAAACAAGTGTTTACTTCAAAATCATAAAGTGTCGTAATCGTCTCTACCTTTTGATTTCGAAAAGAAGCTTGTTTGTGTTTTTCACTTGAAAACGAATTCAAATTTGTACAACAACTTTCTTTTTAGGCATCAATATTAAGAAAGTGAAAAAAAAATACATGCACATGTGCATTTTCATATTGACAGTATGTTTGGATTGATTTAGGAAAAGTGCATTTACAGTGTGCTCTTTGCTCTTTGAGAAAAGATTGTGTCTTTCTTTTCCCCTTGTAGCTAGGATTTTCATTGCTGAAAAGAGATAAAAGCTTGCTTATCATCTTTAGATTGCATTTTAGGAATTACATCTACATCTCGTGGTGAACCCAAAAGGAAAACTTCATAAGAAAGATCAACCTAAAATAAATTGAATGAACTTAACAATGCTTTGTAACTTAACGCACAACATCTAGAGGTCTAGGCTAGAGACGTATTCCGGCGTCGTAAAGCCTGGTAACTGTTGTCCTCACTGATGGTTGGGTGATTCCTCCACTTTGAGACGATAAGTGCCAGTACGGACTTGTGCTCCCACGTACCGTCAAGTATATATTGGGAGACCCCTATAGGCATTAAACCTTTATCCATAGGAAGCCATGTCGGCCGCCCTACTGATCGAAATGCACCGAACACAGCATTCGGGAAGATTGACTGTCGTACCGTAAAAAGTATTCTGCAGTTTTGCGATTGGTTTGGTACTCCCTCTACCTAGACCTCCAGAGCAGTCCCTTTCGTTCCTTTTCAGACTCCTTAACGGAAAAGGTCCATCTGAGCACTTGTCACTTCAGGCTCATTAAAAATCGAAGGAGACTAGAGTCATCTTTTGTTTTTTCTCGACTCTTTAAAACTGAAAAAACAAGTTGTGTCAAAGAGTGTTAAAATTTATTTTAAGCGAAATATTCATCCCCTTTTCCTACGTTGATCTTTGGGTTGAGAAAATGGAGCCTACCAACCAAGGAATTCCCCTTGGTGGAAATCCTAGTCCCTTCTCCTCTTGGGGAGATGTTGGTGCACCCCATATGGCCACATTGTCGCTTCCAGGACTGACAATTGGCTTGCCAGTATGGCTCTTCTCAACCAATGTCGTTCAGAACACCACTATTCCTGAACAATTGAATCAACAATTAGACGAGTCCAGAGTTACCCACCAGCCTTCTACTTCCTCTAATTCTTCCTCTCCTCCTTCCTCTTCGCTTGACGGGACTGGTAAAGCTAAAAGCCAAGTTCCTAAGGAGAAGAAGGAAAAGAAGAAGAAATAGAAAAAGAAGAAGGAGCCAAAGGCGAATGGGGGAAAACGAGTGTCGTCTAACGAAAATCCACACACAGCACCGACCAGGCCTAAATCGCCATGTGTCATTTGCAAAGGAGACCACTTTCACAGAGATTGTCCTTGCATCCCCCGGATACTAAGGGACTGGTCTCCTCGTTTGCACAATCCGGTGTCATCAACCTCTGGTGATCATGTTGAAAGCACACCGTCAACTAGTGAAAGTGAAGCCCCAGGACAAAAAGGGAAAGCTAGATTTCCCTGTAAACTGTGTGAAGGCAACCATGCCCTCCACCATTGTCCCTTCTTAGACGAAGCTAAAAGAGTTTTGGATGATCGTCCGGTTTCACCGTTACGACTCCCTCCTGGATATAAAAAACTCTTGCCGAGTCCGTCACTAGTTGAGAACCCATCTGGCTCGCTCAGGTGGTCGGCTGAAGCGCCTATCATTGAAGATAAACCAACTGAATCCATACCAGACGAAATTCAAAAGGTCGAGGCGGCAGTTGACCCGGTCTTGCCTTCAGAGGTTCTATCTTCGGATGATACAGTCACTGAAGAGAACAAGGATGACACCGTCCAAATTCTCTTCATCAACACAGACTTCGACAAACATGGGGGCAATCTACCCGTTCCTTTACTGCAGGAAGGAAGTTCGTCAGAGCCATACCCGGCCGTCTACTCGGTCCCACCTCCAAGCAACCTAGTTGTCTCCTTCGACTGCAATCAACTAGGCAGACCCCGCCTACCAGCAAGCATACCATTCCAAATTATCGTTCAAATATATAGAATGGTCATGGCTGGTACCATCATAGATGAGGGGGCTTCTGTGAGTATCCTTTCCTCTACTGCTTGGAAAGCGCTTAGTTCGCCATCGCTTTTGCCTGAGATGAGAAATCTGACAAGCTTTGATAAAGGAACCAGTCGACCTTTAGGGATCCTTCGATGTGCCCATAACATTGAGAGGGAAGACAGCTCGCATGAACGTCATGGTAGTTCAAGGACCCTTGGATTATAACCTACTCCTTGGACGAGACTATATTTATTGCATGGGAGCCATTGTCTCCTCACTCTTTAGAGTAATGTGTTTTCCGCACGAAGGAAGAGTGGTCAAGCTCGTGGACCAGCTTTCATTTCCCGGATCACGCATAGCAAATAGTCATATACCGTCCCTAAATGGTCTCTTCACGCAAGAAATGTCTCAACCCCCAGTCCGTCCTCCCGATGAGCGCGAGTAATTTGGAGGGATATGACTGAAACCCAGGGGGCATGCATCCTGGTCTGCTTCGGCAGGAAAACTTCGGGTATAGAGTAGGTTTCCGTGGGAGAATATGACTAGTCTGTACCCCGTCCGTCAGTGAAAGAGGGGTTATTCTAGAATAAGATTCTCTTGTCAAAGTTATGTGAGTTGGCGGGCATCGTCACTCACCTTTGTTTATTTCGAGCAAAATCGCCGAAGAGGTGTTTTGTTTACACCGTAAATAGAACAATCTTTGGGTAACCTGTAAGAGGTAGGCCTCTCCTGATAGAACAAATGTTTTGTCTACAAATTGAGAGGTAACCTTGAAACTCTGTTTTATACCTGGGGGCATGCAAACCTTTTGGAATGCAAGCGAAGAGCGACTATTTATTTTTTAAATTTATAGGACCTCTAACCCTTTAAACTCGTAGGATTAGTCGTTTCCTAACTTGCATGAAGAAAGGATGTGAGGCAACACTCGAAAGATTGCCGCTTTTATATGAGACATTCTTATCATATGACTGGATTAATCGAGCAGTTTTAGTGCATAGTTCAAGCTCGTTAAAAAATAAACATAAGACCGAGCAAATGTTTCCGCCCGCGTTTAAGCTCGTTAAAAAATGAACTATCCCCCTGTAAATAACCACCGTGAATGAAGCATTTTCAGCCATTAAAGCCTTGGTCGTGTTTGCACCGTCACCTCCACTTTTCCATTGGCCGATCATTCACCTCCATTTGATTTTTTACCCATTTTGAGGAACAGCTGCGAAGAGTGATTTCACTAGACATCCTTGTAACAATGCCGTGATTGGAAAATTCCAAACCTTACCTGGAATCAGCTGCTACCCGTTTTATCACTCGTTCCTCAAAAGACGAGTCTTCTTTAAGCTCTTTTCTGACTCGTAAAATATGAAAAGATTGTCGAGTTCTGGCCTTCTAGCTCGTTAAAGCGACGGGAAGTGCTATCCCTCCTCTAGATTTTAATCTTTTTGGACCTGAGGGATTATTGCACAAAAAGATCGAGCGCTTGTTTTGTTCGGCTCGTTAAAGCGATCAAAAATTCATCCCTTCTGTATTGTTTTATACTTTTTCGGACTTAAGGGATTAGATGACGAAAAAGGAATTTTGGAGTTACCTTTACGTACCTTTTCAGACTCTCTAAAAATGAAAAGGACCGAGTTATCTTTGTCGTTAGACTCGTTAAAAAGATTAATAGCGACAAACTTGTCTTTAGGCGAGAACGAGTTTCACTATCACTAGGCTCGTTAAAACATAGCGATGGGTTTCCCGAAGGGCAGATTATAGAACAAGAATATGTTATCCTCCTCAAGCTTGACAAAAATAAAGAGGTACTGGTCAGCAATGACTGGGGAAAAATTGGGAAGAAAACTCAAAGAAACTTTATTGGTAGCAAGTCGCTCTTGAACATGACACTTCCACTCCGTGCCTGAGTCGGGTTGGGTTGTTTCATTCACCAGTCACATCACCATGGTCACGCCATACCATCCACATTTGGGGTAAATGCTACCAATCCATCACATAAGTGTCGCCGACATGTTCAAGAGAAGTCATCCAGAGAAGTCACCCGTGTCCCATCCACTACCATACATTATACTTCATTCTTTCATGACCGCCACCCTGAACCATATATCACCAGATCGTTTTCACCTCCATCAAAATCATTTGCTCCATTCTGTGTCATTGATGTGGGATTCATTAAGGCCCTCCTTTGATGGATCGCTTCTTGTCGACATCAACTCATTATCCAAGAAGTTGATCTAGGAACAACCCCTTCAGTACTTTGAAGCTTGCATGCCTCAATGGCAAGTTTCTCACTTCCGGCGGCAGGTATACATCAATGACCTTCGACCGAAAGATTTTAAATGGTGTTCGACGCCAAGTCCTTTATTCACACCACGTGAATTGTACTGCAGTACCTTGAGGGTCATTATCATTATCGGTGATTCCTCTCGCGCTTGTTAACAGTTTACATCATTGACTGCTAATCAAGCGATGTATTTCCATGTTCGAATTCAAAACATTTCTCACATGGATCGACTTGTACTTCGAGTGAATATCGAATGAGATTGAAGACCCCGGATCTAGTTTTATCCATCCGGGTTGCGATATATATTCAGGAAAAATGAAGACATTGAAATGTACAGCATTACAGCACAGATAATCATCCTACCAAAAGGATGATGACTTCATCAGAATCATTAGTCTACCATCAGACGATTGTCTGTCCTATGTACATGAAAATGAATTTATAAAGCTGAGCATGGGAATGCCCGCCTCAGCTAGATCATGAAAACAATGTGAAGATAATGTATTGTATTGTATCTTATTACGGGTCTCCTCCCAGCATTGAAAGAACTTCGGATCCTCCTAATAAAGCATTTCACCCGATAAACAGCCTCATACTTTAGGGGGCAACTGTTATAGACATTTTTGTGCCTTACAGATCTAAGCATGAAATGTCCATAAACCAAGGGATCCTAAGTCCCTAAAGGTGTTGTTCCAGCTCCTAAAGAAACAAGGTCAACAAATTACAGCTTCTCCCAGAAGTTCTCCACCAGAAACTGCTCAGAACTAGTCAAATCAGGATCATTTCAGCTGCTCCACTAGCTAGCTGCGTTGCAAAGCACCCAAATACACTGGCTAGGTGCGTTGCAACGCACTTGAGTGCACTACCAGGGTGCGTTGAGCGGGAAATGACAAGTGGCATAGTCATTCTACGAGGTGGAGAGACAATGGAAGCTTCCAGGATCTTCTCCAATGACACTTGCCTCACTGAATTCGACCAGTGATGAGTAAGAGGCTCTCACTCTCCAAGTGGAAGCAAGAACTAACAGAGAGAGGCCACTAATCAATTCATGAGCTGACTCATCCTCTTTGCATACATCTATATATGGATCCCTTACCAAGAGATCCAGAGGCTGGAATTTTGTACATTGCAGAGAATTGTTGTTGGTTTTGAGATAGATATCAGAGTATTGGGTGATTTATGCTTTTTTGGAGGTGAAGAGGGGATTCTATGCTGGGAGGTTGATCCTGGATCAGGAATCATCGGTTGTAACTCCTCCTGGATCTTCTTGTTTTATCAATAAAACTATTTGAGTTTCTCCTGCATGCTTGTATATCATTGATGTTTGTTATATTTGTATGTTTAGCTTAAATCTGATCCTAAGCTATTTATGAACATAAATCCATGTCTTTGTGTAGTTTCTCTCTTCTGTGATCTTACAAGAACTTGGTGAAGCTGGGCAAGTAAGGGAGCAGGTAGCTGGAAGCCGTCAAAGAGGAGAGAGATTGGATCAAAGGACTAGCGCAAGACACAGGTTGGTTCATCCTATTCCTCTTCATTTATAGTTCATAAAGGAGAATACAAGAGTAGTTTTCCCTGTTTGTTTCTGAGGTCACTGTCACACCTCAGTGGGATAGGGTCATTCTGAATAGACACTTTTCCCGTTAACAACGATAGAAAAATTCAACATCCCGCCATCTGATTTTTCCTTTTTTTCTAATTAAGACAATGATCTTTAAATGAAGATAACTTTAAGACTAAAATTTAATTTCGTCTTAAACTACCCTGATCTATAGTAGTGCTTAAGCCACAATCATTAGAGATGAGAAAAGAAGTTGTTAATTACCCATTACATCAATGTGATTAAATCAAATAAATAAATATTAATTCATTCATATATGTCTTTGAAAAATGTCTATGGAGGTTATGTCCGGTGTTTGGGTAGAATGGTTGTTATCTTCTCCATGCAGGTTCAAATCCCTACTAGTAACATGATGAGCTATAATTTCTTAGATAAATATTATTGTAATGGATTTCATGCTTATTAATATTATTATATTAGTTTTGAGACTTGTGAACTTTTGAGTATATTTGTAAGCTAGCCTAATATTAGCATCCCATTTCCCCATCTGGTTCGGGCTCACACTCCTACAATCTTTGTTACCGCCGCCAGGCAAACCCTGAATTGCTTGGACTCGGTATCACACCCTCTACTGTTGAGCATAAACCCACCTGGGGGAGGCCTTCCAAGATGTCCAAATCCATTAAGATTGTTGGGGATGATGTTGCCCAGGGTAGACAAAACACCATTGAAAGGGTACTTAGAGCACCGGACTCCCTTGGCATTGTTCCCCAATGAAGTGGCTCTCCTACAACTGTAGGGGTTTAGCTAGTCCCTCTAAAAAATTAGCCCTTAAGAGGCTCTTGAGCTGTGAGCCTTGTGACATTATTTTTCTTCAAGAAACCTTAGGTAGCTCTGAGCAGATTGTTAGGACCCTTCTATCTATCTTGCTAGGGTGACACTTTCAAGCCTTAGACACAGCTAGGAAATCCGAGGGGGCTAGCTCTTGGGATAAATCCTCAATACATAAAGTTACATCGGCTTGGGGAGGTCGGGATTTCCTGGGAATGGATATTTTTTCTGCTGAATTGGGTAGAAATATTCGTATTGCGAACATTTATGCTCCCAATCACAATAGATTGGATTTCTGGCAGCAGCTCCTAGAAAACCCCCTGATAAATCAATCCACTATTATAGGGGAAGATCTAAACTTTTCCATTGGACATGAAGAGTCTTGGGGACACCATTCGCAACTAGATCCACTCTCAGAACAACTGGGAGCCCTCTTGGAGCAACATGGTCTTATTGATGTCCCTATGAAGAAGAAGATGCCAACCTGGCACAACAAAAGGACTGGAGTTGCTGCTCTAGGGAGGAGACATGACAGGTACCTCATTCATGAAGATCTGCTTACCTCCCTAAAAAATTAGAGACAATGGGTGGGCACTAGAGGAATATTAGATCATTCCCCTATTTACTTGGAAGTGGTTGTCTCCTTCAACAAACTTAGGGCTCCTTTTAAGTTCAATTCGACTTGGTTAAAGGATCTGGAATATCTCAGGTTGGTTTTGGAAGTTTGGGAGGCCCATCCCTTAACAACTGTCCAAAGGAAGATCGAAGGATTTTGTAGTAATCTGTTCAAACTTAAGTGATTATCCATAGATTGGGCCAAAAGGAAAAAGGTCAGGGAGGAAAATACCCTTGTTGACATTGAAAATCAACTGGCCACTCTAACGGATGAACAAGGAAGAGGGTTCATCTCTATAGCAGCACAACTACACCTTGTGGGTTTGGAAGCCCAGAGATCAAAGATACTGTTGGACCGGGAAGAAACTTGGAGACTCAGAAGCAGGGTAATTTGGTTACAAGAAGGGCATGGCAATACTAAATTCTTGCATAAATTTGCAAATGGAAGGAAAGCCAGCAACACTATCTTGTAGATGCCCACGGAACAGGAACTGATTGCTAAAAAATATAACCAGCTAGTATGACTAGGTAACTCTCACTTCAAGCAGTTGTTCAAATCCCCACCGGCACACCACTAGCTGATATCATTCGCATTGTTGGGCATTTCCACAGATTTGTGGAACCTGACTTTGTGGAGGATCTCATCAGACCTGTTATTACGGGGGAACTAGAGGGAACCCTGAAGTGGTTTAAGAAAGACAAAAGTCCAGGGTTGGATGGTTGGTCTCTGGAATTCTATCTTAATTTCTTTGACATTATTGGATCGGATCTATTCAATGTGATCGATGAATGTCGTTCATCAGGCAGAATGTTTCACCTAAAATTCCACCTATATAGCCCTCATTCCCAAGATGGACTCCCCACTATCCTTCAATGACTTCAAGCCTATATCCCTGTGTAAATGTCTATACAAAATTATTGCGAAGATTATTGCTAACCACATCAAGCTGATCCTATCAGAGAACATCTCCTCAGAGCAGTTTGCCTTCCTTCAAAATCGACAAATCCATGAGGCCATCGGCACGGCACAAGAGGCTTTACACTCCATCAAACAAAATAAGATTAAAGGGTTAATGCTCAAGATTGACCTCTCAAAGGCCTTTGACAGGGTTAGCTGGTTATTCTTAAGGATGATCCTTACTCACTTGGGCTTTCCACTGGTCTTTATCAGATGGATGATGTGTTGCATTACATCTGTATCATTTGGAATATTAATCAACGAATCAGTCTCCCATTCTTTTCAGGAAAAGCAAGGAATCACACAGGGGTGTCCTCTCTCTCTCCACTGCTTTTTCTTATTGTGATGGAATACTTAAGTAGGCTGATTGCGTCAGAAAAAAGAGCTGGGAGACTCAAGAATCTCAAGATTATGGAACAATGCACTCTATCACACCTGCTCTTTGTGGACGACATTCTCATATTCTTAGATGGAGGCATACAGGATGACAACACATTCTCTGAAGCACTGAATCTTTTTTGTGATGCAACTAGGAAGGAAATTAATGAGGCCAAATCCGCTATATCTTTCTCAATTTGTACTCAACAGGAGACTAATCATACACTCCAACACTTCCCCTTCCAAAACCTGATTATAGGGGAGGGATTGAAGTACTTGGGGTTCAGGATAAAAGCAAATGGATACAAAATTGCAGATTGGACATGGTTGATTGCAAAGGTGGAAAGAAGATTAAACATCTGGAGCCATCGTCTACTATCCAGATCTAGTAGATTGGTGCTCATTAAATCGGTTCTAGAAGAAACATTGGTCTTTTGGATGTCTCTGGCCTGGATCCCCCAAGGAATTCTACAAAGGATCCAGCATATCCGCTATCACTTCTTATGGAAGGGTCACAAGGATGGAAAACCCTATGCGTGGGTCAAATGGAGTAGAATTGCAACTCCCAAAAAATGGGGCGGTTGGGGCCTCAAAAACCTCTCTACCTTTGCACAAGCACTAGCGACCAAATTAGGATGGTTGCTTCTGAAGGATAAGAGCCTTTGGTCGGAGGTGGTTACCTATAAATACATTTGGCCACACTCAGTCATGGACTAGTTAAGGTTACCTGCTTGGAACAAGAAAGAATATTGGTGATTTGGAGGGCTATTATAAATACCCTTCCCAATATAAGAAAGGGTCTTACTTGGCGGATCAGCAACGGTATGCTTGTCCGCATTGGGATTGATCCATGGATTGGCTGCGACAACTCATACCATCTCCCTCCTGGCTTGCTTGTTTTCCTAAACCATAATGGAGTGGCAAACATCGCACAGATCGGGGACCTACACAACACCACTATATATCAGCAAGTGTGGTTATCAGGGGAGGCCTTGGATATACCAGATCAATGGCATATGGAGTGGAGGTGTTTTTTGGTGGCATTAATTGAATCCCATGTGAGATTAAGGGACGAGGATGATGAACTAATTTGGGGGCTTGCATAGAAGGGAAACTATAATCCAAAGGATGGATATCCTATTATCCATGTTAGCCATAAGCCCGATTCATTGGATAGCTGGTGGAGCAGCATATGGAAGCTAAAAGTCTCGCCGCGTACTCGTCTATTGATACGGAACATCATTATGGACAAAACCCCGACTGGAACAAACCTCAAAAAATGGGCTTGGCAGGGACCTACATGGTGTGTATTATGTTGTGAGGAGGAGGAATCAGCCCACCATCTCTTCCTCCCTTGTCCTACAACACAACAGGTCTAGACGCAGGTGTTACATACTCTAAACATAACACTTACATGGGCTGGCAAGGATATACTAAAAGCCTAGAACCGGTGGTGGGCTGAAGCACCAGACCCAAGATCCTGAAACCTTCCACTAATGGTATGCTGGCATATATGGATGAGTCGGAACAAAAATATATTCCGTGGGAAGCTGATAGTCTGGCCTCTTATTGTTCCCAAGATTTGTAAGAGCTACATGGAAATTCCAATTGATGAACAGGTTGTCAAGATTCAGAACATTTCCCCGGAAGTCATAGACAAAGAGCACCCTTGGGCCTATTTTGACAAATCAGCACAGGAACAAGGTTGTGGCGGTGGCATTATTCTCCATATATCTAAGTCACATTATTTTCACATCTGTTTGGGGTTGGTAGATGGCACAAATAACTTCGCAGAGCTCCTTACACTCCGCCATCTCTTATATTTTGCTTTAAACAAAAACTGCAGACACTTACAAGTTTATGGGGACTCCAAGATTGTTATTAATTGGTTCAAATGCATTTCTACATGTCATGCATATACACTTAGAACCATATTGGATGATATTTTGTTATTAAAAACACATTTTGATCATGTTTCATGTGCTCATAACTACAGGGAGCGCAATGATCCCACAGACACCTCTCAAAAGCGGAAACTAATCATCCTAGAGGGGAATGGTTGATCAAGGAGGACACACCTAAACAGATCTATCAATATTATCATAGACCATACATGGATCAGGCACTGCAGAGGGTTGACAAACCCTAATTTATCTATTTTCTGTTATTAATTTTTGTCTATAGAACAGTTATCACCATGGGTGAAATTTTGAATGTAAATAATATTGTATATGATCAGGTACTATCATCACACCCTACACTGGGTTTTTTGTATAGGTTTTTATAGTACAACTGTTCTCAGATGACCACGGTCATTCTTCTGCATATACTTATAGCATTTACAACATGTAATTTTCCTGTTAATAAAAATTACCCGAGAAAAAAATACAACTTAATTAAAATTGGAAATTAGTTTATTTCGATTATGAAATAATATCATATGAATTAATAATCTCCCCTTGTGCCATCTGCAACATATGGCGTAAGATAAACTTTAGAATCCGCTTATGAATTGACCATCTCCCTTCTTTGCCTTTACATAGGACTTTTGCATGCCTTTGAAAAGCCATGTGATTGCACCAAAGGCTTTTGCCTGACTCCGTTATTTCACATGTTTTCATTTCTTTTACGAATGTGGTTTCATCTCAAAAACAGGAGATCATGATGAAAAATCCTTTGGTTTTTTATAAAAAAATATTCGAATCTTTTATGATAAAATAGAAGAGCTTAAAGGTTTTCCGGTAATAATTTAGTCCGGAAAATAATAGAAATTTTGGTATAATTGTCTGTCATAAAAAAAATTTAATATAAACACTCTTGCAATCAAATTTTTGTAAATAAAATTCTCCAAATTCCAATTAAAAATTCAGAATCCAGCCAAATTATAGCCTCGTTAAACAGCTATAAAATTTTACACCTTATTTCCTTATTTCCGTGGACCCAATAATCTCTGAGGCGAGTGAACATTTACATTTACTTTACTCCCGCGCTTTTCCACTTTGGGAAATGTAAGGAATGAAGCCGTGCAATTTTTATGAGTATTTTCAGAAAAGTTATAATTTTATTACTCTTTTATAACATATTTTCAATTAGTTCAACTTTAATAATTTCTTTTCATTAAAAAAGTTTAATAATTTTTTTTAAATTAAAAGTTAAAATAATTAATTATAATATATTATTTAAATTGTATTTAAACAGTTTTGTAATATATTAATAAATATTGTTACAAATCTAGTCAATTTTATGCATTCTATATATGCATTTAATATAAATTATATTAGTGATTATTCTTAAAAATGTGAAGATACACCCAAAGAATAGAAGATTTGGGAAGCTCATATTAGAAAACTAAATCATTAAATATAAAAAATATTATTTCTAGTAGAATAAATGTTAAATAATGGTTATTTGAAAAAAAATTGAGAAAATTCTATTACAAAGAACAAATTTCTACTTTAGCGGAAAAGAAGTTTGCACCTCAATCGATGTGATCCCTGTAAGTATTTAGTAGTTCTAGAGCTAAGAGTGATCTAGATTTGTTATATATTATTGATCATCATATACATTAGTCCAATGAATATCATTAATTTTTTTTATGTCAATATACAAAATTGTGCTAATTATGTTAAACAACAATGATTTTAAAAGGTATACATTATGTACAATAAAGCTTAGAAAAACCATATTAATAAAATTAAAAATATATACATAAAAATCATCATAAACCATTAAATCAACATCTCTACCATCTATCCTTACATTGTAAAGCGTTCCCCTCTAAAATCAACTCTCCTGGGTGACACTGTGTACTTTTAAGCGTCGTTCATACTGTGTGTTAGACGATTAAAGTATTTTCCCTCATCGAATCACAACATAGGTATTACGCTGAAGGTAGTTAAGGTAGTTATAGGTGTAATTGGAAGGTAGGCTTGGGTTCATTACAATCACTCCAAGGAGGTTCCTGGTGAATATTCAGGGGCATCTCATGAAGTAATGCAGAGAGAAAAAAACCCATGATAGGGAAGCTTGAAAACTGTTAAATTTTAAAATTGTGGAGGAGCCTTGGTGTTGGTTGTATAACAAAGCATTGTTTTCCGTGCAAGTTCCCATAACCATAGCGCTCACGCTCCCTATTGCGAGGTTCCTTACGAGGCAAAGACTAGTCAATGATAACATCACGTAGAGTTTTGGGTTTTATTTGTGATTGATGATGTCTGTGAGTTAAATCCTTTTTCTTTAAGGTTTCTTACTTTGTCAGTAAGGTTTTCAATATGTCGTTGATGGTCTCCATCCTTTTAAATATGTGCTTAGTGGATGTTTATTTTGCAGGAATTTAAATTTTTGCGACAAAGAACAAAATCAAGGGCATGTTCCTTTCTTTAAGTTTTCTTTTGTGGAACAAGGACTTCAAGAGCTCCGGATTTGCTTTGTTCAGTGTAGAGTCCGCCACCATTGTGACAAAGAACAAAATCAACAAGTCCAAGCGCTTGTTCCTTTCTCTCAGTTGTGGCTACAAAGTCAGACAATACCACACCTTCGCATGTCAGTAGTAGATTATCGATGGATATAAATTCCAAACCCAAAACTCTTGAGCATAAATTCCCAGGAATCGATTATCGGAGGTTTTATCTTCTTCCCCTATCTAGTTGTTTTAAAAAAACACATTATCTGAGGGTTTATCTTCGCCCTATGTCTATTAGTGTTTTCTGTTTCTAGTAGTGTTTTAGAAGTTGTTATTTGAGGTTTTATCTTCTTCCTCTGTCCACTTTCTTATGCTTGCAACATCTAATATTTCATGTATAGTAAATTTGTATGAGCAACAACTATCATGGAAAATAGAAGAAATTAGGGGATGCCTGGCGGTTTTATAGTGAATGCTTTGGCAAATGTTAGAGCACTCTCTAGGAGAGATTATTGAGTCAATTATGGATGGCACTCAACGACCTATATAGAGAACTTGGAAAGAGATCAAATAATGATAGGGGCACTGGACTGAAAACGTTTGGAAAGAGTGCCTCTGCAGGGAGTGTTTGGAGAGCCTCAAAGGATGATGCTACTCCCATTTGCAAGGAAGAATGGAAAAACAGACCTATTGGATCCATGAAAGAAAAATTGAAGACCAAATACTTTCGACACTAGCACTGAGAAATTTAACTTCTAGAAGGACAAGGCATGAAAGTAGCATTTTCTGAAGTGTTTGGAAACTTGTTGTAGACTTTCTCTGAATGGGAGATATAGACTTCGCATTTATAGAGGTCCTTTGTCCTGCAGAAGATCTAAAGTTATGCCTCTTCCAGAGCCAATGCTCCCTTAACCTATATTTTCCTTTCCAAAATTCTAGTGAGGAAAAAAATATCAAAGACGAATATGCCCACCTATTACTGTAAACATCTCCTTAGGCTGGTCATTCATGCAACATTAATATATTTAGAATGGTGATTCTTTTTCTAATTATTTGAATATATTTGGGTAATTACAGGCTTCCTGGTGACTTTGGATTTGATTTGTTGGGCTTCAAGGATCCTGAAGGACCTGGAGGTTTTGTTGAACCAGGTTGGATCACTTATGGAGAAATCACGAATGGTCGATACGCAATGCTGCTTGCATTTGGAGCCATTTCTCCCAAAATATTAGGTAACCTTGGGCTAATCCCATAGGAGACCGCACTTCCCTGGTTCAGAACTAGTGTCATTCCTCTAGTAGGGGCATATGATTACTGGTCTGACCCTTTCACTGTTTTTGTTCGAGAGATTGCCTTAATGGGATTTTCAAAACATAGAAGAATACTAGATTACAGAAACACTAGATCGATGGGAAAACAATATTTATTTCTTGGGATTTCAGAAATACTTGGGTGGTTCAGGTAATCTGCATACCCCAGGTGATCACGATTGTTGCAATAGCTTCTGTGTAAGCTACATAGACAAAATGGTTCATTCCATTTCCGAGAGAAATTCTGGTAATGATATTCATTCTTGCATTGCATGCCTGGGCTGCAAGAATAGCGATATGGGGTTTGAATGAGGCGAACCAACTACCCATTTTTTCACAGTAAATATAGGTGCTTATCTTACAAGGATGTCTTTGGTTCAATAATTTTGCTTAGTACATGCTTGATCACTTTGCAACTCTTTCCTGTACTAATTATGTGACTGATTCCTTTCTATAATACGAAATACCTTGTCACATCTCTCGATAGGATGCATCAAAATTGTTCAAGTGAGAATATGTCCATATTTAAACAACATAATCACAATCCAAGACCAATCACCAAAGGTACTACTATGACTGGTCTAAACATAGAGATTCGTTTTTTTGTTATAATGACAAGCGAAACTTCTCCATGCAAGCTTACTAAACTTCAGCTAAGGCAATAAGGGCAAGACAAAACAACCATGTTTAGATGCCATGAGGAACTAAAGCTCAACAACTGAGCGGATAATATCGGATAGTTTCAAAATGCTTATTGACATGGATGGAGCTCTTCATGCATGCGCTAAGAAAGGCTATAGGTTGAACTAAGGCAATGGGACTAAAAGAGTAGTCTTTCCTAGAATGGTAGAATGAACCTACACTAACAACAACTCCTATTATAGGGGGTCATGGTAGTGTTGTTAGGAAAAGGCAATATTCGTTGCATATAGGGTTCCATATGGGTTTCCATTTCAATTAGTGGGTACTAACCACACCTTCTACCTCTGTCTCATGGGTGTGCTACTATTGGGAAGGCAAGTTGTATATGCTGAACTATGGTAATTATGAACAAGAATTTATCATGAATGGACAACAGTACCTAAAGATTGACTCCTAGGCCAAAAATATAGAAGGAATTACAATTTGAAATTTCTTTGAGTAACTTTGGATGAACAAAAGATATCATGGAGAATAGAAGGCATAAATGCATGCTTGGCGATTTTATAGTGAACCCTTTGGCAGATGTTAGAGCGCTCTCCAGGAGAGAGTATTGAGTCAATTATGGATGGCACTCAACGACCTACATAGAGAACTTGGAAAGAGATCAAATAATGATAGGGGCATTGGACTGAAAACATTTGAAAAGAGTGCCTCTGTAGGAGTGTTTTGAGAGCCCCAAAGGATGATGCTACTCGCATTTGCAGGGAAGAATGGAAAAGTAGACCTATTGGATCCATGAAAGAAAAATTGAATACCAAATACTTTTGACACTAGCACTGAGAAATTTAACTTCTAGAAGGAGAACGCATGAAAGTAGTGTTTTTTAAAATGTTTGGAAACTTGTTGTAGACTTTCTCTGAATGGGAGATATAGACTTTGCATTTATAGAGGTCCTCTGTCTTGTGGAAGATCTAAAGGTATGCCTCTTCCAGATCCAATGCTACCTTAAACTGTGATTTCCTTTCCAAAATTATAGTGAGGAAAAAAAATATCAAAGACGAATACACTCACCTGTTACTGCAAACATCTCCTTAGGCTGGTCATTCATGCGACATTAATATATTTAGAATGGTGTCTATTATTCTAATTATTTGAATATATTTGGGTAATTACAGGTTTCCTGGTGACTTTGGATTTGATTTGTTAGGCTTGATGGATCCTGAAGGACCTGGAGGTTTTGTCGAACCAGGTTGGCTCTCTTATGGAGAAATCATGAATGGTCGATACGCAATGCTGATTTTAGTTGGAGCCATTTCTCCTAAAATATTAGGTAACCTTGGGCTAATCCCACAGGAGACCGCACTTCCCTAGTTCAGAACTGGTGTCATTCCTCTAGCAAGGACATATGATTACTGGTCAAACCCTTTCACTATTTTTGTTCGAGAGATTGCCTTAATGGGATTTGCAAAACATAGAAGATTACTAGATTACAGAAACCCTAGATCGATGAGAAAACATATTTCTTTCTTGGGATTTCAGAAATACTTGGGTGGTTTAGGTAATCTACATACCCCATGTGATCACAATTGTTGCAATAGCTTCTATGTAAGCTACATAAACAAAATGGTTCATTCCATTTTCCAGATAAATTATGGTAATGATATTCATTCCTGCAATGCATGCCTGGGCTACAAGAATAGCGATATGGGGTTTGAATGAGGCCAACCAACTACCCATTTTTTCACAGTAAATAGAGGTGCTTATCTTACAAGGATGTCTTTGGTTCAATAATTTTGCTTAGTACATGCTTGATCACTCTACAACTCTTTCCTGTACTAATTATGTGACTAATTCCTTTTTATAATGCGAAATACCTTGTTGATCTCTCGACATGGTGCAAAAAAACTGTTCAAGTGATAATATGCCCATATTTAAACAACATAATCACAATCCAAGACCAATCACCAAAGGTACTACTATGACTGGTCTAAACATTAAGATTTATTGTTTTGTTACATTGACAAGTGAAACTTCTCCATGCAAGCTTACTAGGCTTCAACTAAGGCAATAACGGGAACTAAAGCTTGACAATTGAACTAATAAGATTAGATAGTCTCAAAAGGCTTATTGACATGGCTGGAGATCTTCATGCATGCGTTAAGAAAGGCTATAGGCCGAATTAAGGCAATGGGACTAATGAAGTAGTCTTTCCTGGAATGGTAGAATGAACTTGCACTAACAACAATTACTCTTATAGGGGGTCATGGTAGTGCTATTGGGAAATATTGAGTACCTCATTACTATAATAATATTACAATGATTAGTTTAATAATAATTAAACTCTAAGTTTAATTGATCATAATTGTGTTACTAAGTATTATGTAAACAATAATTCAAGCCAAGCCAAATCTTATATATCAATCCAACCGAAAAATAAAAGAAGATGATAATGAAAATTCCATTTGATTATGTACTTACCCACAAAGTGCAACCAAAGATATCTAGAAAAATTTGGGGCAGGTCATTGCAAGATGTTTGTTTCTGTAAAAACATGAAAATAGAATAATTTCGAATGTTTAATATACTAGAAATCATTAACATGTTTTGTTCCAGTTCAGACCAGAATTTCCAACTGTTAAAAACTATCTATCATATACTATACCTTTCTAGAAAATAAGCAAAAGGACTGATCACCATTGTTGCAACAACTTCTATGTAAGATACATAGACAAAATGGTTCATTCCATTTTCCAAAAAAAAAATTGTAATGATATTCATTCCTGTAACGCATGCCTGAGCTGCAAGAATAGCGATATGGGGTTGAATGAGGCCAAATAACTACCCATTTTTTCGTAGTCCAGCCCAGAAGAAGTTAACCAATCAAAATTAACATTTTCCAAAGAACTTAACCAATCAAAATTAACCTTTTCAACTCTTTGGAAAACTATTATGTAAGGGGATTTAATTAAAGTTAATTTCATTCTCTTCAAATGTCATTTGGTGAGGATAGAATAAGTAGGTGAAGAATCAAGACTATTAGGTTGTTTTGTGCATAATGTTTGCAATAACAACACTATAAATAGAGGTGCTCATCTTACAAGGATGTCTTCATTTCAATATTTTTTCTTAGTACATGCTTGATCACTTTGCATCTCTTTCCTATACTAATTATGTGATTGCTTCCTTTTTATAATGCGAAGGACCTTGTTGATCTCTCGACAGAAATCATCAAAATTGTTCAAGTGAGAATATGCCCATATTTAAACAACATAATCATAATCCAAGACCAATCACTAAAGGTACTACTATGACTAGTCTAAACATAGAGATTTATTGTTTTGTTACAATGACAAGTGAAACTTCTCCATGCAAGCTTACCAGACTTCAGCTAAGGAAATAAGGGCAAGACAAAACAACCTTGTTTAGAGGCCATGGGGAACTAAAGCTTAACAACTAAACGGATAAGATCAGATAGTGTCAAAAGGATTATTGACATGGATGGAGCTCTTCATGCATGGGCTAAGAAAGGCTATAGGCCGAACTAAGGCAATGGGACTAATCGAGTAGTCTTTCCTGGAATGGTAGAATGAACCTGCATTAACAACAACTACTATTATGGGGGTCATGGTAGTGTTGGTGGGAAAAGGAAATATTCGTTGCATATGGGTCCCATATGGGCTCCCATTTCAATTAGTGGGGACTAACCACACCTTCTGCCTCTGTCTCATGGGTGTGCTACTATTGGGAAGGCAAGTTGTATCTGCTAAACTATGGAAATTATGAACAAGAAGTTATTGTGAATGGACAACAATACCTAAAGATCGACTCTTAGGACAAAAATATAAAAGGAATTACACGCTTAAATTTCTTTTGGCTTTGATTGGTTCATGTCAGTTCATGTTTTGAATATATTGTATAATGAACCTTCTGTATCTATAAAATTGCAATGTAAAAATAGAAGGATCATGTTCATGTTGAATAGCATTACTATTTATGAAATGTGTAATGAAACATACCAAATTCTATTTCAAAGTGATTTTCATTTATCATCGACTTCAGCCATTGTTATTACAATAATATGTTGCAGATTCGATCTACTGGGTAGTTACAACAATATTCAGTATGTTTGAGATTGCATAAGAAAATATGGTGGAAGTGTCTATGAGACCACCAAAGTAAAAATTCTTAAATACTATAATCCTACAATAATATGGTTGGAAATATTCAATACCTCATTAGTCTAATAATATTACAATTATTAGTTTAATAATAATGAAAGTCTAAGTTTAATCGATGATAACTATGTTACTAAGTATTATGTAAACAATAATTCAAGCCAGCCAATTCTTATAGATCAATCCAACCGAAAAAATAAAAGAAAATGACAATGAAAATGCCATTTGATTATGCACTTACCCACAAAGTGCAACCAAAAATATCTGGAAATATTTGGGGTGGTCATTGCAGGATGCTTGTTTTTGCAAAAACATGAAAAAAAAATAATTTCAAACTTTTAATAGATCAGAAATCATCAGTGTGTTTTGTTCCAGTTCAGACAATATTTTCCAATTGTTAAAAACTATCTATCATATACTATACCTTTCTAGAAAATAAGCAAAAGGAAAAATCACCATTGTTGCAACAACTTTGGTGTAACCTACATAGACAAAATGGTTCATTCCATTTTCCAAAGCAATTCTACTAATGATATTCATTCCTGCAATGCATGCCTGAGCTGCAAGAATAACGATATGGGGTTTGAATGAGGCCAACCAACTACCCATTTTTTCATAGTCCATCCCAGAAGAACTTAACCAATCAAAATTAATGTTTTCCAAAGAACTTAACCAATCAAAATTAATCTTTTCAACTCTTTGGAAAACTATTATGTAAGGGTATTTAATTCAAGTTAATTTTATTCTCTTCAAATGTCATTTGGTGAGGATAGAAATAAGTAGGTGAAGAATCAATACTATTAGGTGATAAAATATGAATTTTACTATTATGTGCATAATGTTTGCAATCACTAAATAGAGGTGCTCATTTACAAGGATGTCTTCGGTTCAATAATTTTTTCTTAGTACATGCTTGATCACTCTGCAACTCTTTCCTGTACTAATTAAGTGACTGATTCCTTTTTATAATGCGAAATACCTTATTGATCTCTTGACAAGAGGCATCAAAATTGTTCAAGTGAGAATATGCCCATATTTAAACAGCATAATCAAAATCCAAGACCAATCACCAAAGGTACTACTATGACTGGTCTAAACATAGAGATTTATTGTTTTGTTACAATGACAAGTGAAACTTCTCCATGCAAGCTCGTATATAAATGGGAGGAATCTAGTTTTGCCACTACAGTAAGAGATAGGGAAAGGGATATTGAAACTCAGAAGGTTAGAGAATTGAACTAAAAGTAAAAACTATAGATAGGTTCTATGCTTATAGAAAATATATATAGTGGAATTACAACACTGATAGAGCTAGAGTTATTAGATTAAGGACATGGAATAGATTTTGAATTTGGAACTACTAACTACTGACTAGATGCACGAAAGAGGAGCTCTAGTCTGCAAAAATGAGAAGAGTTGTAGAGATAGAATCAGAACTAGAGAGATTGTGAACTTATAGACTCGGACCTACGACAAGATCAAGGCACGACCAATTGAGACAGAAAGCTAGAGTCTCTCCATTTCTAGGAGAAGCAATCACTATAGAAGAGCTCATTAAAACTAGTTGTTAGATTCTAGTAGTTACTTTACAACTTATGGAGAGATATGTGTTATAGTATACTCTTCATGACTTCTTAGTTGATGGAGACTTCCATAGCATGGCAAAATGTTTCTGTCCCACTGTTAAATCTAAATCAGAGCAGTGGTTGGGTTCTCATGTTGATTGGGAGCTTCACGAAAAGGAAACATTGAGTAAGGTATTTGTTCTAAAATATATCAAGGGAGTTATGGGGTTATCGAACAACTGATTGTAGCCACTATGACAAAGGAACCTAAATTGCAATAAACAAGAAGAACTTTGTTGCAACTTGCAAGTCTGCATAAATTGTAGTGCATGCAACCTTCGATATAGGAGAAGAAAGAAGAGATTTCAAAGCCCTTAAACAACATTCTATATGGAAAAGAAGAGACCAGATTCCCCAAGACAAAACCTTATTTTTATCTTAAACCAAAAATTGGTGGTCAAATTGAAGAGTGATATTGAAACTTTTTGTCATATAACATAAATTGATTATCAAATCCAGTTGTTTTAATATCATTTATTTATAATACATTCTATGCTCAACTGAATAGAGATGTCTGTGGTCTGCAAATTTTTTTTTCCAATGATGTTGAATTATAATTACAAATAATGCCACTTCAGACTTCAATATTGAAATATTAGTTTAGTAATAAAAAAATAAACTGCAGGGCTAGCCTAGTGGAAGCATGATGAGTGTTTTGAGTTGGGATTTTCTTTCTATCATGAATTCAATGTGTTACATATTTCACCAATAAGGCTTTCTTAACTTCTTCCACCATGCTTTGGTTAGAAGGCTAAGATAAAAAGGTAGTTTTGTCTTATACTAATTATTGCATAATTGAAATTATATTGCATTTCATGTTTTATTTGGAATGCTTTATAGAGACAGAGGCATAGTTTGCTTCAAATGATAGAACTTATGTGTAGAGAGCTAATAGCTCATGAAGTTCGAAGTAGCATAAGTTCATACAATGATTTAGTTTTGTTGTGCTTTGTGTGGAGAGCATTGAAAGTACACAAATAATAGTCAACAGTTATGCATATGATAGAGCGAAGTACAAAGAATTCTTGAGCGAATCCAATGTGTACATATATGACTCATATTTTTTATACAATATTTGTTAGTATGTTACCGCGTAGTGTGTGGATTTTAGGGTTTATTCGTCTATTGCAGAAGTCTATGATGCCTTTATATGCATTTCAATTGCAATTGCTGAGTGAGAGAAGCTTTTATTGCTTATGTTTCACATAACAGACTTACCAAAATCTTGACATTTGATGTTGGGCCATCTCTTGCAGCTAGGTGACCCTTCACAATATGAAGGATTTTTATGTCTATAGTGATGAGGAGAGTGGAATGGATAAGAAACTGTGAGATCATAAAATTGCAGAATTTTTTCTTTTTTCTTCTATGCTACTCTTTGTTGTTTCCTTATGGCATTTCCTTTGCAACATGTGGTGCAATTGATGGTTTAATAAGTTAAGAATAAAAGCATTCATAATAAAATTCATTAAGCCTTAGCAAATTGTAACCAATAAGCCCCATGGGTTACTTGAAATGGTCAGTCACATTCTATAAACACCTCACTAATAAAAGGTCATGGGTCAATTCTCCTCAACACTCTTGGGATTAAGCTAGTTAAATAAGCCTACGGTATTTAAAGTGATCATTCAGAGATTAGCCCATGATTATTTTCGTAGACATAGTGACCATAAGCCACATAAAAATAAATTGTAACCAATAAATATATATATATATATATATATATATATATATAATTATAATTATAATATAACCAAATATTGATAACTCATTATGTATATTAACTTGTCATTCTCACCATTGATAACACATTATTATATATATTAGATTGCGATTCACACTTTTTTAAAATTCATTTACGAATTAAATAAAAATGTTTCTTTCGTTACCAAATTGATCAAATTATCAAGCGTCACCCTCTCGTAGGCAGCGTATGTATCCAATGACGAAAAACAACGTTTGGGAAATCACGTCTGACTACAAAGTGACCTTACTGAATTAAGAATGTTTTTCCGCCATGAGGGTCGTCATTGCTTTCACTTCAAGAAACAGGAGCCCCAAATGCCACAGTAATGACATCAACCCGAACTATTATTGATGTTAGGACAATAAGGACAGATGAATTTTTCGATTTTTGAGCAGTATGTCCGTCGACATAGTGGACATCAATTATATTCTTCACGAAATTCTGCATCTCTAAGGTAGGGACTTTTTAACCTTGGGAAATATACTAAAATTTAAATGAAAAGATGCGGAATATTGTTAACTCTAAATATTCATGTTATAAAAAAATGTTGAAACAAATAAGTGGCTTTGTTTAGCGCAACATGCTCTGCTGGAAGAATCGACCCACTCTTATAGCATGGTTGTTTTTGTTGCGACTAATCACTCGGTCAAAGGAGTTAGCCGATGCCTTTGCCTAGAAGCCAGAGAAAAGCACGTGGAATCCTTCTCTTAAGATAGAATACCCTCAGATTTAAACACAGATGGTTGATGAACCTTCTACATAATACGTAATCCATCTGGCCCGAAATACAATGACGCTTGAGTCAGATAAGATTGGTTTGAACATGTCATGTGTCGATTGCATATAATTGTTGTTAGAAAACTTAAACAGCAATTCTACATGCGGAAAGAACTGAAAAGAATCACTTAATCTTAATGCCCAGGGATACGAGTTACCTCCAGCCATTGGTGAAACTGTTGATGCAATTTCCTTCTGAAACACCGCGCTCCAGCTGCACAAGCAAAAGGGAAAGAAGACAAATGATCTGAAGGCACTTCCAAGCTCTGCTATCTCAGCTAGATGGTGTAAAACTGAAGGGGATTGAGATGCAAGCTTGGGGACCAAACAGATGAATTTATAGCTAAGCTTCCATCAAGCTTCTGACAGCTATGTGTCAGATGTCCCACAGATCAAGGCAGAGAACCCCAGATGGGAGTAATGGACCACTTTAGTAACTCCTAACAATAAATTTATTAGCTGTAGTTGATTTCCTTAACTTAAGGAAACTACTGCAGTTGGTTTCCACAAGTTAAGGAAAGACTGCAGTTTAAATTCCATAATTTTAGGCAGCAATTGTGTAAAACTTAATGGAGCTAACAATTGTCACCAAATGTAAGTCATGCGTTGGTTTCCTTTTATATGGTAATATTTGATTATCATCGCCATCGACTTGCTTTGCTTCGTTTTATCCAACACATAATCAGTTTTGTTGTTTCTAGTCAGCTTAATTATGCTATGATATCTCGATATCAAAAACTTTTGTGGTCATAACCTTTGGCGATGGGAAACTAATTAAACTCGGTTGAATCTTGTAATCCAAGAAACTTCCTGAAGGAATATAAATTGGGGTCATCAAAAAAAAGTTGATTGACATAGATTACTTTAAGGATATTGGAGCTACACGTGTATACTTATGCTAAATAAAACGACTCATTTAATTAATATGATTTACTGTTAATTAACATTTTGGTTTTTTTTTTTTTTCGATCTTTGCTTTGTTCCCTATGCCTACATACCCGAAAAATCATCCATATGTCTCATGATATAGCAATGTGTCCATCTGTTACAAAAATATCAACGCGTCCACCTTTTACATAAAAGAGAAATGTATCTAGGATGGTAAAAGACACATAGATTACTTTAAGGATATTGAGCTATACGTGTATACTTATGCTAAATAAAATGATTGGTTTAATTAATATGACTTATTGTTAATTAAAGTTTTGGGGTTTTTTGTGTTTTTTTTTTCAATTTTTTTTGTTTCCCTGTCACTACATAACCCGAAAAATCATCCATATGTCACATGATATGGTAATGTGTCCATCTCTTGCACAAAATATCAACATGTCCACTTTTTACATAAAAGAGAAATGTATTTACGATGGAAAAAGACATCTGCCTCAACCCTCTATCTAACTCTATGTTAACAGAAAACTGTATGAAAAGAGCTTATTATTTCATTACTAAACATTGTTATTTATAGATACATACGCAGGATTGTTGGCTTGAGGGGGCTTCACCCAAGTTCATAGTTAATTAGCCAAACAAATACCTATACTATTGTCCCTTTCGGCAACAGCCTGCAGAGCGTGCACTGAGGTCTTGCCCGAAGCAGTATGGGGGGATGCTGGAACCAAGTTTCTGCACTCTTGAGATGTCTGAGGGGTCGGTTTAGTCAAACTGTGAATACCTTCGTGCAGGTTACTTCACGCGCTGCCTTCACATGCGAAACCTTCACGATCTGTTATAATCATCTTTGCGGAGCCCTAACTAGGGGCTGACATGATTTCGCGCTGCCCTAGCAACGATCTGCGCTACTTCCCCAAGTTACACCGCGTATCTTACTTATCTTCTTATAACAATTAGTTACCTTTGCATAAATAGATACTTTATCTTATATTCACTTTATCAACACATTCATGTAGGTTCGCACATCATATAAACAATAGAAATGCAATTTTATATCTGATACATTCAATGCACAAAACAGGAAAAAGATACAGAGAAATGATGTAAGACTTCTCTTTATTACTTCTCCAACAGTTACAAACTCGAATCGCCCTACACACTCAGCTGCGGGGGTCCACGCACTCAGTTGCGGACGACTAGGCCTCTGCGCACTCAGCTACAGAGCCTTCTGATACTGTACAACCCAAAGACTTGACTCTACACTTAGATAAGACTTAATTCTCTATCTATTGCTTTCTTTTCTCTAACTTATCTACAACTTAGAGCCTCACTCTATTTATACAATCCCATGGTCCGCGGATTTCTAAAGCCAACATTACATTACAAAAATGAGGGCGGACAACCCTATGACTCATTTACAATCTTCACGCTCCGCACCCACAAAACGAGGAGTCTTTACATTTAATTTGGTCAAAATATGGGCTTTAAGCCCCAAAACTTCCCTTATGGGTTCTTGCGCCCAACAGGGCCTTGTTGACTTGAAGGGGTCTGACCCAGGTTCGAAGTTAATTAGCCAAACAAATCCCTGTACTAGTGGCCCTTTCGGTAATAGTTTGCAGAGTGCGGACTGAGGTCTCACCCGAAGCAGTATGGGGTGATGTTGGAACCAAGTTTCCGCACGCTTTAGATGTCTAAGGGGTCGGTTTAGTTCAAATGTGAATACCTTCGCGCAAGTTACTTCACATGCGTCCTAACCTACGAGACCTTCGCAATCATTTATAATTGTCTTCACGCATCCCTAACTAGGGGCTGAGGTGAGGGCAGAAATTTGCGCTACTTCCCCAAGTTACACAACGTATCTTACTTATCTTCTTATAACAGTTAGTTATCTTCACGTAAACAAATACTTTATCTTATATTCACTTTATCAACATATTCATATAAGTTCATGCATCATATAAACAACAGAAATTCAATTTATATCTGATACATTCAATACACAAAATAGGAAAAGGATACACAGAAATGATGTAAAACTTCTCTTTATTACTTCTCCAACAGTTACAGACTCGACTCACCCTACACACTCAGCTGCAGGGGTCCGTGCACTCAGTTGTGGACTACTAGGCCTCTGCACACTTACTTGCAGAGCCTTCTCCTACTCTATGATCCAAAGACTCGACTCTACACTTAGATAAGACTTAATTCTCCATCTATTGCTTTCTTCTCTCTTACGTTTTTTTGAAAACTTAGAGCCTCGCTCTATTTATACAATCCCATGGTCCACAGACCATGGGCAGATTTCTAAATCCGACATTACATTACAAAAATGAGGGCGGACAACCTTATGACTCATTTATAAGCTCGCACTCCACGCTCACAAAACGCAGAGTCTTTACATCGGATTTTGTCAAAATCTGGGCTTTAATCCCCAAAACTTGCCTTGGGGGATCCCGCACTGACAGAGTGACTCGAGGGTGAGTCACGATGTTTGTGTTGGGGGTGCAAAGGGGTCGGTTTAGTCCAACTGTGAATACCATCACACAGGTTACTTTGCGGACTGTCCTAACCTGCGAGACCTTCGCAATCTATTATAATCATCTTCACGCAGCCTTAGTCGTGATCTGCGCTACTTCCCCAAGTTACACCGCATATCTTATTTATCTTATTTATCTTCTTATAACAATTAGTTATCTTCGTGTAAACAGATACTTTATCTTATATTCACTTTATCAACACATTCATATAAGTTCGTGCATCATATAAACAATAGAAATGCAATTTATATTTGATACATTCAATGCACAAAATAGGAAAAAGATACACATAAATGATGTAAAAATTCTCTTTATTACTTCTCCAATGGTTATAGACTCAACTCGCCCTACGCACTCAGCTGCAGGGGTCCACGCATTTAGTTGCGAACTACTAGGCCTCTACGCACTCAGCTGCAGAGCCTTCTCCTACTCTACGACCCAAAGACTCGACTCTACACTTAGATAAGACTTAATTCTCTATCTATTGCTTTCTTGTCTCTAACTTATATACAACTTAGAGCTTTGCTCTATTTATACAATCCCATGGTCTGCGAACCATGGGTATATTTCTAAAGCTGACATTACATTACAAAAATGAGGGCGGAAAACCCTATGACTCACTTACAATCTTCGCGCTCCGCACCCACAAAACGTGGAGTCTTTACATCGGATTTGGTCAAAATATGGGCTTTAAGCCCAAAAACTTCCCTTGGGGGATCCCATGCCCAACAGGATCCCAACACAAACATCATGACTTTCCCTCGAGTCACTCTGTTGATGAAGAGATCTTCGCGCAGAAACCTCCCAACTCTGCTCAGACTGCTGCAAGGTCAACAACGCACTGAGCAGCCTCATGCACGCGTTATTTAGAGACTACGGTATATGAGTTATTCCTTACATCTACTCCTGCGTTCCCTGCATCTGTGCGAGCTTGGCATCGATCAAAATTGTAATGACGAATGCCTCATCAATCCAAGGTTGGCCGCACACCTTCAAAACCTCTTCTTTGTGTCACACCACATCTACCTGCTCCTTAAGCACTTTTTCCTATTCCATTCACGTGAGCCTCTGTGTAAGGGCCACCATCTGCATGTTCCCTTTTATATCATCATACTATTGCTGCAACTCACGCACTTCTGTTTCTAAGTGTTGTATGTTAGGGTCCTCCTGTAGAGTGGTGAGGACCTCGAACGACTCTTCCAACATTTTGGTGTAGTTCTTCACTGCACTATTGATCTTCTACATCCTCGATGTAATGGCTTTGGCGTGATGTTCCCTCACCTCTGGAGAAGTTGAAGGTTGTGCCTTCAACCACAGCTCTGATATCTAAAGGTTTAGCTCCAGTTGAAGCATAGCCATCTCTTCTCGTGCTTCGTGCACCCCTACTGCTAACCTTTGTATGTGCACCTTTGTTGGGATGACCAACTCATGGACCATCTGACAGGCCTCCTCAATCACCTGCACCATCTACTGGTTGTGTGCGACTACCTCGTCGCACTGTAGGCTCACTTGTTCCATATTAATTTTCTTCTCAGTCAACACCTGTAGTGCGTGACCCTCCATAGCTCGCAACTTTGTAGTCACTCTATCCTGCAGGACATAGAGTGTCTCCGAAGGGACCACAGCCATGTGATCGCTACTCCCTTCAACACACTGACCGTAGGCCTGTTGGCCTCATTCTCTATAACCAGTGCCCCCTCTGGCAACACTATGGTGTTGGTCATGCGGGCGCACAGCATTTCCTCAACCGCAGTTGTTCCTACCGCAAGGCTAGTCGAGAGAGTACCAGCGTAAGGAGTGCACACCTACAACTCCTGTATCTCTGCCCGGAGGGCCCCCAACACAATCTGATTCTCCTTCACAAACTGCTGGAGGGCCTCTATGGTTACGTCATGCATCGTCTCCCCTATATCATGGAGATCTCCTTCTGTGAGGGTGATTGGGTCAAAAGAAGTCTTAGAATCTTTCAACTTCTTTCGCAGCCCCACCTACTCTCTCAAGAACTGGCGCTTCAACTGTGTAGATGTTTTTTTTGGGTCTGTGTCACCTTCCTTTGTCTCGGGCTCTTCCTCAAGTGAGGGTGACTTATGGCCTTCGCGCTCCTTCTCTACTGCCTATTGCTGCTCGGCTGTTGCTTTCTGTTGTTCTGCTACTGCCTTCGTGGCGTCTCGCGCCTCCTGTGCCTTTGTTGCTGTTGACTCTTTTCTTCTTTTCTCTGCCAACTGTGCCATCCACATTTTTGCCTCGTCCTTCTTCCGTTGTGCAGCAGAATTTTCCGTTTCCAACACGGAGATGGTTGGTGCGCGCCACTATGGCAACCAGAACTCAAGTACGGAGAATATGACATCGTCCGTGGCCAGGTACAAGAGTTCATTCGACTTCTTCACGAGGTCCTTGCATGCCTTGACATACACGTGGTGGAAGTCTGCCTTGAACTCTGTGAAGCTTTGTAGGCTATTGTAGACAGTGAGAGATAACCGCGGCTTGTGGTTAATCCCCATTCTGATGTTTATCTCCATGAACACCTAGAATATCTTATTGTTTTGTTTTGTTTTTTAATTAACATTTTGGGTTCTTTTGGTTTTTTTTTCAATCTTTGTTTTGTTTCGCTATCCCTACATACCCGAAAAATCATCCATATGTCTCATGATATAGCAATGTGTCCATCTATTTCAAAAAATATCAACGCGTCCACTTTTTACATAAAAGAGAAATGTATCTAGGATGGTAAAAGACACATAGATTACTTTAAGGATATTGGAGCTATACGTGTATACTTATGCTAAATAAAATGATTGGTTTAATTAATATGACTTATTGTTAATTAATGTTTTGGGGTTTTCTGTGTTTTTTTTTCAATCCCTTTTTGTTTCCCTATCACTACATAACCCGAAAAATCATCCATATGTCGCATGATATGGTAATGCGTCCATCTGTTACACAAAATATCAACATGTCCACTTTTTACACAAAAGATAAATGTATCTATAATGGAAAAAGACATTTGCCTCAACCCTCTATCTAACTATATGCTGACAGAAACATTGAAGACTCTATGAAAAGAGCTTATTATTTCATTACTAAACATTGTTATTTATAGATACATACGTAGGAGTGTTGGCTTGAGGGGGCTTGACCCAAGTTCAGAGTTAATTAGCCAAACAAATCCTTGTACTATTGGCCCTTTTAGCAACAGCCCGCGGAGCGTGGACTGAGGTCTCGCCCGAAGTAGTATGGGGGGATGCTGGAAGCAAGTTTCCACACCTTTGATATGTTTGAGGGGTCAGTTTAGTCAAACCGTGAATACCTTCGTGCGGATTACTTCACGCACTGTCCTGACCTGCAAGACCTTCGTAATCTGTTATAATCATCTTCGCGGAGCCCTAACCAGGGGCTGAGGTGATTTCACGCTGCCCTAGCAACGATCTGCGCTACTTCCCCAAGTTACACCGTGTATCTTACTTATATTCTTATAACAGTTAGTTACCTTTGCAAAAATAGATACTTTATCTTATATTCACTTTATCCGGCTCTTCGACCTTCAACCTTCCTTATACCTTCACTGACCTTTTCTTTTTACTTTGCTTCCCCTTCTTCCCCGCCCTTTTCCCCTTCTTCCCCGCCCATCAGAAACTGGTTTTAATTTTATTAACTTTTCAAGTTATGTCCTGCTCAAAAGCCCAGCTCTTCAGAAACTGGTTTTAATTTTATTAACGTTTCAAGTTATGGGCTGCTCAAAAGCCCAGCTCTTCAGAAACTGGTTTTTAATTTTATTAACTCTTCAAGTTATGTCCTGCTCAAAAGCCCAGCTCTTCACCTTAAATTTTGTTTCAAGGTATTTTTTACTGGAAGTATTCATTTTTCAATCTTTCTTAAATGGCCTTTTTATATGCCTTTATATCACTTTTTTTTTTTTTTTTAATAAAAAAAAAAAAAAAATTACTATGCCTTAAATGCTCTAATTTTGGTATTTTAGAGGTTTTATATTAATTTAACATTGTATACGTTTTTCACTTTTAAAAAATGAAGTAGACTTTTTTTGTCTTTCTGAAATAGCCTTTTTATATGCCTTTATATCACTTTTTTTTTTGAGTAAAGGTGATGAATAACTCCAAAATTAGCTATACCTTAAATACTCTAATTATGGTGTTTTAGAAGGCTTCTAAATTAAATTGTATGTACTTTTTAACACATTCATATAAGTTCACACATCATATAAACAATAGAAATGCAATTTATATCTGATACATTCAATGCGCAAAACAAGAAAAAGATACACATAAATGATGTAAAACTTCTCTTTATTACTTCTCCTATGGTTACAGACTCGACTCACTCTGCGCACTCAGTTGCAGGGATCCGCGCACTCAGTTGCAGACTACTAGGCCTCTGCGCACTCAACTGCAGAGCCTTCTGCTACTGTACAACCCAAAGACTCGACTCTACACTTAGATAAGACTTAATTCTCTATCTATTGCTTTCTTTTCTCTAACTTATTTACAACTTAGAGCCACACTCTATTTATACAATCCCATGGTTCGCGGACCATGGTTAGATTTCTAAAGCTGACATTACATTACAAAAATGAAGGTGGACAACCCTATGAGTCATTTACAATCTCTGCGCTCTGTGCCCACAAAATGCGGAGTCTTTACATCGAATTTGGTCAAAATATGGGCTTTAAGCCCCAAAACTTCCCTTAGGGGATCTCATGCCTAACAAGCCCTTATTGGCTTGAAGGGGTCTGATCCAGGTTGAGAGTTAATTAACCAAACAAATCCCTGTACTACTGGCCCTTTCAGCAATAGCATGCGGAGCGTGGAATAAGGTCTCACCCGGAGCAGTATGGGGGGATGCTGGAACCAAGTTTGTGCACCCTTGAGATGTCTGAGGGGTTGGTTTAGTCCAACTATGAATACCTTCGCGCAGGTTACCTCGTGCGTTGTCCTGACCTACGAGACCTTCACGATCTGTTATAATATCATCTTCGTGCAACCCTAACCAGGGGCTGTGGTGATCCCGAGCTGCCCTAGCAGTGATTTGCGCTACTTCCCCAAGTTACACCGCTTATCTTACTTATCTTCTTATAACAATTAGTTACCTTTGCATAAACAAATACTTTATCTTATATTCACTTTATCAACACATTCATATAAGTTCACGCATCATCTAAACAATAGAAATGCAATTTATATCTGATACATTTAATGCACAAAATAGGAAAAAGATACACAGAAATGATGTAAAACTTCTCTTTATTACTTCTCCAACGGTTACAAACTCGACTCGCCTTACACACTCAGCTGCAGGGGTCCACGCACTCAGTTGCGGACTACTAGGCCTCTACGCACTCAGCTGCAGAGCCTTCTGCTACTGTACGACCCAAATACTCGACTCTACACTTAGATAAGACTTAATTCTTTATATGTTGCTTTCTTTTCTCTGACTTATTTACAACTTAGAGCCTTGCTCTATTTATACAATCCCATGGTCCGCGGACCATGGGTAGATTTCTAAAGCCAACATTACATTACAAAAATGAGGGCGGACAACCCTATGACTCATTTACGATCTTCACGCTCCGCGCCCACAAAACGCGGAGTTTTTACATCGAATTTGGTCAAAATATGGGCTTTAAGCCCCAAAACTTCCCTTACTGGATCTCGCGCCCAACAGGGCCTTGTTGACTTAAAGGGGCCTGACCCAGGTTCGAAGTTAATTAGCCAAACAAATCCCTGTACTAGTGGCCCTTTTGGTAATAGCCTGTGGAGCGCGGACTGAGGTCTCACCTGGAGCAGTATGGGGGAGATGCTGGAACCAGTTTCCGCACGCTTTACATGTCTAAGGGGTTGGTTTAGTTCAACTGTGAATACCTTTGCGCAGGTTACTTCGTGCGCTATCCTGACCTGCGAGACCTTCGCGATCATTTATAATCATCTTGACGCAGCCCTAACTAGGGGCTGAGCTGATAGGGCAGCGATTTGCGCTACTTCCCCAAGTTACACAACATATCTTACTTATCTTCTTATAACAGTTAGTTATCTTCACGTAAACAGATACTTTATCTTATATTCACTTTATCAACACATTCATATAAGTTCACACATCATATAAACAACAAAAATGCAATTTATATCTGATACGTTCAATGCACAAAACAGGAAAAGGATACACAGAAATGATGTAAAACTTCTCTTTATTACTTCTCCAATGGTTACAGACTTGACTCACCCTGCACACTCAGCTGCAGTGGTCCGTGCACTCAGCTGTAGACTACTAGGCCTCTACACACTCATTTGCAGAGCCTTCTCCTACTCTACGATCCAAAGACTCGACTCTACACTTAGATAAGACTTAATTCTCCATCTATTGCTTTCTTCTCTCTTACGTTTTTTTACAACTTAGAGCCTCACTCTATTTATAAAATCCCATGGTCCGCGGACCATGGGTAGATCTCTAAATCCGACATTACATTACAAAAATGAGGGCAAACAACCTTATGACTCATTTACAAGCTTGCGCTCCATGCTCACAAAACGCGGAGTCTTTACATCGGATTTTGTCAAAATTTGGGCTTTAATCCCCAAAACTTGCCTTGGGGGATCCCGCACTGACAGAGTGACTCAAGGGCGAGTCACGATGTTTGTGTTGGGGGTGCAAATGGGTTGGTTTAGTCCAACTGTGAATACCTTCATGTAGGTTACTTTGTGCACTGTCCTAACTTGTGAGACCTTCGCGATCTATTATAATCATCTTCATGCAGCCCTAGTCGCGATCTGCGCTACTTCCCCAAGTTACACCGCATATCTTACTTATCTTCTTATAACAGTTAGTTATCTTCATGTAAACAGATAGTTTATCTTATATTCACTTTATCAACACATTCATATAAGTTCGCGCATCATATAAACAATAGAAATGCAATTTATAACCGATACATTCAATGCACAAAATAGGAAAAAGATACAAAGAAATGATGTAAAAATTCTCTTTATTACTTCTCCAACGGTTGTAGACTCGACTCGCCCTACGCGCTCAGCTGCAAGGGTCCACACATTTAGTTGCGGACTACTAGGCCTCTACGCACTCAGCTACAGAGCCTTCTCCTACTCTACGACCCAAAGACTCAACTCTACACTTAGATAAGACTTATTCTCTATCTATTTCTTTCTTTTCTCTAGCTTATTTACAACTTAGAGATTTGCTCTATTTATACAATCCCATGGTTTGCGGACCATAGGTAGGTTTCTAAAGCCGACATTACATTACAAAAATGAGGGTGGACAACCCTATGACTCATTTACAATCTTCGCACTCCGCGCCCACAAAACGCGGAGTCTTTACATCGGATTTGGTCAAAATATGGGCTTTAAACCCAAAAACTTCCCTTGGGGGATCCCACGCCCAATAGGCTCCCAACACAAACATCGTGACTCGCCCTCGAGTCACTCTGTCGATGAAGAGATCTTTGCGCGGAGACCTCCCAACTCTGCTCAAACCGCTGCAAGGTCAACAACGCATTGAGCAGCTGCCTGTTGTACCTCATGCATGCATTATTTAGAGACTACGGTATCTGAGCTATTCCTTACATATACTCCTGTGTTCCCTGCATCTGTGCGAGGTTGGCTTCGATCGAAGTTGTAATGACGAATGCCTCATCAATCCAAGGTTGGACGCACACCTTCAAAACCGCTTCTTTGTGTCGCACCACATCTACGTTCTCCTTAAGCGCTTTTTCCTGTTCCATCTGCGTGAGCCTCTGTGTAAGGGCCACCATTTGCACGATCCCTTTTATATCATCATACTATTGCTGCAACTCACACACTTCTGTTTCTAAGCATTGTATGTTTGAGTCCTTCTGTAGAGTGGTGAGGACCTCGAACGACTCTTCCAACATTTTGGTGCAGTCCTTCACTGCAGTACTGATCTCCTCCATCCTCGATGTAATGGCATTGGTGTGATGTTCCCTCACCTCTGGAGAAGTTGAAGGTTGTTCCTTCAACCATAGCTCTGATGTCTAAAGGTTCAGCTCCAGTTGAACCATAGCCATCTCTTCTCGTGCTTTGCGCACCCCTACTGCTAATCTCTATATGCATGCCCGTGTTGGGATGACCAACTCAGGGACCATCTGACAGGCCTCCTCAATCACCTACACCATCTACCGATTCTGTGCCACTACCTCGTCGCGCTGCAGGCTCACTTGTTCCATATTAATTTTCTGCTCACTCAACACCTATAGTGCGCAACCCTCCCTAGCTCGCAGCTCTCCAGTCACTCCGTCCTGTAGGACATAGAGTGTTTCTGAAGGGACCACAACCATGTTGATCTCTACTCCCTTCAACGCACTGACCGAAGGCCTATTGGCCTCGTTCTCTATAACCAGTGCCCCCTCTGGCAGCACTATGGTGTTGGTCATGTGGGCGCACAGCATTTCCTCAGCCGCGGTTTTTCCTACCGCAAGGCTGGTCGAGAGAGTACTAACCTAAGTAGTGCACACCTGCAACTCGTGTATCTCTACCCAGAGGGCCCCCAACACAATCTTATTCTCCTTCGCAAACTGCTGGAGGGCCTCTATGGTGACACCATGCACTGTCTCCCCTATATAATGGATATCTCCTTTTGTGAGGGTGATTGGGTCAAAAGAAGTCTTAGAATCTTTCGACTTCTTTCGCGGCCCCACCTACTCTCTCAAGTGCTAGTGCTTCAACTGTGTAGATTTTGTTTCTGGGTCCATGTCACCTTCCCTTATCTCGGGCTCTTCCATAGGCAAGGGTGACTTATGGCCTTCGCGCTCTTTCTCGACTGCCTATTGCTACTCGGCTGTTGCTTCCTGTTTTTTTGCTACTGCCTTCGCGGCGTCCCGCGCCTCCTGTACCTTTGCTGCTGCTGACTCTTTTCTTCTTTTCTCTGCCAACTGTGCCATCCACAGTTTTGCCTCCTCCTTCTTCCGTTGTGCAGCAGAATTTTCCGTTTCCAACACGGAGATGGTTGATGCGCGCCACTATGTCGACCACAACTCAAGTACGAAGAATATGACATTGTACAAGAGTTCATTCCACTTCTTCACAGGGTCCTTGCGTGCCTTGACATACTGTTAAAATTGGCAACCAGGGCAAAACTTCATGTGGGTCATCTTATTCATGGCTAATAATATTTTTATTAGATTCCTCTCGTCGAGAGGTGTAGGATTGATATAAAGATCATCCAATTCCGATAAGTATTCATGGAGATATGAATTTATTTTGATTATGGAATTATTATCAAGCCGACCTACAACTCATGTAGGCTCAGAAGCCCAACAGTCGCATCTATTCACCCACCAACGTTGTGTATAAATATAAGAGGAATTTTCCTCATTTGGACTCACTCATCTCATCACATCTCTCTCTCTCTCTACTGCGCAGATATGAGTCTTTTCTCTACTGCATTGAAATGGGTCTCTCTCTCTCACACATGTGAAGCCGGAAGCTGTTGAATTTGAAGCTGCAACTGCAGAAGTAAAGATTGAATTGTGTGGCCTAGAATATCTCCTCTTTGGAACTGCATTGTAGGTTCATTTGAACCTCCTTTGAAAGCCGCAACTTTTGGTGGTGGAATGAAGTCAATCCGACGAACGGTTTGCAAGATATCGACTGCCCTAGTTTGAAGCCGAAAACTGCTGAAACTGAAGCTGCAACTGCAGAAGTAAAGATTGACTTGCGTGGCCTAGAATATCTCCTCTTTGGAACTGCGCTATAGGTTCATCTGAACCTCCTTTGAAAGCTGCAACTTTTGGTGGTGGAATGAAGTCAATCCGACGAACGGTTTGCAAGATATCGACTACCCTAGTTTGAAGCTGGAAACTGCTGAAACTGAAGCTGCAACTGCAGAAGTAAAGATTGACTTGCGTGGCCTAGAAGATCTCCTCATATGAACTGCACTGTAGGTTCATCTGAACCTCCTCTGGAAGCCAAAACTTTTTTTGGTGGAATGAAGTCAATCCGACTGTCGGTTTGTGAGATATGGTCTGCCCTAGTTTGATAATGAAGCCGCTAATGCTGATGCTACTGATCTAGGGTTTGCTACTGCTGATATGAATCAGATTTATTGTACTATTTCTCTCTACTGAATTATTGAAGATAAAAGAAGATTTGATCAAAGGATTTCCCCACACATTATGGGGTTTGTCCCTGGCTAGCCGCCACATCTTGTGTCTCTTGTCTTGGCTTGTTTTCTGTCGATCGTTTAATGTTCTATCTGCACTTTACTTTATGTACATGTGATTGCTAATCGGTGGAATATAATAAGAAAAAGAAGTAAAATGTTATAAGCATAGAACATACCATAACTTAACATGGTATCAGAGCTGAGGTGAAGACAAAGCCCGAGCAAGAGTAAGAGCAATCATTGAAGAGAAGATTGCCAAGGTTATCCTAAAAGAACTATGGGGTCCTCAACACTCTTTCCTGCCGAAGACAAGCTCCGTGAGAAAGCTGACTATCACGGATGAAAGATGTCTATTGATCTAACCCTTGAAGATCAAGGAGTGTTGGACCATGTAAGAGGCAATATTGTTGAGCCTTCATCAAATGCATCTGCTGTTGCCTGGAACAAATAGAAAAATGGAGAAGTCAAAACAAAGAAGATCATCCGGGACTCTATCGACAAGCGCTTGGTGGCCTACATCTCTGATCTAGACACCTCCAAGGAAATCTACGACAGACTGGTGAGTTTATTTAAAGTTAATGATGCAAATCAAGTTTTGTTTTTTAGAAATAAGCTTAGGGAAATCAAGAAGGGTAAAGATGAAAGTATGCAAGCATACTTCTTAAGAATCACCGAGATCAAGAACGATCTCCTATCTATTGGGGAAACTATTACTGACAGAGAAATGGCACCCACAACTCTTGAAGGATTACCATCTGAATGGTATGTGTTCAGGACTACTCTTTTGAACTATAATGTAATTCCTGGTTTCGAGGAATTAATGGCTAGATGCATTCAAGAAGAAACAAGGGAAGAAGTGTAAGAAATGCCCATGCCTAAAGGTCCTCCTGCTGCCTTTTCTTTTCATGCAAAGAAAAGAAATAATTCCGAGACTAAATCAAAAGGAAAGTCTGGACCTAAGGCTAGAAGAAAATGACGATGTTACATTTGCGATAAAGCAAGTCACTATGCAAGGGAGTGCCCTGATAGAAAGGACTCACTCTAGGACGATGATCAAAATCCCTCTGATGGCAATCAAAGGAATGACAAATTCAACAGCAAAGGTAAGAGGAGAGCTGGGAATCAAGGAAGAGGACAAGCATTCAAGAAGGCCAGAAATTCCAGGATGTATTAAATGCACTTGACCTCAAAAAGAACCTAGTGTCCATCTCAGGAACAGAAGACAAAGGCTTCAAGGTAACCTTCAGCGATGGCAAGGTATGTATATGGAAAAATAATGTTAAAGATGCCTTTACTCTTGGGTTTAGTGTTGATCCATTATATCAGGTCAATGGAAGTCTGCTAGGTGTCATGTCTTATGACACATCTCTTCAGTCCGAACTTTGGCATCGGAGGTTTTCCCACCTTCATTATAAAGCTATACTCGGTGTAAGACAAATGGTGATAGGGATACCTGAATTCTAAATAGAGAATGAAGGTGTATGTCCAGGATGTGCTGAAGGAAAGCTCAAAAGGGGACCATTCCCCTCAAGCCAAAGCAAGACCTCTCATATATTACAATTGGTTCACTCAGGCATACCTGAGGTTGGCATTAAGAGGGAGACTACTACACCAAATACTCCTGAGCATAATGGTGTGGTGGGAAGGAAGAACCGCATGATGATGGAAGCTGTCTGGGCCATGCTACATGATCAAAGACTTCTGATGTTTCTATGGGTTGAAACTACAATCACCGTCGTATATGTACAAAATTGATGCCCACATCAAGCATTGGGTTCCAAGACTCCTGAAGAAAAATTCACCGGTAAGAAACCTGATGTTTCTCATTTTAAAATTTTTGGAAGCCCTGTATACTTTCATGTGTCGAAAGAGAAAAGAAATAAAGTGGGAGCATCTGGAAAGAAGGGAATTTTCGTGGGCTATGGTGAAAATACTAAAGGCTATAGAATCTATGTAGCCGGTCAAAGGGAAGTCATAATTAGTCATGATGTCACCTTTGACGAAGATATGGCTCTCAGCAAGGTGAACAATCTTCCGACTTTGAGGAGCTCTCAAGAAGCCGACACCAGGGAACCAAAAGAAAAGGATGATGAATCAATGCCTGATGTAGAAGAACCCATGGATCCGATTGATCCTCCTCCATATGAGCCTTCCTCTTCTAGGAAGAGGCCTTCATGACTTAAGGGGTTACTTGATGATGTTGAAGGACATGCTACACCTTGAGGAACCTTCCATCAAAGTAAGAAACTTAATAGGTATCAAGGATACCTGACCATCATGAGCACGATCATACAAAATGAGACTTCGTCATTCTCAGATGTCGTCAAGCATCAAGTATGGAAGGATGCTATGACCGAAGAATATGAGTCTATCATAAAGAATGATGTTTGAGAAGTAGTTCCCAGGCCCCAGGACAAGACTGTTGTTACTTCCAAATGGCTTTACAAGATAAAGCATGCAGCAGATGGAAGCACGGAAAAGTATAAGGCTCGTTTTGTTGCTCGAGGTTTCTCCCAAAAGGAAGGTATAGACTATGATGAGATATTTGCACCTGTTGCCAGATATACGACCATCCGCTCGATCATAGCCCTTGCCGCTTCACAAGGATGGAACCTACATCAGATGGATGTCAAGACTGCGTTCTTGCATGGCTCGATCAAAGAAGAGGTCTACGTGGAGCAACCCGAAGGATTTGAGATTTATGATCGAAAATCTCATGTATGCAGGTTGAAGAAAGCTCTCTATGGGCTGAAGCAAGCACCCCGAGCATGGTATGAGAGGATCGATAGCTACTTGATGAAGCTGGGATTCACTAGGAGTGAAGCCGATCCTAACCTTTACTTTAAGGTTGAAGATGACAAGCCTCTCATACTGGTGTTGTATGTGGATGACCTCTTTCTAACAGGTGCAGCCCTCTCATTCACAAATGTAAGAGGGAGCTGGCCTCCGAATTTGAAATGAAAGAGCTAGGACTGATGCACTACTTCCTAGGACTTGAAGTATGGCAGAAGCCAAGGGAAATTTTCCTATCTCAAGGGAAATATGTGGTAAAGATATTGGAAAGATTTGGTATGATGGACTGCAAGCCTGTGACTACCTCGAGGATCTTAACTTTTAGAAGTTATATGGTAGTGATGTCGGACCAGATTTGGGAAATGCCTCTGAGTTTCATAAACTCATTCGCATTGATGTTCTTGGTGAACCTCCGTCCGAACATATTTTTTGCAGTTAGCATTGTGAGCTCATATTTGGTTGAGCCTCACTGGATTGATGCCAGGAATCTTCTGAGATGTCTTCAGGACACAATCTCTCATGGATTAAGATACACTGCCGGAGATGTGAGACTACTTGGATATACTGATGTTGATTGGGCAGGCAGTGTGGTGGACCGTAAGAGCACTTCCGGGTGCTGTTTCACCTTGGGATCTGCTTCGATATCCTGGATGAGCAGGAAGAAGAAGTCGGTGGCTTTGAGCACCGCCAAAGCAGGATATATTGTTGCTAGCATAACCTCGTGTGAGGTAGTCTGGTTGCAAAAGCTCTTCAGAGAGCTGTTTGGATTTACATTGGATACCACTGTGATTCTCTATAGCAACCAGAGGTGAGATTCGATTATTGAGGAATCCCGTATTCGTCGATTGCTCCAGCAGATAGACATCATCTTGGATATGGTAAGTTGATGAGCAAGGAGGCTCCATCACATTAAGATGATGTACAAGTTGATACACCTTGTCAAAGCCCTGAGGAAAGATCTAATCTGTGATTTTCCCAAACGACTTGGAGTCGATAAGAAACCCTTGTACAAGGGTCTTGCATGTTGCATACATTGAGCTCTGGGAGCTCTGAGGGCTTGCGGTTATTACTGGAGCAACATACGACCACAGGGTGACTCACCCTCCCCTGGTGGTGCACACTGGAACAAGATGATTCGCTCTCTTGTGGGACAAGATGATTCTCTCTCTTGTGGAACAGGATGATTCGCTCTCCTGTGTAGCAGGATGATTAGTTCTCCTGTGAGGCCTGGATTGATGTGTTCTCCATGGCGATTGTAGCAGGATTGATGTGTTCTCCTGTGAGGCCTGGATTGATGTGTTCTCCATGGCGGCTTGGATTGATGTGTTCTCCATGGCAATTGTAGCAGGATTGATGTGTTCTCCTGTGAGGCCTGGATTGATGTGTTCTCCATGGCAATTGTAGCAGGATTGATGTGTTCTCCTGTGAGGACAGGATTGATTAGTTCTCCTGTCGAGGCATCCTACCCATGCAGTCTGGGACTCATGGGAAGTACCTCTCATCTGATCAATGAGCAGGGAAATGAAGTTAGGGACCATAGTAGTATCGATGGATGCATAGTTGTAACTACCATACTCCCTACACTAGGATGACCTCCATTGATCTAGAATCAATGATACTAGTCTGGGACCAGTGGTAGGAGTTGTACCATACTATGACGCTGACTTCGGGTCGTTTGAGACTGGTCTGGGATCAGTGGTATATACTCTGAGACTAACTTTGAGTCAGTGGAGGATGATATTATTCTGGGACCATTGGAGTTGTACTCACTATGACGCTGACTTTCGGTTGGTTGAGACTGGTCTGGGACCAGTGGTACATACTCTGAGACTGACTTTGAGTCAGTATGATACATCCTCGATCATTTCTTCTTCTTCATAATTCGGACAAAAGCAGAGTAGAACAGAACAATGCAAGAGCAGAGCAGAACAGAACAAAACAGTACAGATCAGTGCAGGGCAAGGGTCAGGCTGTACAAGGCAGTGCATTTGGTGGATGAATAGTAACGACCGATAGACAGATTGCAGATGAAGTTCTCCATGGTTGAGAGGGAGTGTTAAAATTGGAAACCAGGGCAAAACTTCATGTGGCTCATCTTATTCATGGCTAATAATATTTTTATTAGATTCCTCTCGTCGAGAGGTGTAGGATTGATATAAATATCATCCAATTCCGATAAGTATTCATGGAGATATGAATTTATTTTGATTATGGAGTTATTATCAAGCCGACCTACAACTCATGTAGGCTCAGAAGCCCGACAGTCGCATCTATTCACCCACCAACGTTGTGTATAAATATAAGAGGACCTTTCCTCATTTGGACTCACTCATCTCATCACATCTCTCTCTCTCTACTGCGCAGATATGAGTCTCTTCTCTACTGTGCTGAAATGGGTCTCTCTCTCTCACACATGTGAAGCCGAAAGTTGTTGAATTTGAAGCTGCAACTGCAGAAGTAAAGATTGACTTGTGTGGCCTAGAAGATCTCCTCTTTGGAACTACGTTGTAGGTTCATCTGAACCTCCTTTGAAAGCCACAACTTTTGGTGGTGGAATGAAGTCAATCTGACGAACGGTTTGCAAGATATCGACTGCCCTAGTTTGAAGCCGAAAACTGCTGAAACTGAAGCTGCAACTGCAGAAGTAAATATTGACTTTCGTGGCCTAGAAGATCTCCTCTTTGGAACTGCGTTGTAGGTTCATCTGAACCTCCTTTGAAAGCCGCAACTTTTGGTGGTGGAATGAAGTCAATCCGACGAACGGTTTGCAAGATATCGACTACCCTAGTTTGAAGCCGGAAACTGCTGAAACTGAAGCTGCAACTGCAGAAGTAAAGATTGACTTGCGTGGCCTAGAAGATCTCCTCATCTGAACTGCGCTATAGGTTCATCTGAACCTCCTCTAGAAGCCGAAACGTTTGGTGGTGGAATGAAGTCAATCCGATTGTCAGTTTGTGAGATATGGTCTGCCCTAGTTTGATAATGAAGCCGCTAATGCTGATGCTACTGATCTAGGGTTTGCTACTGCTGATATGAATCAGATTTATTGTACTATTTCTCTCTGTTGAATTATTGAAGATAAAAGAAGATTTGATCAAAGGGTTTCCCCACACATTGTGGGGTTTGTCCCTGGCTAGCCGCCACATCTTGTGTCTCTTGTCTTGGCTTGTTTTCTGTCGATCGTTTAATGTTCTATCTGCACTTTACTTTATGTACATGTGATTGCTAATCGATGGAATATAATAATAAAAAGAAGTAAATTGTTATAAGCATAGAACATACCATAACTTAACACATACACGTAGTGGAAGTCTGCCTTGAACTCCGCAAAGCTTTGTAGGCTATTGTAGATAGCGAGAGATAACCACGGCTTGCGGTTAATCCCCGTTTTGATGTTTATCTCCATGAACACCCAAAATATCTTATTGTCTTAGATCCTCTGCGCATCTTTAGTGGTCCACAGCAAAGCGTACTTTGCTACCTCCGGAAGATCCCACGCAATTGTGGGTAACTAGTTGGCCTTAGGCAATTCCCAAGCCACCAGCACTATGGACAACAGAAGCCATGCATAGTGGAAGGTGTTCCCCTATTCTTCTGCCTCATGGAAATTCTCAAGGAACTCCTTGCACAAGTACTCGGACCAGTTAAAATGGACCCCATCCATGCATTGCGCGGGAAGTGCTATCACCGGCGTGGGCACCTCATCCGTGCAACACTTCCACATAACCTTGACAGCCGGTATCTGGGTGGCAACTTTAACTGACTTGTTGTTGATAATAGAGATCGTGTACCCTCTCTTCTTTTTCTCTAGCTTGAATTTTGCCTTCATGGCCTCCGAGATGGCCAAGTCGTTGCTCTTACCCTCCGAAATATCTGCGGGGTCCTCCCCCTTACAAGGGAGTCGGGTAATTCTATGAATCAGGTGGTCCACGATGGGGATGGGCTCCTCCAACCATAAACACCCATCATGCACCAGGCAGAGTAGTTGTCTGATGACAAATATAGTTACTAGGGCACGATCGTAATGCGCACCCAGAGTAGGTTTAACAACCCTACTTTCTCAATTCTGTGCAACCACTTATGCAGCTCCAACTTTACAACTCCCGCCGCAATGTTTTTCTTTGGCCTCATGAGCTGGGAGGTTTCCAAGTGTGGGAACTTCTTGTGCTCTGCGAGATCCCAGTCTTCAAACTTTAGACTCGGCACTTGTCCCAAGTGCGCTCCTTAAAAAACAATATTGTCAGGTAGCAACGGAGTCTACAAAGAGCTCTTTCTCTCATCTAGGTCCTTGGGCACTCTTGCCTTTCCCTTCCACGGAGGAACATACACGGGCAACCTGGTTAGAGGGTCCGCGCCCTCGGTTTCCACCTCCATGTCTTCATCTTCCTCCTCTTCAACAAGGATTTCCTCAAGGTCTTCCTCCTCCTCATTGATTTTCACAGTAACTGTTTTCCCCTTTTCTTCCATGGTCAGTTTAGTTCACAGTGGGTTTCTAGGGGACACGCACACCAAAACCATGGGTTGCTTATATTTCTTGGGTCTCGGTGTGCGCAGTGATTTAGGGATTTATGCGACTATCTCAGTGCTCTTAGGGGCATCTCTTATTGTCATGGCTTGCACGGCTTCTTCAACAGCCATTTCGCCACTCTCCATGGCTTCCTCTAGTGTGGTCTTACTATTGTTCCACAAATCTCTCAATGGCTTAGGTAAGTGCTCAAACAACGCCTTCAACTTCAAAAAATCAAACAAATATGGGTTCATAGATCTCTGGGAGTGCAATAGCTCAATTCTCAAATAACCAAGTTTTGTTTGTTGGGCATCCCTTTGCAATTTATAGCACCTTTTGAATTCGAAATTGACCATTCCCCCCAAATCTGGTTCATTAATTCTCCCTTGGCAGCAGATTTTCCCAAATCTAACCCATAAATCCTGCCTTAAATGCCTACTGCCAGCTCCATTTGGTCTCAAACCAAGCATCACATTATGAATAGTGATTATAACGGTCACTTTCTAGCCGACCCGTGTGATAGCACAGCTACCCTTGTGCTATCATGGACCTTGTTACACTTCGCTCCTGTGCACAGCCCTGACATCGCGTAGGTACCGAGCATAGTGGTTTATAGTCCCGTACCTCCTTTCAATTGCCTGGGGCAATAAGATTGTGCTTCCTATGGCTAGTCAGGTGGCTATGCCACCTATATACGGCTTCAACTGACCGTCAATCACTTTTCCTGAGAAAAGTCTGCCTTTTAACTCTACTATCTGCATTGCACACTTTACCATATACATCGCACCACCATCAGTGATCCCTTTAGTAACATACGGCCCGATCCAAGGCATCACACTGATCAACTCTTGGCAGTAGCTCCTAAATTTGTCAATGGAATCATGTGCCTCCTGTTTTATCACCATGATTTTCTTATCAAGAAAGTCCTTCTATATTCCTCCCTCAAGCTTCTCGACTTCTACTTCCACCATGACACTTTTCTCCCTCAACCAAACCCTTTCATTCATGAGTTCTTGGTTCCTAAGATTACCCTATTGGATCTCTCCATTAGGTCCCAAGCGTTCCTCTTCGAGCTCTTCCAACTGCATGATCCCTTCTTCCAAGGCTCTACGAACTGTCATATCTGGGGGCGCGGCTACGCGCGGACTAGGCATGATATACTCCATTGGCATTACAACGTTCACTCCATAGGTCAGCCTAGAAGGCGTTTGTTCCATCAGTTTATTGCACGTTGCCCTATAAGCCCATAAGATTGTTGGTACGCACAGGCCCCAATCACTTCGCTATGCATTACATACCTTTTTCAGTGCTTCACACACTTCGTTAAATGCTTCCGTGTGGATAACCTTCTGCATGCTCGTTCTCTCCACAGCCTATCATTCCAATTTGAGGAATTGTTTGCACATTTTCCCCCCCAACACATGCTTATTGACCATATTTCCCAATGCGCAGTTCATGTGTATCCGTGTAGGTTATTTACCATATGCCTGTACCCACCTGGACAGATGCGCGCGTGGACCATCCCGTCCATTGTATTTATCTGCCAATCGAACTATAGGTTTCCCAAACCGTGTGTGCAACGTTTTTCTACATGCATGCCAGTCTTCAAAGCTTCCTCTGTGCATACCCCACCACCTTGCAGGCGTAGCGCGCAGTACCCAATTCAAGGCCTGTAAACGTTGCTTTTCTAACACCTTCCTTTCGAATTTGTCCAAGAAAGTATCTACCTCACCTAATCTATCATAAGTAGGGAGATCTCTCACTTCTGTTGTTACGCAGTGCATTGACCTTGTCATCATGTTACAATTAAGCGTGGTTACCTCGTGTAACTGATTCTGCCATTGTTCTATCTCTTCATCAGAATCTGAAGTGTAGGAGCTTTCACACTCCCCTGATATTCGTCCATCCACAGTGGGATTTACCTAGTCTTGCTCTCGCGCAGTTATCTTGTAGATGCAGTCCAAATCATCGTCGCTTTCATATTCGCGTACCGGCTCGGTGTAGTGCGATCCCTCAGCAAGGTCTAAGTGTATAACTATGCGCAGAGACTTCTTCTCAAAAGTCATCTTGTGCTTCTTCAGATTAATCACCCTGTTCATGTCAGTGGCCCAATCAATTCCTAAGAGCGCAGGGTAGGGATCGTTGTCATCAACAATCTCTATCACCTCAAAGATTGCTAGTGCACTCACTCCCTCAATATCCACGGTGATTCCCTACAATCGCCCCAGGGGTATTACCTTCTGTTGGTTCACCATTCACGGTTCAATAGGGGACCATTGTAGTGTGGGTCTCCCCATGCGCTCCCATGTTTGCTTCGGAAGAACGTTCATGTCTAATCCTAAGTCCAGAATTACTTGGTCCATCTCATATTCTCCAATCTGCATGGTTAGCCTCATTTCTCTCCCCATCCTTCTCTTATGCTTTCCAATCTTTCGAATTATGTGCATTTCTCCTGCCGCAATCCCAACAAATCTATTAATGAGTTCTTGTAGTCCCTTTACAGCCTTATTGTCACGTAGTAGCTTCATGCATGTTTCCAGGAATGTCATAAGCATAAATGGGTCCATTTCTGACTCTGGTCTATCTTTTCTTCCTGAAGTAGAGGCATCATCGAAGCTCTTCTTAGCTTCCATGAAGGTTTCCTTAGCGCGCTCCAAATCAAACTCTGCTTCGTTTGCCGGAGCTTTGCAAACCAAGGTGCTATCTTCGGGTTGTTTTCCTTTATCATATCCCATCGTAATTCCACTTCAGAGCACAATATTCACATTCGGATCTTCCTCCCGCGGCTCAAATCTCATCATCTGCAGGTTCTGATTCGGGGAAGGTGGTAGCGCTCCCTTGTCACGTATCCTAGCTATCAGCGTAGAAAAATACTCCATCTCATGATCAAACAAAGTACAATACAGACATGATGGGTGCTTTGGATTCGTACAATTGCGAGCATAATGTCCCGACCCACTACAATTGTAGCATATTAGCTGTCCGCGACCTCTTCCAGGTCCTCCTCCACCTCGGCTTCGTCTGCGTCCCTGAAATCTTGTTCGTGTCATCCTTGCACTCGGGTCTAAGGGTCGCGATTCAGCCTGAACTTTGTAGGTGGGAGTTCTATCCATCATTAACTCATAGCTTCTACAAGTGCGCTCATCGTGTCCTACTGACCTACAAAAGTTACAGAAAAATTGTTGCGAATTTTGTGTATACTTTTGTAACAAATGGCAGTTGCTTGTAGCGTGTTTCCCTCCTATTTGACAAATAATGCACCACAAAGTAGGCGTCGCACTAGGTCCCGCTTGTGCTTCCAGCCTTAGTGGCATCGGTCCTCCTCCCGTGAGGTAATTCATGAACATCAGGTAGTGGTCCTTGTCATGACCCTAACCTTTACATTTAACGCACCATACCTCTTCACGCACTTCTAGTCAAGTTGTCCTGTCATGTTTCAGACTTTACATTTCAAGGCATAAGTTTTTCAACTGCGCGTGGATCTACTAAACTCCCAAGTTAGGATCCTGTATTAGGGTCTCATGCAGCCTCATTGCGATCTCCAAGGCCTCTACCTGAGTTGTTACCCTCTGTTGCGATAACGCGTTCCTCAAATGTGGCGTTAATGATGCTACAAACCATTCGCGATGTTGTCCATCCGTTAAAGTGATATTAGCTTCGCGAATTATGCACTTCAGCCTCTGATCCAACTCCCAAGGAGTCTCGCCTGGTAGCATTGTGATCTCTTTGAATCCCATGATCAACTGTGCTTCTGACTTCAGCCTGCTAAATTCCTTATTTACTGTAGTTTGGATATCCGCGATCCTCGCATTCAAATTGTCATTAGAATGCTTAATATACCAGGTCAATGTGCGGTCCTGCAGGGTGCTAACCTATGTCTCTTTCTTTATATTGTCATCTGTAACTCCATGGGCTTCCCATATGGCTCTTATCATGAACCAAAATTGGTTCGAATCTTCATTTCCTACTCCCTTGAACACAGGCAACCTTATCATCTTGCCATATTGACTTGCGGTGGTGGTAAAGGTGGTACAGGTGAAGATGGAGGTGAAGACAGTGAAACTAGTGGTGGTGTGGGTGAGGGTGGTATGCGTGGAATCCTTTGCCTTATCAAATGGATCGCACTTTGTGGCGAGACCTTTGCGAGCTCTTCCTCGTCCCCTCGTGGAGGTGAAATGAAAGGGTTATTCTCTGGTCCCTTACTTCCTTCGTTTCTGTAGGTTTTTCCACTTCGCGTAGCTCCGGAAATCAAGGTAATTGCATAACCCTCTTTTCACACAATAACATTTTAATCCAAGTATTCAGAGACTTTACATACTTACCTCGCGGTCCTTTGAGAAAGCATCGCTCTGCCTTGCTATAGCTAACTGAAGTATCTACGTGAACTCGGTAATGAATCCTCCTATAATTCGATCGAGCCAATGATTAATAGTGCGCATGAACTTATCCTCTGATGCTTCCAATTTGCACACCAATTCTAGGGTCCACACAATACGATTGTTGAGTTTCCACCTTCCTTAGCTATCTGCTAACTTGCGATCCACTCGTACAACTCAATAGGGAAAGATGCGAAGAATATTTTGTATATCTCTATGTACAGGTAGCAGTCTAACCACTCTTCCTTTGATAGTCGTGGATTCCTATTCTCCTGCGCTGCGAACTCGTGAATTCTCCTGTCCAACCAACCTTCAATTTCCTTCTTAGTTAGATTTCAATGATATGACATCAGACATCTCTATGCAGATTCTGGTTCTGGCAACAGAACCATTTGTTAGCTTGAGGGGGCTTAACCTAGGTTTGGAGTTAATTAGCCAAACAAATCCCTGTACTACTGGCCCTTTTGGCAACATCACATGGAGCTCGGACTGAGGTCTCACCCGAAGCAGTATGGGGGGGTGCTAGAACCAAGTTTCCACACCCTTGAGATGTCTAAGGGGTCAGTTTAGTCCAACTATGAATACCCTTGCACAGGTTACTTCGCACGTTGTCCTGACCTACGAGACCTTTGCGATCTATTATAATCGTCTTTGCGGAGTCTTGACCAGGGGCTGAGGTGATTTCACGCTACCCTAGCATCGATCTGCGCTACTTCCCCAAGTTACACCACGTATCTTACTTATCTTCTTATAACAGTTATTTATCTTCGCGTAAACAAATACTTTATCTTATATTCACTTTATCAACACATTCATATAAGTTCGCGCATCATATAAACAATAGAAATACAATTTATATCCAATACATTCAATGCACAAAACAGGACAAAAATACAGAGAAATGATGTAAAACTTCTTTTTATTACTTCTCCAACGGTTACAGACTCGACTCGCCCTGTGCACTCAGCTGCAGAGGTCCGCACACTCAGCTACGGACTACTAGGCCTCTGCACACTCAGTTGTAGAGCCTTCTCCTACTCTACGATCCAAATACTCGACTCTACACTTAGATAATACTTAATTCTCTATCTATTTCTTTCTTTTATCTAACTTACTTGCAACTTAGAGCCTCGCTCTATTTATACAATCCCATTGTCTGCGGAACATGAGTAGATTTCTAAAGTCGACATTACATTACAAAATTGAGGGTGAACAACCCTATGACTCATTTACAATATTCGCACTCTGTGCCCACAAAATGCGGAGTCTTTACATCAAATTTGGTCAAAATATGGGTTTTAAGCCCCAAAACTTCCCTTGGGGGATCCCGCACCCAACAAGGAGAATTAATAATGATCTCCGCCAACTTGAACTAATGTCTTACTGACTCCTGCATGCTTACATTAAACTTTTCGACTCACATTAAACTTGATGACCTGGGAACTGTGGGTGGCACCATTGGCGCCATCATGATTAATGTTCTAACACCTCCCCTTAATCACGATGACCTAAACTTTAACTTGCCTGCTAGTCTAAGTCTCAGCTAGGCTTACAACAAAACATTTCATTTTTTCCTTCTTGCTAAAGGGTCAATGCTTGTTCATTTACTGGTGCAGTTTCATCTTCACCTTTCTTGTCATAAGATAGTGATGGAGGTTCTCCTTTCTTGATTGCGGGATAACATTCTTTGTATTCAACATCGCTGCAGGTTCTTGAGACTTATACTTGTCCTTAATGCTTGCAATTTCTTCAAGTTTTGTTGCTTTTTATTGATTGTCAATATATGAACACTCAAAAACGACATTAGATTCATAAAAGGAGCCATACTGATTCTTGTCATCGTGCTCTTTGAAGAGAGCTTCGCTTCCTTCATTTTTCTTTGCTGACATAGTTGGTTGATTCATGTCTTCAACCTCTTTAGTCAATTTTGTTGCTGCAAACATGTTGTCCTGCATTTGATTTGTTTATGGAAGTAGGCAACTCTTCTCACCAAACAACAGTTCATCAATAAGATTCTCTTCATGCATCATATTAAACCACTCTTCATGAGATACATTATTCTCATCAAATTTGACTTCATAAGTCTCTGCATCACGCAGGGAGATTACTTAATATCACATGCTACTCTATTATCATCTACAAACATATTTTCATCCTTAATCCTAGTTATGATGCTTTCAATATAATCACCTTTAGCAACAACACCTTCATCAACTTCAGCTTTCTCACTCAGATCCATACTATACTTCATTTCAAGAACATCCCAAAATATTTTTGCATTATATATTTCACCAAATTCATGCAAAATATTAGACAAAATGTTTTCATCTAGAGTTTGATATAATGAGAAGTAATGCTACTACACTTCTACACTTATCTTGGGGATTTATGGATGTTTCTTCAACAAATTGGCATAAATCTACTTAACCAAGTAATCTTTCCATTATCATTGCCCAAAGCTTAAATTTTTTACCCGAGAACGATGGCAAAATTGGCATTAATCGCTTCAATATTACATCTGTCTCTTCAAACTTTTTTCGCTAATCTAGAATTGCATTTTGATACTCAAGTATGGATTCCTCTTGGAAATATTTCATATTTTCCAGCGGCTTCTTCCATTTGATTTTTTTTCAATGCTCTTCAAGACTTTTTGAACCTCCTTTGCTGACCCATGACTTGTTCCACACGCTTTCACTTGTTCGAAAAACGTTTTATCACTTTTTGGTGACAACTAACCACATGATGCTCCAATATATGGCTCACTTGCCTCTCCTTAAACACACAAACTTGCTTCTCATGATTCCAACAGTGCTCCAACATTACTCCCTTAACCAACAACACTCTACTTCTCACACTCTACGCTGGCTGCTTCTCCAGGTAGTTCCTCTCCTCCTTTACGCCTCTTCTAATGGCTCCACTAGATAGCAAAACGACGCAAGGCTTCTCTGACTTCAAAGCCTATGCTTGCTGCTCCTCATCGTTGCTTCTCCACACCTCTTCCTAGCTTGTAATGCAGTGCCCAACAGCACGACACACTGTCTCACTTCACAAAACAACACATAACACTTCCTCCACACCACACTCGGCTCTTCTCCAAGCAGCTCACTCGCGCCAAGTGTTAAGTCATAGAGAGCACACAACTCCATAACGTTCCCACACTTTCGACTATGTTTCCACACAACAACGTCTACTTAATAGTCACAAGCGCTTCCAACTCAAGGGGATCTACTATTCTTATCACATCACTTCCCCTTTTAACATTGCTCAGTCACTAATGTTCAATTTATAAAGTTCGAGAATGTTGGGGATTTTTTTGGTAAAATCCCAAAAACAAAAAAAAAGGCAATGTTATTTTTCTTTTCCTTTTTGCACAGGGAAGCTTTAAAAAATTTGTATGAGAACAGAGTATTACATACCCAGAAAATGATTTCTATTCATTAAACATAAATGCCTGATACATATTCATCCTCTTTTACTCAGAGGGATTTACCAAAAATACATTCAACCAACAAAATATTTACTCTGTCTCCTCTTGAGAATTTACACTGCTGGTGTGTAAAAACCCATTTTCATTTACTGTTGTAAAACCCCTTTTACATTCACTGGTGTAAAACTATTTTTACACATACTGCTGTAAAATAAATTTACATATGCAGGAAAATTTTACATTACATTCACAAAAAAAACTTTACTCACACCATACGCTCTTGCTTCTTTCCCTTCATTTGGGCAACCAACAAAAATTACATTTCAACCTCTGTTCACTGCTGTGAGTTTTATAAAATACAAAATCATTCACCAAACAAAACTCCCGTGCTTCTTCACTTATGCACTGCTGTGCAATATTTACCTTGATTCACGCTGGTCAAAAAAAATCCATCGCACATATGCGCTTCCCCTTTGTTTGTCTTTATGCACTGCTGTGCAAACTTCAAATCTCTTCACAAAAATCAACACAGGTTCTTTGCTGCAGCAAAACTTCACTTCAATCTTCGTTCCCTTTTTTTATTCACCCGTGCGTGTGCTAAGTGGCTTCATTTCAGAATGGTCAACTCATAAAACATTCACAAGACATATGCGCTCCCCTGTTCTTCCTTTATGCACTGCTGTGCAAAAACCTATTTTTATTCGGTGCCGGGTTCTCTCCATTTATATTCAACCACACTCTGCTATGGTTGCAAATTCCATGGTCTGCGTATTGCCCTCCTTCCTTCACACTACGCACTGCTGTGCTTTATGCTGCTTGTATCGTTTTTCAGTCTTCGTTCTCGTTCCCTTCTTTTTATCGTTCCCTTCTTTTTAACACAATACACTGCAGTGCATTTTACGACATACAATTTATAAACCTACGCTGCCCCCTGTTTTTTTAACACACAACATGTGCGTTCATTTCATTGTAATTCACATGTGAAAAACAAAATGGTCAACGCACAAAAACTGCCCATATTTCTGCTATATAAAAAAATATTAAAATTAAAAACCTCATCAACCATTTACCAACCCCTGTGAAGTCATTAAATTCTTAGCATGGCTGTCAAAACAGAAGTTTGATTTTACTCCACGCATGATATTTAACGCTGGCTCGCATGCTACTTTGGTTGATGGACGGCGTAAGAAGATCAAGCAAATCGGACGGCGGTGGAGGATTTTGGGAGGCATTTTTATGCTGAACTTTAGGCTCCGAAATGTCAGTTCTGTTGAAGTATACAGAGGACCACGTGACTGAGAATAATTGGATCGGACTGTACGGAAACTGCTCTCACCGCAAAAACGGTCCAAAATGCAGGTGGTTTGGAGGAGCGGTTTTGGGTGCATTAACTGCTGTTTCACGGTTTTACCATCGCTGTCCACAACGCCTGCAGTTGGAATTAATATTCCAACAGAGAATAGCAATGCACTTAGCTCTTCACACAACTGATTCCTCACAACCTTAAGACACTTGGCAGTGTCTATTAACGGCACAACGAACTCACAATAGCCATAACGGGCATAATAATCTGCTCAGCTTTGCAACTCTCCAACATATTAGAGCGCCAAAGAGTATGCTCGCATTCTGGCCAGCTCCACGAGTGGCTCAGCGCTCTACGATCACTGCCAACTCCCTCACACTGCTCTACGCACAACAACATGTTTTCTCCACACTTTGATTTGTAGTGGCTCCGACAACCACACTGCATGCACACAAGGATTAACTAGCTATTCAGGCTGTCGCTAGCTCCATTCTTACACACAACCACCTCATAGCCCACAACTCTCTCTCTTCCTCAAACAGCAACCACAGCCAAAACCCTGGGCTCTCATACTGTGACAAAAACATTGAAGACTCTATGAAAAGAGATTATTGTTTCATTATTAAATATCGTTATTTATAAATACACAAGAGAATCAATAAGGATCTTCGTCAACTTGAACTGATGTCTTACCAACTCCTTCAGACTCACATTAAACCTCTCGACTCACATTAAACTTGATGATGTGGGAACAGTGGGTGACATTGTTGGCGCCGTTGTGATTAATGTTCTAATAGATGGTGGTTGGAATTAATGTTTTCCAACATATGCCTCCTCTTGAATAAACAATAAAACCCTTGGTGTCTGGCCGCTAGTTTCTCCAAAGAGCCTTTCTTTCAAGCCTGGTTTGAAAGCGCAGTTTCTGAGTTTAAAGGGAGAATCGAAAATTCAATTTCATCACAGGTAACCATAAAAAAAAAAACTATAACTGATTTAATGAGCCATCCGCAGTTTCACAGTGTGAATTAGTTCATACTTAGACATGCATGACTTAATCTTTGAGACAACCATATGACTACTGGTAGGATCAACCAGGTAACCATCAAAAAAACTATAACTGATTTAATGAGCCCACTCAAATGTCACAGAAAAGACTTAAATTTAAGGTTTTGGGTCGTGATTCTTCCAGGGATTGCGTGAATGCCATCAAGAGCTAAATGTTCAAGGCTAAATTCAGGTTGGATCCATCCACAAATGAAGCCTTACCATCTCGAAATGAAGAAAAGGTTTATGTTAACGAGAGAAGCGAAGCTGTAAGGAAGAACTTAGATCAGTAGGAATCAAAGAAGAGGCCACCAAGAGAACTCATGGTTGTAGTGTAGGTGTTGATAATATTTTTCTAGAACATGCTTTTGTGTCGATTTCTGGAAGCAGAAGAGAAATGGAGGACGTTGTTTCAATTATCACAACTTTTAATTCCACAATAAAATGAAAGCAATACGAAGAGCATTCTTGCGCTGCACTTTTTTGGCATCTACGATGGCCATGATGGATTGCAGGTCTGTACCATAGTGTTTTCTTTGCATTTCTTGTCCCGTTTCTTCATAGTTTTTCAACAAAATGATGAATGTGCTCATATGACTCCACTAGGCAGCCTTGTTCTGTAAACAATGCCTCCGTAAAATTCTCGCGGCGGAATCGAAGATTCTCGGTGGCAACGCATAGCACGGGACGCGATGGAAACAGGTCACAAGCGCTTGTTTTGGGGGAGTGGATGCCAAGGTGATATCCGACGGTATCGTCGGAAGAAATGACCATCGGGATACTCGAAGTGAGACTGACATGGCCTGATGACACCGACAATGTGACACTAAAGACGTGGTCAAAAGCGGCGTAGTCATTCAAACAGATTTGTGGTTTCCACACATGTCGTGATGACGAGGCAATTATGATCAGACGTGCCGGACGACGAATCTAGGAACAATGTTGTGAGGTAAAACCTCATAATAAAACACCTTCGGTGTAATAAGCTCAATATTTTGTTTGCCTTCTTCAAACATCATCAAAGGTTGGTTAACATTTTATTTCCCCTCCCATAACGTTTGTTTGAATATTATATATTTGGGAGTTTTTAGTTTAAATTTTGTTGGCAAAATTCCTTCTTCTGATTCATTCTTCTGCGCTCATTGCTTCCATGAAGGCATGGAATTTGACAGAGGAATTGCCCGACCTGGGGCAATGCCGTCAAAACTCTCCAATTCCCGTCATCAAAGCTTGTTGAAATTCCTAATGCAGGGACAAGTTCATATTAATTCTAGAATTAGTATTAAGGATTTGATATTAATTTCTGAAGTAATATTAAGGAATTATTAATTTAAATTTAAGTTCTTCTTACAAAAATTTAAATTTGTTTTTTTGAATTGGTCAGAGTCATTTTTAAAAAGGGCGCCTAGGGTTTCTACGAACGAAATAATTATTAATATTATATTAGTTTTTATTATTATTTAAAATACGATTTTTTTAATTTCTGCTATAAGTAAATAATAATTACTACATGACTTCTATAAGGAATTAATAATAATTAATTTAATTGCTATAAATAATTAATAATTAATTTGATTGCTATAAATAATTAATAATTAAGTTTTACTAATATAAACGTATTTTCAGCATTTTTGTTTAAATGTTTTTTTTTGGGTGGCTATTCTGAAAATTTTCTGAGACATTTCAATATAACAGGTAAACTACGGCAGTTATTTGTCGATTTAATTATTAATAACTTGACAATCGCAGGGGACGCATATACCGTATAGACTCGTTCAAATTTTTTAGTAGATTTAATTATCAGTTACTGACAATTGCAGGCGACACTTATAGCGTATTTGACTCGTTTAAATTTTGCAGGGGACTCTTATAGCGTATTTGACTCGTTTAAATTTTGCAGGCGACTCTTATAGCGTATTTGACTCGTTTAAATTTTGCAGGCGACTCTTATAGCGTATTGACTCGTTTAAATTTTGCAGGCGACTCTTATAACGTATTGACTCGTTTAACTTTATTAGTCCATTTAATTACCGGTCACTTCACAATTCTAGGCGAGTTATAGACTGTATTAGTGTATTTAATTACCCGTCACTTGACAATTGAAGGCCTACTCCAATATACCGTATTGACTCGTTCGAATTGAATAGCCTCTAACATTCACCCTATCCATTTGTTCAAATTGGGCAGATTACAGGATTCTAGTTCGGGATTAAGTTAACGCACAATACGAGTGGCTTGTTTTTTTCAGTTGGTCACTTGACAATTGAAGGCCTACTCCAATATACGGTATTGACTGACTCGTTTGAATTGAATAGCCTCTAACATTCACCCTATCCATTTGTTCAAATTGGACAGATTATTAGATTCACAATACTAGTGGCTTGTTCTGTTTCAGTGTATGCTGTCGCAGCAGAGCAGCTAATTGATTTCATAATGGCTACTACAATTTGCATGATACAGCAACACCCAGACTCGCGGGTTCTGTCCTGTTTTTTTCTCTTCTTCGTTTTGCTACTTCACATAAAACAGGGTGACGCCGCTTCAAACAACATTGTGTTAGGGGCCTCTTTGAAGGGCAATGAGACCCGCGTTTCCAAGGGCGGGAAGTTTACTTTGGGATTCTTCAATCTCATCAACAACAACAACAATGTTAAAAATTGGTATGTGGGTATTTGGTATGCCACTGCCTCACCACAGACACTTGTTTGGGTGGCCAACAGCGAGCAACCACTGCAGAACAACTCAGCTGTTTTCAATCTCACAATGGACGGTAGTCTCCTCCTGTCTTATGGGGGATCAATCCTGTGGTCCACGAAAGGAAACATGAGAAAACCTTCTTCTGCTATGATAATGGATTCTGGTAACTTGGTTGTTCTGAGTTCGAAGAATAGCGCTGATATCATCTGGCAGAGCTTCGACCATCCGGGAAATACGTGGTTACCAGGGATGAAGGTTAGTATGAGCCAGGCTGTGACGTCGTGGCGGAGCCCTTGGGATCCGAGACCTGGGCGCTTCTCCATTCAGATGGATCCAAAAGGATCCGACCAATACGTTTTGTTGTGGAAGAATCGAATCAAGTGCTGGGAAAGCGGTGTCTGGAATGGCCACATCTTCAGCGAAATTCCGGAGATGACGCATAATTACATCTACGATTTCAACTTTTTCGATAACGGTTCGTACAAATATTTCACTATTTCTGTGAAACCCAAGTTCACGTCCTATCTGACACGTTTTGTCGTGGAAGAGGAGGGACAACTTCGAGTGTACATTATGTTGGGAAATAACAAATGGAGCATGCTCTGGGCACAGCCCAAGGATCAGTGCAAGATGTATGCCCTGTGCGGCGCTTATGGCTCATGTAACAATTACAATCTCCAGTCCTGCAGCTGCGTGACCGGCTTTGTCCCTAAAAACAGTCATGCTTGGGAGTCTCAACAGTGGTCGAGCGGATGTGTTCGGAAAACGCCATTACGATGCATCCACGCCAGAAACGAGACCATCACCGATGGATTTGTAGAGTTGAGTGGCAAATCTACGCCCCCTGAAGGGGTTCCATATAGAGGGGAAATGCAGTGCCAAGCGGCCTGTCTCAGCAATTGTTCGTGCACTGCATACTCCTTCGTTGCTAACGGCACTTCGCAGACGTGTGTAATGTGGTTTGGTGAATTGCTAGATATCTACGATACCTCCAATGGGATATCTCTCTTTTTACGCTTAGATGCCTCGGATTTGACAGGACTCTATAATGCCGACAAGAAAGTGACTCTGGCCGGCGTAGTGGGTGGCGTGGTGGGCGGACTGGGTGCGATTCTAGCCATACTGCTGCTATTTCTCTGGTGTTGTAGGCGCCCTGGTTTGCCTGCAACAGAATATGCGCCGGCTGCACTTGCTGCATTCACTTACAGAGATCTGCAGATTGCAACGAAGAATTTTTCTGAGCGTATTGGAGGTGGAGGTTTCGGCTCGGTCTTCAAGGGGACTCTACCGGACGGTTCTGTCGTGGCTGTTAAGAAGTTGGAGTGTGTGAACCAAGGGGAGAAGCAATTCCGCATGGAGGTGAGCACCATCGGAATTATACAGCATGTAAATTTGGTTAGGCTGCGAGGATTTTGCACCCAGGGCTCCAGAAGACTGTTGGTCTATGAATACATGCCCAATGGCTCCCTCAACTCCTTACTCCAGAAAAGCCAGAGCGATGACGATGAGATTGAGAAGAAGGTGCTGGACTGGAAAACGCGTTTTAGCATTGCCGTGGGCACTGCCCGGGCAATCGTGTACTTGCATGAGGAGTGCAGGGACTGCATCATCCACTGCGACATCAAGCCGGAAAACATCCTTCTGGACTCTATGTTCTGCCCCAAGGTGGCCGATTTCGGGCTGGCGAAGCTTCTGGGCAGAGAGCATAGTAGGGTGCTGACCACAGTTAGAGGAACCAGAGGGTACTTGGCCCCAGAGTGGCTCTCCGGCCTACCAATCACCGTAAAGGCCGACGTCTACAGCTTCGGCATGACATTGCTCGAAATAATTGCAGGCCGAAGAAACATGGAAGTGGATTCAGAATCCAGCGATCAGGTGTACTTTCCTGCGTGGGCTGCAACTCAAATCAATGGCGGAAACGCAATGGAGGTGCTGGACAAGAAATTGATGAACGATGCAGACTTAGAGGAGGTCAAAAGGGCCGCCATCGTTGCGGGATGGTGCATCCAGGACGATGAACATGCGAGGCCATCGATGAGTGAAGTGCTGCAAATATTGGAAGGTATTGTAGACGTGCCCCCTCTCCCACCGATTCCCCTCTCTCTACAAACATTTGCATTAAAACCCGACAGTCTGGTGCTTTTCTTCTGGGACAAAGATACTTCTGCACATGCAGTACATGCACGCAACAGCGATAATTCCTAGAATCCGCTGTAGAACCTTCACAGAGTATTGTCTGTTTACTTGCAGTATAGAATCATTCTCAACCATAAAGATCCTTTTATGATGGACGAGTCACGAAAACCCTAGTGACCTTCTGGATAAAATGAATTCAACGCTGCGTTAGTATATCATTGTTGCATAACAATTTGCAGATACAAAAAGCTATATGATTGTGGCGATTTAATTTGTATTTCATTAATAATTTAGTTATTTTATGGATTAAGCTATATAATTGTGGCGATTTAATTTGTATTTCATTAATACTTTAGTTATTTTTTTATGGATTTGAATTTATTTATTTCTAGCATATTAGAAAATAATATTATATTTTAATCATGCACTTTTTAAAATTGTTTTAATATAATAGTATATATATTTTTAATGAAAAAAAATACATTCCATATTTTTGGAAATTTAAAATTATATATATATATTTATAATTTATAATATTTGTTTTTTATTCAAAAAATCTATTGATATTAATTCACAGTAAGTATCAAAATATTTTATTACATGTGAAGTTAAAAAAACATAATAGTTAACTAAATTATAATTTTACTTAAGATAATAATTATTATTAATGATAAAAATAATTAGTTCATAAGTTAAATATATATCCATAAGTTAAATATATATCTATGTTAAAATAATATGTAACAATATTATTAACCATAGAGATTCATTGGTATTTAGAGATTTTTAATATGTAAATAAGTGTTACATGGAAGAGTAGTCCATGTCACTTAAGTGGTAATTATGCTTTCATAAAATTTGCAATTTAATATATGAAATGGAAAAATAAATTTACAACTAAGGGGCATGGAGTTGTATAAATTTTGATGGGTAATAATGATGGTGAGCTAAAAATATGTTGTACCAATTAAGTGAGCCTAAAACCCACAATGTCAATCTTTTGGTCAAAAGGCACTTCCTTAATCCCAATTTAAGAAGATAAATCCCTGTTTAATCCTCGTTTGAAATTAAGTGGGAGGATCCTCAAGGGTGGAGGATTTCCACAAAAACCATTGAATTCAAGAGTTTTGGGTATAACCCCAAAGCCAAAGCTTTCCATATAATATGTACAACCCAAACCATAGAAAAACCATAGAAAAAACTCTCCAATATAACAAGCACATGAGGAAAAATTACAACTTTAAAGGCCTTACCTTTCTTGTAGCTCCTTTGGAATTATTCCCAACGATTTCCCGCAACAAACAAACCTTTGATGCCTCGATTAACTCATAAGCGACCAAGGTCTATGACCTCGGTTCTCTGGCTTCCTTATATGCACAACATTAAACCTTTTGGGATAGTTAAGAAATTATGCCACATACCCATGGCCCACTTGTCGTTTCTCTCTTTATTTTTCATTGGACGTTTGTTTTCGCCTTTCCACGTGAGCCGGATCTATGCCACCCTGACCTTCCTCAACTATGTGCTCAACTATTCCTTTGGTGAAAAGATATGATGTAAATAGATATATAGGCCCCAACTCCACTTCCCTTGCTTTTTTCTCACCTTCCCATACTCAACTTGGCCCAAACGCCATGTTTGCCTAGTCCTCTTAAGCTCAGTCATCTCTAAAAGTGTGCACAGGTTTCCTCTTTCGTGAGACAAATTCAGGGAAATGGAAACATTTCCTTTCACTATTGATCCCAGCTCTTGTGAGCTATCATCCCCAGTCCTTTTCTAAATGTGTGCACGCCTTTTTCCTCAGGGATGAGTCAACAGTAATTGTGGCCCACTTTGCTTGTTCCATGCAAAAGGTTTCCACGTCACCTCTGTCCTCTTCGTATTGGCCAATCTTCACACGTCGACTCGATGCCTAGTCAGCTTGGTTGTTTCTTTGTATGTTCTTCTCTTTATCTTTCGAAGGAGAACTCTAAGGACATGTCATCTCGGTGCCGCCAATTGACGATATTTTTTTGATAGAACTCAGTTTTGTCTCCTCGACCTTCATTAATTAAAGTACTCTCAAAAAAGTCCTAACAAAACTAATTCTTTTTCTCCTCTCCATTACATTTTGCGCTCGGATTCTACTACAGACTCCCACTCTTTCGTCTGCCAGCTCCACTTAAGTCTCACACTTCTTATCTCTTCCTCTTCTGGATATTGGATTCCACTGCTTCTGTTGTGGCACTCTAATATTTCCAATAATTGGTCTTGTCATAGGTTTATTGTCTCAATCACATCTTTGTCATGGACTTGCACTCCTCTTTAATTCTTTTTTGATTCTAGATCATTGACCATTCTGTGAATCAATGATAAACAACTGTGATCATCCTTATTTTAAAGGGAATGGTTTTTCCCATTTAAAAAGATCTCATTCCTCATCACAAATTCTAATGCCCGTTCTCAAAATTCTCTCCCCTAGAGCTTAAATCTCACCCAAATATGTAATCAAAATCAATGCTTGATGACTATAGGGAATAACAATGCATATAATAGATAAGGCTCGATTTATACAGATTCCAACTACTCGACAGAATGTTCACTTATATCATTATACATACAATTTACAAAAGGCCCTTCCTTGGCCTAATTTACATTAGTTCATCCCTTCTCTGTCTTGTGGCCCTACTTTTCCTCACTCCTATACTCTAAATCTCTCCACACTTATACTTACACATTACATCCTTTGATTACATAATTATACATAAAATCCTCAACTATTCCTATTTCTAGATCCTCTTGATCCACATATCCACCAAGAGATCTAACTTACCCTCAAACCTCTCGAACTCTCTAAAATATTCTCAATACTTCTCCTGTTTAATATATTCATCACTTATATGCATGAAAACATAGGAAAATACAACAAAATAATTAACTATGGAATCAACTTCCTTGCTAATTGAAAGACCCTTATCTCTAGTCAAAATGTGTTTTTACTTGGAGGTAAGATGATCTTGCATCATTCTCCCAAGGCAAAAAAATTTCATGGCCACCTGACCATGTGCCTTCATATGTTAATAAAAATCCTCTTGGATCCCAAAATTTATGTTACAGCTGGTCTTTTGCTCTTTTTTGTTACTTTTATGCTTTTGTTGTTGTCTCATTTCCTCTTCCAGATTTTCGAATCTTATGTTGTAGGTGTCCACCTTCTTTGCTGATGTAGACTTGTTTAGCCAAATGCAATATGTTTTTAACCTTCCTTCTTTCTGCAATATGCCTCCTCTAAGACACCTTCATCATTAGCTTCCTCATTTCTTCAATCTCTATGTTTAGATGGTCCTTTGGTTGATACATACTCTACAAATCTCTATTGCTTTCTTGGTGAACTTTTCTATTAATATTCCTCATTGGTTGTTACTGCACCTTCACCTCATTTTTCTTCAAACTACCGAAACTTGTCACTTTTGCACTTTATTCGTCTCTTGGTTTTAGATTGTCCAACCAATCCTCTAAAACTCTACGGTCTTCTACGAGATCACTAACATTTATGATGCTAGTCTTAAACTCTAATTTATTTGTCATTAAATTTCTCTTCCTTACTCTATCTTCCATATCATCATCTTCTTAAATAAATTTAGCACCATCATCATCTTCCATGGTAGCTTCTAATAATTGTCCATCGTTGTCATCTGCAAACACATGCTTAAGCATGAATTCCTCAATCTCATCCATCTCCTCCAACATCTTCATGTCTTCATCAATCTGTATACACATGTCAATTGAGTGTTTTTCATTACCTGTAATCACACAAAAATCATTATTTTAAAAAACACAAGGCTCCTTAGCCTCATTTAACGTGTTTAGTAGCACACCCTCATGGTGATCTCAACTAATCCAATAGTTAATCATACTCTCAATAAATCTCTCTTCCACATCTTTGGATTATTCTTCATTAATGTACAAGCCTTGTCCATAACCAATTAAATTATACTAAACTGCTATGAGTTCTTCCTTCATCTTCTCATATATTCTTACCTCAAATATTTTTCTAGTGGAGGCCATCTCACAGTATTTTGCTTCATTGTCCAACCATACCTCTGATATTCATGGCATTTCTATCACAATTGCTTCACATGAATGAGTTCTTCCCTTAATTCAACCATCCCCTTCTCGAATTCCTCATCACTCATCTCCTTTATTTCAGTCGCTTTAGCATTCTTTCTTCTCTGATTGCGACTTTCCTGTGAACCTATCACATGACCATTAATAGTCATATTTACCTTTCCTTCGTATGAACTCTCTTTGTCCACCTGTGAGCTGCAACAAGCCTTCTCCATCATGTAGCAAGTTTTCCACTTGCCACAGTAACAAGTTCTCATCATGGTATCCTTCTCTTCTCTTTCTCTTGGCAATTCTACCCACACTCACTATGGAATTACCTTTGGAAACTTCTACCCAAACTTTTCTTTTGGAAGTTGTTCTCTTCTAGTTCTCTGTAGGAGAACCTTTTCTTCTCCTAAAGCACATATACTCATCTTTCAAATTTTTCAGGCTTCTGCAATTTCATCAGCTCACTTCTATCTTCTCCTTCAGTATCCTTGCTTCAGAAATTTCATCTTGATGTTGGGTTCCTGTCAAACACAAATACTTATGGCCAGGGTCAACATAAATCATAAATACTTGTCAATATTCTCTTCAAGACCTTATTCTTTTGATAGTCCTCTACAATTCGCCTCCGTATTTTCATTATGCATTCCTCCGTATATATTCTCCCATTTAAGAGCATTTCAACCTGCTCCATTATCTGCAACTTTTATCCTTCCAAAATCAACTTCACAGGAAAATTAAATTCTTATTCAATTTCTATCCTCCCAAACAAACATCCTCCAATCCAGAAACAAAATTTACACTCACTCAATGCCTTAAAGAACACAATTGTTCTACCCGCAATCATCTATATTTAGTAAAAAAATTAAAACAACACCCAAACCTACTTTTCTGCAAAGTCTATTTCTTCAAAGAGCTTCATGTATCCTCCTATTGTCGTTGCTACAACACCCTCCAAAATTTCACTACATTCAAACTTTGGAGTGTACTTTATCGACGTGTCAAGCATCTCCTTCATTGTCAAGCGTTGTTTCATGTTTTCCTATGTGTTTGAACATTTCTTGAATGTTCTCAAGTGTCATCGCACTAATTAGAACATCTTATGTGCATTTCAGGGTCGTAACATATTTGTTGTTGTAAAATGACACTGTTTGGTCACAGTCACACACACTTCACCTGTTGTACTTGGGGAGTGCATGCAAAGTGGAATTTTGATGTATACTTATCATTGTTCAAGCTTGTCTAAGTTTTCTTGATGAGTTGGTATGTGTCACACATGGTTTTATGTCTAAAACATATCATGTTCACCCCTTTTCCTATCTTCTAGACTTAGAAAATTTGTGGTTTCAAAGAAAACCCATTGAGGCCAAGATCACATGAGCACACTCTGAAACCTTGATCAGGAATCCTTCATTTTTGGGAAGTGCTCCATGCACCCTCCAAGAGCACAAAGAGTACTCCTTAAGCCCTTTCTCCTTCCTTGTTCTCAACTACACCCTTCAAGAAACCTAGTCTTTCTTTGAGTGCACTCCTTTGGGTTGAAGAAGTGCACCCTCATTGAGCTCATGAGAATTCCCTAAATGCCTTAAGCTCAACCCTTCAGCCTTCCACAATGTGTCATGCACCCTCATGTTCCTTTGAGAGCATGACCACACTATGAAGGCACAAAACTCCACCCTCCATCATTCAGACTTGCACCATGCTCCCTCCTGTGCCTCTTGAGCGGATGGGCACACCTCGAAGGAACAAAGCCTTCCTCCTTCAGCCTTCAAGAGTGCTCCCTATGCCCTCCCTCTCACCCTTATGTGCAAAACGCACTTGGGAAGCCCAATTCCTTCCCCTTTTTCCTTTGGACTCGCGTCATGTGCTTTGCCTATATTTTCTCTTTCTCTTGAATCAATGAGCGCATGTCAAAGCCCTGAAGCCTCTACCTCTTAGCCTTTCATCCTTTAGAGGTGCGCCCTTGTGCCAAGAATCTCTCGTTTCTCTTTCAAAAGCGCAATGTTAAGGCATCAACCGAAAATCTACATGAACATGTTAGAATAGGACATTTTCAGGTTGATGGTTGCTTGTAAGGACTGATTGCAGAAACAAGTATTTCAGGAACATCATGGTAGGCATGCATGAGGATGATCAGGTAAAAAAGACAGACAAAGGAATAATTAAAGAAAAAAGAACACCTTGAAATTTTGATGATCGAAGCACCCTAAAGACTCCAAGATCAAAGACCCTTTCAAGGGTGCAGACATCAATGATCAAAAGTTGCATGAATAATGAAGACATAGGTGGCAGCCATGTTACTACTGAAGAAAGTCCATGTCATCAGTCACTATTAGTCCCAGTGATCAAAGATAGTGACTTGTCATTTTTGCATCATGTGATGATGTGGAAGTTATAATGTAATGTTGTAGTCATTGTAAAGACAAATAAGTTGAAATCCAAGAGTCATATGTGGACAAAAGATCCATGGAAGTCCAAAATAAATGTTCATAATTGATGCCTAAGTTTAACTTCTCTTGGCTCTATGTATCCAAATACAACCTCCCTTATACTTGAGAAGCTTGCATGAGGAAACCATTCCTAAATGAGAAGAGGACACAGAGAGAAATATCTAGGCAAATGCTAGTGAAATTCTAAAGGGAGTCTTTTTGGATGTCCAAGTTAGCCAAACTATGAATTATAACATAAGGAGGATCCAAGTCCAAGGTACGAGAGGGGATAGATCTCATCTAAGGTAACCATTGTATTGCATTCTAATTTCCAAAATGTCACATTTAGTATATGTCTCATAACATTTGTTACCATTTGAATGCATTTTATTGGATTTGGATTCCTGAGAAAATATAACTTAGACCTAGTGATTTAGTTTCATATATATTTGGTAGTAGTGTACATATAAGTTCTTTGGTTGCAATATCTATAATGTATAGTTGGGAATAGTAAGGACAAGATATCTATCAACTGGAGTGGGATTCTTAGCAACTACATCAACTAGGATCTATAATACACTTTATAGGTAAAGGTATGCAAGTCACGCCTCTCTTCTTTGAATGTATCAAATATTAATAAAGTCCAGATGTAGGGAATCTATTGAATTGTACATCCTTTTATCTATACAAATTTTGGGTTGATCTATAGAGTATAACTCTTAGCCATAGGAAGAAAATTTGGATAATGATACCTTAGGAAGTTAGGGTTTGTTACTAATCTTGAAATCACTTCCCAATTCATAATCTTGGTAATTTTACTATAATTTTTTTCTTGAAAAACTTCAAATATCTATTTTTTTGTGAAACTAAGGAGATATATAAAGATACATGTGGTGAAATTTTCAAGTACATATTAATTTTACTTTCAAAGATACCACCTTTTGTAGGGTAGGGTTGGTAACTAATTCAAAAATCAATTTTAGATAAGACATGTTGATATTTTTGTTATAACCTTTCTTAGAGAAATTTTATACTACGAAATTTATAGCACTTTGAAATAAAATACTAAAGTACCTTTGGTATAAATTTCATCATCATATTTGAAATTTTGGAGATGCAACATGTTGTATAGGTGTGTTCATGAGAAAATGTAAAAACTAAATAAGTTTGGGAATGTTACTATAAGTTTCTCTTAGCACCTCAATTTTTTCTCATACTTATATAATTGCAAAGAAGGCATGCCATCATATCGTATACCAAAATTTCTCACTCATAACCCATGTCCATTTGTTCTTGCATGTTGTGTGGTGGTAAGGGTTTAACACTGTCACCTTTCATTCATTGAGACTAAATCTCTTGACCTACTATCTAGCTTACATGATTTGCCCAAACATTCCTTATCGAGGTATGTGGTTCCATGACTAATATCAAAGACACTGAAAAGATTGTTAAGAAAAAAATGTATAATTACACTTCGTCTCATCATACAGGCTAACTAAACCTACTTTTCTCAAGTGTCTTCGCCCTAAATATGCCAACACAAGAATAGGATGATATTTGACCTTGACCAGAGCCTTAGCACTTGCTACAAACATTTGACGAAAGAGGGAGATGCAAAAATTTGAGGCTTTAACTTATCATGTCATATGAGACCCCACTCTAATACCACAAACAATCATCTATTGTAGACCAACTTCCATAGGCTCCTATCCATTTTACAAAAAGTGATTTGATTTGAATTATTGAATTTAAGAAGTCAATTGGGATTATTTTGTTCCACAAGTGGAGGAAAATGACAACAATAAAGTGTCTCATAAGTGCAAGCACCACGTTTTACAAAGATTGAATGCAACTATAAATGTAGGTGTCACGTTTCACAAGTTAAAGAAAAATAGTTTATCATTTCTTCTTATTTGATCCAAGTCACCTTAGTCGAGAAGAACATTTTTTAATATACCTTCATAATTTTTTTTTTTTAATTTCATTTTCTCTAATGATCATATGTAGTGATAGACAATTCATACAAATTTTTTTAATATTTTCTAACGAATTAAATAAATATAATTTAAACATTAAATTTAAACAGGCAAGAAAGAAAGTTATTATTGAGAATTCTATTAATTGATTTAAAAATAATTAGAATATACCGCATCTTGTATTCTCAATTCTAGAATTAAAATTTCTAATTAAAAAAATAATTAATATACCCACTTTCAATAAAAAAAAGTACATATCAACCTAAAAGACTACTTTCCTATTGTATAAATCAAAATTTATATATCAAGCAAAATTCAATTGACTTTAAACTTCAATAATATACCATACATATTGAAACTCCATTATCTCTTGGACTTTAATAATATATAATGTTTTAATAATATATCTTACACATTAAAACTCCATTATTTGAAGAGAATTTGATGATATTACTCCTTTCTCATGCAAACAGAGTACTTTGATAGTTATCAATTTAGAATGACTGCATAGCTCTTCGAGCTCGAACTGCGAACATTACAGAAAAGAGAAGAGATACACCTACATACAAACACAACGCAATTCCGAACGTAATATATATATATATATATATATATAAAAGTGATATGCCACAGTGGGTAGTAATCATTATGATGACCGTTATATGAATCTATGATAATTATGAAGACCATATGAAAGAGGTGGGGAAAACAATGACCAGATTGTATAGTATATTTTTATGGGATAGTTTTGGTATTTCATTTTATTTATTGTTAATTTTATTTTTGAAATTTGAATTGTTTTATAATATTATATTATATTATATTATATAATATATAATATAGTGTGCGGTAATCATTATGATGACCGTTATATGAATTTATGATAATTATGAAGATCATGTGAAATAGGTGGAGAAAACAATGACCAGATTGTATAATATGTTTTTATGGGATAGTTTTGATATTTCATTTTATTTAGTGTCAATTTTATTTCTGAAATTCGAATTTTTTTATAAAATTTGAATTTTATATTTAATGGAAGATTAGATATTACAAAAATTATTATTCAAAATTAAATATCATAAATATTATTATTCAATAAAAATAAAAATTTATAAAAATTAATTAATTTATATTAACATTTTTATATTATCACAATCATATTTCAAAATTCTTTTGGACACATGCATAGAGAAGTTTTAATATGATAAAGGTTATCGCTTTTACATTTTTATAAAAGATATGGAGAAGATTTAATATATCTATATAATTTGGGTGATAAGTTCATATTAACATTAATTTTAGTTTACATTAAATAAATTTTCTTTTTTTATTTAATTTTCTTTTTTTTAGTTTTTTTTGTTTTTCTAAACCATCCTGTAAGTTAATTACTAATCTAGTATTTTTCAATTTATATCTAAAACATATCACAGAAATAAGTTATTGATTAATTTATAAAATAGTGTTTAGTATATGTCTGTCACAAACCATTTTAGTGCTTTACAGTTTTTATGACATGCATAAAAAATAACCACTTTAAATAATAGGCGGCTCGATGATTCAGTAGCCGGTGCCTGTGGGGTTCGTGTCGTCCGTGGGCACCGTATCAGTTCAGTAGATCGGACATGTTATGTGTGAGAAGAGCCACATATCAATGTAGTCCGGGTGGAAAACGTGGTTGCATCTGGGCAGCAAGCAGAGGTTCTCTAAATTTTATCTGTAGTAATGTTGTAGTTTTCATTGGTTGGAACAATGATAGTATGTTGCTGACAACTTGGAATTACGAAGCAATGGTTATTGGATCCTTTGCAATCGCTAAGCGTCATCTTTTTAATAGGTCCGCCTGTTGTTGTGTACATTTGAGAATTGTTCCGGCAACATATCCTTGAGACAACTTGAAGAATCGGCCATTAATTAACCAATCATACGTAATAGAGGGATCACCTATATAATCTTGGGAGATTTTGAGGGTGTGGGACCTCGGCCTCAAGGCCCAGATTCTGTGTGTCGACAATTTTGGGGATGCCCCGGCTTTCGGCAAAAGTTCCGTAACATCCAAATAACCATTCCTTTTTTTTTGTTAGTTCTTGGAGTTTCTGTCTTCTCTCTCCCTTATTTTTCGTTTGGCAGGTTTGTCCTATTATTATGGATTGTCTGAATCTTTATTAGTTATGAAGTAAATTTGGGACTAATTATTGTATTAGCATAAACCTGTTTATGATACTACTATGCATATTATAATTGGATTTGATTTTTTCATAATTCATTATTTATACATTTATAATTATTTCTAGTGTAACTTTAAACCTTATAAATAATATTTCCTAATGATATAGTTAACTTTAAGATTTTTAGTGGAATTAATAAATATGTAATAATATTGAATATTAATAAATATAAATTATTTAGCCATTAAGCTTATAGAAATATTATGATTTACCAATAATATTAGTTACACTATTATTATACCCTAAATTATGGTATTTACCTTATAAGTAACTATATATTTACCTATTGGCTTAGTTAACTTTAATAGGTTTATTGGAATAAATAAATATTGAATTAATATTGATTATTTAACCATGAGGTTTAAAGGATGAATTATAATATACTATTAATATTAGTTATACTTTATCAACCCTGTATTATGGTATTTACCTAATGTAACTAGATTCTATGAATAATAATGATTTAAAAATTTAAATTATTGGTAGATTTAGATTATTTAATAAACATATATTATTTTATACAACTTATCATTTTAATTTCGAATGGACCATTATACTTAAATAAAGAAAAATGATCCATCTTACCAATGGACCATTAATTAATTATTACAAGATTACCTATTGTAACTATAGAGAATTATTACCATTTAAATAATATTGGAACATTAAATATAGATTATTTTAATGAATATGATTGACCTTTATCATTAAAATATTAGATATGGGTAAGAATTTTCGTAAATAATAATATATCTATTTATTTTTAAATTAACAAATGAATTTCTTTTTTACCCAATTTAGCTATTTCTAGGAATATCAATTAACTAATTTGACCAAGATTATTAAGTCAAAATTAGCCGTTGGCATCTATTTAATCAAGCTAAGCCGGATTGGTCTTCAACTTGTCCTGACGATGAACCACACTGGTTGGTTCGAAACAGGTCGACACAAGATTGGTTATGTGATTTTGCCGAAAATTTTCTAAACAACAAAATTGTAGTTAATAATGTGGTGCGGTGGGTGATAATGCTTTCTACCAACTTTGTTTTTTTCCACAGGTTAAAGAATTTTTCACATGCTCAATGTCGAGAATTCACTACAACTTATCATAATGTAATGCCCAATGTCGAGGATTCACAATAACTTATCATAATGTATCCTTGAAATTACTGTCTTCCTAAATAATGAAAAAAAAGGAATTCCCAACTAATTTTTATATTTTGAACTCCTAGTAATGCTCATTGTTCTTAGAATGTTTTTCCTTCCTGCAGCTCATTTTTTCGCTATAAAGATGCAACCATTGCTAACAAAGAATTAACCCAAGGAATGCATTTTGACACACTTAAGAATTATTGCTGGGAAACTTCATGCTTATGTTTGCATCTTCTCGCATTCCTCCCATATGGATTGAAACAAAACAATTGACAGATATCGGTCACGAAAACTTGGAAAAATAACTGCAATCAATTTCCCTAAGTTCCCTGATCATTTTGCCACTTCAATTGATGCTGCTGAAACAACTCCCAATGAAATTCCAACCATCAAGCCTTCCTGAAGTGTCGGCAACAGGACACCACTCGTCGGCGGCGGGATTGTAGGCTTCGATGGAGCTAAGGTCGGAGCTGGGACCCACACTTCTGCTGCCCGTGGTGTAGCTGTGGTCGTCAATATTAATTTCGTCCATTAAGTCGATGGTAATTTCTTCGTCTAAGTTGGTTTCTCATTAGTTGAAATTTTGTCACACCTTAAGTTGATGGAGTTAGGATCCACGTCGCACCCACTTGTATAAGGTTTTAATTGAATTCCATTAGCCGTGTCGGTCTTAAGGATAACAACCATTCCAATCCATTGCAATATTGATCTTTCACTGGAAAAATAATTTATTCCAAAGAAGAAGGGCAATAAATATAGGGCTATCTTGTGAAATGCCAAGTTGCACTGCTCCACTGCTGGTTGTTGAATTCGAAGGGGCTCCAATTGTGGTGTTGGTGGCGTTGGCCAAAGTCTCATTTGCACCGATATTGTAACAAATTTTCTAAACAACAAGCTGAGTTTTCATTCTAAATAAAATTGTAAAATAAATATTAATATTCATGTTAGATCTTATTTTACGAAACCAAAGAAATGAAAGACAAAAACTATGAAAGTAGTAAAGGTGTCCCATATTGGACAAATTCAAATACACAAAGACCCTAAAATTATCAATACCAAAACATTCAATAAACTTTAATCTCAGAAAAGTTCACGCCTTGCAGGATAAATACAAGAGTCATGACTAAGAAAACATATACACAGAGTATATCAATTAATCTTTGATTTTTTGCCTCGAAGGCTTGGTTGGAAAAAGAAAAGAGATCACAAGAAATACTTTGCAGAGAGGTAGTTTGTTTTGTTTTGAAACTATTTGATATGTATCATGTCAAAGAAATATAAACAATTCATGGAAAGAAATTTGCTTCAATGGAAAAAAAAAAACTCAGATATATGATTACACATAAAGTTAAACAAATTAAAGAAATGAACTCATTGGATAACTCCATAGCATACTTAAAAACTACCTATGTTCAACTAATGAAATTATTAACATAGATTCATAGCAACCCTGGGTCTATTAAGTGTCCAAGTGGATCAAAATAAATAATTGAGTATAAACCTATATTTGCCCTTGATTTATTAAATGCCCAACAAAATTAAATAATTGTGTACAAATATTCCCATGCATAAATGTGTATATATATGTATATGTATATATATATATATATATATATATATATATATATATATATATATATATATATATATATATATATATTATCAATTTTATTTTTCCTATCTTCCATTATTAAGTAACCCAAGGAATAAAAAAAATCAATACAGGCCTCTTTGCACTTAAAAGATCCAATATGTGTATCTAATCAGTCTGTTTTTATTGTTAGTCTTGTATATATAATTAGTCTTGTTTGCACTGAGAGAGCACCTAGCTTCTCTCACTGCAAAGAGGAGCATATGACTCGCAGAATTAACCAAGAATGTCTCTCTACAAAACAACAATAGGTTTTGCACTATATTTTCAAGGATTATGTTGTAGCGGCTACAACCACCCTCCAAAATTTTGTCTATGCTTTGATTTTGGAGCCTCCCTTCTAAACCACAGTAGCTCATCTTGAACTGATCAACTTGTGATTCGATTGAGCTGTATTACTTTCATCTTGGTTTTTGTTTGGTCACTTGGTTCATTTTCTAACCCTTAAGCCGATCTCTTGACTTGGTCTTTCCATAGTTTTAGGCTTGCCTTAGAGAACTACACAATTCTTGAGGGAAACTAGCCTTGATCTTGGGAATTGTGCAGTCCTGACTGCCAGTGAGCCTTAAGCTTAGGAAATGTGTAGTACTAGATGGAATTAAACCTTGAGCTAGGAAATTTAACAAACATGAGATGTAGCCTAGAACCACTCAACCCAGAAATTGCGTAGAACCCACTGTGCTTAGAAACTACACAATGCATGAGCCAGAGAATTGCCTGGTTCTTCCCAAAACTGGGCAGCCTTTCTTGGAAATGCTTGGAAGTTTTTCCCGAAAAAGAAAAAATAAAAAAAACATCCCTAAAAAACAGGGATCTCTTTTTAGCAACCTGAAGGAGGCACTTGAGTTATTTTGGAAACTTCAGCCAAGTGTCGCTTTTTCCTTGATTTTTGGCATGCGTGTCATAAACCCTAACTTGACCAAATCTATTTAATTGACGCTACTTTATCTAATTTTCACACTCAATCTTGGAGCTCTAACATTCCCAAGGAGATCAAGGAACCTTTGGTGTGATTGTCGTCGCTTTTCTGGGTGAGTTTTGCTTTTCTAGTCTTTTGTAACTTTTTCTATCGCTTATTGTCGTTTAGTTTGTGAGGGTGTTGTCTCACTTGTTTCTTTGAAAGAATGCTGGTGTTTTAACTTGTTTTCTCTTGTAGAAGTTTTGTATCAAGTTTTAGATTGACTTTCCTAAGTGTCGTATGTGTTTTCCCATTTTTGCACCAACGGTCATCGTTGCATCGACTCTCTTCACATGCTTCATTTTCCTTCAGTTTAATTGATTCATGCAGTTGCTTCACATATATGCATTAACATTTATTCAAATATGCACTCATCATCACACCATCCTTCAGATCTGCTTGTCCACACTCCCCTTGGGTAGATCTAGGTCCCTTTTCCTAGATCTCACACTTAACTACATGCATTGCACAATCTAGGAGCTCAAGGCCTCTACCTTGGCTTATGGAATTGCGTAGAGACTGTCCCAGCCTATCTCTAACTATAGACTATGCAATTCTAGGAGACAACCTCCCAACGTGGCCACTGAGACTGCACAATCTCTACTAGCCTTGGCCCAAGACTAAACTATGCATTGCGTAGTTCAATCATCAAGCTTCTTGACTGACTGTTGGGATTACACAATGTGCAGTTCCCAAGGTCAGCCAGCGACCTCTGTTAGTTAGAATTGTGCAATCCTTCCCATCATGAGCTCGACTTGTTGCTTAATATTTTCTTGAAGTTGCTTTGGTTTTAAGTTGAAATTTGCTTTCCATGAGTGTCCTCTCTGTCCCATAGGTACAACAGTTGTTGAGAATCTCTCTAGTAGGTACAATTAACATGGAATCCAAGAGAGATTCATCAAAGGAAACTGTTGAGAGAAGTACTCCGGAAGTAGTTAAGAAAATATTAGTTGATCTACTAGTTTATGCAGCTACTCAGTTGTTCATCAAGAAGGGTTCAACACTGACATGGAATCAAATCAAAGATACTTTTGTAGAGAACTTCAAGGAAGACCTAGAACACCGGTAGTTTATCTTATTATCCAGTGGTCAGGTCTATACAAGGTTTCATGCAGATACCCCCCTTCCCATGTGTGGACATTATCAGCTGGATTGTCTCACACATAGATGAACATACTATGATATTGAGTAGTGCCAATGGGATAGATCTTTCCACCTTTAGTTAAGATAAATTTCAGTAGATGTATCATTTACCACAGCCAGTGAAGCACATGGACTCATTTTTCTCTGCCACCCATAGCTTTGTGAACATGAGAGATATCGTCAAGTGCTGGGTGAAAGAGACGCCAAAGTTTAGATAGACACCCAATCATGTTTACAAGACAAAGTCCCTTAGGAAGGCTTATCAATTCTTGATCATCTTTTCCTGCAGAATATATGGTCAAGAGAAAACAGAAACCTTTCGTAAAGGGTGGGTAGTCATACTAGAAAAGTCGGTGAGTGATGGGAAGTGATTCAATTGGTCATATTTGTTAGCTCATCTATTGAATAACCATGTAACTAACATTCAGAATCTTCCAAAGAATGAGCAAGCAAGTTTTTACATGTCTGCACACTACTGAATGCAATTTTTGCCCAATAAAAGTTCCCTGGAATGAGCTGGACATGGACACCAAAAGAGACTGCCATCAACATCTATTCCATGTTGCTTTCTGACTGGATCTACCAACGAGTGATGGAAAGGCTAACTGAACATTTTATTATCCTATTATACAATCTTATCTTTAAGCAGGATGCACCTTGCATGTTCTGAGAAGCAATGGTGGCGATAGTAAACATTGGAAATTGGTATGCCTCACTAGGTGGCACCTTCATCAGAGTGTTTGGTGGAGAGAATCCTCCACATGTTCTACAAAGGTATGTCACTGACAAGTTGATCATGCAAGAAGTGTCATATCACCTCTCTACAGGTTTGTTAACAAGACTGCATAGGAAGAAGAAAGTGTCATGGCCCACTCTTCCTTTGCAGATCAGATTATACGATATTAAGAGCTTGAAGGATGCAGATGCCAAGGCTAAGGAGATAGTGAAATTCGAGTTTGGCACCAAAGACTTTAATCTATATGATCCCCATGGTATTTGCAAGGACCACTGTGCGAGGGTGTATTTTCCATGGATCCATAGGGCATGTCATTGGCCAGAGGAGGACCCTTGGAGGTATTGTTACAATGCCTCCAAAATCCATGAACCAGTTAGTATAGCAACAACTTGGAAGGTTTCTCTATAGGAAGAAACAACTCCAAAAGCAACAACAACAAAAACAATAGGTAGAAATCCAGTGTAGGACAAGGGAAGAGGAAGATTCCTGAGAACCTAGAGGTAGCGCAAAGTTGCAAGATGAATTCATGTCCTCTCTTGGAGAAGAAAACTTTGGCAGTGGAAGCAAAGAGGGAGCAATGAATAAAGAGAGCAGAGCGAAGGAAGACTGAAAAGCAGAGGCTATAGGAAGCAGAACTGAAACTGTAGGAGATTGAGAATAAGTTGAAGGAAGAACATAAGTTTAGGAGGATAGAAAGAGAAGGGATGTAGAAGCAGGAAGAGGAAAAAAGGCAAGGCGCAATGACAAATCAAACAATGCCTATATAGGTTGATGAGTTGGAACAACCAGCAATTGAGGAAAAGGGTGAATAGGTGTGGGATTTGGAGCTTGCTCAACAAATTGGGAAAATGATTGAAGTAACATACATGGAGATGGAACATGAGCCACATAATGAATATACTGAATTTATGCTAAGAGCACCAGATGTCATCTCTTAGTCTCCGCCACCTCTAGTGTAAGAACTAGTCTTGAGCGAGAAAGGAGATAGTGTTATCCTTGATGATTATCCGGTCATGGATGTGTAAAATCTATCATTTGATAAGTTGAAAAAGAATATTGTACATGCATGGAGGAAGCACTTTCCGCATGATCACGCATCACCTGCATTCATCAAGGAAAGGGTGATAGTTTCAGACACCAAGAAGCATCCAACGGCCCTTTCCGAAGCCAACTTGGACTATGTAGGAGCAACGGGCTCAAATGCTAATTACATGGCAACAGAGAATGAACAATTGGAAAAGAACTTGTAGGCCTCCAGACAAGAGGCAGAATAACTTCGATCATCAACACAGAATGAAATCTTCGCGATGTGGTAGAGGAGGAAAGTGATACTCGATGAAGTATCAACACTTGAGGGTACCATGCAGAAGTTATATGATGGATTTGTCACCATGCATAAAGCAGTTGTTTGTGTGCATGGCTTACAACAACAGAGAAAATATTTTGTTCAAACTCTCAAGAACATAAATGTTTCCATCACCCATGTACAAGAGTGGAAAATGTGATACAAAGGGGCTCCACTTGACTTAGTTAAGAAGATGAAGTCACATGCAGAGCTAGAGAAAGAAAAGGTCTAGATGTTGATCCAAAACTATGAGCAACTCACCCCATTCATCAGTAGCATACATGCCTCATATGTATGGTTGTACAATAGTTTCGATTTCATGGTGAGAAAGCATAGGATCCCATCGATTGGTTCCCTCACCAATGCTAGACCCAAGAACCAAGTTCGGCTAGAGATCGACGAATACATGGAGCAACTAAGACGAAAGGCCACCAAGGAAGACCTCAAGTTGAATGCACGCAACATGCAAAAGTACATCGGTGGTCCTGTCAAGGTCAACACCATGTTTTACATGTTTCAGAACGATTTGGATATAGGTTCCAAGACCATATACCCCAATGCCATGGAGGCAAGAGTCTGCTTTCAGAAAGACACCATCAAACAGTTTGGGGACACCATCATACAGTGCTAGGCTTGGCATCAATATGTGACTGAGAAGCACCAAGTGGAGGTTTTTGAGTTGGTCTTTCCAAAAACTTCAGAATCATATTGTTTTGTCTTGTTAGGATGTCTCTATCCTATTTTGTCTTACATGGGTACATGTGGAAAATGTAATATTATTTGTAAATATGTTGTAAGTGAAATTCTAAGTGTAATTAGTGGAATGTGAAAGGTCATCATGTTATGTAATGAGTTACTTGTAAAGAAGTTGAAGATTCATGAGAGTAGTTAAGAGTCACAAAGGGGAATGGCAAGGGTCACCCCACCCTTTTTTATAAATAGAACTTCATAACTCAAAGAACGGGCCTTTTGGGAGCCAAGCTTTTGGCTAGGCTTAGGCTTAGAAAAGGCTTGGGAGTATTGTGAAGAGACTTGGGTTCTCCATAGTGTAGAGCGAGTATAATTCTTTGAAGGAGGAGGTTCTTGACTATAATGTTCCACTATTGGGGCTAGTGGTCGTCAATGTTGTATGTATGGATGGAACTTTCACTTATAATAATAATATCAAAGCCAACATGCTTTCATGCATATGTTGTCAATGTATTGGACTATTCTGATTACTTTAGAAGCGTATGTTGTTTAACTTAAGAATTTGCTTCTGAACTAATTTGTATGCAATTGTACGAATAATGTTGAATGCATGTCGTTGGTTTAACTCATCACTTTAATTTGTGGACTATTATACATTTTAACTTGTGATGTCATTTCACTCGTGTGTTCCTTTCAAGCTGCGTACTATTACAAGATTCTAAGAGGTGCACTTTATTTTCACCTTTGTGTGTTAGAACCTTCATGCATCACACTGGACTCCTCACAAGGTCACACACTTGATCTCACCCAAAGTTATCATACTTATCTCTACGCACTATCATGGTTAAGGCATTACACTACCACCCACAGTTGGGACTCTTACTCCAAATGGTTTGAGGTCTAGTTGGGACTTCATATCGGAAATATCCCATGAATGTTGGCGGGTCCAACGCCATCAAAATTTTTGGCTTTAGAAGGAGGGCTAGATGATAGGATGAGCCCTTGAAGTCTATTTTGAATTTCTACACATATTTCATGACTTTTGTCCAAATCATAACCCCAACATGTTTCTTTGACTTTGTTTTTTTCGAAGTGCCAAAGAGAATTATAGATGACATTTCCATATATAAGTTCAATGGCGAGGATGGAACAACCTTGTTTAGGCACACAACTGCTTTTGCTAGCTTCTATGACAGGCATGATGTCCCTTCGGATGACATTGCATGTTGGTTGTTCACTTTCACGTTCGAAGGGCACGGAAAGTAGTGGTGTCACACATTGCTTACAGCCTCTATACACTCTTTTTATCATTATTTAGATAATTATGTCATGCTTTCTTTATTTATGATTGTAAAACCCTTAATCAAAAAAATTTAAAATTGCAAAAATCACTTGGCGAATCTCTTCAAGATTTTCACGATCATTTTCTTCACTAATGTTACAAATTTCCTAAAGATGAAGTTGACTAGGAATTTATGGAGGAAAGATTTCAATATCTTGTTCACGTTTTTGAGAATCCGCATGAGTTAGAATCTTTCGAACCTATACCAACATACATTGATGTTAGAGCTTCCAAATTTGAGATGGACAAGGTTCTTGTCCCAGGTGACCCTCCGTCGCCTTCTCATCAAACAACTCTATCTCCACAGGTAGAGGTGGGATAAGTTTAGAATCAACCTATTGATCTATCACCATCTCCTCCTACCCCACCTACTCAGGATTTCTGTGCATATTTTGACTGTAACCTTGATGGTTGTCATGTGGTATTATCTCCTTAGCCTCTGTCATTTGGTCCTATTAATCCTTCGTATTTTTGTGTGTTGTGTTCGCCTATGTTGGATCTCACACGTGATTTTTGTGAGAATCAAGTTTTGGACAAAGTTGGCATTGAGCGACCAACCTACGCTATCATTTTTTATATGTATGGGAGTCTCAACAAGAATCTATGGTGAATGATGACCGCCTTCTGTCCGCACCTTGTTCGCTTTATCCTGACATCTTACATGATTCTTCCATTTATGTTCCATCTTGTGAAAATTCATTTCTGTATGTTTCTATCTCCGATCATTTGCAGAACACGTGGGATGCGAATTTTCCATTTGGTTGCGAAAAGGAAAAATATTCTTCCCTGATCCTCCCAATCTCTTATCTTACCTTTTGGAAACATAGAGGGTAAAATTTCTCATTTTTCCTCATCCCCTTTGTACGATTCGCCAGATCATTAGGATGTCACTATCCATCATCTTGATTTTTCTGATCATGGCTATAATGATCTTTTCATCCATTCATCTAATCGTGACTCTGACTTCCCTACTATTGATCTTTCTAAGCCACCAATATTTGATGATCCATCTTCCAATGAATTGGAAACTCCTCAGGATATCGAGGCACTTCAACCTGAGTTGATGGTTATGTCAGGTTCTCGTAGCCTTGAGGTTAGTTCCACTTCTAATCAGAAATCTATTGAACCATTATTGGCTCCTCATCACTGTGTTGTTTACACTAAAAATCAATTTATTTCACAATTTTCGCATACTCCACCAAAATCACAAGATCCTATTTCTCAATATTTGGAGTCGTACATAGCAAGCACTATTGTGAAACAAAAGTTTTCTTCTTTCTTTATGTTTGCTCATTTTTCAACTTCAAAGGTGTGTACATGCTTGTCTTCCATGCATAATGTGATAGGACACCATGATATATCCGCAAAGTGCCTTTCATGTGATGTCCGCCTTTACTTTTACGTGGATGCATTCAAGTTTCAAACGTATTGGTTTGCATTTTTGCATCTTTCTTGTCTGTTGGTTTTATTGTATATATTTCTTGTCAATCATGCTCTCGCATACATGGGCCAACCAATGTGGCGATGACTACATTGGAAGTATAACTTTATGTGAGTTGGCCTATGTTATGCTTAGGTTGAGAGTAGGAGTAGTATTTTCTTTTCTTGTTTGTTTCCTTATTTGATTACTTTGTTTTTATTTTTTCTTTCTTCTTTCCTTTTCTTGTCTGTTTTTTCACCTGTAGGTTAGTTTTTTCATGAAACCGTGTTTGGCTTCTTAGACAAGCAGGGTGAAACCCAAGAGGAACTTGTACAACTATCAACACTTGGTTATCTATCTATTCCATCTCTTTATGTGCATCTTGCATTTCTTCTAGTAAATGATACCTTGATGGAAAAGACGTTCATTTCAGAGAGAGTCATGGTGAAATCACGATGCTTGCACTCTTAACTAGTACCGCCTAGTCTAATCGGTTTTATATATTTGGTTAACCCTTTTCAACTTAGTCAAGTAGAGTAAGGAGAGGGGGAAAACCTTAACAAGTATGTCAGATGTATATACAAATATCCTTTTTTGAAGGAACAACCTCTTCTTCTCTCAATAAGTCGGTATCCCTCTTCCACCTCATGAAATAAATAAGTGCCTATGCATAGTGATTTGAAAAATGAAAAAAGAAAAAAATGAAATTAAGGGTGAAAGAAGAGAAAGGCTTCCTACATAGAGAGGTGAAGCAAGTAACTCTTCCAATGTACTATCTAGGCTCACTAGCAGCGGAGCAATGCTTGTGTTCCTGAAGTGACTCCATTAGGGTATTATCTAGGCTTGCTGGCAGCGGAGCAACACCAGAGATGAAACTAAAACTCTGACAATATATTTTGCTTATGCATTTATATACCCCTCATCCTCAATCGAAACAGTTTAGTTTTAATTGGCTTGGTATGTGTGTTGTCGATAAAGAGAATGGTAGGGACTACATCTTTAACTCAAGCTAAGTGAAGAAGTTACGATAATTGAAGAACTAAACAATACTTTTGGAAGAGTTAGACTAGCTTTGCATGAGACAAGGCCAATATAGAGAGATATATTTCTACCAGTGTGTCGCCAATGTTGTAGCGACTATAACCACCCTCCAAAATTTAACCCATTCTTTGATTTTGGAGCCTCCCTTATAAACCACAAAAACCTATCTTGCATTGATCCATGTACTTCGCTTCGATTGAGATTTATTTCTTTCATCTTGTCTTGTGTTTTCTCACTTGGTTCATTTTATAACCCACAAGAAGATCTCTTGACTTGGTCTTTCAACAGTTTCGACCGCCTTACAAAATTGCACAATTCTTGAGGGCAACTTCCCTTACTCTTGGGAATTGTGCAGTCCTGATTGCCAGTGAGCCTTGAGCTTAGGAAATGTGAAATATTGGATGGAAGCCAACCTTGAGTTGGGAAATTTCATAGACATGAGAGGTAGCCTATAGCCACTCAGCCCAGAAATTGCACAGAACCCATTGTGCTAAAAAACTGCACAATGCACAAGCCAGAGAGTTGCCTAGTTCTTCCTAGAACTGTGCAATCTTTATGGGAAATACATGGAAGATTTTCTTGGAAAAGGAAAAAAGAAAAAAGAAAAAAAAAACATCCATAAAAAATAGGGATCTATTTTTAGCAACTCGAAGGAGTCACTTGAATTATTTTCGAAACTTCCATCAGGTGTCGCTTTTTCCTTGATTTTTGGCATACGCATCATAAACCATAATTTGACCAAATCTATTTAATTGACGCTACTAGAGATAATTTTCGCACTTGATCTTGGAGATCTAGCATTCCCAAGAAGATAAAGGAACCTTCAGTGCAATCATCGTCCCTTTTCCGGGTGAGCTTTGCTTTTCTAGTCATTTGCCACCTTTTTTGTCGCTTTTTATTGTTTAGCTTGTGAGAGTGTTGTTTCACTTTTTTCTTTGAATGATGGCTTCCATTTTAACTTTTTTAAGGTTGTAGAAGTGTTGTTTCAAGTTTTAGATTTCCTTTCCCAAGTGTCATATGTGTTTTCCCATTTTTTCACCAAAGGTCGTCGTTGCAGCGACTCTCTTCACATGCTTTGTTTTCCTTCAGTTTAATTCATTCCTACACTTGTTTCACATGCATGCATTAAAAATTAGTTAGATATGCACTCAGAATTACACCATCCTTCAAATCTGGTTGTTTTCCACATTCCCCTTGGGCAGATCTGGGTCCCTTTGCCCGGATCTCACACTTCACTGCATGCACTATGTAATCTGCGAGCTCAAGGCCTCTACCTTGGCTTCTAGAATTTTGTAGAGCCTATCCTACTCTGGCTCTAACTATGCACTATGTAGTTCTAAGAGCTAGCTTGCTAGCTTGGCCACTGAGACTATGCAATGCATAGTCTCTCCTGGCCTTGGCCCAATACTAAATTGTGCATTTCGCAGTTCCAGTCATTAAGCTTCCCATCTGACTGTTGGTACTATGAAATGTGTAGTTCCCACAGTCAGCCAGTGACCTCTGTCAACCAAAATTGTGCAATCCTTCCCATCATGAGCCTGGCTTGTTGCTTGATCTTGTCTTGAAGTTGCTTTGGTTTTAAGCTGAAATTTTCTTGCCATGATTGTCCTCTCTATCCCACAGGTACAACACTTTTTAAGCATTTCTATAGCAGTTAAATTTAACATGGCATCTAAGAGATATACATCAAAGGAAACCACCAAAATAAATACGGGTGAAACAGTTGAGACAATATCAGTTGATCTACTAGTTTATGCAAATACTCAATTGTTCATCGAGAAGGGTTCAACACTGACATGGCAGCAAATCAAAGATACTTTTGCAGAGAACTTCAAGGAATACTTAAAGGACTGACATGTTTATTTTAGTATCTAGTGGTCAGGCATATACAATGTTGCATACAAGTACCCCGTCTTCCCATGTGCGAACATTATTAGTTGGATTGTCCCACACATAGATGAACATACTATGATATTGAGCAATGCCAGTGGGATAGAGCTTGCCACCTTCAGGGAAGATAAATTTCAGCAGATGTATCATTTACCCCAGTTGGTGAAGCACACGGACTCATTTTTCTATGCCACCCATAGATTTGTGAACAATAGAGATATCGTAAAGCGCTAGGTGAAAGAGTCGTCAAAGTTTAGACAAAAACCCAATCATGTTTACAAGAAAAATCCCATCAGGAAGGCTTATCAATTCTTGGTCATCTTTTCCTGCATAATAAATGGTCAAGAGAACACAAAAACCTTTCCTAAAGAGTGGGTAGTCATACTGGACCAGTGAGTGATGGGAATCCATTCAACTAGTCATATTCTTTGGCTCATCAGATGAAAATCCTTGTTACTAATGTTTGGAATCTACCCAAGAATGAGCAAGCAAGGTTTTACATGTCCGCATACTTATTGGATGAAATCTATGCCCAGTAGAAGTTCCCTAGCATGAGATGGACATGGACACCAAAAGCGATTCCCATCAACATCTATTTCAAGTTACTTTATGACTGTAGCTATTAAGGAGTGATCACAAGGCTAAATAATCATTTTATCATCCTGTTGTAATCTTATCTTTGACCAGGATTCACCTTGCATGTCCCAAGAAGAAATGGAGGCAATAGTAAACAGTGCAGATTAGTATGCCTCACCAAGTGGCACCTTCATCAGAGCGTTTGGTGGAGAGAAGCCTCCACATATTCTACCAAGGTATGCCACTGACAAGTGGATCATGCAAGAAGTGGCATATCACCTCTCTACAGGGTTGTCAGTAGGACTACATAAGAAGAATAAAGTGCCATGACCCACTCTTTCTTTGCGGATAAGATTATATGAGGTTAAGAGCTTGAAGGATGCAGATGTTGAGGCTAAGGAGATAGTGAAATTTGAGTTTGACACCAAATAATTTAATGTGTATGATCCCCACAGTATTTGCAAGGATGATTATGTGAGTGTGTATTTTCCATGGATCCATGGGGCATGTCATAGGCCAGAGGAGGACCCTTTGAGGTACTATTAAAACGCCTCCAAACTCCATGAGCCAGTCAGTAGAGTAATAGCTTGGAAGGATTCTCTGTAGACAACAACAACTCCAGAAGCAACAACAACAACAAAAATAGGCAGCAATCCAGTGCAGGACAAGGGGAAGAGGAAGATTTCTGAGGAAATAGAGGGAGAGAAAAGATGAAAGATGAAGGAAGATCCTCTCTTGGAGAAGATAGCTTTAGCAGCAAAAGAAAAGAGGTAGCAACATATAAAGAGAGTAGAGCAAAGGAAGAGAGAAAAGCAGAGATTGCAAGAAATAGAATTGAAACTGCAGGATATGGAGAAGAAGTTGAAAGAAGAACAAGAGTTGAGGAAGAGAGAAAGAGAAGAGAAGCGTAAGTAGGAAGAGGAAAAAAGGTAAGGTGCCATGACGGAGAAAACAACACCTATACAGGTTGATGAGTCAGAAAAACTGACAATTGAAGAAGAGGGTGAATAGATGTAGGATAAGGAGCTTGCTCAATAGAATAAGTAACTAATTGAAGTAACAGACATGGAGATGGAACAAGAGCCACATAATGAATATACTAACCTTATGCTGAGAGCACCAAAGGTCATATCTCAGTCTCTCCCACCCCTAGTGTAAGAACTAGTCCTGAGTGAGGAAGGAGATATTTTTATCCTTGATGATGATTTGGTCATGGATGTGTGACAATCTATCATTCAACTAGTTGCATAAGAAGATTTTACAAGCATAGAGGAATAAATTTTCGGATGATCACACATCACCTGCATTCATCAGGGAAAGGGTGATAGTGTTAGACACTAGGAAGCATCCAATTTCCCTTGCCGAAGACATCTTGGCCTATGTAGGAGCAACAAGCTCAAATGTTATGTACCTCATGATCGAGAATGAACAAATGGAGAAGAACTCACAGGCTTCCAGGAAAGAGGCAGAACAACTTCAAGCATGAACACAGAATATATTTTCCACAATGGGAGATATGAGGAAAGCGATATTCATTGTAGTATCAGTGCTTGAGAGTACCATGCAGAAGCTCTATGACGTATTTGTCACTGTGCATAAATTTTTTGTCCATGTGAATGGCCTACAACAGTGGAGCAAAGAGTTTTTTCAAATTCTTAAGAACATACATGCTACCATCACCCATGTACAAGAGTGGAAAATGCAGTACAAAGGGGCCCTACTTGACTTAGTTAAGAAAATGAAGGCACAGGTAGAGCTAGAGAAAGAAAAGGTCTGTATGTTGATCCAGAACTACGAGAAGCTCATCCCATTCATCAGCAACATATAGGCCTCATATATGCAGTTGTATAGTATTTTGGATGTCATAGTGAGAAATCACAGGATCCCATCAACCGGTTCCTTCACCGATGCTAGATCTAATAACCAAGTTCGGTTAGAGATCGATGAGTACATGGAGTAGCTAAGATGAGAGGCCACCAAGGAAGACTTGGAGATGAACACACACAACATGTAGAAGTACATTGACAGTCCTGTCAAGGTCAACACCATGTTGCACATGCTTATGAATGAGTTGGATATAGGTTCCAAGGCCATATACCTAGATGCCATGGAGGCAAAAGTCCACTTTCATAAATACACCATCAAATAGTTTGCGGAAACCATGCAGTACCAAGCTTGGCATCAATATGTGACTGAGAAGCACCAAGTAGAGGTTGACGAGTTGGACTTTCCCTAAACTTCAGAATCATATTGTTTTGTCTTGTTAGGTTATCTCTAGCCTATTGTTTTCTTACATGGCTACATGTGGAAAATGTAATATTATTTGTAAATACGTTGTAAGTGAAATTCCAATTGTCATTAATTGAATGTGAAATTTCATCATGTTATGTAATGAGTTATTTGTAAAGAAGTTGAAGAGTCATGAGGGTAGTCAAAGAGTCACAAATGGGAATGCCAAGGGCCACCCCACCATTTGTTATAAATCGAACCTCATAACTCATAGAATGGGCTTTTGGATAGGCTTAGGCTTAGAAAGGACTTAGGAGTATTGTGAAGAGCCTTAGCTTCTCCACAACGTAGAGTGAGTATACTTCTTTGGAGGAGCAGGTGTTCTTGACTATATTGTTCCACTATTGGGGCTACTGGTCTTGAATGGTGTACGTATGGATGGAACATTCACTTATAATAATTATATCATAGCCAACACGCTTTGATGCATATGTTGTTAATGTGGTTGGACTATACTGGTTTCTTTAGCAATGCATTTTTTTTAACTTATGCATTTTCTTAGGAAATACTTTGTATGCAATTGTACAGATCCTATTGAATGTATGTTATTGGATTAACTCATCACTTTAATTTTTGGACTATTCTGCATTTTATCTTGTGATGTCATTCCACTCATCTGTTCCTTTCAAGCTACGTACTATTAAAGGCTTCTAAGGGGTGCACTTCCTTTTCCCCTCCATGTGTTAGAACCTTCATGCATTACACTTGACTCTCCACGGGGTCACACATTTTCTATCACCCAAAGTTATCATACTTACATATGTGGTCTACCGTAGTCAAGGCATTACACTACCAATCACTGCTGGGACTCCTACTCCAAATTGTTTGAGGTCTAGTTGGGACTTCATATCAGGTAGATCCCTTGAATGTTGGCGGGTCCAACACCATCAACAGATTGGAAAAGGCAACTTACTTAGGTCAGTAGTGGTAATGGTAGCCACAACGTTAAAGTCACAAGGTCTGACTGACATGCTTGTCTTATGGTAGTATCTATCAAAGGCATAGGATGCATCTTGTTGAAAATTATCAAGATCATAGTAGGGTTGAACCTACAACAAGGAAGAGAAGTCAAGTTGGACAGGACCACATGCCCAATCCAAAGAAACTTGGAGAAGTTTAGGGTTAGCCTTTTCCACTTATATGCAATAAGTCTAAATGGCAATGTCATTAGCAATAATTGTACCAAGATCTATCAAATGTAGTGTGTACATTAGATATTTATCAGCATATAGATTCCCTAATTCTGCTCAAAAATAGGACTTGATCTTAGATCCTCATTGAATAATTCATAAATTTATGCATTGACTAGAATGTTAGGATGCCTGGAAGTTCCTATGTTGTTGAGGACATGCCTAACTTTATTATTTTTGTAAGTGTCAACATTGTAATCTATGGCAACAGGTTCACTCTGGACACACTTTGAGGCCCATCCTATCTCAAACACCACCACTGGAATGCTTGTGAAATTCAAGTCAGCCATGGTGAAGTATGCAACATTAATCATGGCATTAAAAAACATTGGTGTAATGTATCATTGCATGGAATCCACTACCTCTTTGTTAGTAGGGAGGGGCCAAAAGAGGGCATAGTCGAATCCCACCACTCCATTTCTTTGGATGTACATGTAATAGGGATAGACATTGAGCATGAGAAAATAATTAGTTTTCTATAGAAAATACAACATGGGCATAAGAATCGACTTAAATCTCCCATTGAAGAAGGCCTGAGAGGGTGGGAAGGAATCCAAGATGATGTTAGAATAATGAGGAATGGAAACCTTGGCCTCCCCCACCAGATTGGATGCCACTAGACCATAATGCAAGAACTTCATGGTAGACACCAAAACTAAGGCGGCGTTTTGAATAGCAGTAAGAACCTCGCTGCCCACACGTATTCCTTTGAAGTTGGTGTCTATAAGGTAGGTTGCCACATTCATGTTCACCCAACTAGCTGTAGTGGATTTTGACTACCCTATCCCTAGAAATTGGTTGTTGGGCACTGTTACTACAAAATCTATTCCTATTTTCCTCTAAGATACCAACGTTCATCGATCTGCATCATGGAGTCGCACATGGTTCACTTGTTGTACCTTGACATGAAGTGCACCATTGTTGCATTTGAGTGCCATGCCTTTGAAAACACTTTCATCCGCCTAAGTACCCATCAAGACAACCAACATCTACTCACCCTTGACCTTCCCTTCATATTTCTTGTCCTCAAGCCAATACTACTAAAGTGCAAGAAACCATAGTGAAAGAGTAGGATCACATATAGCCCAAGGAGTGCGAGGTCCATGAGACTGACAATGAATATGATGAACCATGGAACTTCTCGCCATCCACAATCAACCAAATGATGACCATTGCAAAACCCTTTCCACGTGTACATCTTTTACTTGTCGAAGGAGGACAAAAATGGGTCGCTCGTATTGGCTTGCATGAACAATTTTTAGACATAGAAATCCCATAGAGAAAACTACTTCAGCATAATTAAATGAATTTTATTTATAAACAATGTTATATTATTTTGCTATATCTATATATATATATATATATGTATATATATGTATATATATATATGTATATATATATATACATGTATATATATATATATATATACATGTATATATATATATATATATATATATATATATATATATATATGTATATATATACATATCTATATATATATATATATATATATATATATATATATATATATAGCAAAATAATATAACATTGTTTATAAATATATATATAAACAATATATATATACATGTATGTATGCATATATATATATATATATATAGACGAAACGACCATTTTCACATACATGACCATTTTCACATACATGACCATTTTCACATATATATAGTATAACTTGTAAACGAAATGACCATTTTCACAACATTTTTTCTAGTTAATTTAAACTAAAATGTGGTAAATATTTTTAAGAAATTGAGTTTAAGTTGTTTAATATTTAAAACTCAAGTTCCCAATGGGTTTATATATATAGACGAAACGACCATTTTCACATACATGACCATTTTCACATACATGACCATTTTCACATATATATAGTCTAACTTGTAAACGAAATGACCATTTTCACAACATTTTTTCTAGTTAATTTAAACTAAAATGTGGTAAATATTTTTAAGAAATTGAGTTTAAGTTGTTTAATATTTAAAACTCAAGTTCCCCAATGGGTTTATAGGATCATCAATCCATTTATGCATTCAAAAATACATTTTAAGCAAAAAAATCACATTCTTTCTTGAAATTGTTTTACCTGATTCCGTTGAAGAAGTCTATTTCATCTGTAAGTTAGGCTACACCTATATATAATATAAAAAATAAACTTTATAACTATATGTATGTTAATGGGTGTTTTCTTTACGAGATTGAGATGGGAAAACACTATTCACGCGAGCCAATCTGAGAGCTATATTTTCGTCGTCCTCGCACCAATTAGAAATTGCCATCTAGGACTGCCACCTAGACTATCAACATTCCCTGTACCTCATAGCCTCCCCATAATAAATTTTCACTTCATGTATGCCTAGGTTTCCCGTCTGTTTCTGCATTGAATTGCATTGAATTGGCATGGAGGCAAGGGCTTCCTTCAATGTCTTCATTCAATTTTCCCTGCTGGGTTCAGTGCATTGGGTGGACTTCCATAGTCTCCACACAATAAATTTTTACTTCATGTATGCCCAGGTTGCTTGTTTTTGCATTGAATAAGCATGAAGGTAAGGACTTCATTCAATATATTCATTCAATTTTTCCTGTTGCATTCAACGTGTTGGGTGGAATTCCAGGTGCTAATATATACTGAAGAGGGGCACGTTATTACCTATCGTTGTTTCAACAGGTAAATTTGATAACATTGAAGCTGAACAACATCTAACCTCATCCAAGTTGAAAGACTTCAAGGGTTTTTTTCAAAACATATATCTTGTTTATGCCAAATCGTGATGCAGGTTTTTTTTGAATCTTTCCATTGTACTTGTGAGGTGATCCGTTGGTATTCAAAAGACACATTTATATAAGAGGGCACAAATACTCTTTTTTTAATAAATGTAAACCAGATAGGAAGCACACAATTGTTCTAGATATGGCGATATGGAAAGTTTTTTTCTCCCGCAAAAAGCCAGGCAAGGAAGCTTTTTGAAGTCCTTCCAACCTTTAAAGGAGTAAACATGACCAAATATAACACGTGCCAGAAACTGGTGTGAGTTGAAAATTTCGTTATTCTAAGCGGAAGTGGATTTTACTCATTTCATTTGAAAAATAAAATTAGGAAAATATAATTTTGGATGGGATGACATGGTTAAAAAATCATGGAAAATCCAACTAAAAATTACAAGGGAAATTTAAATCGAAAAATACATGGAATTGAAGAGCACAAGATTCAGTCATGTAGAATTTACCAACACCTACTACTTGCTAATATAGAAAGCTTCCAATTAAGAAACCATTTTAGGAAATTGATGACGAGGGAATGGGCTACTTATGAAATGGTTTTGTTTTCCCCATGTAGAAAATACTTGTAACATACCCAACCCTTTCTTCTAGGTAAAGGAATAAGGTAAACAAAAATATTCCCTCCTCCTTTTGCAACTGCCTTCGAATTGATACCTCCTTCCACCATCAAGATCAATCCCAGTAGTTCCTCTTGATCACTGAGTGACCATTGGATGATCCTGTAGAGATTAGCCTGTTTAAGCCCTTCAAGGGTTGAGTTCCCCTCATGACGGGTTCAAAATCACTGGCCTTGTTTCTCCTCGAAGTGACCAAAGGTTGGATCCTAAACACCAAGTTACCGATCCGCTTCTTACTCCCTTGCACCCCTGGTTTACTCCTACATGAAGTGACCGAGGGATAGAACTTATCCCATATCCCTCTATCTCTACGCAATAAGCTTAGGCCTCATTCACACCCGTCGAGTCCATACCGTCGGGTCGATGTGTCCCGTGGGGACCACCCGACCTTACCTTCATTGGCTACAACTTTGTCACAAGGCTGACTATTAGTCCTTTGTGTTTTGGTGCTTCATCTCTCAACGCATACCTTAATTGTTCCTACTTACCTCCATCAGGGTATTCTTTCAGGGCCAAGCCAATGGTATCCCATATCATCAGATGCTTAGTCCACTCGACAACTCCTTCTAGAGTAGTGTCGATCTATTATGGGCTCAGGCCAATGGGATGAGGTCATGTTAATGTTACCTACCATTATCATCTCCTAGGAGCTAAGCAAACACTACCATGTATCCTGCTGGGAGAGAGAGAAAAGTCCTTCAACCCCTTAATTTTGCATCAATTACCTTTTGTTAATCAAAGCAACCGATTCGACACCACTCTTGAGCGGTTAGAGGTTTTGTTGGTGTTCCCCCAGAGTAGATCTCTACCATCGATTTGCACAATCAACAGTGTGAGAAATTGCTTCCAGGTCCCCACGGCCTAATAAGGTTACCATATTAAGGCCCACCATAATGCCGCCCCATGTCCTGGTGCCCATCTTCCGACGCTCTCGATTTACTTTCCTTTTTCAATCCTCGAGGGTGAATCTTGAAGGTTGATGTGTCGTGTGGGGTCTGATCGGTGTGTTTTCATTAACACGTGCTTTCTTTTGTAGCATGGTAACTTACATCCTAACACTTAGTGTGGCCCTTTTAATCACGCGAATGATTACCTCTGGGCTATCATAGCTAGGTGGGCTCCACCGTTTTGTTCCTTCCAGATGCACACAACTTGTGCCCCATTTGAAACCACCAAGTGTACCCGTCAGGGTTCTACCACTGGGATGGCATCATCTTGGTTCCCCGAAGCCCAAATCCTGTGTGTTTAGATATGTTATGGGCTATGCACCTAGGCTTATGTGAGTTGTGGGCAAACCCACCCACTAATAGAAACATCGCTAGGCACACATCATCTTCTGCATCATCCCTACTCTTTAAGTCCTGGGTCTCCTCTTTACAATAGGTTACAATATTCCAGGGTTTTAACATCTGGGCTACTAGTATCACATTTCTGTTACGAGATCTATCTAATGACAGTCCCAGGTCTATCAAATGACAAGATTCCTAGTGATTTAGTTAAATTAAGTTTCTGGGATTCAACCCGCCCGATACTTCTCCAGCCACATTTTTCTTCTCTTGACCAATCACATGAAAGGAGAATTTGCCCCCTCCAATAAGAATCCTTCCCCACCTATGGTTCTGATCAACGAAGGGAATAAGGTCATCCAACCTTTTCCATAAGGTTTGGGCTTCTCTCCTTTGCATCATGATGACTCCTTTTTCCTTAGCTTCCTCTTATAGCTCGGTCAAGGAGCTTTGACTCTCCCTCATGAAATGTCTTGGACAAATATCTCTGTAATCTCCCTGGAGATGAGCTCCATCATTGCACAAGCTTCCTCAAGCTAGTCTTCTCGACTACGGCTGTGTCTTAAAGGTCTGATAGACCTCTAGAGCTGCTTTAATTCATTGACACTCTACCAATGTCAATCTAAATCATCCCATGATGTTACCCCTCATGAGCTTGGGTGAATTCCACTCCAACGAGTTCCCAACCTTAAGATATTCCTCGATTAAGGATAGGAAATTCAACACATGATGGCATTGGAAACCTTTCGACCACCCTTTTTTAAGGACATGAAGCGAACTACTGAAGGGATTTCACTTCTCCAGCCACACACCAGGGGTTCCATGCTCCAAATCAAGCCTAAAATCAACTCTATAACACTTGTCAAGGGTTTCCAGGGCATTTGGCTATTGGCATGGGATTGCAACGCTCATCATGAGGGCCCTTGAGGAAAGAATGGATACTACTGAAAATGCAAGGCTGAGACACCTCTTATGCATGACTAAGAGTCTATATGGTCGCAAGGGGGAATTTCCCTCAACATCAACACATAGCTAACATGTTGGTGCATAATCTAGCATTTAATATAAGTTGTATATGTGCATAACCTCTACAGATGTAAACCATGTCAACATACATCCTCTATCTAACCATTATTCATTAATAAAATTGGTTCTTATGGTAATATTTGTCATATTATTGGTTCAAATATTTGTAGATCCTTTTCTTTGTGCCTTTAAGTCTTTACTATATATATATATATATATATATATATATATATAGATATAGATATAGATATAGATATAGATATCTATATCTATATCTATATCTATATCTATATATATATATATATATATATATATATATATATATATATATATATATATATATATATATATATATATATATATATATATATATATATATATATAGTCACAACAAAGTACGTTCATGACTTACTTAGAACACCATTCTATCCCAAAAATGTAACCTAATTTTTCTTATTGAGTGTAGACATTGAATCATATATCATATAGGAGTTTAAGGGGAAAATGTAGTCAACGTTTATCTATTAGAGATATGGGCTTTTCATGTTCTTAACAAAGATGCATTGTTAGACTATATCCAGGAATCATAGACTAAGTCATTCGTGCTTGTGAATCAATCCCTTGTACAATGTTAGTGGATGTAAGACCTACAACAACAAGAATTATGCCAATGTAACATGAAAGGGTCTCCATGTTACTTACTATCAAGGAAGTGATTTACACGCACATATTATTTGCAAGAAGCTTATGTTAAACATCATAAATGGTGTCAGCTCATGAATCATAACTTCATTGCTGGATTACAATGACTCTTCAACGATACCAAGTGACATATATCAGTTAGCCTATGTAAGCAGTGAAACTCCATGCAAGGTTCAAATAGGGTTAGCATCAACTCACAAAACAATATGAATACTTATGTCTGTCCATTAAGGACATGAAACACTTATATTTGTTTCACACACACACACACACACACACACACACACACACACACACACACACAGATATATATATATATATATATATATATATATATATATATATAGATATATCTATATCTATATCTATATCTATATATATATATATATATATATATATATATATATATATATATATATATATATATATATATATATATATATATATATATATATATATATAGTCACAACAAAGTACGTTCATGACTTACTTAGCACACCATTCTATCCCAAAATTGTAACCTAATTTTTCGACATTGAATCTTATACCATATAGGAGTTTAAGGGGAAAATGCAGTCAACGTTTATCTATTAGAGATATGGGCTTTTCATGTTCTTAACAAAGATGCATTGTTAGACTATATCCAGGAATCATAAACTAAGTCATTCGCGCTTGTGAATCAATCCCTTGTACAATGTTAATGGATGTAAGACCTACAACAACAAGAATTATGCCAATGTAACATGAAAGGGTCTCCATGTTACTTACTATCAAGGAAGTGATTTACACGCACATATTATTTGCAAGAAGCTTATGTTAAACATCATAAATGGTGTCAGCTCATGAATCATAACTTCATTGCTGGATTACAATGACTCTTCAACGATACCAAGTGACATATATCAGTTAGCCTATGTAAGCAGTGAAACTCCACGCAAGGTTCAAACAGGGTTAGCATCAACTCACAAAACAATATGAATACTTATGTCTGGCCATTAAGGACATGAAACACTTATATTTGTTCACACATCCTAACCAACCATGCAGTAGATAAACACAAGTGAGAAAACTTGTCATGCAACCATCAACATATCAATCATTCACATTTCAACATGCAAACCACACAAAAGAACTTATCTTGGATTTATAATGAAGATGGGAAACTCAGTTTTGGACTTCAACTCTTCACCCAACCCTAGACAAGCTGCAACCAAGCTCCTTGCAGTTGTCACTGCTGAGCTAGATTCCAAGGGTCTGAGGTGGTCTTGCTCAAGTAAATAAACACCAATATACTAGTTGAAACAAGGACTCCAGAGGTTCATCTTCCTCCACCCACTATCTTCTCAACAATGCTCCAATGCATAGGGAGTTCTAGAGGCCAACTGCCTCTACCCTCTAGTTGTCTAATGAAGGACACACAATACTTGGAGAAAAACCAGAGGCATATCGACATCATTTTCGCACAGAAGATGTCGATGATGGATGTATGACACAAGACTGTGGAGTGGAAGTTGAGTTTGACTAATCTAGTAATGCTAGCCACAACCATCATAACCTAATGCAAGGGACATTAGGTTACGTTGGAAAGATACAAGAGATCATTCAAGTGGACTTCTCTTCATTCCAATGTGTTATTTTTAGGTGAAAGTGGTGGGACATTTTTTATCAGAATAATGTAAAGGAAGATTGCGATAGTGGGCTAATATCTATCAACCCTAAAAATATGTGGCATGAAGCTAGGGAGCATTATTTTTTCCCAAAACACTGCAACCAAGAGTTTTTTACCCAAATGTGTTGAATAGGGATTAATGGTTCATATTAAGACATGACCCTAGATCAAAACATATTTTTTAGAAAAGCAGTGTTATCAAGCCAAGCGAGGAAGATAATTAGGGTGATGACAATGGAGAGTGATATGTACTTGTGTTATTTCATGATTTATGCTATTGTTGTCATCATTTTGCTAATATTATTGTTTTTTTATTTGTCTTGTTGGCATTTTATAATATAATTGGTAAGATTCACAATTTTTTTTATTAAATGAAAAATGTATTTATTAATATGGAAACATAAGTTTCAATTTAAAAAAGAAAAAAAGAATCATCGTTGCACCCAAAACACAGTCATGCACTGGATCCGGTGCATTTTAAAACACAACTTCACCAGAATTGGTGTACAAATACCTTTGACGCACCATTGTTAGCTCACAAATTTAAATTTTCATAGCAGTGCATCACACTTATGCATCAGTGCACACGTATAACTTTTTAACAACGTTATCAAACACACCGAGCTAAAACTATATGTTTAAATATTAATTGTGCGGTGCATTTGATAAATATGATCATGTCAGTGTGAGAGGGACATATCAAGCACACTGAATTTTTGATGGTGATTAAGAGGCATTTGTTTGACTTTCAAATAGACATGGTGATGTACTTTTGTTTCCTATTTACATTATGTGAAATAAATATCTATTTTTTAATGTATTTATAACTAAATTATTTAAAGTAGAAATGTCTTTATCATTGCGAACATGATGTAATATTAGTTAGGAGAAATGTGAAAAACATGAATATTAGTAACTATCCTGTGATAAGTATGTGGAAAAAATAATATTTTTTGAGTTGTTCATTAAGAATTAATCAAATATATTATTTGTCAAAAGTTTAAATCTAATATATTATCATTTTTGTATTATTTAACACATATTTATTATTAAAAAGAGTTAAATTTAAACCACTACAATAACATCAAATTGTTATATTTGTATTACTAGAAAAATGTTATATCTTGCTTCTTTAGGGGAGTACTTCCAATAGAGAAAATCCCCAACTACAAGTAACTTCACATGAAGCTTTATGTTACAATTATTTATCATCTTTAGAGAGAGAAATTTCTAATCTAAGCTAAGAGTTTTTATAAATGTTAAATTTAAATTGATTGAAAATATCATAACTTTAGTAATAACTTAAATTTTATAAAAGTAGAATTTTTTAAGTTATATCAAATCTAAATTAATTGGGTCAAGAGAAGCTCTTTAGCTCAATATGGGAGAGATGTTGTTAGGTAACATTACATATAAAAATCATAAAATAATAATTTAAAATAACAAATTAAAAATAGTAATAACCAAAGAAATTAATATCGGTCATAATTACAATACCTCAATTTACACCTTAATCTTGTATAACTTTATATATAGTAAAAAAAATAAAAAAATAAAATTACTTTTTATTGTGAGGAAGAAATGTAATGAGTAAAAAAATATAATTTGCTTTTTACTACAAGGAAGAAATATAATTTTTTCACATGACAAGAAAACTATTATTGATGTTATATTATGTGTAATTCATACTATGTTCTATTTACATGTGGTATTTAAAACAAAAATATATTTATAACAAAAAATATTTTAATCGTAAGTAAAATAATTCAATGTCCATATTAAATAACATAATTTTATGGATAATTTATATAGATAAAAATAAAGTAATTTAAATTGAAATTTTTCTTATATTTTCACTTTAGTGAGAAAATTTTAGAGAATTCTTATTCCATTAATAGTTGCTTTATAATTCAATGTATGAGGGATATTTGTGAATGTTTCAATGTTTAATATGTATTCGATATGTAATATTTTAGAAAATATTAATAATTAAATAATTAAATGTATACACACAGGAAAAAATTAGGAGGGTGCATCTTTTAACATTTTAATGTGGAGAACGTGAATTATAAATAAAATATTTCAATGTCAACTACATATATATTAATCTATCTTAACTCTAGATCTACAAAGTGCCTAGAGGGATCAAATCTCTTTTCACTCTAAAAGATGTTTGCATCTCAAGCGATTTGATCCCTCTCGACCCTTGGTAGATCCAGAGTTAAGATGGATCTAGGCTACAGGGTATAAAAAATAGTGACTTAAGTTTTTGAAATTTAACAATAAAATGAATTTTATAAACCAATGTTGAATTAGTTAAATTGTATTTATGAGTAATTTATTATTAATAATATTTTATATTAAAAATTGAATGAGTTATACGTTTTAGTCTTACTATCTAAGAAATAGAAAAATATTTATAGTAATTTTATAATCATAGTTTCAACCATACTAAACTTTGTAATTTATAAAAATATCTTTGTTTTTTTCTTAAAGTAAGTCATTTGTATGCAATTTCATATATAAAATTTTGATATAAGTTCACCAATACATAATCTATAATAAATGTTATTTCATAAAAATAAACATCATGATGATAACCATATAACAATCACAAACCTTATCTAAGATAAACATTCGAATTCACTACCATCATGTAATTATATACACCTCTAGCACACATAAATGTCATTAGCTAGCACATAAATCTAATAATCTAACAAGGCATCATCATCCTGATAACATCTAACAAAACAAAAACATTGTAATCTAACATCATCACCAGACACATCCTCAAATTAATATAAATCTCATGTCAAAAAACTATTAGCACATACACATCTCTCTACATGATATTAGCCTGCATCCCTCATTGTTGTTAGTACCCTACTAGCTTTGGTGTTATGCCACATAAAAGACATCATGTTGCACGAACAATCCTTGGAAAAACCCACAAAATAATGACCCGCAGTGATATATCTAGCCCTTGCAGGTAAGACTCCCACATAAAACAAAAATCTAGCTAATTTGTTGCAATATTCCATCCAAACTGGTAGATCAACCCTACAACCCTAGACGCCCACGCCCCCTTGAGGGTGTTCCTCACCCTCTTTGGCCTCTCACATCTCCTCATTTACTTCGACGTCCGATGGGGGTGGAGGCATGTCGTCATCAAATGTGTTGATGTCTACAAAATATATAGTATAGAAAAATAGTTAGATAATTTCATTAAACAATTTAATAAAACAAGTTAAAGAATGTGGTTGATTAAATTTTATTCTAATTCATTAAAACAAGAAAATGAAACTAGATTAACTTAAAGAAAACACTAATATTACCTCTATCATATGGAGGCTCAGCCACTGTGAAGAATAATTTGGGACACCCTCTCCAATCAATCCCCTCATATGGAAATTTCAATGCAACAAATGCATGGCCATCCTCACTCACCAATAGAGCCAATGCCTCGGGAGAAATCTTGGCTAGATACTCTAACATGCCCCTCTTTAGCATCATCTTCCCCCACAAGTGCATCTGAACCTCAGTCATTAGCCTCAGAGGGCCACGGTAAAATGTATGCATTATGTCTAGAAACCTCTAAAAAAATAAACAAAAAAAATCAGAAGCGTGGGGGAAGGTATCCCTCCCATGTCTCAATACAAAACATCTATCTAAATCCATGCAAAAAAGACTAAAAGAAATGACAAACCATTTGATGCAATGTGGCACCTGAATCAAAGAATCAACTTAAGAAAAAAGAGGGAAACTAATGTGTTTCCCATCATTAGTAAAGTGTGCAACTGTGGTGACTAATAATGAGAGGCACCTAACCTCCTCTGTAGAAAAAGATTAAATTTGTAGTTGTCTACCACTGACCTGAAAATATGATGGATAGACTGCATGAGGACTGACATATCTCTGAGTGTATGCAAGATGACTCAAAGCTGCTACACCATGGGGGCCATTAGGGAACTAGGAAAAATCCCCCCCTCTTAGATAGGCCAGTGATAAATTATGTGTCCTCCTTAGTGGGCGTATAGCACACCCTATAACCGACATGGAAAGCCTCCTCCTCGGCACTCCATCAACAGATCAGATGCGCTAATAAGACATATTGCACCTTCATGGATGTAGCCTCCTCATAGTACTTGAGTAGGCCTACATTACTCAAGAATTCTCAAGTCGTTGCAGTTATAGGGCAAAGGTATAAATCCCTCTCCCTTTCTCTGGGATGCCGTGTTTGGAGCATATTGCATGGGTGTTCCTGTTGCTCCTGCTCTAGGTGTTTCTCCTTCTGCTAATGTCTCTGTTGCATGATTGGCATATAAAATACATCAACCTCATACATAAAATTCAATTTTCTTTATTAAATGAAACATGTATTTATAAATATGGAAACATAACTTTCAATTAAAAAAAATAAAAAAAATCATGGTGCACTCAAAACACATTCATGCACTGACATTGGTTCTCTTTCAACTATAACCGCATTGATGTCAATGTGCACATAAGTATGATGCACTGTTGTTGTTTCAAAAATTTAACTTTTGATATCAATGTGGCACACTTGTGCACTGGTGCACACATATAACCTTTTTTCACTAGTATGGAACGTTCAGGTTATCGAATGCACCAAGCTATATGAATATTTTTAAATATTATTTTTGCGGTGAGTTTGGTAAATATAAATGCACTGCGAGTGATGCACCGACGTACAATTTGTTGCATCTTTCCTGGTGCTCTCTTATTTAGAAAAATCACCACAACAATAATAATGTGTTATATTTGTGCACCAAAACACGGTGCGCCCTGTAAATTTATAGGGTGCATAATGCCCAGTGCGAGCCGAACATATCAAGCACACCACGTGGTGAATTCTTATTTTTTCAAAAATAGTGGAAAATTTAACCTAATTTGCAATTATAATCTACTAAAAAATGAAATTAGAAAGAAACATAGCTGTTACCTAGACATTTGGTCATTGGGGAGGCATTATGGACATGTAATGGAGAAAATAAAATTTTAATACCATTTGAAAAATTTGGAAACTCAAATAGTGAGCATGGTACAAAAAAATGGTGAACAAGAGAAGCACCAACATCAGGGCACTTGCATGTGGCAAGAGTGGCACTGGTGCTTCAAAGATATCCCACGCAATAGATGGTAAAAATGAAAATTACGGTCAGAGAGTCTTTTATTTAACCCTCCTCTGGTGCATTTCTTTAACCGCATCGGGGTAGGATATATCTAAAATCACCGTGTTTTTTTAATTAAAAAATATCTTCGTTCTTTACTCGGGACACCCTGGGGTGTTTCTATATAGGTACCACATTGGTGCTATGGTTTTACTATAGCACCATTCTTTTTTCAGAAATTGAAAACTGCCTAGCAGTGTGCTTTAGAAGATGCCACATATAATTATGATAAGTTTACCGCACAAGAGCGTCATTGGAAAATAACACCGCTTTTTTTAGATATTTAAAACTATAGAAGTGCTCCTTAATAGTATGTACTAGGACAATTGACTATATGAAGGACACTGGTGATATCAACTATTCAATCACTGGTGCGTTTTGTTGTTTAGTACATCGTGTTTTTTTATTTTATAAAAATAAATTTTCCATAGTCCACCATGTTATATGCAACATCGGTTCCTGTATGGATGGTAAAGCACCAACGCATTTTCATATTTTAGATGCACCATCCAAAAAACATTTGCTAAAACATTCACCCACCCACCTCCACTACAAAAAAAAATTTGGGCTATTTTTATAGGGGCCTTTGCAAAAACCTCCGCTAGAAGGTATTTTCCTTATAGTGTTAGAAGATTGCTTAGTATATTGGCTCAGCAAGAAACAAGACTCCATCTCTCTATCAACTGTTGAAGCAAAGTATATTTCAATTGTCACTTAATGCTAAAAAACTCTCTAGATGAAGCACACTTTGAAGGAAATTAAGGTAGAAATGACTGATCAATTCCAATCATGTGTGGAAACACTGGTGCTATCAAGATTTCTAAAAATCATTTCGTGCAGTCAAAGACCAAGCACATTCCTCTCAAGTCTCATTTCTTAAGAGAACAAGTTTTTTATAATGTTGTTTGAATTGAATATTTGGGCATTAAAAAGAAGTTTGGAAACATTTTCACTAAGCCAATAGCAAGAGAACCCTTTGGGTATCTCTAATAATCAATAGGAGTTGTGGATCCTCCACCCAAATGACTCAATTACAATGAGTATTGGTAGCTTCTTAGTTTGTGGGATCAATTGAAGAGTAGGTTGCGGTGCTTTAGGGGGATATTTTAGGAGCATCCTTTTCTATTAATGTCAAAGGGGGAGAAGTTTATTTATATCAAGGGAAGTAAAAAGATTGAAAAACACATGATTGGTTTCAGGGGGAGTTTGGTATGTTTCCATCAATACCAAAGGTGGAGATTGTTGGGGAGTTGGTATTACTTGAATGGCTGGTGGAATCTTCTATGTTGGCATTGATGTTAACCAAGCTAACATTGGTCTTAGGGGGAGTCCCATGGTTATTTTTGTCTCTTGTAGAGAATCATCATAGTACCAGGCTTATTAGAGAAGCCATAATATGATGACTATGTTTAATGGGAGTCCCAAGCTTCGGAGGATAATTTTCCTCAAGAGATAAGCTCATATACTCTTAGAGATGGCACAACTAGATAGTGCTCAGAAAGATATTTCCAATGGTATATTAAAGTATGCAAATGGTTCGCCTAGATCACAACTTATTGCTTGTCAAAGTTGCACTGCCCCAAAGTTAGATAACAGAGTTAAATATGGCCTTAGGTCAAAGTGGTGACCAAGTTTGGTAGTCATATAGAGTTGGAAGATCATTTTAGTAGAGCTGCTAAAGGAGAGTCGAGCGGACGTGGCATGGACAACAAAGTGGCGGAGAAGCAATTCATTGGTCGCAAGCAGATCCCAATTGACAACCTAGCCCGATGAGGGAAAGGTCAGTGGAAATACCCCGATGGATTTGATAAAATGATTAATTAGAATGAGCGAGATGACACTAATAGGTGACACCATCCTGATGGAGTTACCCCGATAGAGTCCACCTGGAGGTATTCACCTGACACGATTAAAAGGGGTGCATAAGGTTAAGCATAAGGATATAATTTTTCGGGCCACGGAGGAAAGCACAGACCAATGAGATTTGAGCGAGAGGTCCCCACTTCAATAACTCAGCTTGTTGAGGGCCAACTCAGAGGGATTACAAAGTAGTATACGATGGAGAGGACAGGAGCAGGAGGAACGGAGATATGGCCATCGCTGAGAACTCTTTCTACGCAGGATATGAAACCCTCGTCATGGCGATCGTCGGAGGCGGCGTGGAAGGGAAGGACGCAGTCAATGCTTCCCACAGGATTGACATTAAGAGCGCGGAGCCGGAGCGTTTTGACCCTCCTCAAGCCGCTGGAGCTGCCTTGGTCATGCGACCCAACGCCTGGAAAGCACCAGATGTTTTTGGCATAGCAGTCATCCTTTGTCCATATCACCTATTGCTTGATGGGCCAAAAACAGCTAAGGCCGATCTGAAGGAGAAGCCAGCAAAGCCGTTCGAGGCCAGAGATCCGCAGAAATTATTAGTCTTTGGGCCCAGAACCCAATTTGGGGGCGGAAAATCGTCAGAGATCGGTCTGATATATACAGGATACGCCAGTCTGATGATAGTCAGGCTCACCCCTCTTCAGTCGCTTCATGCGTGCAAAGACGGGGGATTGCATGGTGCAGATCTCACTCTGCACACTTTTGCATGGCCCAAACCATGTAGATCCAGGCTGGACCTATCTAATATGAGAAAGATCCAAGATCTCCAAGAACCCAGGCAGCAGATCGGTGGATATATGCCCCGATCCAACAGAGGGTTCGTAGATCGCGACATGCAAATGACAGAATGTACCAATAGAAGCTCAGATCTGGAAGACTGGCTACAGCCAGATCACAAGGCAACCAGCAATGACACCGGTTCAGGTAGAGCAGGAACTCAGCTAAAATGCAGACACCAGGTAACAAAAGCTTGTTTTCAGATTTTCATTAAAACCCCAGAGAAGCAATCTTTTTTAGTATGGGTACATGCAGAAAGTACTGTGCTGCAGCTGAAGCAGCAAATCTGGGCATTGACTGGATATCCTGGTCAGATCCAACATTTAGTCAATGGCAGATGGTCTCTCCAGGATAACAGAACCATGGGAAGCTATGAGATCAGCCCAGGTGAAACCATTGTTTTGAACCTCAGGCTGAGAGAAGGGGCCCCTCCTCAGAGTCAGCCAAGCAGCTCAGGAGAAGACAAAGGGAAAAAGACAGCACCTCAGCATCAACCCAAGGGAGGCCCCTCCTACAAAAACATCCTTAAAGGTAGCAGAGATTCAGGGCCTTCTCCAGATCAAGGTGGATACACACCTAGGCCATACATAGTAGACCAGCTAGGGCAAACCCCAGCCCTTAACTTTGATTCCACAGGGCTGGATGACTATGTCAAGTCATATGAAACGCAGGCTCTAATATGTCGATTTAACAGTTTCTGGCCAAATCCAACGAAACTATTCCACTGGATTTTCACCACTTGGACCATGGAATGTGACATACATTTATGTTCCAAAGGATTTTTCATAGTTAGATTTGCATCAAAGGAAGTCAGAGATACAATCATCAATGTTGGGCCTTGGTTTTGGGGAACGGCGGGGCTGTTCATGACCCCATGGTTTACAGACTTCGATCCAAACAAAATGACAGTGTCCAAAGTTCTGGTCTGGGTTCATCTACATAACCTTCCCCTTCACTTCTGGAGTGAACGAATCTTGGAAGGAATCGGGAACAGCATAGGGAAATACATCAAAACAGATCTGGAAAGGATTGACAAAAGGATCTTCACTTTTGCACGCATCTGTGTGGAAGTGGATCTAAGTAAAGGGCTACCTGACAACATAAGGATGATTTATAAACAACAAAATTGGTTGCAAGCACTAGACTATGAAAATACTGCATTCAGATGTAGGCTCTGCAGACAAACAGGACACTTGCAAAACACATGTCCAAAAGCCAAGAAAGTAAATAGTAAAAGAAAGCAGAAAGGGAAACAGAGGAAAGGATGGCTATTCTCTCCCATGATCTCAGAGGATGAAGAATCAGAAGTAGAAGAGGAAGATACCACCACAGAGAAAGCTGAGGTTTCCCAAGAAACGGGGAATCAGAAGGAAACCACATCAGACAACAAGGCCTCTCAGCTTCACTGAACTCAGGCAGAGAAGACAAATGATGACCAGAACATGGGAGGGATAAAACGGCACCACCAATTAGACACATCAGATTCAGACAAGGAATTAGGCTCGCAGAAAGTAGAAACACAGTTAGTCATAGCCTCGATCGAGCCCACTCAAGGAGAATGGCGCAAGGTCGAAAAGAAAAAAGGAAGAAAAACCTGAAGCGTGAGTTTTACTCACATATGTAATTCAGTTTTTCTTGCTTTCTCCCTTCTTCTCTCTCCCTCTCACTCTTCTTCTTCTCATCATTTTTGCACGTTAGTCATGTAACGTTGCGAAGGGTGCGAAAGCACTCGAGCCCAATGGGCAGATTATGGAAATGCATCATGCATCTGCAATTGTAACTTTTTATTTTTTAAATAAAAGGTTACAGATTTTTTCCACTGGAAAAAAAGTATACGATGGAGATTCGTCCTGATGGAAAAAAAAAAAGAAAATTCTATAAAGGAAATTGGCATAAAAATAAGGCCTTGGGAACCCTTTCTCTCTCCTCTCTGATAAGGAAAGGTGGAAACATATTATTGTCTCTTAGCAGATGATGTAGGTTGATGACATTAGCATGATGTGGTCCAATCAACAATGGATACAGGGCAGGAATTTTGGCATTTTCAAGCACCCAAAAGGCCTGTTTTGTGTGGATATGTGGAACACTCATAGGTCGACATGTGGCATAAGTGACGTCAACATTGTAACACATTCCTCCCACACTTACCCAAGCTAATCAATCCACCAAGGTAAATATGTGATGAAGAGTTACTATGATATGATTCAACTCCCTAAGTACAATTAAGGAACTGGAATCAACAAACCAAAACCTTAATGACCTTTCTCAGGAGCTACATGACCCACATGAGCTAAACCACCCCTTCTAGTTGCCAAACCCAAGTCAAATTGTTTTTAACAAAAAAAACCCCATTTGCATGCATCTATGTGATTTTAGGGCTCCATTCACTCCCATAAGCCTACAAGGGAGAGACTGCAATCTTTTTTAGCATGTTCTATGCCTGCTGCCATGAGATTTGAGCTACTTTTTTAGGGCTAGTCTCCAAACCATTGCCCAAAACTTGATGAGACTTTTCTAGACAATAATTGAAACCAATATAAAGCCTCCAACATAAAATTTAATCAAGGAATTGACATAACTAAGCCTAACCGTAACAGACATTCCATCAAACACATGATGAACATGAAATCTACAAGCCATAAATACACATCTAAACATAAGGGTCTCATACTTATCTAAGAATCATAAAGAAGGTATAATTCCCTCTCATATTAGCTACAATAACATCTATTAGCTCATTTATTCATTAATATTTCATTTACTAATAAAAACATGATGATATCCATAGCCAAAGTCTGTCATAAACCATGCTTATAACCAACATAATAACAATGATAGAATAGCCATTAAAATCACATAATAACAAGTGCATTTACACATAAAATAAAAGAAGAAAGGGATCTTCCAACCAACTTAAAATATGAAAAATCCAACCAAGTCAGGGACATCCACATACCACTCGACCATAGATTGGGCTAAACCAAATCTTTCTTTCAGTCAATTACCCTCGTGCCATATTCCAAGCATGAACGTTGGATCTCATGGAATAAACCAACCAAAACCAAAACATGGCTTCCGAAGGAAAAAATACCTTAACCCTCAACCAATATTCCACCTCATGGTTAGACATCACTAACCATCACCAAATTAGTCTCTACCCAAGTTGTCCAGGGCTCCAGAGCATTTGTTCCAACCCATCTCTAGGACTAGTAACTTAACCCATAGTTGTCGTAGGGATCCAAAGCATTTGTCCAACCAAGGCTCCAGGACTAGTAACTCAACCCACCAAGGGCTCAAGAGCGTTTTTCCAACCAAGGCTTCTAGGACTAGTAACTCAACCCAAGTTGTTCCAGGGCTTCCACAACATTTGTCCAACCAAGGATCCATGAACTAGTAACTCAACCCACAACCATAAGGAACATGAGAACCAATCAGAAAATAAATGTGAAAACCCACAACACCATGGCTATCCAAGAAATCCCAAGTCTAGGAAAAACCATTGTCAATCCAGGAAATCCTCCATGCCAATGATAGATCATAACCAATTAACTGCATGCATATACCATGCATGCCAAAACTATCAAGGAAACCATACATGCAATTCGGTACATGCAAGAAAAAATCTTTATAGTTGTAGATCCACATGTTCCCTTGTACTTTCCTGCTTTCCTTTGCCTTATTTCTCCAACTCCCATGTATGCCAAAGTGCTCCAAGAATTATTCAAGAATACTCTAAGTGTACAAGAGTATGAGAGAGAGAATAGAGAGACATCTCCAAGATAAAATTGACGAAAGATTTGAATTGATCCTCATAATCATTTTTATCATTAAGGCCTCTATTTTCCTTTAATTTCTCCTCACATGCAACCTATTACCTTTCACCTTCCTCTCCTCCCATTTTCCAATATTTTCATAAATTAAATTTCCAATTAATGACACTTTTCCTTTTCCATTTCCTTTGTCAATATCCTTAGCCATAATAAACCAAATGTGACACCCACTAGGATTTTTTTCCTTCCATTCATCTTGGAATATGTGTCCCATTACCTTGGTCTTATTTTTATTTATGTATAAATTCAACCAGGGGTTGTTACAAACCCCTCCCCCTTGAGGGAACATCACGCTCGGTGTTTAATGACACTTATAAACCAACAAAAACATATTTTTTATCGAGGTTTATAATATATCTCATTGCATTATTTACAATGTCCGTCGTTGAAAACATGACAAACATATTGTGTACTGGATCTTTATAACACAACTCATTACGGTATTTACAATAACAACCATATGTACTTATGCACATTTTCTTCAACCAGCAAATAGCCAAACTATTCATGGATCTTTATGTACACAGCTCGATACAATATTTACAATAATATACTCATATACACATATGCACATTTTCTCAACCATCAATTAAAAGGATATTATGCATGCATCTATAACAAGGGAATCCAAAGGTTCGCACCTCCACCCTCAAAAGTAGTACCAGGCTTCACCTGCTTCCTAGTAAGTCTAGAATCCACTACCAAAGTCAAATTTGAATCCAATGTCTAGTGCTACAATCTTGCGCTCCTTGTCCTCATAGTGAATAGTTACTGGATCATTGTTCTAGGGCACACTCCCAATGTGCATTTGATTCCATCTGGAAATGATAATGACCAAAATCAAGATATTCTCCGACCTTCCCTTCTCTGCTAGAAAGTCCCTCGAGAAATCTGGTCTCCCCCTTCATTGAATTCGCACACCTTCCAAGTTCCATGGGCATCGCCTTATCTCCTACACAATCCCTTGGGTGACCCCTCCCTTGGCAAGGTTTCCTCGCATCAAAAGGTCCAAAAACCAAGGCATATCCCTGCCTCAAAACCATCATACCAGTCATAGCACGCTCATGGAAATCAATGGACACCATTGGGTACCAGTGTCCCACAATGGCCCTGCTCCTGAAATTCTTTACCCATACTTTTTCATGTTCTAATTCCTTTCACTGTTGTTGCTAATGCTTGCAGTCAGTTTCATCCACCAAAATTGGGCATCTTCCATGCTTTCCTGTATCAATCACATAATTTCCATTAGAATCAATACAAATTGAAATAAATTCAAATCATACCTCATTGGTGGCTTGTCAATTAGGTACACTTGCAATTCTTTTCACTTCTTGTCACAACAAGTCAAACTAGTTGTTTGATCAAATCATCATGTATAAACTTATCACATACAGTTAGCTCAAAACTCCACCATCATAAATCAAAACCAAGAATCGCATGCAGTTATCGAAAACAAGAATCATAGATCACATGTAAACATCATAAATCAGAGTCATTGCTCACATCCATGATTAAAATTGAAATAAAATAATGATACTTATCCTTTAATCGATTCTTGCTTCTACCTTTTTTCTTTGTCCTTTCCGTACACACACTGGATCGGTTACCACACCCAGAAAACCTCCATCACATTTTCTATTCTTCAATCACGTACACATACATATAATGTACATCACATGCATACACCCACACATGATGTACCACACAACACATATACCTACACCCAGTGTACTCCACAACACAATACATACACCTACACACGGTGTACCACAACACATACACCTACACCTGGTGTACAACACAGCACATACACCTACACTAGGTGTACAACACAACACATACACCTACACCTAGTGTACAAAACAATGAATATACATGTCACAATATAATTATTGCATTGTGATAGTAACATAGTACCCCTTGTACACAACTCATCATGTATGACATATACACAATACAACATGTACATAGCACAACCTGCACAATGTGTACAAAATACCACATGTACCTGCACAACCTGTAAAATGTAAACACCATTCCACATGTACAGCACCACCTGCACAACGTGTACACAACATTAGATATACATAGCACCACCTTCACAATGTGTACACAAAAAGACATGTACACAACACCACATGCACAATGTGTACACAACATCACACATACATAGCACCATATGTACAACATGTACATAGCACCACACAAACACAACACCTCATGTACAACATTTACATAGAACCACATGTACACAACACCACATGTACAACATGCACACCACACCATATGTACACAACACTGCATATCCAACATGCGCACAACACCATATGTGCACACCACTACATATCCAACATGTACACAACACCATATGTACATAGCATCACATATATAACATCTATGCAACATGATATGTACATAGTGTCATGTATGAAACATGAAAACAACACCATATGTATATAAGACCGCATATGAAAAATATACTCAACACCATATATACATAATATTGCATGTATACAACATGTACAACTTATACACACTAGTAGTATTCCACATACAAAGACCACACTATCTCTACCAGGAAACCTTGTTGCTAGTGTCTTGTCCATGCTTCTCCCAACATGCTACAAAGCACACCGCTTTCATTTTTCTTATGTATCCCTTAGCATATCCTGTCCATAACATAAACATACACATATTTTAATTACATAATATCAATTCATAACCACATGATACCGACCTCGTAGATTTGTCAGGACTACTCTTCCCACTTGATTCCTCATCAAACCATGAACTTCTTCATGCCATTCACCTACATAAGTAATCATTCGTCCACATGAATGATCCTCGACAACCTTGTCAGATAAAAGTATACATACATACATACATTCAAACATTAATATAAAATAATCATGATATCTAATGACCTGTTATAGGCTGTTTTGTCACATTCGATCAATGAGCGTCCTAATGGGATCAATCAACATCCTATTCCCCCTTGTCACCATATTGCACAAATCCCTAAGCATGTCCCCTTCATCCCCTAAATTTCATCCCTAAACTGCATCATCTGAGTCAATTTTAGGACCAACGCTTCATGTATGTCTACTAGGGTGCAATCACCTACAGGTTGCTCCACTATGGTCTGCGTTGGTCACCGACAGGTTTCTCCCCTTTGCACCTGCATTAGTTCTTGAAATCTGGGAGAATGATCGGGATTCCAGAAGCTTCCCCTTCTAGGAGTTTCCAGAAGTTGTTTTAACTAATTATCTTTGATAAAACATTCGGATCCTATCCTACCCTACTTTGGAGGTTTCACCACTTATCCTTTGACCCTGTCCCTCCATCAAAGGTGGATCTCAAACCTTAGATTGGTAATTGTATAAGAACTCCCAATTTACCCTACTTATCTATATATTACCAGCCGTCTATGTGGTTGGGGGTTGGATTTTGGAGAGTGATTGAGCCCTTATACTATTGTAGTGAGTGGTTATCATCTCGTTCATTTAGGGTGATTAGATATGCATATTGTCACAAGGAAAGGACAAGTCAACAACATGGAGGAGCTCTTCTACAAGAACAAATATTACTTATGGTTGTAATCTCCTTCCATTTATATTAATGCAAATAATTCATTGTTTTCCTATATGTGATGTTGTTATTTCATATATTTCAATACCATGTTGATCTATTGAATGAAGTATTTAGATGATACTACATAGATCTCATAGTTTCTTGGCTTATGTTATCTGACTGTGTAGGTTCTAATTTTTGCATTTGGAGCTGGAATTGAAGCTTCCAAGTTAAAGAAGGAGAGAAGTGTGCGAAGGATTCCAAGTAGGCCTCACTCTGTCATCTATTTACTTTAAGAAAAGCATTAGGTTCCTTGTCTCTTTGTTGTTCTTGGTTAGCCGCCGACCTCAGGAGATACTTTTGTCCACAATCTTAAATCTTGTATAACAAATTGGCAACCATACTGGGGAATGGAGTATTCCCTTGGTGGTTTCCTTGTCCATTGTGTTTGATTACCTCCTTGACAGACCTTTGTTGTATCATCCAACCAAGAACAAACCTAGGAAGTGATTTCATTAAGCCTTTTTTGCAATTTTTGTGCCAGAATTCTCTTTCCCAGGCCCAATGCACCTTGTTCCTTTGTTAGAGTGTTGTACCTCACCCTGGCCCACCCTGTACTAGCATTGCAATGCACTAGTGCCTCTTCTCCACCAATGTTGGTCCCTGTTTTTGCATAAAACTTTCCGTGGTTCTTGAACCTCTCTTTGGTCAACCTACTTCTAGTTGAACTTCCCTGAGCCTTTAGTATCTTATCGTCTCTCTAAATCCTCCATTTGTTTTCCATTTGTGTTGTTTTCCTTTGGTATGAATTGTTTTTTATTTTTATTTGTTCTTATCATCTGGTTGCTTGCAGATTGATTTCATTTGATTTTTGATCGCTTAAATGATTTGTTGTTTTAGTCCTCAACATTTGCATCTTAGTTTTCTTCATTTCTAAAATTAAGTGGGATTAAAAGAAAAAAACATGCGTTTGAATCTAGGACTTTGTGTGTGAAATTGGAATTCCTTAGTGTGAAATTGCATATTTTTGCAAAAAAAATTCCCCCCTCAACTGCTGGGGGGGGATTGAATTTAGTATGAGCACTAATCATCTTTGAGTGACATCTCTTTTGATTTTTGGAATTTTCACCAAATTTTAGTTTGTGTCCTTTGTTCATGAAATCCAAGATTACATTTGATTTCATTGGAATCCTCTTGTGTTTGTTTTGAAGAATTCTCTTGCATAGATCACATTTGCATGGTTAGAATTATAATTTTCATAGCTGGAAAGGAAATTGGCATATATTACATTTGCATAGCTTTTCGAGGGAATCATGCATAGATTAGATTGCATGGTTTGGAATCTTTTAATCCTTTGAATTGAATTGGAATAGTGAAATTAAAACATGTAGTTAGGAATCTCTTGTTGGCTGCATATTTGATTGTTGCATCATTTCACCTCTTCCCTACACTAGATACCTTTCATCGAAATTGAAAAGAGTTATTTTTGTCATATTAGTTGCATCATAGGTGTGTTTAGGTGACATTGACTTTTGAGCCTTGAAACTGAAGCATAATTCAAGATCAACTTTAAATTTCACTCAAATAACCTAAGGGGCATTAAAATTTAACGACACATGTAGAGGTCTCGACTAGAGACGTGTTCCAATGTCGTTATATGTAGGCGCTGTCATTTTTTTTCAATGTTTCAACCTAGGGGTGAAATCTCGTTCCATGTATGTAAGTGTACAAGATCGTTCTCCACATACCTTAGGGTATATCAAATGGCTCTCCATGCATGATAAGTATATGGGAACATTCTCATCCAATAGTTATATATTAGACAACACTACTACGGACTACACTCCCATGTGCCCTCGAGTATATTTTGGGAGTCTCCTATAGGTTTCTATTCATCCATAGGTAAATGAGTCTACCGCCTTATATACCGTGAGAGACCAAACACAACATCCACGGAGATTGCATGCATGTACATTAACTCCTAGGTTCGCCAAGGTGTATACTGTAGTTCACGGTTGCTTGGTAAAACTTTATTCCTAGTTACCCCTTTTATTTATTTATTTAATTTCTATAAAATTAATTGACCATAAAACAACATCCTCCCCGTGGAAGAACTCCTTATTGGATCTTAGGTTGATACTAATGGCAACATTTCCGAAGTTTACCCATCAAGGGAACCCCTCTGATGGGAATCCCAAACCTTTTCCTTCTTTTGGAAACATTGGTTCTTCTTATATGGAAACGTTGTCCCTTTCAGGATTTACCATTGGTTTGCCAGTTTGGTTTTTCTCGACCCCTATGGTTCCGAATGTCCAAACTACTTCTCAATTGAGTTTGCCTCCACCTGAACAATATCAACCTCAAGTTGATCCTAAAGTTGACCCTTTACCTTCTTCACTTGTTCAATCTTCTTCCTCTTCATCTGGTGAAAGCCTGCAAGTTAGTAACCAAGTGGACAAGAAGAAGAAGAAAATGAAGATTAAGAAGAAGAAAATGAAGATTAAGAAGAAGAAAAATAAGTAGGGGGGAAACCAAGCAACCATTACTACCGATGCGAATGATGTTGAGAAACATTACAATCAACCCAGTAAATTTAAATTCCCTTGCATGTTATGTAAGGGTGACCACCTTCTTAGATATTTTCCTAGTATTTCCAAGGCATTAGAAATGTGGTCCATAGGCTCACATCAGCCTTTTTCGTTAGCTTCTAGAGATCATGCTGGTGACAAGCTCACAGCTAGTGATAGTAAGGTCCACGGGAAAAAGGGTAAAGCCAAATTTCCCTATAATTTATGTGAAAGGAATAATCTTATTCACCTTTTTCCTTATTTGGATGAAGCCTAAAAAGTGTTGGACAATTGTATAGCTTCTCAACCATGACTTACAGCTGGTTACTGAAAGCTTTCTCCCAATCATCCACTAGTTGATGAAGTGATTGATCAAAATATGAATCCAATCAATCCTACACTCTCTAAACGTGAATCCTATGAGTCCGTTCTCCACCAACCATTGGTTGAGAAAATGGTTGATTCGGTTACACCTTCACTTAATCATACCTTTCCCGTAGAGAATGAACTTCATACTACTCAAGTTCTTCTTGTTTCTTCATATTACAATGAACTGGGGGCCAATCCTCCTGTTCTAATGGCACAGGGGGGAAATCCTCCCGTTCCCATGATACAAGAGAGAAATTCTCCTATTCCCATAGAACACGGGGAAATTTCTCCCGTTCCCATGCCACCCCCTCCAAGTAATATGGTCACTTCCTTTGATTGGAGTTGACTAACAAGATATCATCTTCCTCCTTACGTTCCCTTTCACATCATAGTACATGCTTATAATGTGACCGTACCTAGCGCAATCATAGATGAAGGAACATCTCTTATTATTCTGTTCTCAACTACTTGGAAAGGTTTAGATTCTCCACAGCTTGTGCGTGTTACCGATAATATGTTAGCTTTTAATAGAGGAACTAGACAACCGTTAGGGATCCTTCTTACGTTGCCTATTAATTTGGGAGAAAATGCTATCTATATCAATGTGATGGTAGTCCAAGGCCTTTTGGATTTTAATTTACTCCTTGGGCGTGACTATGTTTATGTCATGGGATCTCTTGTTTCTTCACTCTTTCATGTGATGTGTTTCCCGCATGAAGGAAGAATCATGACCATTGACCAAATTTCATTCGTTGGTCCTAATTTGACTCCTAATCAACCAGCTTCCCTAAATGGTACTTATATGCAAGTGGTATCTTACCCACCACAAGTTAATTATGTGGAAACCTATTCCATGCATGCATTTACTAATGATATAGTAGGTGATGTGGTGCATCATTAACTTGGGAAATTAAAGTTTGATCTTTCCATTAGATCCCTTGATATGTATCCCTTCTAGAGAGTTGTTCTCCCATCTGACGAGAATCTCTTGGAAGCCATGGCCTCTTGGCAGTCATGATCAAGGTATTTAGAGAAAAGTTCCTTTTCTTGTGTCAAGCTCGTTAAAAATTGAAATAAGGTTCTTGAAGCAGAGTTCATTTCCTTGTATCAAGCTTGTAAAAAAATGAAACAAGGTCCTCAGAGCAAAGTTCCTTTTCTTGTGTCAAGATCGTTAAAAATTGAAACAAGATATTATGAGGATATTTCTTTTACTATGTCAACCTCATTAAAAATTTAAATAGGTTTCTATGGACATAGTTATTTCCTGTGTCAAGCTCATTAAAAAAAATAAACAAATCCCCTTTCAATTATTGTCTTTGATTAGATCTCATAAATTTCTAATTGAGTCTCTCACTTGATCTCATAAATGAGCCTTCATTCCATCCACCTAGTAACTAGTAGTCTACTTAGGTGAATGAAATGAATCTTGGGGGGCATGTACCTCGAACTTAGTCATTATTTTGGGGGCATGCAAACTTATTTCAAGCATAGTTTCCCATGTTTCAAATTTCAATCTTTCCCTTGGTTTTCTCATTCCATCGTTACCATATTATTGGACGATCATGCACTTTCACTCAATTTTTACCCTTTCTTGAGGAACAACTACGATGAGTGGTGTTATTAGCAAGCCTCTTAACCTTTACGTGTTTTTAGAAGTTCCATCGTGACCGGAACGAGTTTCTATCCCTTATACCACTCATTCCTCTGGGAGGAGAACTCTTTCAGCTCTTTTCAGACTCCCAAAATATGAAATATTGTTGAGCACTTATCTTTTAAAACTTTTAAAAGTAAATGAAAATAAGTATACTCAGTATAAGTTTAACCCTTTTCCAGAATGAGATAGACTATGTAACAACCTTGGTTAAAAAATCATGTAAAAATATATAAGGCCACGATGATGGGACACATATTTCAAGTTGAATGCTGGACAAAACATCCGAGTGGGTGTTCATTCAGTTTATTATGGCTAAGGAAACTAGCAAAGGCAATGGAAAAGACTTTGGAAAGGCATGAGAAATTTATTGGCATTTTATTTATGAAAATAAAGGAAATTAGGAGAAAAGGAAGGTGAAAGGTCACAGGTTGCATGTGAGGAGGAAAATGAAGGAAAATAGTGGAAAATTAAGAAAATAGAGGCCTAATTGATAAAAAGGCTTCTGAGGATCAGTGGACAAGGATTGGTCAGTGTAAGCTTGGTTAGTTCAATTTTGGATCTCTCTCATTATTCTCTCTATCTCATACACTTGAACACTTAGAGTTTTCTTGGAGCACTCTTGGGGACTATGGCATACTTGGAGTTTTGGAGAAATAATGAAAAGGAAGAGCACAAAAGTGCAAGAGGGCATCGAGACCAATAGCCACAATGTTTTTTCTTGCAGGTACTGAGTTGCATGTATGTTTCCCTCACTGGTTTTGGCGTGCATGGCATATGCATGTGGTTTATTGGTCATGATCTATCACTGGCATGGAGGATTGCCTGGATTAACAGTGGATTTTCCTAGCCTTGCCATTTCCTGGATAGCCATGGTCTTGTGGGTTCATTTTCTTTTTATTTTTTTTGGTTGGTTCTCATGTTTCCTTAGCTTGGCTTGAGTTACTAGTTCTTGGAGCCTTGGTTGGACAAACACTCTGGAGCCCTGCAACAACTTGGGTTGAGTTATTAGTCTTGGAGCCTTGGTTGGACAATTTCTCTGGAGCCCTTAGTGGGTTGAGTTACTAGTCCTAGAGCCTTGGTTGGAAAAATGCTCTAGAGCCCGACAACAGTTGTTGATTGAGTTACTAGTCCTGGAGCCTTGGTTGGAACAAATTCTATTGACCCCTAAAAGGCTTGGGTAGAGACCAATCTGATGATGGTTTTGTGATGTCTGATTGTGAGGTGGAATCATTGTTTGAAGGGTTGAGGTGGTTTGGCCTCTAGAAGCCCTGGATGGTTTTGATTGATATGTTTTATGAGATCCCACATTCATGCTTAGAATATGGCACAGGGGTGACTCGATGAAGAGAGATTTTTCTCAGCCATGTCTACGGTCGGTTGGAACGTGGTAGTCCCATACCGTGTTGGCTTTTGCATCATCAATATGAGGTTATTTCTCCTTTTCATCTCATGAGTATTATATTGGTTTATATTGTGGATTATATGGTTGGTGTTTCCTTGGTATTTCTGTTGTTATTATGCTGGTTATGAATATGTATTAAGATAATGGCTATATATGGCTCCCATCATGTTTTACTTATATATGAATGAACAATGTATTTATGGCCTAATGGATTAGACTACAACTAAAGTGACAAGGAAATAATGCCTTATAGAAAATATCATATAAGTATAAGACCCCTTTGCTTAGATCTATCATTTACACCTGTAGATTTCATTAATGCCAAATGTTTGACATAATGTCAGTCCTGGTTGGGGATGGTCAAGCCTAGTCTTGGAGTTATCTTTTAGTTTATTAGTATTGTTATAATGTGTTTAATGGATTTTGTAAGTTACAATAGGTTATGGGCAGTGGGCGAAACTCTAGGCTTGGAAAGTGCCTTAAATTCCCTGGACTCTGGCACAGGTTTGATAGAAATAATCCCTAGACATAGGGATGCAGGCTTGTGGGAGGGTCCAAAGCTCTCTAGACGTTGGGATGCCCATAGCATGGGAGAATCTAGAGGTTTAATAGCTTAAAGACTCAAGGTCAAGTGATAAGGCTTGGATCTCAGCTTCTTTCTCTTTGATGACCACATCCTTGAGTCTTGAGCTTTGGGAGCCCAAATCAGTGTCATCTTCCTCAACCAAAACAAAATCCCTATCTTGGCCTTCAGAAGGCCCTTCATCATGCAATTGTTTCTTTCCTTTGTCCTGTACCTGTTCTGCTGAATAAGAAGGAAAAACCCCTTTCACCCTAGGTGAAGATAGCATTTGCCTATGATCCGGTGAAGGAAATGAGACCCCTTCCACCCCTAGTGAAGATAATACTCGTTTGGTAGCTGAAAAAAGTCTCCTGGTGTTTTTTCATAGGTTATAAACACAGGAATGTGAGCCTCTTCAGTTTTTCTTTCAAGCTCTCTTTGTTGCCTAGAAGGTTCACCTTCCTCTTGAGGATTTGCAAATATTTGATGCCCCTTGAAGATTTCATGGGCAATGAAGGTTTCCCATGGCACTCCCAACTGAGTGAGCTAATGCACAACAATAATCTTGATGGCAGCAAAGTGATAAATACTTTTGAGCTGCTGTGGGTATGGTTTTCTCTTTGCAATCACAGTCATCATCTCTATGTTTTTGCAAATGAAATATGGAATACTCATCATTCTAACCCTGGTGAAGTGCATAAGTAATCTGATATGATAGGCATAGAGTCTGGAGAACCTACCCTCACATGTGAAGTATTTGATGATGAGTTTCATAAGTGGAAGATACCAGTCCTCCAAGAACTTGAAAGGAAACACCTTGCCCAATTTACTATGATATTTGGCCTTAATGTATGGTTCATAATGCTATTTTTTGATATTCTGTCTTTTGTTCCACCTCTCCGCTACATCTAGCATTCTAGTTGCTTCTACAATAATGGCTGGTGAAAGAGTGAAATTGATGCCAGCAAGATGTACCATGTTATTCTCCATGTTTATGACAAATTGCCTTGCTAATTCATGATGATACTTAACCCTCTCAACCATATCACAAAAATCAAAGTAGGATTGGTATCTGAAACAAGTGGTAGCAAGGGGGCAAGCAAGAAGTTCAACAATGCTAATAGGTTCCTCTCTGATAATTTTCCCACCCTTTTGAGGTCTCGTAGGCTGTACATTCCTTTCTCTTGAACTATCACTCAGTGTTTCCTCTTCATAGCTTGACTCACTATTTCTTGCCATTGTGCTTGGTGCTTGTCTTAGGAAAATGATGTGATGATGATATGGTGAAAAATGGTAATGAGGGAGGACAAGGGTGATGAGTATCAAGAGATTTTACTAATGGGAAATGGAATTGGGGAATGAAGGGATGAGTTTTGGGAAACTAGGGTTTAGTGAAGGATTTAGGGTTTGGTGAAGGGAATTAGTTGTTTTAGGGGAGTGGGATATAGAAAATGGGATAAATGAAGTGTTTTAGGGTTTAATGATGTTGTTTTTGATTATGGAGTGAAAATTGCATGATGAAAGGGAAAGTAATGAAGACAAGCTAGGGTTTCACTTTCAACATGCAAAACTCATAAAGAACACAAGTATGACATCAAATTTAGCTCTAGGGTAATGATGACTTACTTGTAGAATAGCAATGCAACATTTTTGGGGGTTATTGAATGATTTGGGAACGATTTAGCAAGTGTTGGATTGATGCGCAACACACTGGGCCCAATGTGCAGCGCCTGTGCAAATTTACACTGGTAGAAAGTCACTGATGTGCAGCGCACTACCTCTGATACGCAACGCTAGACAAGTTTGCTTGGACAACAGGGTTTTTGATCTCCTTAGCTCAATTTGCCTCCAAATCTCGATTTTTTTCTCTCCAAGGGTATTTTTCATAATGAAATGATAAATGGCACTCCTTTCACTTTAAATATGGATGGCTTTTAATTTTTCACTTATTCAAACCCACTTTTCTAATGTCAAAGTCACTTTTGGTCATAAGCTCTGTTTTTCATTTGAATTGACTTTTCTTAATCACTTGGTAAACTGATGCATTAATGCTTTTGCTTTTGTCTGCAGTGGCTGGAGTTGGCAAGGTGAGCAAGGGCAGCATCTGGAACTTATTACATATAGAAAACATTTCAAATTACATAAATTGTGTACATAGAAATAAAAAACTTTGTTTTCACCTCAAAATAGAGTTTTGACGTAAAAATGATTTATTAAGCATATCCTTAGTGAAATTTCGATCTGATGAACTTATAAGACCTCCTCATGTGCCTACTGACCTTTTATTGGGGTTTTGATGACCATGGTGGAAAACCCTAGACCTAGTGAGACCTAAAACCCTAAAAATGATTTTGGTAAATGGAAATGAAATAAAATAACAGTAAATGACCTGAACATGTGAAAATGGGCCAGTAGGTAAATATCATGAGGGAAATTTGATAATGAACCACTACCATCAGTTGATCCATTACCTAATGGAATGCAACAGATCGGATGGGACACCTATTATGCATGCAAAAAGAGAAATTTGATCACTGATGGAGGGATGAAGATATCGACACTAATAGACAGTGACTCTCCTATATATTTTTTTTGCAATTTTGGTGCAAAATTTCAGAAAAGTGATTGTAGATCTGAGCTCCTCTCAAAAAATTTCTCCATTTCACAAAAAAAAATGGCTCGAATCAGAGTTCGAATGTGGGAGATATCGTTGATTTAAAATCAACGTTTTTTTTCAAAACTTTTGTGATGACGGAAAAGTTGCAGCGTGAATATGAGATTCTAGAGTGTCAATATAAGGATTTCCAACACATGGGAAGATGAAAAATGGTCCTTCTATTTCCAAAAACAGGTTATAATAAATATTCTGAGTTATATTGACCGAGTTATGTCCATTTTAATTCTGGAGCAACATTGAGAGAGGGTTCCCTTTGGAGATGTGCCCTCCCACCCCGCTTTAGTAGGCACCTACTTCACATTCATCAATTTCATCATAGAAGCATTTGTCTTGGCTTTTTTGGAGACGTGCCCTCCCACCCTAGGCTATGTAGGCCCCTGCTAGTTCATCAAAATCCAACAACACAATTATGGGTCAACCACACAAAATCCTTGTCATCAAAGTCCATTTGTTAGGCCGCAGACTGTTAGCATCACAGTTGGTCACAAGAATTACATGGTATCTCTATCCTCGGATATTTATTTTTCATGGTTATGGGTCATCCACAAACCCACACTTCATCGAAGTCCATTTGCTAGGCCGCACACTATCAATATTACAGTTGGTCACAAGAATTACATGGTATCTCTATCCTCAAATATTCGTTCATCATGGTTATGGGTCATCCACAAACCCACACTTCATCGAAGTCAATTTGCTAGGCCGCACACTGTCAGTATCATAGTTGGTCACAAGCATTACAGGGTATCTTTATCCTCGGATCTTCGTTCATCATGGTTATGGGTTAACCACATAAAACCCTTCTCTTCAGTGGCTCTTCATATTCAACAAAGGCTTTGCAGAAGGCAACTTCACATAATGAGGACCATTGCTTCTTAAGGATGGAGGAATGATCTGAATAGAAAATGGCATCAACCCATGGTATTCATCCACCCATGTTATTCATCCACCAATGGAATTTACCCATGGTATTTTCCCATGGTATTGTGACATCCGCCCACGGTATTCATTCACCCATGGAATTGACCCATGGTATTGTGACATCCACCCATGGTATTCACTCACCCATGGAATTGACCCATGGTATTGTAGCTGAAAAAAACTATAAGTAACAATTCGCATTTTGTAAAAGGACAGATTGTATGCCACAATGTAGCCTTTATAGTTATTATTAGTTTTAATAAATAGTTTCTTTGTGGTTTTATTTACTGTGTGTTCTGACATTTTCTTTCTAGCATTGCAATTCTTCAGATCTTGGGGGCCTCCCCCAAGATCTAGATCATTGTATGATAGGATCATGATTTCTTTATGCTAATTCTTATGTATATGTATGTATCCATGTATCTATGTCATTGTCTGACAAGGTTGTCAGGGATAATTCTTGTGGAGGAATTATTTCTTATGCAAACGAATGGCATGACGAGGTTCCTAGTCTTATGGAAATCAAGTGGGATGATTAGTCATGAAAAATATATGAGGTCAGTATCATGTCGATATGAATTGATATGATATGCTTGTATTGTGCCTATGTTTATGTTATGATAGGTAACTCTAAGGGATACATTAGGAAAATGAAAAGCAGTGTAGTCTGGGACATCTTGGGATAAGCATGGATAAGACATTGGACATACAGTTTCTTAGTAAACATAGTGCGGTTTTGGATGTGTGGTACTACTATTGTGCATATTTTGTATATGTTGAACATGTTGCATCTGTGATGTTGTGCGAATGTGGTGTGGTGTATATATAGTGTGTGTACATGTCATTTATGCAATGTTATGTACAAGGGGTACAGATGGTGTTGTGTGAATGTTTTATATCCAGTGTTGGGTGTTAGGGTCCTATAATTTTTAGAGGATTTCTTGATTATAGTTGATCATTATTATATTTGAGATGTTGTAAATAATATTTCATCTTGAAAATGATTTCCAAAGAAACACCAAGTACTAAGAATTGAGGAAATTTTTTGCATGAAAATGTTTGGATTAGATTAGACTGTGGGGGTTTTCATCAGAAATTACTCAGAAGAAGATTTCCAATGATATATCCTACGACCAAATCCGACTCTTAGATTGAAAGATAGGTCAGAATGAAGTTTTGACTTAAAAAGAATCCGCTACTGTTTAAATCATGTTTGCATCCATCCTTTGTAAAAAACCATCTCCACCATTATGGATATGCAATATGGTTTTAACTCTAGTTGGGACCTACATAACCTTTCCCTCTTATTTTTATTTCATTATCCCTTCATTTTTTCTAAAATCCAACTCTAACCGCCTTCCTGATTACTTCACATGCCATGCCACTGCTCCGACCCCCTCTGAAAGGTGTTTTCCTCTGTTCTGCCACACATTCTGCTCTTACTTATAGTTCATTCTCCTAGCCTCCAATCATAGAGAACCAAAACCACTCAAAGGATAGTGGGGACACTTTTAGCACTGTTTTAGCACCTACAGTCATCAAAATAGAACGCAGTGAAACAACAAGATAGCGAGACACATCTATCAGCAGGACAACGATATTGCATATTTAGAGGCCCAGTCACTACCAGAACACCCATAAACAACACTAGTACATATGTGACTGATATTTTTAGATAGTTTAATCTATTTTCATACCTTTTGTAATAAAATCTTGAATTTTGTTTCAAGATATTTCTTTTAGATATTCACACTAAATCTTGATATTTTAAATCAAGACATTTTTGTAAACAAGTTATAAATACTTCAATTTTTGAAGTAATAGAGGTTGGGTTTTAGATAGAAGAGCATTATTTTACATTGCTGAAGCATTAGTGAATTTACCAGTAAAACAAAAAGCTCTTTCACATGATTCTTGTGTCAAGTTGGTGGTGAAGTTCCTCTATCATCTTATGTGTTTATATTTCTCTGTGTATTGCACATATTTGTTTCTTAATTTGAATTATTCAATAGATAAGCAAAGGACAAAACTCTGGGCTATGAATAATTTCAATGTTTTCTACTGATCTTTAAATATAGAATTCAGGTAACAATGCTTTATACCTAAAGTGAATCTTAATCTGTTCTTCCTTCCCCATCTCATAAACTAAAAGAATCCATTTAGTTTGGCTACCCTGCTCTGTGAGATCTATTTGTAGACATTGAGATTGATCCATACTTTATGAAACAGATTCCATAGCCCAATGGTAATCTAATTATCAACCAACCATTCAAATGAAAATCAAACCTTAAACTTCATAACTAGCCTAATATTCAATACAACAAAGTTAAATCTTACAGAGAGAGCCCTCTCTAAATCTGGCAAAGCGAGATCCCAACTTCCAAAGTAGTTTATTGGTTACCTTTGCGATTTTCTTCGGAAACCTCGGAAAATTACAAAGTGCTAACACTGGGTATAGATGGTGCTATGTACATGTTGGATATGTGGTGTTGTGTACACATGGTACTGTGCGCATGAGTGATATACGGTTTTGTGTGCATGGTGTTGTGCGCATGTCAGATATGCAACATTGTGTACATATGGTGCTATGTACATGTTTTATATGCAGTACTATGTAAATATGGTGTTGTGTGCATGATTGTACAAGTGGTGTTGTGAGCATGTCGTGACATGTACATGTTGTACATATGGTGTTGTGTGTAAGTAGTGTTATGTACAAGTCGTGAATATGGTGTTGTGTACATGTTGTGCATGTAGTGTTGTGTACGTCTGACATTGTGTACATGTTTTATAGGCGGTACGATGTACATGTGGCATTGTGTATACATTGTGCAGGTGGTGTCATGTACATGTGATGATGTGTACACGCTACGCAGGTGGTATTGTGTACATGATTTCCATGTGGTACTAGTGTACATGTGGTATTGTGTGCATGCCGTACATGTTGTGTTGCAGACATGTGGTACTATGTATATGCATTTTGTAGTGTGGTATCATGACATGTTTATTCATTGTGTTTTACTTTGTGTATGTATATGTATTGGGTTTTACATCAGGTGTAAGTGTACGTATTGTGTGGTGGTGTGCACCAGATGGAGGCACATGTATTGTGTTGCGTTGTACACTGGGTGTAGGTGTATGTGTTGTATGTCAAGTGTAGGTGCATCTATTGCACGGTGTTGTATGTCGCGTACAGTTGTATGTGTGATGCGCACTATGTGTATGTGCACATGGTTGAGGAAAAGCCATTGACTGTTTGTCGAGTGTGGAAACTGATCTAGTGTGCATACAATATAAGGACAAAGGTAGAAGCTAAGGATTGATTAAAGGATAAGTATCAACATTTTATTTAATTTTTATTATGCATGTGATTTATGATTCTGATCTATGATGATTTCATGTGATGTATGATTCTGATTTATGATTTTGATTTATGATGGTTATGTTTGAGCTAACTTGATGTGATATGCTTATACATGATGATTTGCTCAAATGTGCTAGTTTGACTTGTGGTGATAGGAAGTAAATAGGATTGCAAGTTTACCTTATTGACGAGCTACCAACGAGGTATGATTTGAAGTTATTTCAATTTATTTTAAATCTAATGGAAGTTATGTACTTGGTACGTGAATCATAGAAATGCCTGTTTGGGTGGTTGAAACTAACTACAAGAATTAGCAGCATCAGTGAAAGGAATTGGAACATGCAGTAGTATGTTGATAAAGCACTTCAGGAATAGGGCTATTGTGGGACACTGGTACCCAATATTTTTCATTGATTTCCGTGAGCATGCTATGACTGGTATGATGGTTTTAAGTCAGGGATATGCCTTTGTTTTTGTATCTTCTGATGCAAGGAAGCCTTGCAAAGGGATGGACTGCCCAAGATGGGGGTGCCAGTGGAACTTGGAAGGTCTATGACTGCACAGAACGGGGTGACCGGATTGCCCGAGGGACTTGTTAGCAGATAAGGGAAGGCCAGGGATGGATTTTATTTGGTCATTAGCATTTCCAAATGGAATCAGATGCACATTGAGAGTGTGCCCTGGAACAACAAGATGGTAACTGTTTGTTGAGAGGACAAGTGGCGTTGGATTGTAGCACTGGACATTAGAGGTAGATTTGACTTTGCAGTGGATTTTGGACTTCCTGGGAAGGAGGTGAATCCTGGTATTACTTTTGATGGTGGAGGTGTGAGCCTCTGGATTCCCTTGTTGCAGACGCTGGCATCGTATCCTTTTATTTTTTGGTTGATAAAATCTATATATGTGTATATTATTGTAAGTATTGTATCGAGATGGTTTATAAAGATCCACATATAGTATGGTCATTTTCTAGGTGAAGCAATGTGTATGTTTATATGTGTTTATTGTAAATACCATAATGAGTTGTGTTATAAAGCTCCAGTAAATGGTATGTTTTTCATGTTTCAGCAGTGGTCATTGTAAATATTGCAATGAGCTATGTTATAAATCTCCATGGGTAGTGTGTTTTGTTTTCAGTGCTCTTGTTGGTTATAGGTTTCATCAAACAATGAGGACGATGTTCCCCCAAGGGGGAGGGTTCTGTAACAACCCTGGTGAAAAATTCATGTAAAATTATATAAGGCCACAATGATGGGACACGAATTCCAAGCTAATGGTGGGCAAAACATCCTAGTGGGTGTTCATTTGGTTTATTATGGCTAAGGAAATTGGCAAAGGCAATGGCAAAGCATTTGGAAAGGCATGAGGCATTTATTGGCATTTTATTTATGAAAATAAAGGAAATTAGGAGGAAAGGAAGGTGAAGGGTTACAAGTTACATGTGAGGAGGAAAATGATGAAAATAAAGGCCTAATTTGTCAATGTAGGCTTGGTCAATTCAGTTTTGGAGCTCTCTCATTATTCTCTCTCTCATACTCTTGGACACTTAGATTTTTCTTGGGGCACTCTTGGAGAGTGTGGCATACTTGGAGTTTTGGAGCAAGAAGGAAAAGGAGGAGTAAGAAAGTGCAAGAGGGCATTATGATTAGTAGCTATAGCGGGTTTTTCTTACAAGTACCAAGTTGCATGTATGTCTTCCTCACTAGTTCTGGCATGCATGTGGTTACTGGTCATGATATGTCACTAGCATGGAGGATTTCCTGGATTGATAGTGGATTTTCGTAGCCTTGCCATTTCCTAGATAACCATGGTTTTGTGGGTTCATTTTCCTTGTTTTTTGGTTGGTTCTAATGTTTCCTTAGTTTGGGTTGAGTTACTAGTTCTTGGAGCCTTGATGGACAGATGGTCTGGATCCCTGTAATAGCTTGGGTTGAGTTATTAGTCCTGGAGCCTTGGTTGGAAAAATTCTTTGGAGCGCTTAGTGGGTTGAGTTACTATTCCTTGAGCCTTGGTTGGACAAACGCTCTGGATCTTGGTAGTAGCTGTGGGTTGAGTTACTAGTCCTGGAGCCCTTGATTGAACAAACACTCTGGAGCCCTAGAAGGCTTGGGTAGAGACCAATCTGATGATGGCTTTGTGATGTCTAACCGTGAGGTGGAATCATTGTTTGAATGGTTGAGGTGGTTTGTCCTTTGGAAGCCCTTTATTCTTTTGATTGATATGTTTTATGAGATCCCACATTCATGGTTGGAATATGGCATGGGGGTGACTAGCTAAAGAGAGATTTTTCTCAGCCATGTCTACGGTCAGGTGGAATGTGGTAGTTTTATACCGGTTGGATTTTGCATCATTAATATGAGGTTATTTCTCCTTGTTAGCTCATGAGTATTATACCAGTGTATATGTGGATTATATGGTTGGTGTTTCCTTCATATTTCTATTGTTATTATGCTGGTTATGAATATGTTTTATGATAGTGGCTATGTATGGCTTCCATCATGTTTTTACTTATATATGAATGAACAATGTATCTATGGCCTAATCGACAATACTACAACTAAAGTGATAAGGAAATAATGCCTCATAGCAAATCTCAGATAAGTATAAGACTCCTATGCTTAGATCTATCATTTACACCTATATATTATATTGATACCAAGTGTTTTACAGAATGTCAATCCCCGTTGGGGATGGTCAGGCCTAGTCCTAGAGTTAATTTTTTGTTTATTAGTCTTGTTATCATGTGTTTAACATATTCTAGAAGTTACATAAAGTTTTGGCAGTGGACAAAATTCTAGGCCTGGAAACTGCCTTAAATTCCCCAAGCTCTAGAATAGGTCTACTGGAAATAATACCTAGACGTAGGCATGCAGGCTTATGGGAGCATATAGAGCTATTGGGATGCTAGCATGGGAGCGTTTAGAGGTTTAATAGCTTAAAGAATCAGTGGGACATAGAAGCGGGTTAGTAGAAAGTTTGGGATGGTACCTAGGGGTCCTATTACTGAGGTTGAAGGTTTGTATGGTGTGTTTCTCTCAGTTCCACTTCCTTAACATGACTTAGGAGGTTGAATCATATCATAGTAAATTATCATCAAATGTTTACCCTGGTTGGTCAGTTACTTGGGTAGATGTGGGAGGAGGGTGTTACAAACAAGCTACGAAAATTGAATACCTTATTCAAACATGGCTAAGAGGTTCTTTGGGGTATTGTTTTCTATTTTTGGACCTAAGGGACTACCTATGGAAAGGGACATTTGGAGTTTTTTTTTTTTTATTTTTCGCCTCTTTTTCAAACTTTCTAAACATGAAAAATATGTGAAGTTTTGCCTTCACTAGACTCATAAAAACATCAAACAACGATGGAATTTTCGAACATGACAATTCCGAACCACTCCTTCTCAGGGTTCATTAAATATACTTTGAGGGATTCATCTGAAGGATGAATTTACATATCAAGCATATGTTATCTTCATCAAGCTTGTTAAAAAATAAAGAGGTATTGACCAGTATGGTTGGGGAAATTGCGAAAATAAGGGATTCCATTTTGGTAATGGCACCGAGTAGCTATTGAACATGACACTCTTCCACTTCATCATTGTGACTATTGGGTTGGGTAATCTACTTGTCTTTTAGTTATCATACCATTTTAAGAGCCTCCATTTCAGTTTTGGGTCAATGCTACTAACTCCATTCAGTGTCACCGGTGTGTTCAAGATAATTCATTCAATTTATTTATGCTAAAATACTCTTAAGCCTTCATTTTATGTCTGTCTTTCTTGATCCGGTTTCATGTCAGCATCATTCTGATCACTTTGTCTCAATCATGATACCTGTTTTGTGTCGTTGATGGGGGATATATCAAGGCCCTCCTACGATGGGTCATTTCCCGTCGACATCGACACATTATCCAGGAAGTTTACATAGAAACACAACTTTTGTACCTTGGTGCTTGCATACATCAATGGAAAGTTTCCTCACTCTTTACGATGGGTTTACATCATTGGTATTCAATCGAAAGATTATTTCTAGTTTTTGACATCAAGTCATTCATTCACACCATCCAGATTGTATTATAGTACCTTGAGAGCCATTAACATCGTCGGTGGTTTCTCTTGCATTTGTTAATGACTTACATCATTGAACAGTAATCATATGGTGTCTACCATGTTTCACTCCAACTGATTGATTCACCTGGTTATACTCATACATTAGTTGATCATGTGAATGAGATAGAACACCTTGGATCTAGTTTCATCCATTCAGGCTACGATTTCAAGAGTTACAAAAATATCACAATGTATGATGGCTATAAACATATAGACCATCATTTAGTCATGGGTCCACCAGTTGCATCTATTGACATGTCATTTGATCATTGTACATGTTATGTTAGCTTATGAGCTGAGTATGGGTATGCCTCCATCAGAAAACAAAGATGTCATGTTCTAAATTTATTGTAACAGATGAAGCTCATTGGTTGTCCCTAATCCTGACTTGTCACAAGGTAAAGCACTTCAATATTCAGTCATCATATCTGAATTTGTGCTTTAGGGGGCATTCTTAGTATAGGCCATTTTTGTCACAACCAATTAGTGAACCTCCTATTGGGATCAATCAACGTCCTATTCCCCCTTGTCACTATCTTGCATAAAGCTCTAAGCATGTTCCATTCATCCCCTAGAATTTCATCCCTAAACTTCATCATCTGAGCCAGTTTTGGGACCGACGCTTCCTATATGCCTACTAAGGTGTGATCACCTATAGGTTGCTCCATTGTGGCTTGTGTTGGTCACCAATAGGTTGCTCCCCTTTAAACCTGTGTTGGTTCTAGAAATCTAGGAGAATGCTGGAGATTTTAGAAGCTTCCCCTTCTAGGAGTTTCCAGAAGTTGTTTTAACTAATTACCTTTTATAAAACATTCAGATCCTATCCTAACCTACTCTCGATTTTTCATCACTCATCCTTTGATCCTATCCCTCCATCAAAGGTGGATCTCAAGCCTTAGAATGGTAATTGGATAAGAACTACCAACTTTCCCTACTTCTCTATATATTCCCAACCTTCTATGTGGTTGGGGTTGGATTTTCAAGAGTGATTCTGCCTTTATGTTGTTGTAGTGAGTGGTTATCATCTCATGCATTTACAGTGATGGGAGGTGCATATTGTGACAAGGAAAGCATAAGTCAACAAATTGGAGGATCTCTTCTACAAGATCAACTACTACTTATGGTTGTAATCTCCTTCCATTTATATCAATGCAAAGAATTCATTGTTTTCCTATATGTGATTTTGTTATTTCATATATTTCAATACCATGCTGATCTATTGAATGAAGTATTTAGATGATATTGCATAGATATCATAGCTTCTTGGCTTGTGTTATCTGACTATGTAAGTTCTAATTTTGGCACTCGAAGATATAATTGGAGCTTCCAACCTAAAGAAGGAGAACAATGTGTGAATGATTCCAAGTAGGCCTCACTCTGTCATCTATTTAATTTATGGAAAAGCATAGGGTTCCATGTCTCTCTATCGTTCTAGGTTAGCCACCGACCTAGGGGAGATACTTTTGTCCGCAATTGTAAATCATGTATAACACGACTCTATCGAAAAATGGCATACATACATACATGTATACAAATATAAACATTAGCATAATCATCATCAAAACCTAATTACCAAATATCATAAAGTCAAGGTTAAGATAACTTCCTTTATCTGTGCACAACATGCACAATTTTGAGACCAATAGTTCCCAACTTAGCCAAGGTGTATGACGCTTCAAATCCATTTAGTTTACCTTTATTTTTACCTTTCTCATGATTATATTTCCACTGTCCATTTACCCCGCTGGAGCCAACCAATCCAATTGGTTATCATATTCTTGCCTTTACATGCCCTTATACATGCACCAAGCTTCATATGATCCTTACATTAAATATCGGTTTTATCCATCTATTCCCAAGATCCATCAACCTACTCCTTCCAAACAAATTCCCAATACCCTAAAAACATAAAAGGGAAGAACCAAAAGAAACCAAGAAAAAAACCATGAAAACAAATAGCAATATGGTACGACAAATAAATTAGCAAGGCCTTACACCAAACATAGATGAAACTGCAAATCAAGCGCAAACAAATCACAGAAGACCAAAATCACAAGACTAGAAACAAGAATCATGACTCAATCCCCATTGGTTCCCAATGCTTTTAGGGGAAATCTCAACCCAAGCCTTCTTCAAGATTTCATAGCAGTCTCTTTTGTCCTGCAACCCCTACATCATACTACAATAAACACACAATTGTCAGTGTATAAATAAATATAATAATATACTATTTACCTTACTTTATTGTGTCGAGCACATTTACTTGCAACTGGACCCATTCACACCATCTCTCAGCGATTCCAATTCCCTTGATGGATCTAGATACAACAAGAAACTAGCTAATATTCCTGTCAATTACGAGTTCATGAATATAGCACATATCCACATAATGTCAAACAAAATCAAGGTTAAGAATAATTCCTAATACAAATCCCTCATTCATTTGGGATTGTGGTTTCCAAAAATATCCAAAGGAATTCTCATGCAATTCCTTTCTTTTACCTTCTTTTGTGCTGTAATTGAGTCTTACTATGTAATTTCACATCACCCAACTGTTAGTTATATAAAAAAATCAATTGTTACCTTTTCATGCTAACATAAACAATGTTACCTTGCGATGGTTTGCATGTGCCAACCACATGTTCCAAAGATCAAGACATTATATCTATTAATTTGAAATCATCCCTTACCAATACTAACAGTCAACTCATAATCATAGTCATAATACTACAAATAGCCCCCACTTGTGCTCAAGTGTATATCAAATGTCTCGTCACATAGTGCGTTATTACAACCATGTTAAAAAATTACCATTAGGGAGGAAAAACCCTGACTATGGTGATAGAGTTCGAAAATCTACAGGGGAATGGCAGCGATGAGGAGGTTGTATGATATGGTGACTGCAACACTTGGAGGTAGGTTTCAGGAAACAACAGATAGCTGGTATGTACCTGTCACTAGGTCTGGCTGCATCAGGAATGAGGACGGTGGTAAACGAGGGATTAGGGAGAAATAAACATGGAGGAGTTTTTTATTGTTTGTTTTCATCTCGCTGCCAACTGTAAGCGATTGCACGCACTTGTGGAAAGAGTTTTCAACTACCATTTTTTTGGGAGGTTCCAAATAGCGGATAGGGGGAGAAACCATGGTAAACCAATGGGACTCTATTGATCTGGATCCCAAACCTGGAGACATTATGTCAATGTGGGGCTTGGACGTCACGGAGTAGAATATTGAGAAATTTATTTGTCCATCTGGGCTACCAGGTGGGAAGAGGCGAGGCTCAAGGGAGGACTGGAGGCAAGGAAGAGATTTAGGGCTTCTGGAGGAAAGTTTATGCATGAAAAAATAAGAATGTTTTGGAACAGACTGGGAACTAGAGGGGAAGTAGGAACAATTTCTTGCATTGACGGTTTGCATAGTGGAGGAAGCTGGTGGAAAACAAGTAAGTAATCAATCGTCTAGTTTTTACAAAGACTGAGTTTTCCTTTCAGGTGGGCTAGAAGATATTGTCATTAGCTGTGAGAATAAGGGAAAGTAGGGATTGAAATATTTTCTGGTAGAGGATTTGGGGTCAACGGAATCAATAAGGGGGAAATAACTAGACAATACAACTACATGCAGGATTCCATTGCATTTGTAGAGTGGGGAGACCAACCGGCAAGAAGGAAACCCTAATGTAAAGGTTTTAGGGGAAACTGGTTGGACGAAGGGTTTGAGGAGTTTTCATAAGTTTTCTGAGGTCGGGCAAGCGGTTAACAGTGAGAATCTTAGAGGGGAACTATTTTATTTCCTCTTGGTGGAATGGGAAGGATTCAATTAGGCAGCACAACATCCGAAGGTGGGGGAGATACCTCGCTCTGTGGGAGAGGAGGGCCAGACATGGGAAGGTTTTTTTCCCATGCATCGAAGAAATTGGGTGGATGGGAATTTGGAATCGTTCTCTGTAGTAGGTACCAATGCAAAGGAGAACTCACTAGGGATTGAGGAAGGGGGGGAGGAACGGGACTACAGGGGAGAAGAGAAAGAAAACTAAGTTTTTAAGAAAAAGGAGATAAGTCGGAATCTGGTGCTGAGAGTATACTTACAGATAGATGAAGCAATGGAGGTGGTAGAAGTCACGTTGGCCTGGAGGGCCAAAGGTAACAAATACTTAGCAAATTACATCAAAGAGTGGACTACAAAGGTTTGGAAGGAGGCAGTAGACCAATATTTTGAGGTATCCACCCTTTTCAGGGGATGGTTCATGATAAAATTAAACAAGGGTGAAACCCTTGAATGGGTTCTGAAATTTAATTAGCATTTTGGAAATGCCAATTTTATTTAAAAGATGGAATACCTTATTTTATGCCCAAAGAGAGAAGGTGGAGGAGAATCTGGCTTGGGTGAGGCTTCCAGATCTGCCCCCACCCTCCTAGATAGTGTGAGTCTTCAAAGCAATTGGGAATACATTGGGTCAGTTTCTGGAAGCTGACATGTCCTTCCTGCAAACTATGGATACAGGATTAGCAAGAATTATGGTAATTTTAAGCCCAAGGGAAGGGCTGGCAGAGGAAATTCACCTCAAATATAAGGAGTTAGCCTTTATCCAGATGATGGATTATGAATATATGCGTTTCTGTTGTCATCGATGCCACAAATATGGTCATCTTGCTAGAGAGTTCCCTTTGAGTTTTAGAAGAAGAAGAAGGCAGAGAGGTGAAGTGGGAGTGGCAGAGAGAAACCAGGAGTAGGAGAAGGGAAAGGGCTATATAGAGGGGAAGGGGGATAGGAAAGAAGGGGAAAAGATGCTGATGGAAGTTTAAGAATCACAAGACATGTAGATAGAGGAGAGACATGTTCAGGAGCATGAGCATCTGGGGGAGTCAGCTCGGGAAAAGACAGTTGAATGTGAAGTAGCTATTTCTGTGCCTCAATTGGAGGGTACGGTTCTCGAACATATCCCTTCTTTTATTTCATCCTTGTTTTTTGTGCTCAATTAAATTTTGTGGTCTAGTCCTTCCATGTGTTTGAACATGGATATTTTGCATGTTGATTCTGTAAATGAAGCTCTTGACAACATCATAACATCTATACCTAATATTCCATTGTTTTGCTTCAAACCTTGAGACCCTTTTCTTTTATGTACTCTTTTAGAGAAGCCTCACTATAATCTTAGGCCTCAAGAGAAGAAAATTATTCCCTGGGAAGCTATGGGTGGGTTGGGTATCCATCTGATTTTGGTTGGAGGAAGGAAGTCAAATTTATCAAAGGCTCAACAAAGAGCAAAAATCAACATTGCAAACAGGAAACAATTATCACTTTTAGGGGTTCTTAGAGCAGCACAAAACCCCTCCCATGGTTTTAAATGATTATAATGTCTTTTAATGGTCGAGGGTTTTCTAGTGCCACAAAAAACCTAGTCCTAAAGGCATTCATAAGAACCTATTAACCTAATGTGATAATGTTGCAAGAAACCCTTGGAGATGGAGAGGAGATAAGTGGCATGTAGAAAATAATGTTTTTAGGTTGGATCTTTCAATCTATGGATGCTAAAGGAAGATCCGGGGGTTTGGCAATGAGAGTCAAAGAAGGAAGACTGGAGGTTTTGAACAATTAGGGATTGGAACAATTTTTGGGAGTTGAGATATACTCTTTGGAGTTATGCTCGAACTTATTACTCCTAAACATATATGGGCTTTTCAAGACTGGATCTCTTTCTAGAATAACCTTTTTTCAAAATCTTTATGGAGAGTCTGAACCTGGTGATAGGTGGGGACCTAAATTTCTCTTTGGGCCTTTCGGAATCCTAGGGATCCTCAGCTCATGCCGACCATCTGGTAGATTTTTTCATGAACAAGATCAGCTCCAAGAAGCTTATATAAATCAATCTTATTAAGTCTAGGCCAACATGGAGGAATATGATAGTAGGGGAAGCTAGGGTGGCAAAGAGACTGGATCGCTTTTTACTTAAAGAACAAGTGGTGTCTAGACTTCTGGATTTTAGACATTGGGTAGGGGAAGGAGGAGACTTGGACCACCTCCCTATCCTACTAGAGAAGAGAGGCCAAAATAAAAAACCTATCTCTCCTTTCAAATACAATCTGTTATGGCTCAAGGATGAACCTTTTAATATTCTGTTCAAATCCACATGGAGGCCAAGGGTTGATGATCAGGGCAGGGATAAAGCTTATTTTTTCATGGAGAATCTAAAACGTATGAAAAAGGCAACCATTGAATGGGAAAAAATCAAGAAAGACTCAGAAGAAGCTAATATAATAAAGATAGGAGAGGAATTAGACGTTCTAGTGAGCCCAGAAGAGGATGGATATGAGTAAGTAGAGAATAGGGATAGGATTACGTTGCTGGAATCTAATCAAAGGAAGATTCTCATTGATAGAGAAGAGTAATGGAGACTAAAAAGCAGAGCTATTTGGTTGGAAGTCAGGTATGAAAACTCAAAATTATTCCAAAGTTATGCTAAAGGAAGGAAAAATATAAACCCTATCTGGGGCTTAAAATTAGAGGAAGGTGACATTGCAATTTATTTCAAAGATCTTTCCCTTCTCTGAAGAAATCATTTCAAAAATATCTTTAAAGCCCCAGCAAAGGTTTCTATAGCTGAGGTGATTTGGGTTGCAAAAAAGTTCCCAAGGTATGTTGAGGAAGAGGAGAATGATATTATCATGGGGTCAATGACTAAACGGGAGGTAGAAGGGATCTTAAGGGCAATGCACAAGGATAAGAGCATAGGTCCAAATGGATGGACTGTGGAGTTCTTCCAACACTTTTTTGAGACCATGAAGGATGAACTTACAGGGGTGGTCGAGGAATCGAGGGTCAAATGATTGATATATGAACCTTTTAATGCCACTTTTTTGGCCTTAATCCCTAAGGTGGAGGAACCTTTGTATTTTGAGGATTTTAGACATGTCTGTCTATGTAATTGTGTTTACAACATTATTGCAAAATTAATAGTAGTCCGATTGAAACCCATACTCTTAAGGAACATTTGAAAAGAGAAATTTGGGTTTTTGGATGGTAGACAGATCCATGAAGCCAGGGGGGGTAGCATAGGAGATACTACATAGCATAAAAAGGAGCCAGAAAAAAGGAGCAATTGTTAAAATCAATCTCTCAAAAGCATACCACTGTATCAGTTGGCTTTACATTAGAATGATCCTGACTCACTTGGGGTTTAACATTGAATTCATAAAATAGGTAATGGGATGTATCAAAAATATCAGTTTTGCAGTTCTGATCAATGCGACAGCTACTTCCTTCTTCCAGAGCCAGGGAGGTCTTCATTAGGGATGCCCTCTAACAACAGAGGGCCTTAGTAAAATGATTTTAGAATAAAGGATAAGAGGTGATATAAAAGGTATTTAAGTGGTTGTCAAATTAAATATATCCCACTTGTTGTTTGTCAATGAAATACTTATTTTCAGTGATGGAAGTAGGAGTGATATCCATCGCATAAGATCAATACTTGATCTCTTTCTTATAGCCATTGGAATGTGCATAAATGCACAAAAATATTCTTTGATCCTTGAAGGATTCACAAGGGAAAAAATTAGAAGGATATTAGAGGACCTCCCTTTTGAAGCAAAGAGGATGACAACCACTTTTAAATATTTTGGATTCCATCTCAAGTCAGATACATATAGGATTCACGATTGGTTCTAGCTATTGGTGAAAATTGAGAACAGGGTAAAGCATTGGAGTTATAAATGGTTGTTGAGAGTGGGAAGGTTGGTATTGATTAAGTCAGTGATCATAGAAATCTTGGTCTACTAGTCCAAATTAACATGGGTACCCAAAGGACTACTCTCACGAGTAAGGAAAGTTTGCAACAAATTCTTGTGGGTTGTAACAAAAGAGGATTTAGTTCTACCATGGGTTGCCTGGGAGAAAGTGGCTAGACCTAAGGAATGGGGGGGTTGGGGTATAAAATACCTTTTATGATTTTCTCTATCATTAGAAGAAAAAATATGATGGCATATTACATCTATGGAAAATATGTTGATGATGGTTGTCAAAAGAAAATATATCGACCCAATCCCAATGGAAGAGTGGCTCAGAAACCTAGAAAAGAGATACCCACAATCCTTTGTCCTGTGGAAAGCTACACTGGACTCAATCAATATTATTGAACAAGGGCTTTCATGGCATATTGAGAATGGAGAGAAAATTAGTCTAGGTCAGGATCCTTGGGTTGTATGCAACGAAGGATATGCCCTATCCCGAGAGATCATTAATCATCTAAACTCAAGAGGGGTCTATAGAATCATCCAGATTGAGAAGGTAGGTTAGTAAAAAATCTAGCACCAAGCTTGGAAAATAGGGGAGGATTTGCAAATGGAGCCCCAATGGTTAGAGGAATGGTAGAACTTCATTAAGGAACTTCAGAGATCCAATGTCTGCCTCAGAGATCGTCCATATTTATTGAGATGGGTTCATGCCCCCTCTGGAATATATTCACCAAAGTATGGATATAATTATTTAATGTCGAGGAAGGGGTGGGATGAGCTGGAGTGGTGGTGTAAATCCATCTGGAAATTAAAATGCCCAACAAAATCTAGACTGTTCTTCTAGTGTATCTTAAGGAATAAAGTTCCAACTTGGGACAATCTCCAGAAAAGGAATAAGATGGGGCCAGGTTGGTGTTCTTTGTGTAAGGGAAAGGAGGAATCAATGAAACATTTGTTTCTCAAGTGTCCTTTTAGCAAAAGAGTATGGGAAGAGACTTTGAGGTTAACAAATAAATCGCAGGGATGGGGTGGAGATAATATTAGAGAAGCATGGAAAAAATGGTGGAATGATTCTCATGAGGAAAATTTGAGAAACCTTTCGTTAATAATATCATGGGGCACCTGGTTGATTGGAATAAGAGTATTTTCAAGGATCTGGTTCCTTCCCATGAGCACATTGTGGTTGAATGTGCATCAATATATGAGAGTATCCCTTTACCAAATCCAAAATAGAAAGAGAGGGATATAAGGGAAGAACAGATCAGGAGAGACATCCCATGGGCAGATTTCGATGGTGCTTATGATCAACATAATATATGTGGGATAGGAATAGTTATCCACACAAATGCACAAAAAAATTTCAAAGCCTCGGTGGGCCTTGGAGCAGGAACCAAAAATTATGTTGAATTACAATCCTTAAAACTGTTACTATGTTGGCTTATACATATGGGTTTGAGATCAGTTCAGATATTTGGAGACTCACATAATGTTATCAAATGGTTTAATGGAGATTTCAAATGTCAAAACTATATGTTGATTCCCTTGTTAGAAGAAGTATTACTTTTGAAACATCATTTTAATTTTATTATTGTGTGTCATATTTACAGGGAATGAAATACTGACGCAGACCTCCTATCTAAGGAGGTTTTACAACAATTTGTGGATGTCTGGAGTATAAAAGAAACAAACATCAATATGATCCATGTGTCGAATCAACCACCTTTTTTGCCTTGAAGTTTAAATAAATATTCATTTTCCTTTATATGGTTTTCAGTTTGTATCTCCATGGTCAGAATTTGATCTATATGTAACAGGGATTTTTAGGAAAAACAATTAAAAATCTCTCGTCTTATTTTTTCTTTTTTTGCAACATGACACTTAACTATTTCGATTCTTGTTTGGGTTGTTTTCCTCACATATGAGGAGGCCCGAGAACCAGCATCAACTATTTTTTGCATATTTTGGGGTGTGGGAAGTATTATGTTTTTACTTTCAACTCAGATTTACACTCTATGTTTTTTTATGAACATACAGTATATTGAATGCTTTAGTGCATATATTATGTAACTTTTTATTGCGTTAATAGAAAGTTCGCTTTTTTCTCTAGAAAAAAAACAATACCATTCCTTCATGAAATATTATAGACACATAATCATATCATGCAATTAATCAAACAATAAAACAACCTATAAACATAACATGTTAGATAAACCAAATAAATGACATTATCAAACTCATACCTCAATGTATCTTAGGGGAGGCTATCACTCTTGCACAACTCAGTACAGATTAGTACAACAAAATATCACAAGTATATGGACGCATACCTGAATTTCATAACCCTAACCATCTTCACAAGCTTATCCATATTAGCATGATACATATAACATCAATATCTTAAATTAAATGAATGTAATCATCATGCATATGACAACAATGCATACAACAAAAGGATACTATCATTCATGACTATCTGACGCATATGCATATAACTACACAGATTAAATAGCATTTATCATACATGTAACCGCAATAACCATAGACTGGTAGACATGTATATAATCCTAATTATCGTAACAACAATTAACCAACATACCTCAGTGTGGTTCAGGGGAGGATATATCATCTGCAAGATCAACCAGATTAGCACGATACATGTATAATCATAATCATAATCAAAACAGTATATAGACATCATGCATGACAATATCAACTGCATACCATGACCTCGTGCATGACAACCATGCCCATAAAAATGCATGCATAACAACATATAGACACTGACATGCATAAAAATTGCATATACAATTGAAATGCATTCATGACAAACACATCACAACAACAACATCATCAACTTCTACATGTCAACCCAACTGCAATAATGACCATAACCATTCATACACATCAAGAACATATACAACCTACACGCATCCATGACAAACACATTCCACCCATCCAAACCAAACATTGAACCATGCTCTAATACCACTTTGTAATACCCTCCTCCCACACTTACCCAAGCTAACTGATCAATCAGGGTAAATATTTGATTAAGAGTTACTATGATATGATTCAAACCCCCAAGTACAGTTAAGGAAGTGGAATTGACAAACCAAAACCTTATTAACCTTCTTGAGGAGCTACAGAACCCACAGCAGCTAAAAAACCCCTCCACGTGCCCAAACCTTGAGTCAGATTTCTTTTTCACTAAAACAAACTCCAGTCGCATGAAAAATACTACATACATGCAATTGTAGGCCTCCAGACACTCCCATAAGCCTGCAAGGAAGAGACTGCAATATTTTTTAGCCAGTTTTGTGCCTACTACCATGAGAATTGAGCCACTTTTTTAGGGCTAGCCTCTAGACCACTACCCAGAACTTGATGAGACTTTCCAAGACAATAAATGACACCAAGAAAAAGCCTCTAACACAAAAATTGATTAAGGACTTTACCTAACCAAGCGTAACCATGAAAACATTCCATCAAATAGATGATGAAAATTAAATCTACATGTCATAAATACACATTTGAACATAGAGGTCTCATAGTTATCTAATAATAGTTAAGAATGTATAATTCCCTCTCATATTAGCTGCAATAACATCTATTAGGTCATGCATTCATTAAAATTTCATTTACCAATCAAAACATGATGAGAGCCATAACCAAAGTCTGTCATAAATTATGCTTGTAACCAACATATAACTAGTATAATAACACTGATAGAACAACCATTAAGTCACATAATAACAAGCACATTTACACATAAAATAAAATAGGAAAGAGTTATTATTAACATATGAAAAATCCAACCAATTCAGGGACTTTTATGTACCACCCGACCATAGATTGGGTTGAACCAAATATTTTTTTCAGCTAATCACCCTCGTGCCATATTCCAAGCATGAATGGGGGATTGCATGGAATAAACCAACAAAAACCAAACCAGGGCTTCTAGAGGCCAAACCACCTCAACCCTCAACTATTGATTCCACCTCATGGTCATACATCACTAACCATCACTAGATTGGTCTCTACCCAATTTTTCCATGGCTCCAGAGCATTTTTTCCAACCTGACTCCATGACTAATAACTCAACCTACAATTGTCACAAGGATCTAGAGTGTTTTTCCAATCAAGGCTCCAAGACTAGTAACTCAACCCACCAAGGGATCAAGAGAATTTTTCCAACCAAGTCTTCTAGGACTAGTAACTCAACCCAAGTTGTTTCAGGGCTTCGAGAGCATTTGTCCAACCAAGACTCCATGAACTAGTAACTCAACTCACATCCATAAGGAACATGAGCACCAATCAGGAAAAAAAAAATGGGAAAACACACAGCACCATGGCTATCTAGGAAATGGAAAGGATAGGAAAAACCATTTTCAATATAGGTAATTCTCCATGCCAATGACAGATCATAACCAATTAATCACATGCATATACCATGCATGCCAAAACTAGCAAGGAAATCGTACATGCAATTTAGTACCTACAAGAAAAAGACACATATTCTGTTTCACCTTCCTACTTTCCTTTTCCTTATTTATCCAACTCTAATGTATGCCAAAGTGCTCCAAGAATACTCTAAGTGTACAAGAGTATGAGAGAGAAAATTGAGAGAGAGCTCCAGGCTAAAATTGACAAAATTATAACTGACAAAAGCTATGGATTGATCCTTAGAAGCCTTTTTATCATTGAGGCCTCCATTTTCTTCAATTTCCTCTATTTTCCTTCAATTTCCTCCTCACATGAAACCTGTGACCTTTAACCTTCCTTTTCTCCTATTTTCCATTATTTTCATAAATGAAATGCCAATTAATGCCACTTTTACTTTTCCATTGCCTTTTCGAATTTCCTTAGCCATAATAGACCAAAAGCAAACCCACTAGGATGTTTTTCATGTTATTCAACTTGGAATACATGTTCCATGACCTTGGTATTATTTTTATTTACCTGGAAATTCAACTAGGGGTGGTTACAAGCATGACGTCATCCCATTGGTTGGATCATGACAAAGTTTTAAGGGAAAAAAGTGGAAGTGTCAGGTAGCGGGAGTCAGGACAAGCCGCCATTGACATCTAGGCATCCAACAACCAATGTGAAGTGAGCAGGTGGACCCCACTTACAACTAAGCCCGCCAAAGCATTAACCCAAAAGTTTATTAATGGTGTGCAGAGAGGATGCATTGAGTTGGAGGTATCAAGATGAAAAGGACTTTCAATAGAGTGGAAGCTAATTAAAAAGGTGTCAGGTGGACCCCACGATACAACTAAGCTTTCCAAAAGGAGCCCAGAGTATTTTAAAGAGAAGGCAAGTGAAAGCATTGGGAGGAGGTTTTCGGGCCACAATGGAACTGACATGGAAATACGGTAGTCAACAACCAATGAGAATAAGTCCTAACACACCCCATTGAAGCCTAATCTCACATGAATAAGCCTGAAGGTTTATTAACAAAGCATAAAAAAAAGCACTAAGATAGAGAGAGCTCTCACCTTAGCACTAGCATTTGATCATTTTTTCTAGAAATAAGACCAAAGGAGCATATAATAAAAATAATTCATCCCATGACACATGCAGAGTAAATGGTGGGTTGGTTGCAGGTGTTAAGTATAATTTTTCAAAATGAGAAACTATTCCTTCAAGTTCGGGTGGAACTTCTTCTCAGGTTTTCTTTGGAGTATCAACCATCAACCTCCAAATTTAGTTATCTTGCTTAATTAGCAGACTTATTTAATTTACCCGATATATGGCCAAACTTCACATTTTCAACCGAACCAAAAGTAATTTAAAACCCCAGTTCATAACCTTACCTTTCCGCCACTCCACAAACCTTTGCACATATATCGATGCTCTCTTTAGCGCATTAAATCTCCGTCGTTGATCTCATTCCTCAATCCGACGGTTATTGCGTCACCTACTCGCCAACTAGCTTGGTCGATCTCCACTGTCGATCAATCCCGCTTGATCTAACGGCTATCATGTAATCTCACATGAATTCTTGCATGATGCATAACAAGTTGAGAGCAGGCGAGAGAAGTGGTTTTCCCGTGCTACGTGTTAATTCATCAGGTTAATCGCGTGAATTTGAAAAATACCATTTACCACTTTTTGAATGTGCGAGATACTGCTTGCACCTACAAATACCACTCTACTATTCTGATTAACCTCTGTGCTTGTTGGCATGCGATGACCATTAGATTTGTTGTATCTATCTGATCGGATGATTCTGATCTTCTTATGGGTTTCTCGCGAATTTGTCAAGTTTCTTCGTTCTACTAGACTTAGCACTTCCACAAATTTTATTTCTCATCTGTCAGATTCAGGATATCACTTACTAACTCTGTGATTTTGAAATACATTCAAGTTATTTCAATGCACAATGAGTGAAGATTTAGATGCGACAACATAATATTATACAAAATCTAATTCTGAAGGGCTCAACCTAGAAATCAACAAAACGCAGAAATATTTCGAAGGAAATTAAAGCCTCCAAGATTTGACCATCCATGCATAGTATTCACAAAGATACAAAGAGATTCCAAATTTTACGTTCCATTCCTCTTCAGCGAAAATCCCATTCTACTAATTCAAACTTACATAATTACCTATACATACAATAATCAGATCCTAAATCAATGGATCAAATTTGCCTAATCCTAGATAATATCTAATCTGCATGATATTCTCCTCAAGAATCTCAACTAAGCCTAAATACTTGAATTAATTTCAAGATAATTCAAATCCCTGAATTCTAGCTCAAATCCTATCTAAAAAGCTTTGTAAAGTGACAACTAAAGGATCCCACTCCTTTTCTTGTAAACTTTTTTTGTACTTTTGGAATAAAATTTGAAGTCTTTTGTCTTCAAGCCTCATGCTTCTGCATCAAAGTCCTGAGGATAAAATTATTCATGGGCTCCTATCCATGATCTCTTCTACAGAACTACCCAACTTCTATAGCATGGCATCTGTCATCCAGGTAGCATCAACAATTGGTTGATCCTTCCACTTGATTAAATACTGAAAATACTCCTGTCCTCTTATCTTTTTAAACAATCTCTTATCTAAAATATTTTCTAGTTGCAATGCCTTTGTTGTAGGTAACTATTTTACCCAATCAACCTCTTGTTCTTCTTTATCTTCTGATGTATCATCTGCATTTCTATTTTCATACTTGTACAAATCAGACACATTGAAAATTGGAGATATTCCAATGTCAAGGGGTAATTCAATTTCATATGCATTTGCAGAAAATTTCCTCAAGACTCTGCATGGTCCAATTTTCTTAAATTTTAATTTGTTATACTCCCTTTTTGGAAATCTTTCTTTCCTTAGGTGTGCTAAAACCAAATCTCCAACCTCAAAATTAACTTCTCTCTTCTTCAAATCTGTTATGCTCTTGTACTTTATGTTGCTATCCTGTAACTATTGTTTTACATGTTCATGTATTTCTTGAATATCTGAAGCAAAATATTCTCATTTAACACTTTTCATTTCATCTTTTCCCAAGTATCTTAATTTAGACACTCCTCTTAGGTGCATTCCATAATCTATATGGAATGGAATCTGCCCTATATTCCTGTTAGGAGAATCATTATAAGCATATTCATCCTGTGCCAAAATTTGATCCCACTGTTTTGGATGTTCACCTGCAAGACTTCTCAGAAGATTACCCAAGCTTCTGTTTACAACCTCAGTCTATCCATCAGTCTGAGGATGATAAGCTAAAATGAAACTCAGTTTAGTACCAAGTTTCTTCCAAAAGGTCCTCCAGAAATGACCAACAAATATGGTATCTCTGTCTGAAACAATGCTCTTAGGTAACCCATGCAACCTTACAATCTCCTTAAAAAACAAATTAGCAACGTGAGTAGCATCACTGGTTTTATAACATGGAATAAAATGTGCCATTTTAGAAAATTTGTCAACCACAACATAAATTGAATAATTTCCTCTTTGAGTTTTTGGTAAACCCAAAACAAAATCCATACTTACCATATCCCAAGGTCTATCTGGAATAGGTAATGGAACATAGAAACCGGTGTTTTGGCTCCTTCCTTTCACATATTGATAGACTTTACAATTTTTTACATACTTCTCCACTTCAGATATCATCTTCGTCAAGAAATAAAAACGATTCAACTGGTCATAAGTCTTGCCTGCACCAAAATGTCCTCCAAGTGCACCACTATGTTTCTCCTTGATTAAATTTTCTCTCATAGAGCAATTTAGTATGCACAGTTGATTTCTTTTAAACAACAATCCTTCTTGCATTAAAAAATCCAGCCACTTACTTCTATCTAACAAAACATGATTTTTACAAGCTCAAATGCCTCTTTAAAATCTAAATCTTTCTCGTATAATTCTTTAAGAAAATAAAAACCCAACACTTGAATTTGACTTTCCTAAACTAGGATATTTTTTCTGCTTAAGGCATTTGCTACTTTGTTTGATTGGCCATTTATATATTTTAATACAAAATTAAAACTTTGAAGATATTCTACCCATTTTGCATGTTTCTGATTAAGCTTTGGCTGTTGCAAAATGTACTGTAATGCATCACTGTCTGAATAAAGTATAAACTCCTTAGACATCAAGTAATGTCTCCACTTTTTCAATGACTGTACAACTGCATAAAATTCCTTATTCTAAGAAGAATATTTCTTCTTTGATTCATTCAGTTTTTCACTGAAATAAGTTATAGGTCTGTCCTCCTGGCTTAAAACAGCATCAATAGCTTCTCCACTAGCATCACCTTTCACTTGAAAAGGTTTATTAAAATCAGGCAAAATAAAATAGGCTTTTCAGTGATATTTCTTTTCAACAGCTTGAAGTTCTTTTTTGCATCAATAGTCCATTTAGATGGTTGTTTATCCTTCTTTATAGTTTCAATAATAAAAGCATTGATCTTACTAAAATTCCTTATGAATTTTCTATAAAAACTAACAAGACCATGAAAGCTTCTTACCTCAAAAACAATTTTTGGTGGAGGCCACTCTATGATTTCCTTTATCTTCTCTGGATCCATCTTTAATCCATCAACAGAAACAACAAAGCCCAAATATACCAACTCTTCCTTCATGAATGAACATTTCTTTAAATTTAGTAGTAACTTTTCTTGTTGTAGCTTTTGTAAGACATAATTCAGATGTCTCATATGCTCCTATTTCGATTTGCTCTAAACTAATATATCATCCAGATATACCATTACAAATTTACCAATAAATTCTTTCATCACTTCATTCATAGGCCTCATAAATGTACAAGGAGCATTTGATAGCCCAAAAGGCATTACCATCCATTCATACAATCCTTCATTTGTTTTAAAAGTAGTTTTCCATTCATTTCCTTCTCTAATCCTTATTTGATGATAACCACTTTTTAAATCCATCTTTGTAAAATATCTTGCTCCACTTAAACAATCCATCAAATCTTCAATTCTAGGTAAAGGAAATCTATTCCTGATTGTTATTTTGTTGATTTCTCTTGAATCAGTGCACATTCTCCAGCCTCCATCTTTCTTTGGAATCAACACTGTTGGCACTGCAAAAGAACTCAAACTCTCTCTAATCAGTCTTTTATCTAACAATTCCTAAACCTGTTTTCTGATTTCTTCATTTTTTGTGGGAGTCATCCGATGAGTTGCTTTATTTGGCAGATTTGCCCCTAGAATCAAATCTATATGATGACTGATTTTTATAATGGGTGGTAACTCATTAGGCAAATCATCTACAACGATATCACAATAATTTTCCAGCATCTCTTGAATTTCAATTGGAAAATCAAAAATTTTAGTGGAAGTAATTATTACCTTGGGTTTGCAAATCAATGCAAAATTTACCTCATTCTCTTCAATTTGCTGCAAGTATTCTTTTCCACTTAGTAGAGAGTCTTTGGATTAGATTTTCTTGATGCATCCTCTTCTTCCATATGCAGTAATGTATTATTAATGCTATCTTTACCAATTTTGTATGTGTTCTTTTTCCCATCATGCATAGCTCCTTTGTCATACTACCAAGGTATTCCCAACAATATGGGACACACATCCAAAGGCTTCACATGGCACAGAATTTTGTCTTTGTAGCTGCCCAACTGTAACTCCACTTCGCATTGTTCCTTCACTAACAACTGATGTCCTTTTTGAAGACATGACACCTTGTAAGGTGTTGGATGTTTCTTTGTATTTAATTTAAATTTTTCCACCACTTCTGTAGATACCAAATTATCGGTGCTGCCACTGTCAATTACCATTTCACAACATTTTCCTTGAACCTTGCACACAGTCTTGAACAAAGTCTTTATCTGCATTGGTTCAACAACTTCCTTTGCTGGCTATAACAAAACTTTGTTAACTACTACATTTTCTTCTTCTGGTACCTTTGCTGCTTCCTCTTCAATCTGAGCAACAATTACATTTCTCTGATTTGTCCCTTCGTTTTTTGGGTACTCATAGGCTCTGTGTCCTAGCTTGTTACATTTGTAACATTTGATCTCTTCCTTTACCTCTGCCTCCTATTCCTCTGAAAAAACTCCTTCTTCCACTTGCATCACCTTCTGTGGGTGTATGCTGATTCGAGCTGCTGCTAACTCCATTTCTAGGTGTTGTAGATATTCCTCTACCACCTTGATTTCCTCTTCCTTGGAGAGTACCTCTACTTCTGGAATATTGCTTCCTCGTGATTTTTTCTTCAGCCTTCAATACCATATGATAAGCCTCTTCTACTGTTTTAGGAGACATCACAGTTATCTCATCTTGGATCTCCATTCTGAGACCATTTATATATCTTGCAACCTTCTCATCTGTATCTTGAATTTGTCTAGCTATTATGCTCACTTTGTAAAATTCCTCTGTGCATTCTTTCACTGTCAAAGACCTTTGTCTAAGATTCTGCATATAATGACTGTTGATAATCACTTGGAAAAAACTTACCTCTCAACTTTGCCACCATCCTGTTCCAATTTTTAATTGGTTGGTTACCAAGTCTCCTTCTTTCTTGCCTGCACTCCATCCCACCAAAGTGTTGCATGTCCTTTCAATTTTTTGTCAGCAAATTTCACTCTCTGTCCTTCTTCCATTTCTTCATAATCAAAAAATTTATCCATGTCATTAATCCAGTCTATCAATTCCTCAGGGTTTAAACCTCTTTATAAATTGAAAACTCAAGTTTGCGTTTCGATGTGGATCCTAACACTAATTTAATGAATCTCATTTTGGGAGTAACTTCTGCAGGTTCCTCTTCTTCTGCAGCTTCAACTTCAAGCTCACTAACATCTCCAGCACTTGCATCACTTTGATTTCCCATTTCCACTACTTCTAATCTAGCTTGCATCTATTGCATAGCTTCCAACACTTTAGAATTTGCAACTGGTCTTCCTCTTCTTTGACCACCACCACATCTTCCTCCAAATCTGAAAGCCATGTTGGATTTCTTTTTCTAATCTTTGAGATCTTGTTCAGTGTTAATAGGCTGCTATGATACCACTAATGGTGGGCTAGTTGCAGGTGTTAAGGATAATTGTTCAAAACGAGAAACTATTCCTTCAAGTTCGAGTGGAACTTATTCTTGGGTTTTCTTTGGAGTATCATTCATCAACCTCCAAATTTAGTTATCCTGCTTAATTAGTAGACCTATTTAATTTACTCGATATATGGCCAAACTTCACATTTTCCACAGAAGAAAAAGTAATTTAAAACCCCAGTTCATAAAATTTCCTTTCTGCCACTCCACAAACCTTTGCCATATATCAATGCTCTCTTTAGCGCATTAAATCTTCATCATCAATCTCATTTCTCAATCCGACGGTTATCGCATCACCCACTCGCCAACTAGCTTGGATGATCTCCACTGTCGATCAATCCCACTCGATCCAATAGCTATCGCATAATCTCGCGTGAATTATTGCATGACGCATAACAAGTAAAGAGCGTGCGAGAAAAGTGGTTTTCTTGTGCTACGTGTCAACTCATCAGGTTAATCGCATGAATTTGCAAAATACCATTTACCACTTTTTGACCGCGTGAGATACTACTTACACCTACGAAGACCACTCTACTATTATGATTAACGTTTGCACTTGTTGGCATGCGATGACCATTAGATCTGTTGGATCTGTCCGATCGGATGATTCTGATCTTCTTATGGGTTTCTCACGAATTTTTCAGGTTTCTTCGTTCCGCTAGACTTAGCACTTCTGCCAAATTTATTTCTCATCTGTTAGATTCAAGATATCACTAACTAGCTTTGTGATTTCTAAATACATTCAAGTTATTTCAATGCACAATGAGTGAAGATTTAAATGTGACAACATAAGATTATACAAAATCTAATTCTAAAGGGCTCAACCGAGAAATCAACAAATCTCAGAAATATTTCGAAGGAAATTAAAGCCTCTGGGATTTGACCATCCATGCATAGTATTCACAGAGATACAAAGGGATTCCAAATTTTACATTCCAATCCTCTTCAGCCAAAATCCCATTCTACTAATTCAAACTCACATAAATGCTTGTACATACAACAACCAAATCCTAAATAAATAGATCGAATCTGCCTAATCCTAGATAATATCTAATCTGCATGATATTCTCCTCAAGAATCTCAACTAAGCCTGAATATTTGAATTAATTACAAGATAATTCAAATCCCTGAATTCTAGCTCAAATCCTATCTAGAAAACTTTGTAAAGTGAGGGCTAAAGGATCCCACAACTTTGCTTGTAAACTTTTTTTGTATTTTTGGAATAAAATTCGAAGTCTTTTATCTTCGAGCCTCATGCTCCTGCATTAGTAAATTAGCTCCTAAAGACTTAGTCATTGATCATAGGCAATGGCCCTATGGTAGAAATTCGAGCTAGTGCTAGCACAAAAGGGGCTTAAGGCAAAAACGATTTTTGGTAGCGTTGTTTAATAAAATAAAAAGAGGCCGAGGTAAGTTAATTTGTCAATGCAGTTTTGACAAGGCTTGTGTGTCTATAAAAAAAAATCTTAGGCACTTATATGAATGAGTTAGTAGTTGAGTAAATGTGCATAGCAAGGTTGGTGACTGGATTAATGGAAACTACAAAGTATGTCCTGAGAAGAAGCAAGTCTCCTTTGCTCTCACTTGCACGCCATAAGGAATTAAATTGATAAGATCACTAACTGCAAAAGATTTGATTATATAAGGACAAAGAGATGCCTATGATACATTATGTGTTCTATGGGAAATTAATAAGCATGGGGATACCTTTTGTAGTGTGCAGTTTGACTGAGAAATTATTCTCAATATGAGAGACCCTCAAAATCCCATTCCAGGATTTGATGCAGCTACAATAGTTGAGTAAATAAATCCCATTCCCAAAGTTTGATCTATTTGCAAAGTTCAAATAAGTTTATGCAACAACAACATGGGTAGGTATTATGGTGCATTCCTTAGTCAGTATGGGGGAAAGTAGGGACTGTATCATTCCTATTATAGAGAAGGAACAAAACAGGGGATTACAGCAGTGCAAAGGGGGGTATGCAACATTTGTGTCTAGGATGAGTGTGTGAGAAATAGGGAGCTAAGTGGCGAGAGTTAAATATTTTTACAATGGAGCTGAGGGCAGAGACCAGATCCTAGAGAGAAGTGAAGAGGGAAGTGAAAGTGGGATTGCATAGCAAAAGTGGAGTTGGTGCATCAATAGATCAGGTTTATATATCTGAGCATTTTTTATAAGCCTTTGTTTTTAGTTTGAAATTTGTATAAAAAGAAGAACAAAGTGTAGAGTAGGTAGTGGCCTGCATTCATAAGAGGTTGGTCCCTCTTGGAAAGTAGTGGGGGTTGGGACCTCTTGTCGGTGGGTGCTCACAAAAAAATTGATTTAATTAAGTAGGTGCCTAATTTACATCATAATAACAAACATATTGTTGGTTTTCTCCCTTTTGGTTTCCATGTAAAAAATACTTGTGTCAATACGTGCATGATACTTAAATTGATGGATTATATGCTCATATTATTGATTTGCATTATTTTACATATGTTGTTTATGATAATTCTCACATAAGTAATTGAGAAGAGTGAAAGAGAGTAAAAAATTGAACTTGAAGTTTTAAAAACTTTTAATTATTGATTCACCCACGCTCCTCCCCTCCCCTATCTCAGTAATTCCTTATTCCAACTCTATTGTCTCATCCTTCTTCCTCCCAATGTGATTTTCATACAATATTTGTTAATCTAGTTGTCACCAACACCTTATGAAAATCTTGGTGCAATATGTAGTGGAAGCTTACACATAGAACACTAGGACTCCTAAATACATTGTGATGATAAAGTAATGACACTCTTGGTAAATGGAGTTAAAATTAAAATCATTAGTTCAAAATGAAGATAAGTATTCTTTGTAACATGATTGAACAACGTGTATTTAAGTGTAGTGCTATAGATTTGATTAATAAGATGTAAATTTGAGTGTGGAGATTCAAACCCTTAAAAAGGTAATAATTATGTCGAGACGTGCTCTCAAACCCAATATGGTAGAGATGTTGTAATGTAATGTAATGTTTTGTAAACATTTAATAAGGTCAACATAAAATAAAATAAAAATAAAAATAGCCCTATGTTAAAATAAAAATTCTATGTTATTATTTTTATTTTTATTAATTTTTTTTGGGTAGTTAAAGTAAACTTGAATTGGCCGGTAGTTTTTAAGCTCCAAGTTTATGAGAACCCATGATAATAATTTGAAACACAACCTAGTTAAATGGGGACCTAATTTTTAAATTTTTATGATATATTTAAAGATGATCTTTTCATCTTTATTCCCATTGACATCCTTGATTAAACATTGGTAATTAATATTTCTTTTAATCCAAATCTTTATCTTATGGTCATATATGAAAGATGTATATTCTCATTTCCTCTATAGAAATGGATGTAATTGTAAATATAAATAGCTTGCATCTCCAAATCTATGTTTACCTTTTCATATTTACCTAATACAATTATGAAATTACCATGCAAATTGTCAAATAGAAAATGGCATCATGTGAATAAGTGACTATATAAAACACATGGTTATGCTTGAGCCATTAATTTTAAAACGGGAAAAATGAGAGCAATTTACCTATATCAATCACATTTATTAATATAGTTGTGGCAAAAGGTGATCTCCAGCCTAGTATGTATAGTAGAGATGTTGTAATGAATTGTTTTATATTTTGACACATACATAAAACTAAAACTAAAATAAAATAAAATAAAAACACAAAATTAATAATTATAATTATAATTAATAATTATACTTATAATTATAATTAATAATTATACTTATAATTATAATTAATAATTATAATTATAATTATAATTATAATTATAATTAATAATTAATAATTATAATTATAATTAAACTAGTCTAGAATCATCTTAAGTCTAGATCTACCAACCATTAAGAGAGATCAAATCTATTTTCACTCTAAATGAGGTATGCATTTTAAGAAATTTAATCAACCTTTGAACTCAAGCTTCTGTGATTCATAATGTTTAGAGAAATAACTCATCCAGACTAATCATATGCATATTTTGGGGTCAATGCCTTTCGAATGAACCAATGTGGTTCATTATCGAGACAAAAAGATAAAGATAACTTGATCCAACAAGACATATAAATAGGGAGTATTGAGAACTAAATGATAGGGTCACAAGTCAAATGAAGTAAACATTAGAAGAAAAATAATAAAATAATAAAATCAAGAAACTTCTTTTCACTCTAAAAAGTTTGCGTTTCAAAAAATTTAATCCATATCTAAACTTGACCTTATGTGATTCACAATGTTTACAGAAATATCTATTTTAGATTGATCACTATCTAAGAGGTGCTATCTAGATCCCTTACCCTTAGTATAGTAGATAGCAAAAGAATGCTAGATGGACCTGTGCCTCTGCAATACCATTTGTTGACTTATTGGGGCCTGACCCAGGTTCAGAAGTGTTTTAGCCAAACAAATCCCAAAACTACCGGCCCTTTCGGTAACAATCCGTGGAGCGCGAATTAAGGTCTCACCCGAGGTAGTATGGGAGGGTGCTGGAACCAGGTTTCCGCACCCTAGTGATGTCTTGATGAGGTCTAGAGAGTTCGCGAACCGACCTTTTTCACTTCTACTATTTCGCGCAGCTATCCGACCTTTGCGCAGCTCTTGTACCTAGCACAAAGAGGCATTGTCTAGATCCCTTACCCTTAGTATGTTTTTTTATAGATCTGACATGATTCAGTAGTCTTTATCAATCATTCAATATTCGAAACAAAAGCGCGCAAACATAAACCTTAAAGAGATGCATAAAACCATAACAGAAGAATAAACACACAGATCTACGAGCAGATGCACAATATTTCAAAAACACTTATCCTTTATTAATCTTTTGTTCCAGTATAATCCAATTCCACCCTGTGCACTCAGCTATAGGGGTCCACGCACATAGCTGCAGACTCTACCAGGCCTCTACGCACAGAGCTGTAGAGCCTACTCTTACTACTACCCACAACTTGGACTTACAAACTCAGAGCGAATAACGCATTCAACAACCCATATCACTTGAGATCAAGACTAACAAAAGCTGCCTTCTACACCTAGAGCCTCACTCTATTTATACATTCCCATGGTTCGCAGACCGTAGGTAGGCTGACACATTCTAGATTAAATTACAATATTTTAGGGCAGACTACCCTTTGACTTGACTTATTACAATTCGTGCTCCACGCACTTCGCAAAGCCTTTACAATACCATTACCCAAAATTGTGGGCTTTAAGCCCCAAAACCATTACACAGGGGATCCACTGCTCAATAGGCCCCCAACACAAACATTGTGACTCATCCCGAGTCACTCAGTTGTTGCGGTGATCTTGGCATGTAGTTCATCCAGCAATCTTTGTGCTTCGCTTACATCTGCAACACATTCTTCTACTGTCTGTTGTACCCATTGTGTGCATATCTCCGATGTTTTGTTGTCAGGGGCAATTCCTCGCCTAAGTGCATATACGCCCTGCATCTATGCCAGCTTTCACTCGATCTTAGCAATGACCGTGAATGCTTCCTTGAGCCAACGCTGGATGTGTTCTTTAAGCTCTACTTCTTTATGACGTGTGGCATCCACCTAGGCCTTTAGAGCCTGGGCCTCCCTCATCTTGGCCGGCTGCTGAGTAAGGGCGACCGTCTGCGCAGTCCCCTGGACATTGTCGTAAGCCTGCTGCAATTACCACACTTTCATCTCCAATCGTTGTAGCATTGGGTCTTCCTGCAGTGAATTGAGGGTGACGAGTTACTGATCTAGCAAGCTAGTACAATCCTATATGGTGCACTCTATTGCTTCCAACCCTGCTTGAATGGCGTGGTGTCACTGCTCTCTGACCTTCAGTGGTGTAGAGGGCTGTGCCTTTAGCCTCAGCTCCGCAATCTGCAAGTTGAGGTCCAACTAGATCCTCGTTGCTTCTACCTTCACCTCGCAGAATCCACTGGCCAATTTGTGGATCCGTATGCCTATTGGTAAGTTTGCTTCAATCTCGAGTTGAGGGACACAACGACATGCTTCCTTGACGAGTTTCTCCAACTGCTAAGTCTGTGCTATGGCTTCATCACGTTAGAGGCTCAGCTGCTTGATGTTGATTCATTGTTCACTGAGCATCTGTACTGCGCGTCCTTCCCTAGTGTGGAGCTCTGTTGTCGCTCCATCTTGTAGCTGGTATAATATTTCTCGTGGAAGGGTAGCCAAGTTTAATCCAAGTCCCTTGAGCCATCCTACCGCAGCTCTGTCCTCCACGTTGTCTGCTGTTAGTGCTCCTTTTGGCAGCGCGATGGTATTAGCCATTCTGGCCCACAACAACTGCTCGGTTGCTGATGTACCCAGAGTCCCGTAGGCAGCTACCATTCCCGGCTATGGGGGTTGCACCTGAAGTTCCTAAAGTTGCGTTCTGAGTGCCCCCAACACATTTTGTTGCTCCGTCATTGCCTCTTGGAGCACCTCCCCGGTGACTTCGTGAACTGTATCACCAATGTCGCATAGGTCAACCTCGGTCAGTGTAATAGGCTCCCATCCAAATTGGAAGCCTTGGCCGTCTTCCTTGGCTCGATTTGTTCTATCACACGCGACCATTTCTATTGTGTAGAGGTGGTGCTTGGGTCTGTGCCTTATGTCGTATCATCTGCCCCATGCCCTGTTGTCAAGTTCAGGGTTCTTTCTTCTGGTGTTGTAACAGTCCCGACTGCTGCTGTCTTTTCCATGGTAGCCTTCGCTACCTCTCGAGATGCCCGTACTTCATCAGCTAGCTGTTCGTTCCACTTTTGTTGTGCTAGAAACTTAGTGGCAGCCTTTTGTCTTTGAATCTCCATCTCATTGCTCACCACTAGACCTAGTGCATGCCATTCTGGGGGCCATGTGTCTAGTTCCACGAACATAACTTCATCTATCGCGATGAAGGGGAGTGTGGTCCACCTCTGTTCTGGATCCTTCCACGCCTTGATATACACATTGTGCATATCAGCTTTAAAGTCTACACAGCTCATCAGACTGTGGTATACCGAGGTAGATAGGCACAACCGTTTGTTGATCCATAGTCATACGCTCGCCTCCATCAGTACCCAGTAGATCTTGGTTTCTCGGATTTGCATGGCATCCTTTGTCGCCCACAGCAACGCATATTTTGCTGCTTCTGTCCAGTCCTGGTCAACGGGAGGAAACTGAATATCCTTAGGCAATTCGCCTGTAACCAACAGGATGGATAAGAGCAACCACGCGTGGTGGAAGGTCTTACCCTACTCTTGGGCCTCCCTATAGTTCGTCAGGAACTCATTGCAGAGGAACTGCACCCAGTTGAACTGTTCCATTAGCTAGCTAGTTTCCAAATGAGGGAATTTCTCACTATCCACGAGGTCCCAGTATTCAAACTTCACAGTGGGTATGTGGCCCACAGTCGAACCTTTAAACATAACTCCCTCAGGGAGGAATGGTGTGTTGAGTGTGTTTTTAACGACATCCAAATCTTTAGGTACCTTTACCCTCCCTTTCTGCGGAGGGACATACTTGGGCAGCTTTGTTGTGGTGCATACTGGCTGGATGTCTTCTTTCATCTCTTCCTCTGGTTCCATCTCTTCGACAAAGGTTAGAGGATCCTCTTCCTCATCATTTCTCTCAATATTAACTATTTTACCCTTTTCTTCCAGCGACAATTTTCCGAACCGCGGATTTCACGGAGACATACGGATCGGTCCTGCTACTTGTGGGTCCTTCTTGGGCTTCGACATCTGAGGTGATTTAGGTATTTCTAGTGCATCCCCTAATGGTGACGTAGAACTCTGTGCAGCTCCCTTGTTGACATGATTCTGATCAGGGACTCCTGTGTATCCTTCGGCAAGGCTTCAAACCACGGACTTGCTCTTAGGACCTCCTCATTCATCAGGTTCATGCCTGCTTGATAATGCAATAACTCTATTTGCAAAATACCAAGGTTTGTTCGATGGAGGGCCACCTATGATTTATAGGCCCGTTGAAATTCAAATTCAACTATCCCCCCAGTTTCTAGCTCATTAATGCTATATTGGCGGCTGATCGTTTCAAATTTAGTTCTGACTTCATGTCTTAAATGCCCACCGCCCACTCCTTTTCACCTTACCTCGGACGTCTTGTCATGAACAATGACACCAATGGTCACTTCATTGTTTATCTACGCAGTAGCGTAGCCCCTTGTGCGCAACAACGACCCTTGTGACATACCGGCCTTACGCGCACCCCTTTTGTTGCGCAACTCCTTAACAGACTATTTTATAGTCCCGCACTCTCTTTCAATTGTCTAGAGCGTTGAAACTGTCTCCTCTTCGGCTAGTCAGGTGGTCACACCCCTTTGGTGCACCGCTATTGTGTTTTGGTGAACAACCCGTGACACGGTCTCTATTGTCACCGCTACGCGCTGTTGGATGCAACACACTCTCCCGATTTCCCTCGAGAGTGAGGCGCGTCATTAACCATGGCATTCAACCAATTACCTTGGGGTCATACTACTCCAATTCATCCTTAGGTTTGCGCGTATCCGATTGCAACTTTCCAGGTTTTTCGTTCAGAAAGTCCTCCTTTAGTTCCTTTTCCAATTGTTTAATCTCCGCGTCCAACATCATATTCTTCATTTTGAGTAGTACCCTATTTCTTTCTAGTTCACAAAGTTGCGCATTCCCTTGCTGAATGGCTTCCTGAATCCCTTCATACTATTCTTTGCACGGTCTTATGAGTTCTTCAGTCTGGACTTCGCACATTTTTCTCTTCACCGACATTGCTACATCCACGGCCTTCTGCGAAGATTCTTCAGGGACCTCAGTTCTTATACCATTTTGTAACCTCGGACTCGACTTTGCACCCAGGTTCTTACATAGCACCGTATATGCCCATCTAACCACTGGGACACGCAGGTCCCCTTTTTTACATTGTATCCATTGACCCCTATTCATGACTTCACGTACCTTGGCAAACGCTTCCCCCCTTGCACTTGGTAGTGCGATCCTTTTCTTCCACCAATGCATCCTGTTTGGGCCTACTATTGTAATACTACTTCGTGCTAAAACAATCTGTAGTGTTTACGTCTATACCCATTGGCAAAGGCATGCTTGCAAGATGTTCTGCCCTTTTCCACCAATCCACCTTAGTTGGGGTCTTCCAAATTGTAAGCGCATTCATCTTCTACATTCGCGCCAATTTCCAATATTCTTCTGACGTATATGCCCCCATCACGCGAGTGTTGCACGCAACACCCATTTGAGTGAACCGTACTGCTGTTGTTTTGGTACGGTACTTTCAACTTTGTCTAAGGATTCATCCATTCTTGTTACCCCATCATTTGTTGGTATTTCCCTTGCTTCAGTCATCATGCGCCATAATGATCAAATCATCATATTTCAATTCAGCGTTGCTACTTCGTGCAACCAATTTTGCCAGTGTTCTATTTCTTCATCTAAATTTGAGGTATAAGAACTATCACGCTCCCATGAGATTCTCCCATCTTCGATTAGGTTCAGTTGATCCTAGTCTTGCGCCATTATTTGGTAAATGCAATCCAGCTCATCATCATTGTCACCATCGTGCACAAGTTCAGTGTAGCGCACTCCTTCAGCTGGATCTAGTAGAACTACTATGCGTAGGTACCTTTTCTCGATGATCATCTTTCGCTTCCTCAAGTTGATGACCCCATTCATATCTATGGCCCAGTATATTCCTAGCAATGCGGGGTAAGGGTTACTGTCATCCACAATCTCTATTGCCTCAAAGTCTGTCTGCGTGCTTGCACCTTCGATATCCACTGTTACCCCTTGCAATCTCCCCATGGGTAAGTCCTTTTGTTGGTTCACCATCCCTAATTGAAAAGGCGACCACTGTAACACGGGCCTGCCCATGCGTTCCCATGTCTGCTTTGGTAACACATTCGCTTGCGAACCGAAGTCTAAGATTACCTGATCCATCTCATATTCTCCAATTTGTGCCATCAACCGAATTTCCCTCTCAGTGCACAATGCATGCTTTCCCAGCTTCCGAACTACACACAATTCCCCCGATCCTGTGCACCTAGTTATAAAATCCTCTAATCCTTTAACCACCTTATTGTAGCGTAGTAGCTTCATGCATGTCTCTAAAAAGGTAGTAAGCATAGAAGGATCCATTCCCAGCTCTATTTGATCCTTACTACCTGAAGGAGAGGCCTTCGTGAAGCTCTTCTTAGCTTCCATAAATGTTTCCCTTGCGCGTTCCAAGTCAAACTCAAGTTGCTTCATAGGAGCCTTGCGAACCCATGTATTGTCCTCGGGTTGTTGTCCATTATCTTCCCCTGTGGTCACGCCACTTTTGAGCACCATGTTCACGTTGGGGGCTTCTTCATGCGGTTCAGACCTCATCATTTGGATATTCTGAGTCTGAGTAGGCTGTAGTACCCCTTTCTCGCGCATTTGTGTGATCAACGTCAGACAATCTACTGCTTCATGATCAAACTGATAATAGTAGAGACAACATGTTCTGGTCAGGTTCGTATAGTCACGTACATAGTGCCCAAGTCCTCCGTAATTATAGCAGATTAAATGTCCTCACCCTCATCCGGGTCCCATTCCTCCTCATCCTCATCTGCGTCCTTGGAATCCACCATGTGCTATTGCTGTGGCTGGATCCTAACCTCGCACCTCGATCTGCATTGGATAGGTAGGTGTTCGATCCATCAACAATTCATAACTCAGACAGTTTCGCTCATCGTGGCCCACTGATCTACAAAAATTACAAAATAGCTGCTACGGAGTCTATGTATACTTCTGCAATAGGTGACAATTGTCTGTAGTGTGTTTTCTCCCCACTTGATAGATCGCGGACTAGAGCACAGGTGCCGCACTTGGCCCTACCTGTGCCTTTGGTCTCAATGGCATTAGCCACCCTCCTACCAAGTAGTTTGCGAATATCGGACAATGATCCTTATCGTGGCCCTGGCCCTTACATTTTATGCACCAAACTTCTTCGCGCGCTTCTAGCTGGGGCACCCTATCCTGCTTCAAACTCTGCATCTCCAAGCATAGGTTTGTGATTGCACGTGGATTTGTTGGACTCCCAACCCTGGATCTTGTATCGGTGTTTCATGTAACCTCATCACCATTTACAATGCTTCTTCCTAGGTTGAGAGCTTCTGTTGTGATAGCACCATCCTCGAGTGTGGTGTCAAAGACGCCACAAACCATGTGCGGTGCTGCGCATCTGTTAGTGACATATTAGCCTCGTGGATCATACTTTTTAGCCTCTAATCCAGATCCCAGGGGGTTTCACCTGGAAGCATCACGATCTCTTTAAACCCAATGATTCTGTGTCTCTGACTTCGGCCGACTAAACACTCCATTCAACGCATTCTGAATCTCTTTTATTCCTGCATTTGTGTGGTCATTCGAGTGCTTGATATACCATGTCAGGACACGATCCTGCAGCGCACTTACCAATGTGGCCTTCTTAATGTTGTCATCCATAACCTCGTGTGCTTCCCACACTTCTCTTATTACGAACCAAAACTGATTTGGATCTTCATTCCCTACTCCTTTGAATACAGGTATCTTGATCGCACTTTCCATGCTAAACTACAGGTTTGGTGGAGGTGGGGTGGATGAAGATGGAAGTGAAGTAGTTGAAGTGGGTGATGGTGTAAGTGGAGGTGATAGTTGAGGAATGTGTTGCCTTATCAAACTGACCGCACTCCTTGGAGAAACCCAAGTGCGCTCTTCCTCTCTCTCTTGCGAAGGTGAAATTAAAGGACTATTTCCTAACCCTTCAATCCCTTTGTAGATCTTTCCACTCTGCATTGCTCCACTCATTAATGTATTCGCATAACCTTCTTTTCACATAAAGACATCTTAATCCAGGTATTCAGGGATTTGATGTACCTACCTCGTAGTCCCTTGAGAAAACATCGTTCTACTTCGCTATAAATCATCGTAGTGTCTATCGCGAACTTAGTAATAAACCCTCCTATTATTCAGTCGAGCCAATGGTCCATGGCTCGCGTGATCTTATCTTCTGATGCCTCTAGTCTGTGTACTAACTCTGAAGTCCACACTATCAGTTGATCGAGCTTTCACCTTCCTTGGCTGTCGGCTAACCTCATGATCCAATCATACAACTTTGAAGAGAAGGTCGCAAAGAAGGTCTCGTGGATTTCCATATATATGTAGCGATCTAGCCACCTCTTTGTAGATATCTACGAAGTTCTGTTTTCCTGTATCACGAACTCGTGAAGCTTATGATCCAACCAATCTTCAATTTCCTTCTTCATAGCATTCTAGTGTTCCGACATTAGACATCCCTTAGGCAGATCTCGGTCTTGGTAACGGAACCATTTGTTGGCTTATTGAGGCCTGACCCAGGTTCAGAAGTGTTTTAGCCAAACAAATCTTGAAACTACGGGCCCTTTCGGCAATAGTCCGCGGAGCGCGGACTGAGGTCTCACCCAAGGTAGTATGGGAGGGTGTTGGAACCAAGTTTCCGCACCCTAGAGATGTCTTGATGAGGTCTAGAGAGTTCGCCAACCGACCTTTTCACACTTGTACTGTTTCACACAGCTATCCGACCTTCGCACAACCCTTGTACCTAGCACGAAGATGCACCGTCTAGATCCCTTACCCTTAGTATGTTTTATTATAGATCTGACTTGCTTCAGTAGTCTTTATTAATCATTCAATATTCGTAACAAGAGCACGCAAACATAAACCTTAAAGAGATGCATAAAACCATAACAGAAGAATAAACACACAGATCTACGAGCATATGCACAAAATTTTAGAAACACTTATCCTTTATTAATATTTTGTTCAGCGCACACAGCTATAGACTCTACGAGGCCTCTGCACACGCAGCTGCAGAGCCTACTCTTACTATTGCCCATGACTCGGACTTACAAAATTAGAGCGAATAATGCATTCAACAACCCATATCACTTGAGATTAAGACTAACAAAAGCTGCTTTCTACACCTAGAGCCTCACTCTATTTATACATTCCCATGGTCCACGGACCATGGGTAGGCTGACACCTTCTAGATTAGATTACAATATTTTAGGGCGGACTACCCTTTGATTTGACTTATTACAATTCATGCTCCACGCACTTCGCAGAACATTTACAATACCATTACCCAAAATTGTGGGCTTTAAGCCCCAAAACCATTACACAAGGGATCCGCTACCCAATAGGTTCATTGTCAAGACAAAAATATAAAGATAATTTGATCCAACGAGACGTATAAATAGGGAGTATTGAGAACTAAATGATAGGGTCAAAAGTCAAATGAAGTAAACATTAGAAGAAAAATAATAAAATAATAAAATCAAGAAACCTCTTTTCACTATAAAAGGTTTGTGTTTCAAAAACTTTAATCCATATCTGAACTCGACCTTATGTGATTCACAATGTTTACAGAAATATCTCTTTCAGATTGATCACATGCATATTTTGGGGTCAAAGCCTTTTGAAGCAACCAATGTGGTTATCGTTAGAACAGAAAGATGAAGAGAATATGATCCAACAAGGTGTATAAATAGGGAGGAGTCTTGAGAACTAAATGATAGGGTCAAAAGTCAAATGAAGTAACCGTTAGAAGAAAAATAATAAAATAATAAAAATCAAAAACAAAAGACCATTAAGATAAAAATAAAATGATAAAATTATAAATAAATAATATAAGGTAAAAAAATTAATATTATATATATTATTGGTTAATGATTAATAAATAATGAAATTAAATAATCTAAAGGGAAATTTTACTAATATTATTAAGGAGTTGATAATAATTTCATGGAGAGGCACTCTACAACCCAATATAGAGTAGATGTGTAGCTGTAATGTAAGAAAGTTTTTCAACATTTTTAAATGTCAAGAAAAATATATATAGAAAAAAAGTATATGTCACCTTATGTTTTAATTAATTTTGAATTTAAAACATACATAAATATAAAATGTAAAATTTAAACGAATGTCAAATCATTTCACCTAACAATGATCTACCTCGGTCATCTTAATTTATAAAATAAAATTCAACAAAAAAAATTAATAAATTGGATAAATATAAAGTACAAAACCATGGACACTAACAAAACCATGGGAAACAAATAATATATTAAAGTACACAACGATCAGTTATAACCAAACCATGGGTGATAACATTTTTCTAAAAATCTACATTAACACAAACAAATCCATTGACTAAAAATTAATAATAATTTAATAATAATTTTAAAATCAATTAAAACTAGCAATTGCACATGTTGCAAAAGGATTGTCGTAAGGTAGGAGAGTAGGAAAGAGTAGCATATAAGATGGAATTAACTCCCACATTTAGTTTGTAAACTTAGACCACTACAGTCCCTTGATTTTTTTTTGTGTGGCCTGCTTAAAACAGTTCCCAAATCAATTGAGGCAATTATCTAGCTTAAAAGAAGTTGATATGAGGTAGTGTTCTCATGCGAAGCAACTTCCTAAATCAGCTAGGGACTTAAGGTCTCTGGTGCATGTCATCTATGATGAACAAATTGAGCATCAATGGTTAGATATCAAGGCCTCTAGCATTTCTGGTCTTTGGATGGAAGTTGCAGAGGAATACTTCCCCCTAGATTGGCTTGACGATTGATTCATTGATCATATTTATGAAAATCACTTAGAACAGTTCTCTGTTATGTTTAAGCCTTGAGATTTTCTAGTTCAACATTGGAACAAAATAAAATCTAAGCATAATAAGTGAATAGCGCAGAAGGCACAGTTTGTCGAGGAGGTCCTGGAGGGATGTTCATGTCAATGCTACAAGGCTATTCATAATAAATAATAGACACAATTTAATGTGTGGGAAATCACTATACTGAGGCATTGGTATAAATTTTGTACATGATTATTTTCTTGCCTTATCAAGTTTACATCATGTAATATGAATAGGTTTTTCCAGCATCAGTAAAGCTAGTATACTTCTTATTGCAAATATTGATCTAAACAATTCATTTCATTGTCTTACTTTTGTTTGAATTTTTTTCCCCTTTATGTGTCATTGCACTGGGTCAACTAAATTCATTAATGTGGCTTTATAGATGGTATCTCTTCACAAAGCAAAAGTGACATAATAATAGCATTTAACTGTCAAATGTACAACAAGGCAATATAAAACATTTACAAAGAGACGACTGCTAGGCCTAAAAATCTATAAGATGAGGAGCAAGGTACATGCATCAAGTAAAGTACAGTGAAGACATTATTAATGGAGGTGAATCTGCTAGGCATGTCTTATACATATATTTCAAATTTATGATCCCATATAATTTTTTGGTCTTCCTTTTGATTTAATCTCTTTTATTCTCTCATACAATTTCCCCATTTATGCTAGCAGAGATGCATAATACACATCGACACTAGTATACTTTCAAAAACTAAAAATACACATGTTACATCACTGTACATGACCCAAAGAACAATGTCTAGGGTAGTATCAAAGAATGACAGGCTGTTAGAAATAGTGATATACATGAGGATAGCCCCTCTATAATAAATGAATTTGTTGAAGAGCCAATTGAAGTTCCTGGAAGTTGTAACAATCCTCCACTCCCTAATTCTCACTACAAAAGTTCTAGTTCTGCCCTCAATGTCAAGTCCATTCGAATAGTAGTATTCTTCATTTTCAAGATCTTGTCAACAGAGTAACTAATTTTAGATCCATGGCTATCTAACCACATGGTTTTCTCTAAACCCTCAAGATCGAAGAATTATTTATAATCATCAAAATCCTTTAGGTATTTTCTATGGATGAGGCACCACTATAACATAACAGGGAAATTGCGCTTAAAATTGTGCCATAATTTAGTGTTTTTTAGTTCAGGAATTCGACACCTTTCTCGACGCAAAAATTGGTGCTAACAGGTATGTTTGTACTAGCACCATATTTTCCACTGTAATTTTCTCGAGAAACATCATTGGAAATAGTGTCAGAAATAATGTTGGAATAATAGCATCATAAATAATACCCGAAATAGCTTATGAAATAGCGCCCCACAGTTTTCCTGGAGTTGCACCAAAAAAAACATCATAAATAGTACTAGGAATAACACTGTAAATAACACTTGGAATAACACCATTTTATCGCCAGAAATAGAACTGATACTTGCTTCCAATTTGGCTCCTAGTTTGGCTTCCAATTTAACATCCAATTTTGTTTTTCATTTTGCTTCCATTTTTTCTTTTAGTGTGCCTTCTAATTTGCTTCCCATTTTCATTCTAGTGTGGCTTCCAATTTGGCTTCTAGTTTTTATTCTAGTTTGGCTTCCAATTTTTCTTCCAGTGTGGCTTCCAATTTTGGTTCTAGTCTAGCTACCAACTTTGCTTCTAGTGTGGCTTCTAATTTTGCTTCTATTGTGGCTTCCAATTATCCATCCACTTTTTCTTCTAGTGTGGCTTCCAATTTTTCTTCCATTTCTACTTCTAGTGCTTTCTCCAATTTTGCTTCCAGTTTGGCTTCTAGTGTGGCTTCTAATTTTGGGTCCAATTTTTATTCTAGTGTGGCTTCTAATTTTACTTCCAATTCGGCTTCCATTGTTTCTTCTTTTTTCACTTCCAATCATAGGAAATAACTCTAGGTTTAGTGTCAGGTTTAGCACTAGGTTTAGCGCCAGATTGAGCCAAGTTTAGTGCCATGTTTAGCACTAGGATATGCGTTCTAGTTTAGTTTCTAATTTCGCTTTGAGTTTTTCTTCTCATTTTTCTTCTAGTGTGGCTTCCATTGTTTCTTCTTTGTTTGCTTCAAAAAAATGATTATTGTTTTTCATATAGTTAAATTAATATGTTTTACTTCAATTTAATTAGTTAAATATATCATGTCTTTTAAATAATTTATATGATTATACATCATATGAATGCATTTGAATAGGATAACATTTATAAATAAATTTTAGGGAAACAAACATCCATACAAATTAACAACATCATTATACTTATTAAATCTCCATCAAAATAGAATCTACAACATCCAATATATATAAAATAACAAGATAATTATTGTAACATGATCATAATCTATAATTAAAATAAGTGGATCAAATAGCTATAATTTAAATGAATTTGACAACATCCATCATGAGTAGTAAATGAAAACCATTGTATGTAATAAGTATGCATCCAAATCATCAACCACTTTCAACATATAAAAATTGACGAGTCAATAGTGACAATATCATCATCATATGTGTATTTGGAGGCTCTCTCATTACAATTCAAAAATGTATGAAATTGAATCATTGAAAGGACCTAATTATAAGCCTAACTCTAAAAAGAATCCAATTGATCATGGATAAATTTGAAATTTTGGAGTAGCAGAACCATTCCAGTAGGAGAAAGCGAACAATACTTCTATGGAGAAACTCAGCCAAAAAAATGTGGAGGGATTTGGGTAGTTAATTTCATAGTAATAGCTAGGTAGATTATGTTATGTAGGTATGAAAATATTAATGGGGTATTTTGGATAAATTACAAGAAGAATGATGTAGTAAATCTGGAAAAAAGCATTACTACATGCCCAATGATATTGTTCAGAGAAATTTTGGAGGAATCTAGAGATTTTGATGCTTTTGAATGTAATGGAACTAGCCAAATTCCAGTATGATTAATATAAATATACTCATTCCTTTAAAAAAACGTGAAAAGAATAAATAGCCAACAGTCAACATAAGTCAAAATGATACATCATGTACAACAGTCAACATAATTCAAAACGATACAAGTAAATAACATATGTCATGTCCAAATGATATAAGTCGAAATGATACATGTTAAAAAGATACAACTCAATAATATGGTACAAGAGGTCATGAAAATGATACATATAATAGTAACCATGAAAATTGACATCATAAGAATATATAAAAAATGATCCACGATTTAGTCTATATGATCATGAATGTTACTAGATGCTACCAACAACTTTCTCATGATCATGATCATCATGATCTTCTATATCAGCATCGACCTTGTTTTCATTTGTATATGTGTCATCATGAGCATCATTTGCCATCTCAGGATCAAAGACAATGTGATCTGGATCTATGTGATGAGGATCATTTAGATATTTTGGAAGATCCTTGTTCTGTAAAAAAAAAAAAAAAAAAAAAAAAACTAGAATGAAAAGTTATTATTTATTTCATGTAATAATTAATTTCTCATTATATATCTAATACAACATATGAAATGAAACAATAATCATATTATATCATATCAAAGTGAACATAAGATAATAAAATTTCAAATAAGTCACAACTAAGATGTTGTAATAATGAATGCTATAACAATGGATGTTGCAACAACAAGCCATTTCATGTTGCTTGTCAGAGCTTGAAAGTGGACAGCCAAAGAGGTGTTTGTACAACCAAACACTACACCAACACTTGGGGGATCAAGAAAAAAAATTGAGAAGCCCAAACATAGGTAACGACAGATTAGGAAGCAGATGTTGTAACAACAAATGTTGTAATAGTAGATGTTGTAAAAACAAATACTATAACAACATGTCAATGTTAAATATTCTGAAAATTTTGTAACACCCATTACTGTTGAAAATGTTGAAACTTCTATGAAATCTTATGTTATAAAAACTTCTACTATTGAAACTACTAAAACAATGACCATTAGAGCGAATGTTGTAATAGTGAATGTTGTAACAACAGATGTAACAACAGATGTTCTAACAATTGAGGGGGTAGAAATTCATTTCATATTACTTGTCAAATCTTGAAAGTGGTCAAACAAAGAGGTGTTTATACCACCCAACACTACACTAGCACTTGGGGGATCAAGAAAACAAATTGAGAAGCACTAACATAGGTAAAAACAAATTGAGAAGAAGATATTGTAACAGTGGATGTCGTAACAACAGATGTCATAACAAATTGTGTAACAAGCAATGTTGTAACAACAAGCCATTCCATTTTAATTTTCAAAGCTTGAAAGTGTGTATCCAAAGAGATGTTTTTGCCACCCAACACTACATCAACACTTGGGGATCAAGAAAAAAAATTGAGAAGCTCAAACATAGGTAACAATGGATTGAGGACTAGATGTTGTAACATCGGATGTTGTAATAACAGATGTAAGAATAGATGTCATATCAACATGTCGATGTTAAATATGCTTAAAATGTTGTAGAAGTTGATGTTGTAACACCCATTACTTTGAAAATGTTGAAACTGTTGTAAAAGGTGATGCTATAACAATTGCCACTATTGAAATAGTGACCATTATAGAGGATGATGTAATAATGGAATTTGTAACAGTAGATGCTGGAACAATTTAGGGTGTAGAAATCCATTTCATTTTTCTTGTCAAAGCTTGAAAGTGGGAAATAAAAGAGGTGTTTTTGCCACTCAACACTATACCAACACTTGGGGGATCAAGAAAAAAAATGAGAAGCACAAAAATTGGTAACAATGGATTGAGAAGCAGATGTTATAATAGGGGATGTGTAACATCACCTAAACCATCGTATTATTAGAGGAATTGAGTAAAAAATATTTATTTATTTTTTCCTTTGAACTCTACTTGACTTCCCAACTTGTCATAAGGGCCTCACAACTAGAGTTGTTACTCCACATATAAATATTAGTCTCTCCCGAATGCAATGGCCTCCGCTCATTGTATCAACTCGTCGTCAACTTGTCAAGATGGTCCACTTTTTACCAATCGCAAAACTTTTGGGTTGGCATGTCAATCAACTCATCCTACTTGAAATCATCCCAGTCGATCCCATAGTTGTGCCACACAAACCTCCACGGTAATATTCCAAGTTTTTACCTTTATTCCATGTCATCACTTCCTCATCTAATTGTGTTAAAGGAAAAATTAAGTCGTGCCTATGTTTCTTTCTTGTTACATTGAAAATTTCAAAATTTTGATTCAAATTAAAAAAAAAAAATGACTAAAATTTTAATTTTTTTTTGTTTTTATTACACTTTTGAATAGTTTGCGCGCAAATATATAATGTCACAATATATTATTTAGTTTTATTTTAATAAACAAAATATCAAATCACTGCACATTAACTATCATGCAATTTCTATTGGCGGTGATTAACACTTTGGTGATTGATGGCTCTTATTGTATTGTGTTGTCCCCCCACTTGCTCGACATTTAACAAGGGAGGGGGGAGGGGGCGGCTGGGCAAAAAGTTGTCTTTCCAAAAAAATGTTTGCGACGTGGTAGCGACATATGAATTTCTCAACCCCTTGCATAAAAGACCATTCCCAGTTTTCAGTAATAAATATCACCCATCTATGCAAAGAATATATTTATAGTTAGAAAAGTTTGAAAATAAATAATGTTATCATGTTAAAAGGAAAAATAATATGTCAACAGATGAAGAAGCTAATTGAGCCATCATCCTGGAGCAAGGTGAACTTAGGGAATACGAGAACACATCTTCCAAATGTCACATCCCATGAACATTTATAAATGGAAACAACTTGAAGAATATGGAGAAGGGTGAAATTTCTTACAAGATGATTAATTACCTAATTTACTCCTTAGCACATCTATTTTGCGGTGGGAGTCCTCATGATAAGTTGTATATTTCAATCTCATGATGGATAATTAAGAGGAATCAAGACAGGATTAAGGACAACTGGGAGTTCGTAAGCTGAGATTTAAGGCAGAGATGCAGTGAAGGAATTGTGTTCTCTAAGCTCGAGGAGGATCGCCTTAGGTTGATCATGCAAGAATTCATCTTGGAGCAAGAAGCAATGAAAATTAATTTGGTTGCAGGGAGTGCACTATTAAAGAGCATTAAAAATGAAGGGACATCTTGCGTCGTCAATCTAGAGTTGATTTTGGCTATAAGAAGATGGTTATGGAGGGAATATGTATTGTGCATTTCCACACATCCTCAATGTACCGAATAAATGGCTTCTCCCTCTGTAAATAATGTTGGAGACAATTTTGAGAATTCCTCGGTGTGTTCGGGCGTGAAGTGGAGGAAACGATTTCATGGATTGGAGGTTAAATTATATCTGAAACCCAGTCTCACTTTACCATCATTTTAGGTCAGCTAAAAGACTTGAGGAAAGACATGGAGAATGTTTAAGTGGCAACGGAAGCCATCATGTCAAATACATACAATCTTGACCGAAAGGTGGAGAATTCAGAAGAGAAGGTGAAGATTGAATTTGTGTTGCTTCTGAAGGAAGTGTTTGGGATTGGGAAGGAATGTGACAATGAACCAACACGCAGCGAGCAGGGAGCCCCCCCTCAGAATTTCATAGTACAATTGGAGATCCAACAAGAGGATGAGCAGCATGAACCTAAGGACGCAAGCCAGTAGGGGGAGGAGAAGCGGCTGATATTGAAGAAATATGATAGCATGGGTTAGAAGACACTATCTAGTTAGCATATAGAAATAATTTTTTTATGGTATGCAAATATGTAAATATTAATGGGGTTTTTTGGCAAATGTATAAGGAAAATGATTTAGAAAATATGGAGAAGAAAACTCTGAAATATCATTGTCTCTAGTCATAACATTTTTGGAGGGATGTGGAACTTTTTTTACTTCTGAATGTAATGGTTCTGGCCAGAATGTTGTAGCTCTGATACCAATTGTTGTAGATCTGATCTAAAAATATAAGAGAACACAATATACCCAGAAATAAGATAGAAATGATTCTTTATTGGTCAAACCCTTAAGCTAGGGCAACACCATATATTCACTCCTTAAGGAAGGAGAACACTCCACAAGCCATATGCCTGTTCATACAATAATCCTTCTCTTCATATCTCTCCATGTGGAGTCTCTAGCCTCTATATAGGTCTCATACATACAATACCATGCATCATTACCATGGTTTCCTCATACCATCAACTAATACCATGGGCCCTTTACATTATTATTAACTACTTGTGGTCCCTTACATGACATGGGTTAACCACCTTATTTATTACTATTGCCCATCCCATTATTACATTATTACCTTGGGTACCTCCCTTGGTGCCCCATATTATCCCCCCTAGGTATATAACATTCCACCCCCCTAAGCATGTTTCGTCCCCGAAACATGGGAAGAACACAAATAATAAGATCTACTCAAAAGAGTAGTCCACTGATACCATGCACGTGCATCTAGCCATCCAAGAGAAAGGTGGACCCTCGATCTCGCTGGTGCCTCGCTCGCTTGAGATGGAAGTTGACCGTGGCAGCTCTTCTGTGTTGATGTGTAGTAGGTGGATCGTCTCTCCTTTCTATCCATCATGTGACTACTTGGTTTCCATCTTGATGGTTGTCTTGCGGGGTGATGTGGGTGATGATATGTTGAAGTTTTAACCCACGATGGCTTTTGCTTGGCTTCACCCTGATGTGGTGCCTGTTGTGGTGTCTTCTTTTTCAATATGACTTCAACCACTGAGCCCTCCTCTGATGTATCATCACTTGTAACCTTTTCTTCTGCAGCCTCTGTTTGTGTTTGATTGTTGATCATCAAAGGCTCATCATCTGATATGTCAGTCCCTTGAACATCTTCTGCTTCAGCCTCCATGTGCTCTACTTGTTTATGGATGGAAATATCTTGTAATGTAATTTTCTTCTTTTTATACCATAGCTTCAGGAATTTCTTCTGCACATTAATATTGATAGTACCCACGGATTCCATCCAAGGATATCCCAAAACAACATCTATGTTATCCATATCTGAAGCATAAAAATCACCATGAAACACATACTTATCCATAGAAAGCTTCAAATCCTTATAAATTTGAACATCCTGATCATCAACCTGTGTATTTTCAATTTGTTTTGCTGGGACTTGCAATTTCTTTGTCAAGTTGATATTTATGAGATTTTGCTTGCAACTCGGATTTATATACACAATGATTTTCTCCTTCTGAATCAATCCATGAACCTGCAATAAGGAGACACATGTAGCAAATAATCCCTTATGTTTCGCATTCTCCTTTTTCCTAGCCCTAGACCATTTGTCCAAAACGACTTTTTCAAATTTTGCATCTGAAAGTTTGGTCAACTGCTTTTGGTCAAGTGATGACCACCAATTTGCAGCCTCATCTCTCAGATTAAGCGTCATTGAAACCTTCCAATATGGCCCATGTATGGACTTATGTCCCTGTATGAATTCTTCCATAGTAGGACCATCACCTTTCCCTGTAAAATATAGCATCTCCATGAAGAGGGTTTGAGAAAAATTCCTCACTTGGCGAAAATTTAAAGTGGCCACACTTTAGTCAATATTGCTCAGAATCTTTAGTATGACCTGTTTACGGAAATGGAATGACCATTCTGCATCTGCCCATGTGATATAAATCCTGATCCAGGCACTAGAATTCTAGATCTGCGCTGCAACTCTCCCGCCGTCACCAAAATTTCTGCAAAAAAGAGTTGATTTTAAATCAGCTGTATCTCCCCCATCCGGACTCCGATTCGACTGATGTTTTTTTTGAAATTGGGTGATTTTTATCAAACAACTTAGATCTACAATTAGATTTTGTAGATCTTGCACCAGGATGTCTAGATCGGTGCCGCAAACTTGCTTCCCTGAAAATTGTCTGCAACCCCATTGATTTTTAAATCAGTGATATCTCCTTTATCCGGACTCCGATTCAACTGTTTTTTTTTTTTGAATTCGACTATTTTTGCACAAATAATCCAGATCTGTAGTTATATTTTACAGATCTTGCACCAAAATTTACAGATATGACCTGCAAAGTCGCCGCCTCCGAAACCCTGCAAAAAATAAGAAAAAAAAAATCCACGGTTTGCCCAAGAAAGTGCTCTGATACCAATTGTTGTAGCTCTGATACCAATTGTTGTAGATCTGATCTAAAAATATAAGAGAACACAATATACCCAGAAATAAGATAGAAATGATTCTTTATTGATCAAAACCCTTATGGTAGGGCAACACCACACATTCACTCCTTAAGGAAGGAGAACACTCCACAAGCCATATGCCTGTTCATACAATAATACTTCTCTTCATATCTCTCCATGTGGAGTCTCTAGCCTCTATATAGGCCTCATACATACAATACCATGCATCATTACCATGGTTTCCTCATACCATCAACTAATACCATGGGCCCTTTACATTATTATTAACTACTTGTGGTCCCTTACATGACATGGGTTAACCACCTTATTTATTATTATGGCCCATCCCATTATTACATTATTACCTTGGGTACCTCCCTTGGTACCCCATATTATCCCCCCTAGGTATATAACACAGAATCCAGATTGTTTAATAGAAATATAACCATTCCTTAAAAAAAATTACTTTGAATGTAAATATTTTAAGAGATGTGATATTTTCTAAAGCACTCTATATATACTTTATTTTTTAATAAGAAATGGTTGATACATGGAGAAAGTATTTGTAATATTGTGGTAATACTTTTAACTTGGATATAATCAAAAGCTTATGGTTTTCATTCATGACAACAGTTGTGTACTTCTGAATTATTCTTGTAATTTGATAGTTTGTTTCTATGTATATTTGAGAATAGTATAGGACATTGGGAAGGGCTAGATTGAGTATCAATCTCCCTGACGTTCTTCTGCAAAGTTATGTTCACTACTGAGTTAGAAATTGAACGATGTTTTTAATTTGTTGCCCAAAAATATTTAGATTGCTGCTCTTATGTTGTACTTGGATATATTTGTGTTGACTATAGAGATTCATCTATACATCCATGCTAGTATTAGATGATTAAATGTTGAAGGAAAATGTTTAGCCTTCTAAATTCCTCTCAATTCATTTTTCAATTCCTTTCAATGCCTCACATTGATGCTTTGGCTCAGTTCTTTAGTTGAAGACTGTATACAAAAATACTACATGGAGGATCAAGAAAAAAAATTGAGAAGCAAAAACATAGGTAACAAAAGATTGAGAAGAAGATGCTATAATAGTGGATTTTATAATAACATATGTTGTAACAACATATGACATTACATCATGTCAATGTTAAATCTGATGAAAATACTGTAACAGCTGATGTTGTAACACTCATTACTGTTGGAATTTGAAATTGTTGTAAAAGTTGATGTTATATGTTGGTGGAATTATATCTATTCTAATTCCAACATTTAATTATCAATATAGGGTCATAAGACTTAGAGATGCAAGCACGGAAAATGTTGGATTAGAGCTTATTCTACCCTATGCTAACAACTAATTTCGGTAAGGCACACTTGGGAATAGAATCAAATGAAAAATCACCACAAGGCCTATCACTAGGAAATAAAACAACTTAGTGCTATAAGGGCTCTAGATCACAATCTTTGATGCTTAGATGTTCATGTGATCTATCATGGAGAGCTTACTAAGATTTCAGTGTCCTTCAATGAATTCTTGTAGTGACAAAAAATTAACACTAAGGAAATCAATTTTGGGTTGTGGAACAATTAATGCTACAAAGGCTCTAAGTTGCAACCTTTCATGCATAAAGGTGTTCATGCAACTTTGCGAAAGTGGCTTATTAGTGTCTTTTAACCTTCAATGATTTTTCCCTGTAATGGATCCATACATACACTTCAAAAAAACAAATTAAAATAATGTAATGTAAAGATTGCAAAGAAAACACACTTCAAATATTTGTCCTCCAGAAAATATACACCTAGAATCAAAAGACAAAATCAATATTGATATAAACTAGTTTTATCTTATAAAATTACTTTACAAATCTACTTCTCCTAATGCTACATTACAGTATATAACAACAGTGCAACAAAAATTGCACATATAACAACACTATATAATAATATAATCTATTACAGAACCCAACACAATGTTGAAACACTATAAAGAAATGTATTAACGTAACCTCCAACTTAATTTAATATTGTGATAATATATACACATATAATTACATAACCTTATACAATATAATAATATGTAATGTAAATCATGGAAGTAAAATTATAATTTCAACACGAAATAAGAAAGCATGCTAATACATATAATGAAACTAGGTATGCACAACATAATACCATAAAGTGAAACGATGTATGCACAATGTAATACCATAAAATAAAACATGATATATAAACGCTAAAACGATGATAAATAAACACCACCGAGACTTGTTGCAGCATTTAACAGAAGTAAATAGATGTAAGCGTGAAGAGAGTGACAGGCGTTCAGATCTTAGGACCAATCTCCTTAAATCAAAATGAAATTAGAAAACTAATAACACGCCATTCAGAAAATGAACTGCAAATCTACACTAAGAGGAAAATTCCAGGACGCTACCGGATCCAGGGGCCCTTCCCAACCTGGACAACGCACCTGTAAAGATTAATTCAAAATTTAAATATTCATTACCAAAAACTTCGGCTTCTGTTTATAGGTGAAAGGTGAAACTTCAAATTGAGTATAAAAAAGCCCAACTCAAAAATATCCCCAAAATTCCTCTCTGCGTCCTCTCCTCTCACATGTTATGCAGATTTGTTTATAATACAATCGTAGAGGAAGTGATGGTCCAAAGGAGCACATCGACTTCCATGAGTATCTCTCTTCCATACTATGATTAAACAAGAGATAATTTTTTAAATATATTTTTGTTATGATTGAATCATTCCAATCATGTATTTCAGATGAATGTGAAGATGGTGCCACTTGGCATCAGTTTGACTTTCTTTTAAGTTTGGAGATAATTGCAAACCTAGACGTAGTTGCTCGAAGTTGTTAGTTCCCATGTGAAAAATCAGGTACCGAACTAAGTACAAAATCAAGTACTGAATTTCTGGAAAAAACCAAATTGGTACTAAATTAAGTATCGAATTTCTGTAGTGGGATTTAGGTTTGACCGTAACTTGGATCTTCACAGCTGAGCTAGGTGTGAACATAAATCCATCCATAAACATATAGTTGCAACCTATTTCATCTTGAGAAGTTCCAATGGGTTAATCTTTACTTAATATCAAGCTGATACAAGTATTGAATTGTCAAATTCCACTACTATAACTTGTTGTTTGGGACATAAACATATCAGTGAACCATCATTGAAAAGCCACGTTAAAAACTCATTTAATTATTAAAAATACAAGAAATCATTAATAATTAACCACAAGGTAAAATGAATGCATTTAGTGAAAATTGGTAATATAATGGTTACATAATATGTTATGAATTTATGGTTATCGCTTGTAAATGAAAGGTTTGAATAGGCAATATGATAACATATCTAGGGCCCAACACTATAATAACTCTACTATTGAAACTACTAAAACAATGACCATTACCGTGGATGTTATAGCAACATATGTTGTAACAATTGAGGTGGTAGAAAACTATTTCATCTTGTTTATCAAATCTTGAAAATGTGTAGCCAAAGAGGTGTTTCTTCCACCTAACACTACACCAGCACTTGGGGGATCAAGAAAAAAATTGAGCACATAGGTAATAGTTGATTGAGACGAAAATGTTGGAACATCGGATGTTGTAAAAAAAGATGCCATAACAGATGTTGTAACAGTAGATGTTGTAATAGTAATCCATTTCATCTAGCTTTTCAAAGGATGAAAGTGGATAGCCAAAGAGGTGTTTCTTAGTAACTTTTCATTTGTGTTATTCTTCTTCTCAGACATATGTAATTAAGCTAATTGTTTTTTTCATTAACAGATTTATCAATGTTGTGTGAATAGTTGAGATACCTGTGACTTTTATATAAAAACCTTAATGAAGCACTTTTCAGTGTATGCATCTTATTTTCTTTTATTTCATGCTCTCTGTTTTAGATCTAATGCATAGGAATTTGTTTATCCCTATAATTTAAATTCAAATTTCTTTATGTTCTTCTCTCCATACTACAACATAAATTTTAAAGGTTGTAATCATAGCTAAGTAGGCCAATTGAATTTATTCATTAATTTATCCAAAAACTAGTTCACATTGCATATATAGATCTATTGTCACCTACAGGGAAAATTTTAGGGGCTAATATTCGCCCATGGGCTAATTTTCTATACTTTTTCCAAAAAAAATATTCGCTAATTTCCATTTTTTTGTAAAAGTGATTCGCGCAAATTTTATAGAATGAAATTATTTTACCCTAAAAATCACCAAAAAAATTATATATAGACTATATAAAAATATTATAAATTTGAATATTTTTACAAAAATATCTCCAAAAATTTATAGATTTCATATTATGGACTAGTGCGATTCGCCAAGGTTTCTAAATGTTAAGATAAATTTCCATCCTTAAAATTTTCCCTGGTCACCTACCCCACTTGTCTAATTGTTTTAGGATTAATATGGGTTTGATAGAGTTGAAATAATGAACAGAATTGTGTTGTACTCTATAATGAAGGAAGAATTTTGTTTTGAAAAATTGTGTGCTAACCATACTCCCCATATGACTAGAAAAGGAAGTGGCATGTAGAGTTTCAGGTCCTTTCTTTCAAGCCAAGACTTCAAAGTTAAAAGAGACTCTAAAACAAGCCTATATCAAATTTTTTTTCTATTCTAATAGCCATGTCCCTACATATTTTCTTAATTAATTCATATATATATATATACACACACTTCATCCTACCATTTGGAAAATAATTGCTAAGACAAGTGCTAAGACTCAAGATCATCCCTAGTGCTAGCATTCATCGTCATTTCTTCTCTAGGGTTTACGTCAAAAACTCTAGGTTTTCCTTTATTGCATCACACAAGCACTAAGAATTCTCCATGAAAATTATATATATAGAATGAATATAGTGTAGACAAATACATTATCTTCCCTCTATACAAAGTAGGTGATGGAGACCAACTTGGTAAAGTGGACTAAGTACAAAAGAAATTTAATTTAATGCACAATATAATGTCTCCAAGTGAAATTCTATCTCTCAAGATATACACGTAAAGAGACCAATCCTCAGGTGGTGCACTCTCTAAGCATGGGTTGCAAGTTTCAAGTTGTCTTCATCACAAGGATTTTTTCTTTCCAAGACAATCATCCCATCCTCCTCAACACATGTATCTTGGGTCCATAATCAATCACATGTAATTTCCTCTCAACCCAAGCATCAATAATCAATCCCATGTAATCTGTTTTGTTTTCTATGGGTTATGTATTACATGATGTTGCATTACTCCTTTGGCCTATGGTTTTTGGAAAATGATTTAATAAATCCATGACTGGATATTGATTTAAAAGGACTTGATCATAGTGAAAGGTTGGTGATTTATAAGGGTGTTATGACCAATGGGAGAACAAAATCACTGAAACTACACATAAATAAACAACTCAACACAAGAAATGCAAATTGACATATTAATATAACAATATCCAAGTAAGTAATTGAAATTCAACTAATGATACCTTGTTCTCATCTAGATAGCAAAATCAAACCACTTTATTTCTTGTATCATATCGAATTCTAATTGTGATGGATAATGGCCATATTGTTGCTCCTATCAAAACATGGAAAATGAATAAGTTAAAGTAATTAATATCAAATCAATTACTTTTTTGTACAAAATTAAAAAATATCTATAATTTTAAATATTAAGTTCACATACAAATTTCCATGCTAAGGGTTCTAAACCTGTTTGGCCACCATGATGTGTGGCATGATATTTTGCAAGCCTAGCCTTCGAATCCTTGTCTTGAAACATACACTAATTCAATTTAATTATGCACCAATAAAATATAAAAATCATTTAATGAATTTGAAATAATCTTATGACCAAATTTAAATACTTGTATTCTCTCCTCGTCATACTTCCTCCATGCATCTACTTTATCATATGCTTTCATGAGCGCTTTCCATACTTTCACGCTTACATCAATTGGACTTCTTTTGGCCCTTATTTAGGGAGGAATATGTTTTTATCTTTTTTATTTGGTTGCAACAAAATCTCTTTCATTTTTGAATCATTTGTTTTTTTACTTGCTTTACTGACCAATCAGTCCCAAATTTAGTCTACATGTCATGGATGACTACCAATTGAAGGTGCATAGGTATCTTTGATAATGGAAGATGTAAATTCTCTTTGAAGTTTTGAAGGCATGATTCCCTTAATCTATGATTGAGCACTTTCCCGACATATGTCATTCTAATTTCTCTAGAGACAACATCATATTCTACCATGATTTCATATGTACCAATACAAGATGCATAAGTACCTGTACTGGTGGTGGAAGAAATTTGTATTCCGGAGTGGGTGGGACATTAGACATCTTTTTTCCTTGTTCCACATTCTTAGAGGTTATTGTAATTGATTTTTTCTTAGATCTTTGCTCAATCCAAGAGTTGATGGGGAATCAATTGATTCCCTTTTACAAGGTTGCTTTAGCTGGTCTATTCCAATGCCTTTAGTGTGTCCTTCAACGTATTTGGAAATCATGGAAAGGTCCATATCTTTTAATTTATTCACTTCTTCTACCCCCAATATAGAATTCATTTCCTCTTCCAATTTCTCCCTGTCATGTCCCTATATATGTACAATAAAATTTTAATTTTAAAATCAGAAATGAAAAAATAAACCCTATTTTCTTCTTTTATAATTTTGAAAATAAAAAGTAAAAAATACAATTCAAACAAGAAATGGAAACATGTTCAAATATATAAATTGAGTATGAAATACCTCATTCTCCAAGAATCAGATCCCTTTTCTTGTTTCCCTCAGCTACTGCTTGACATTTTTTGGCATTCTAGGGAAATTTGTTTTCCTCCACACTGTGGAAAATCCCTTCTATTTGCTCCCTATATTTTTCTCCCTTCACTCTAACAGTTTTAAACAAAAGAAATGGATGGAAAGGTGTTTGATTTTTTTCTTTTGTAGGGGTGAATGAGATGCGCAAATTGATTTCGTGACTGGTAGAGGCTAAATCACACCCATAAATCAATTTTTTTTATTGAAATCCACAACAAGGGAGGAGAGGTCTGTCAATATCTTTTCCCACCATCAACAGAGATCCAATCGATTAGTTATTTTCTTTCATAGCCTCAATGCATTGCTCCAACCGTGATCTGCTCCAACTCCACACAAAACTTCAAAGCTCCCTCAATTTGCAATTGGTGAGTATTAGAATGGATATATGATAAATGTACTACATTGTTTTGGTTGAATAGTCTCGATACACTATACGTTTATCCATTGTGTGTGCCAATTATAGAGTCATGGGTTTTTTTTTTCAATTTGGTCTAATTTGTATTCATTGTCATCTTTGCACTTTGCAACGTTGATTTGGGAGGCTTCCATGTTATTGTTATGTTTTATGAGGTTTAATTGAATACCAATATTGGATGTGCAATGTGCATAGGCACATGGGATTATTATTATTATTAAATGTGGTTGATATAAATATTAATAAATGTGCTTAATACGCCTATCAGTGTTTATCAACCACATTTTTTAATGTGTTTGTTCTAGTTGAATACCAATATTAGATGTGCAATGTGCATAGGCACATGCGATAATCTGAAATGTTGGTCGATGTAAAGCCATATAAATGGTGTTTTTACCCTGCAATGAAGGGTGTTTTATGTCATTTTTTCCTATCCCACTAGTAATTTTGGTGTGATTTGAAACTTTCTAATTGTAATTTAATATCCAATGACTCATAATGTAATAATCCACTAGTTATAGTCACATACACACATTTTCACCTTTAAAGGTTGTGTTTCTTAGTAATTATGTATACATGTGACACAAACATTTTTGATCCCACCACTCTCTCTTTACTCCTTTATAGGGTGGATGGTAGCATTGAAAATATATCTCCTTCACAAGTTAACTTATACTAATTATTATATTATATATTGCGTTCATTTAGAAGACTTAAAAAACAAAATTTGAAAATAGTATATTCTCTAAGACATAGGGTCAAAGTATTTTTTTTCTTAATATAGAAAGATAAAGATATTTGGTGTTTTAAAATTATGGACGAAGGGTTTTGAATAAGTATAATGAAAATATGAAAAAGAAAAAAAAAAAGTAGTCAATTAGTTTTCATAATCATCATCTAAGATTTGTAAGAATTATGTTATGTCACCATATTGGGAGTAGAAATTAACAAAAAGGGTATAGATAGAAAATAGGGGCATTTTAGTTAGAAAGGTACAGTGAAAAATAGTTGAGCTTAAATCAATTGTGAATTTAGAAAATTGGACCTAAAATTGTCAAATGACGAAGAACATAGTGGGTGGAAGAGGATATGACAATAGATATTTCAGACACAAGAAATAATTGCACTGAAGAAGATTTTGGTCAAGAATATAGTACATGGGATGGGATTTATTAAGCGATATATGATTATATTTCTTTGAAACTTATATATTTATAATTTATCCAATTTTTTCCAAACATTAAATAATGGTTGTTTTTGTCAATAGGTAGAAGATGATGATGAAAGAATGACTACTAATACCCAAGATGATCCAACTAGGCTATTAAGACTTGGATGGGATGATCCAACCATCTTTTAAACCATACCAAGGTGAAAAGAGGATATTTAAAGAGAACTCCACCACATGAGAAATTTGAACAACTAATTAGATTACTGCAATATGCTACTAGCTAGTGTCCTTAATGATCATGATGAGCATCACAATGAAAATCCAATGCATGAAGAAGATTGAATGAGATTCTTACAGGCTTATTTAGGGATGGAAACAATGACGAAAATAATGATCATATGGTTGAGGTTAACGATGAAAACATGAGTACTTACCACCAATGTAATGTTGATGATAACAAATTGTTGAAAGACTCCATAAAGCAAGCAACAAAGACCCCTGTGTTCAAATTAGGTGCAATTAGAACCTCAAAACTAGCATGCACATTAATATTATTAGAAATCAAGTCACTATTTGATTGGTCATACAAAGGAATATTCACCACCCTATTGAAGTGAGTTGAAATTTATTTCTTTCAATGCAATATCAAGTTCTATGTAATTCGTAAACATTCATCAACTTTGTTAATTTTAAAACCATATATTGTATATGAATAGTCATAATATATATTGACATATGAAAAATTTTCATCATAATTCAAACATTCAATTGATATAATATTTGGCAATCTTATAGGGCACTAAAAACTAGAATATTTCTTGAAGAGAATGTGTTGCCATCAAGTTGCAAAGAGTTGCATCAGTTGTTGGTTGAGTTGGGGATTGAATATAAGAAAATTCATACAAGTAAAAATGATTTCATTTTATACAGAGATGAAAATCAAGACAAGGTAGAATTATGTGTATGCAAAGAGAAGAGATATCATACATATGTACAAGGTGGATGTTTTTCTTTCAGAGGTATATGAAAACTCTAAAATGATATGTTCGACAAAAGGAAAATCCATAGGGTTGCATCACTATAGGGTATGTATTGAATGAAGCATCTATATTCCTATGTGAATTCCTTGGTAAGGATTTCGAAGATGGGAGATGCTTCTAGGATGAAGAATGAGAATTATATATTATTGATTGAAAAAAACCACAATCTAATGGTGTTAAATTAGAAACTAGTAAGTAAACTCATGATCATTTTGGTTGTTTTTACTGTGATCATTAATTTAATATGTAGTTTATTTATCAAATCAACAAGATGGCCTTTGGATTTTGAAATAAGCATTTTGACATGTAATAAGTGTAGACAAAAGTGCTATACTCGATAAGTTCATTCTGTACCACATGGAATTTATGAAAAAAATGGATTGATTTGTATGATAAAAAGAGAGAAGATGTGTTAGAAGCAAGGAGACAATTTAAAACATCAAATCCAAGGAATACCCCATTTCCTATTTATCTGCAAGGGGAATATGCCAAAGATTTCACACTAGAATGGATTACTAAACAAATTCAAAATTAAATAGAAGATGCAGGTATACATTCAAACATAACAAAATATGAAATCAACATGTCTAGAGGATGCGAAATAAAGGTATATTTGAAATTTTACAGAATGTTGTTTCCTTACAGTTTTGAAACTATTAACTATTGTAATATTCGCCATTATATTTATTTTAACCGAAATATATGGTCCGGCATAGGAAAGGAAATATCCAACAATGTGGGCATATGGTCGACATTATTGTGTAGAATGTCTATATGTAAAGAGACAATATTTCGATTGTGGTGTCATGGCTGACTTCAAGCAATCTAGTCGATCAAGCTCAAAAGATAAGAATATTACTGAAGCCGGGATTCTACAATATGTTGGGAAAATACAAGAAATAATTGATTTGGATTACCGCTCTTTTAAATGTTGTATTTTTAAGTGTAGATGGTGTGAAGCATTTGGGAGGAAATGAAGACATGATACCCAAAGTGGGTTCTTTTTTATAGATTACTCAAAGTTCCTACTAGAGGATAAGGAGCCTTATGTTTTACCAATTCATTGTTAGCGGGTATTTCTTTAACTCAAATAATTAGAAGTGGTAGTGATCAATAATATATTAATACATTGTTTATTTCGAATATATACATGTGTTTATTAATCAATAATTTTTTTATAACATACGTCTAATATATGTATGTACTTGTTCATGTGTAGGTATTTTTCTATTAAGATATTCTAGACATAAAATGGATATTTGTCATGCACTATGATCTAAGATTAGGCATGTATTTGATGATGCATTAGTGGATATTGAGAAAAACAATGATGGCCAACAAAATGAGAGATAGGGATTAGATAATGTCGAAGAAATTGACATCCATTATGATGATGAAGATGGTTATGTTCAGGCACAAGAAGACAATATTAATACAAATTTAAATGATGTTACAGAAGACAAAAATATGAATGGTATAGAAAATGATGATCCAAATACATCTAGTAATAATATGGATGGTCTACAATTAGATTTCAATGATGATGAAGATGAGGCAAGTCAAGACGAGGATGATGATAACATTAACTTCTTGAAACATCATATGGACTTGAAAACGATACACTAGATGACATTGTTGTAGACGATGATGTTAATGACCAAGACTTCTAAATTTTTAGAATTATTTGTAATCAGAGTTTAAAAAATGATGGTTCATATAGACTAAACTTTGATATGCTTCAATATTATTTGTATCAATAGAAATTACCTATTTCAATATCATTAAAGTGTTCAAGATATGATATGAATTGTTTGGCAGAAAAAAATAGGATTACTTGAACGCTTCTTCCATTCATTTTATATCCGAGCACATGTTTGTGAAGACATAAAAGTTAATAAAACATTAATGCCCATATCTCACAATGATTTGAATAAGAAACTTTGTTAATTTCATTATTTTTATATTGTTTTCATTTTAATGTTGCTCGACCTTCTCTTACATTTAATTATCAATCCAGGTAGGCTTTAATTTTTACAAGGTTGTCGCACAAAGTCTATCCTAATGTAGATGATGAGTAGTATAAAATATTCTCAATCCAAAGTTGTTTCACACACACTCTCATCATTCAATAAATTTGTTACACACTCCACACAAATTCAATGTGAAGAAATACTACAGAATGAGCTACTTTATCATTCAATCACTCTCATAGCACTCTTGAAAACAATCACTCATTCAATCTGCACACATAAAAGGAATTGCAATCCGAACTGTAACAACAAAAAAAATAATTCACTTCCACACTAAACTGAGGGACTGGTCCAGGACTTAAGTTGTCACACTATCCAAAGCTTACTTTAATTAATTAAATTACACACAATTAACTATAACAGTAGCATTCCCCCGAATCTGAGTGACCTAAGAGTGATCACCTTGGCAGACTGGCGGTTGCATGCATGCACAAGGTGTCATTCAGATCATGTCAAACATGGCCTCATTACTCCACCCATCTTGTCTCCTCAGGATGTGTGGACCACCTTGTCTATTGAGGCTCTTTATCTTGCATCGACCTGGCCTCCCTGTTATTCTTCCTATGGTTTCTCACCCTCGTGATCCTCACTTCTCCCTCTGAACTCATCCCTGCGCCGCATTTCCCCTACATTACACTCATGAGCAGTGACAGAGGGAGAGGTCATTACCCAAGTCAGGGTAGAGGTCGTGAACGAACCCCAACCACCCAAGACGACACCTCTACAGCCACTTTGTTTTACCACAACATACCTGATCACATTCGCAGAGAGGTGGTGGCCATGGAAGAAGAGGAGGCTCACCATGGACCTTCGTCCCTCTGGGCCCTCCATAACCTCTTGGCTAGGCATCTGAAGGGTAAGGAAGAAGCTATAACTAAGCCCACCAACCGAATTATTGAGCTCTCCATGCTCTTCAGCCACTCGCCCTCCTCCCTTAAGCGTTTGACTAGAGGCCTAGACATCGATTATCCTCCCAATGTCCCTTCCCCTCCTATGTATCCTGCATACTCCCTTATATAGATAGTTCGTCCCCTCCCCCCTCTTACAGAGTTTATTTGCCTCCCTCTGTGCCCCTCAATCCCCCACTAATGACTCAAGCCCCCCAACCACCCCCCTTCTCCCCCTCAACCAAACTCATATAGTTGTTTCATTATGGAGGAGCTTCTGGAGGCTACAAGTTCGGTCTAGGCTCGTGGCAGCTCTCAAGCACATGACGACTCTATTTCAACATTATTTTGGCCTCATAGTGGCATGCATTATCCCCCGACCACTTGATTAGCACAATTTTGGTTTTGTTTCCTTAGTTTTGTTCAATGGCTTGTAGAACAATCTTGTTTTGTCTCAGTGGTGATTAGTGCGATAGCACCCCTCATGCTTGGCATATAAGTGCCAAGTGTAACACCCTCCTCCCATATTTACCCTGGATAACCGATACATCAGCGCAAACATATGACGAGAAACTACTATGATGTTATTAAACCTCCTATATCACCTTAAAGAACCGAAACTGATGAAACACAACCAATCTGACCTTCCACATAGGCTACACAGAACTCTTAGGAGCCAACCAACCCTTCCAGGTAATCAACCCCTGAGAAAACTCAATATTTGATAGATATGGACCCTCATCCACTCCCATGATAAGGAATGCAAGTGAATCCAGCTTTCCATTCACTCCCAAAGCAAGGCATGACAGTGACTATGGAATTTTTCATTTAGTTTTGTGCTAGCGACCACAAATTTTGTGCCACGTTTTCAAGGCCACAACTCATACCATTGCCCAAAACTTCATGAAACTCCCAGAAGTGATAAATGACATGGAAAACAAAGTACTAATGCAAACATTGATGCAAATTTTTGATCTGACCCCTAATATCCATGACATGCATTTCGTTAAACATCTCTGAAATATGTAATCTATAGGCCATAAAATCATATGTGAGCATAGGGGTCTCATATTTATCTTAGATTCTTTAATAAATAATGATGTATTATCACAATAAATTAATTATCATATATTAGTTCATGTATTCATTGTTCATTCATTTTCTAATCAAAACATGATAAGATCCATACATCAAGTTTGTCATAAAACATACTCATAACCAACATATAATCAATAGAAATAACAAGGATATAACAATCATATCATCCACATATGAACCAATAAATTTACACAAAAAAGACCAAGGAGAAGTAGTTCTTATTAATGAATGAATAGGTCAACTAGGTTTGGGACTTCCACGAACCACCTGACCATAGATTGGCTAAACCAAATCTTTCTTTCAGCCAATCACCCTCATTCCATATTCCAAGCATGAATGTGGGAATCAACAAAAACAAACCAGGGCTTCCAGAGTCCAAACCACCTCACCCTCATCAATGTAACTAGACTTTACTGTAATCTCAACTGGATCACTAGGCCCTAAACAAGCATGGAAGCCACCGATTTCTCCACCTACACTTTGAGGAATTTGCTTACCTCCTAGTCTCTAGGCTTCACTATATATCCTGCCATTCACCAGTCAAGGATTACTAGGCCTAATCGAGACTCCAACCTCCAAATCGGTCGAGGATTCCTAGGCCTTATCAAGGGCACTCACCTCTAGTCTTTATCGTATATCCTGCCATTCACTGGTCGAGGATTCCTAGGCCCACCGTGGTACACAAAATCCATCTTTACCACAATCCCATTTCGATTCATGGATTCCTAGGCCATGTGTTCTTTATTTCAGAGACCACCTCACTCTATTTCAAATCCATTTGGTAACCTAGGTCAACCAAAATAAGATAACCCCATCACACCATGGTTATCCAAAAATGGTAAGGCAAGGGTGGAAAACACTGTCACAACTGGAAAAACCCATGCCAATGAAAACAAGAGAACCAAAACCACACATGCATGTATTGTGCATGCCAAATCTAGTAAGAAAATCTCACATGAAAATTGATACATGCAAGTAAACCCATTGTAGTTGCTTGATCCTTCTCATCCTTACTTGATCTTTGCTTCCTCTTGCCTTCTTTGTCCTTATTTTTCCTTTCTTGATCCAATGTTAGAATTATTCAAGAATGCTCTAAGTGTCCAAGAGTGTGAAAGAGAGAGAGTAGAGAGAGAGCTCCAAACCTGAACTTACAAAAGGTACCAACTGATCCTCATAAGACTTTTTATTAATGAGGTCTCTATTTTCTTTATTTTCCTCCTCGCATGCAACATGTGACCTTTCATCTTCATTTTCTCCTAATTTCCATTATTTTTATAAATAAATTCAAATTAATGCCACTTTTCCTTTCCAAATCCTTTTCCATTGCCTTTGCCAATTTCCTTAGCCATAATAAACAAAATGAACACCCACACTAGGATATTTTACCCAACATTCAACTTGGAATAAGTGTCCCATGACCATGGTTATTAGTTTTCCTTTATTAACTTTATTACATGAACTTTTTAACCCAGGGTTGTTACAGGCCCCTCCTCCTGGGGGGATATCATCCTTAGTGTTCAATGACACCTACAACCAACAAGACTGTTGAAAGAAAAACATACTTTCCATGGATATTTATAACTTAGCTCATTGCAGTATTTACAATGATCAACTTGCTGAGAAGCAAACCAACATGACAACCATAATGACATGAAACCCATACCGCTTATTGGAGCTTTATAATAAATTTCATGGTGGTATTTACATCCATATACATACGTACATATACCAAAACATTCGCTTAACCAGTGAATAGAGAAGGATACATAGCCCGCATTTGATCTTCCATCTCCCATGTAGCTTCATTGGGCCCAAAGTGCTTCCACTACACTTTAACCTACTCAATTTCTCCGTTTCAGAGCATGAACATCTTTCTCTGCAAAATACACTGCAGTTCTGGCTAGAATTATCCTTCTGTCTCCACCTACAATATAGACTATCAAATCAGATGATCAAAATCTCTAACATACTTCTTAAGAAATGACACATGGAAAACATCATGCACTTTCATTGTTGGAAGAAACGAAAGTAAATATGCTACTGGTCCAATCCTTTCAATATTCTTGAAAGGTCCACAAAACTGAGTTTCCATCTTGGAACATGATCCAATCCTCAAGGAACTCTTCGTGGGCTTGATATGCAAGTACACTTGTTCTCCAACCTGAAACTCCTTAAACGACCTGATCTAAACTACATAAATTTTCTACATATCCTGTGTTTCCTTTAAATTATTATTAATTACCTGCATTTCATGTTCCATCACTGCCAACATGTCTTGTCCTATTAATACCCTGTTCACTAGATCACTTCAACTGATGGGAGTATTACAACTCCACCCATACATTGCCTCGAATCGACTCATCCTCATTAACTCCTGGTACTTATTGTTGTAAGAAAACTCAGCCAACAGAAGGTACTCCTCCCATCTCCTCTGTTGATGCATCACAAATATCCTCAATATGTCCTCCAATGTCCTATTGACCCTCTTTGTCTATCCATCTTTCTGCAGATGATAAGTTGTGCTATAAGCCAACTTTGTCCCCAATCCCATAAACAACTCCTTCCAAAACTTGGAAGTGAACTTAACATCCCTATTTGACACAATCTTCCTTGGAACAACATGTAATATTACGACATCTTTGATGAATACTTGTGCTACATCATTAGATGAATATGTAGACTTCATTTGAATGAAGTGTGCTACCTTTGTTAACTTGTCAACCACAACCATAATGGAATAATGATGTCTAGATGTCCTCTAAAACCTATGATTAAATCCATGGAAATGACCTCCCACTTCCACTCTGGAATCATAATCAACTGTAGTAATCCACCCAAATGTTTACATTCTACTTTCACCTACTGAAAATTTGTTAGCCCATTTGTGTTGCCATTGATGTCACCTGATCAAGTGTGTACTCATGAGTCTCTATGTCATGTCTTGAGTCTACTGTATACCTCTTTAAAGTTGTCATTCTAATGTAACATGTTGTAATAAGTCTGTAGGAGAGGTGTCGTGAGGTAACAAGGCCTCATCTGAAGCTGAGCTACACTTGTTCAAGACGTCTATTTGATGACGTGTGCGAGGTTATTTTGAAGTCATACATTTCGGTTCTTGATGTCAAGATGAGTCTAGAGGGATGGTTTAGAGGTCACTTCACTCCACTGAAGCTCTATTGTAAGTTTGAGGGTTGGCTATTTTGTTTGAATTTATGCTCTGCCCCTATCGCATGGATGGAAGCTCATCATAGCGACTGAAGAAACAAATTAGTTAAGAGAGGAGCTTGTAGGAGTGACTGCAACTTTCCATTCAAATTTTTACAGTGCAGAGGGAGCAGCTTAGAGAGTAAAGTCCTAGTCGCATGGATGCAGAGTTGTGGGTGCCACTGGAAGTCTATATTTTTTGGCTTGTAGATACTGTGGGAGCAACTCGAGTCGAATTTTTCTAGTGTTGTGCATGCGACTGAGGAAAAACACAAAATTCTCTTTGGATTTCTCACACTCTATTGTACTTAAATTGTTATTGGTAGAGCTTATTTTCATAATTTTCCAGAAAAAAGTCGAGACGAGATGTGAGGCCTCCAAAAAGTGATCAAGTTTAAAATTATCAAAAAGGCTAGTGGAAGGAGTGGTTTGATATGGTAAAGATGCCAATATCTATAAATTATGAAGAGTGTGAAAAGGTTTGGAGTGAGATCCATCATCTGGAAAATTAATTGAATTAAGAATTTCCATATTCTATAAATATGAGAAGGAAAGAAGCTCATTTGTTGGTTCGAAAGCAGTGTGTGGGTGTGTGAGTGTGCTTAAGTTGCAAGTGCACAACCAATGTGTTTTGCATTGAGTTCAGAATTTCATATTTGCAGTGTACTTTAGAGAATTACCTTTAGTAGAATTTCAGAGTAGAGTGAAGTGGTTGAAAATCTATTTGGAGAGTGTGTTTGTGGAGAGAATTGTTCTCTCAGTTAGAGTTTGGATTGTGGATGCATGATTGTGTCTATTTGTTGCATGTTTTGTCTATGTAACAATATTCTTATTTCTAAATCATATCATTTTAGAGAAAAAATATTTTTACTTGGAGTGGGGGCCTTCAAGAAGTGCATGTTATTTTTCTATTATAGGAGTGGGTGCTCCAAGTTGGTTGTGACCAAAATTTCTCATTCAGTGAAGGGGTGGGTGCTCCAATGTTAGTGGGTGCTAGTTGATGTAATGTAATGAGAAAATTTTTAAGCAATAGATAACAGAAGAAGCAACAAACAATTTGGTTGTTTTTTTCCATAGAGGGGGGTTTTTCAAACCTAAAATCTAAGTTTCTATGTGTGTTGATTGTTTGTGTTTTTCTTGACTGCTTGATCATGTTATATTTTTGAAGAAGTTTTATATTTACAGAAATAATTTTATATTTCTGTAATACTAATTCAACCCCCCCCCCCCCCCCCCCCTAGTATTACTTTTGTCTAAAAATTGGTATCAGAGTTGGCTCCTTTGTTGTAGGTTGACCATTGAAAGGAGAATTCGAGAAGGGATAATGACTAGCCATGATGTAAAAGTTCCATTTTTATTGTGAGAACTATAATCTATGGAGAATGAGAATGGAATGACATCTCATGATTTTGGGTGTTGATGTCTACTCTATTGTCATGACTTGTTATGTTGTTCCTAATGTTCTTCCTCCAGACCCTAATGGAAAGAAGATATTTCGAAACAATGACAAAGCTAGAAATGCCATCATTGCAACAGTTAGTGAGAATGAGATGATAAAATTCATGCATTGCAAATCAGCAAAAGAAGTATGTGACAAACTTGAGAATAACTATGAAGGTGATCCTATAGTATGAGGTTTGAGAGCTTGAAAATGCAGGAAGATGAAACTATTATAGAATATTTCAGAAGAGTTGAAACAATGACCAATATGATAAAGAGCATTGGTTTAAAATTTGAATATGAAGTCATTATTCAAAAACTATTGAGGTCTTTACCAACTATATTTAACCCCAAGGTTTCTTCTATTGAGGAAGCGATTGATATAAGCACTCTAACTATGGATAAATTGCTTGGAATTCTTACAACTTATGAGATGTGCATTTTAGAAGAGAAATATGAATCTAGTGAAGTTGCATTCAAGGCGTCCAAGAAAGTCAAGACCATTACCAAAATTCTCAAGAAACTTCTAAAGAAAATCAAGGAGGAGGAAGAGCACTCTAGTAGTTAATCTGATGGAGAATTTGCTCAATTTGACAATAAATTAAAGAGAGGTACTGGAAAGTACAAAGGCATTCTTCCTTTCAAGTGTTTTGAATGTGGAGAAGTTGGACATTTTGTTGCAAAATGTCAACACAAAAGAAGTAAACAGGAGGAAAAGAAGAAGAGCAAGCATAAATCCCAACAATTTTGAAAAGGCAAAGCTCAAAAGAGAAGGAACTACTACTCCAAGGAAGGAAGCGATGTTTCAGATGAAATCAGTGAGAAATATTCATCAGAAGAGGAGGAAGAGCACAATGAATGTGTTCTTATGGCCATTGAATCCAAAGATGAATCAAATCTAGAAGTTGATTATGAAGTTGAGCTCATTAATTCACTTGATGAGCTAAACAAATCTAGAGAAAAAACTAAGAAACTGAAAGGAGAAATACGCAAATTAAAGGAGAATAAATCTTCTTTGGTTGATAATTCCTTGAAGACCCAATTTGATGAGCATCATAAATTCCAGGAAAGTTTGCTGCAACAAATTGTGCTTCATCAAAACAATTTGGTCAAGTTAGAGAAAGAAAATGAATAGTTGAAGAAAAATATTGGAGGAGCTCCCATTGCTTGCAGTCATGAAGAAGACATCATTTTCTTAAAGAGAGAGATGGAAGAAGAAAAAATGGTGGATAATGTGCTCAACAATCAGAGAGAAAAATCAAAAGGGAATTCTCAAAAACTTGAGGAAAAAATTGTTGCATTAAGGGAAAATCTATCAAAAGTAGAAACTAAATCATGCTTAAATCAGAAATTTGTCAAGGGATCTGAAACCTTGCAAAATATTCTCAACATGAAAAGGTCACTGGATGATAAAATTGGTTTGGGGTTGAATCCTCGTCTACAAAATATCAAAGATCATCCAAGTACTAGTTATGCAAATTCTTTGAAAGGAAAAGAAAAAGAAACAAATGTTGTTACAACTAGTAAGAATGAGCAAAAGGTTCAAGCTGAAATCAAATCAGAAAAACCAGAAGTGAACCAAGCAAGATCCTTAAATTTCACTCCTCCATCATGGCAACAAAAATTCATGTATCCTACATTATTTTATGGTTATTGTTTTTCATGTAATAATTTTGGACAGAAAGCCATAAATTGTAGGTTGAAGATGTTTCCTAGAAGGATTCTTGATAGATCAAGAGTTTCTCAAGGTTCAAATGTTTTGCATGCAAATGGAAATAATTATTTTTCTCCACTAATGAATGAGATCGAGTGTTTCAAATGCAATAACTTTGGTCACAAAGCTAGTGAATGCAGATCTAGCCTTCCAAATTCTTTCATGCAACACTCTGAAGGGAAATTAATCAACAAAAAGTTGAGAAAAGATGGAAGAAAAAGGTTGAAAATTGTGAGCTTGTCTTGATAGCTCATGATCAACATGAGAAATGGTTGATTGACAGTGGTTGCTCCAAGAACATGACTGGTGATAAGAGAAAATTATTGCAGTTAAAAAAAAGTGAAAAAGGAAATGTCAATTTTGGAAATGATGCAGTAGTTCAATTAGAGGCAGAGGAATGATTAGATTAGACAAGAATACCAAACCTCAAAATGTGATTTATGTTGATGGAACAAAGAACAACATTGTTGGTGTGAGTCATATGTTCGATAATGGGCATGAGGTGATTTTCAGATCTAAAGTGTGCGATATCATAAATGAAAACTCAAGAAGGTTTGTGGCAAAGGCTGTTAGAAGTGACAACAACATGTATGTTTTTTATGACACTAGACACATTTGTTGCATTAGCAAAATAGAACAATCTTGGTTATGGAATAGAAGATTCGTGCATGTTAATTTTGATAATCTAATCAAAATTAGTAAGAATGGAGTAGATAGAGGTTTACCAAGATTGGCAAAACTAGAAAGCACAATATGCAAGTCATGCCAATTTGGGAAACAAACAATAGTGCACTTAAATCCAAGGAGTTCACTACAAGAAAACCATTGGAGCTGGTACACAGAGATGTATGTGGTCCTACAAGGAAGCAGAGTCCAAGAGGTGAGAAGAATTTTATTTTATTTTTTATTATTTCACTAGGGCCACGTGGATTATGCTTATGAAAGAAAAATATGAAGCTTTCAACAAATTTAAATATTTTAAGGCACTTGTTGAAAATTAAGTTGATTTAAAGATAAAGTGTCTTAGATCTGATAGAGGATGTGAGTTCATGTCCAAAGAATTTGATGATTTTTTTAAAGAGCATGGGATCAAGAAAAACACTCCATACCTAGAACTCCACAACAAAATGGAGTAGTGGAGAGGAAAAACAGGTTGGTCCAAAATATGGCACTTGCTCAAACAGAATTATATTTGGCCAATAGAGTTCTTCTTAGGCCTAACAGTGACAAAACCCCATATGAGTTGTGGAAAGGAAGACCACCAAAAGCTAACCACTTCAAAATATTTGGGAGCAAGTGCTACATCAATAGGACTGAAGACAAGATTGGAAAGTTTGAACCAAGAGCTGATGACAGTATATTCCTTGGCTATTCCTTAATGAGCAAGGGATACAAATGCTACAAAAAGAGAACAAACAAGGTATTGATATTTTTGTTGATGAATATTTTCCTATTTGTAATGATTCCAAAGATGATGTAGATGATCATAATTTCATAGAATATGAGGACCAATAATTTTATAAAGAAGAGGAAAAGGTCTCCACTACAAAGCAGTCTCCACCAAGCCACATTCAAAAGAAGCACCTGGAAAGTCAAATTTTGGAATCAAAGAACTTGGAGTGAAAACAAGGAGAAAGTTGTTAGATAGCTTCAATCAAGCACATTTTGCATTATTGTCTCAAATGAATCCCAAAAGCTTCATTGAGGCCAAACAAGATAAACATTGGGTCAATAAAATGAATGAATAATTAAATCATATTGAGAAGAACAATGCATGGGAGCTTGTGCCAAGGCCAAAGGAAAAAATCAGTATTGGAACCAAGTGGGTGTTCAAGAACAAGCTAGATGAATAAGGAAAAGTGGTAAGGAACAAAGCAAGACTTCTGTGCAAAAGGTATTCTCAAGTAGAAGGTATTGATTTTGATCAAACTTTTGCACCTGTAGCTAGATTAGATGCTATAAGAATGGTTTTGGCCTTTGCATGCTATAAGAAAATTAAAGTTTATCAAATGGATGTAAAATCAACTTTCTTGAATGGTGATCTAGAAGAGGAAGTTTATATAGAGAAGCATGAAGGTTTCTTATTGGGTGATGATGAGAATCTAGTATGCAGGTTGAAAAAGGCTCTTTATGGGTTGAAACAAGTTCCAAAAGCATGGTATGCAAAGCTAGACAAACATCTACAACAACAAGGCTTCAAAAATGGATCCACGGATAGAAATGTATGTATCAAATTTGAAGATGATCAATTTTTTATTATTGTTGTGTATGTAGATGATATTATTTTTGGGAGTGATTTGGAGAGATGGGCCAAATTTTTGTATAAGAAATGAAAAAAAAAAATGTGATGCCAATGTTGGGTGAGCTTCGTTTCTTTCTTGGTTTTCAAGTTATTCAAGATGAAAAAGGCATTTTTATTTCTCAATGAAATATCTTAGAGAGAAATTAAAACAATTTGGCATGGAATATTTCAAACCAGTATGCACTCCTATGGTTACCGGTTTGTAATTTGAGTAAATATGATGAATCACCAGGTGTATTTCTATCCATGTATCATTCCATAATTGGTAGCTTATTGTATCTAATTGCTTCTAGACCAGATATCATGCAAGTTGTAGGATTGGTCTCTAGATTTCAAGCCAATCCCAAGGAGACTCATCTTAATGATGTAAAGAGGATTTTCAAGTACCTTCAAGGCACTCTTGACTGTGGACTATGGTACCCCAAAGGTAAATATTTCAATTTTATTACTTTTACTGATGTTGATTGGGTTGGTAGTATTGATGACAAGAAAAGTACGTCAAGAGCAGCTCATTTTTGGGAGATTGTTTAGTTTCTTGGGCAAGAAAGAAACAAAGCTCTATCTCTTTGTCCACGGCTGAAGTGGAATATATTGAATATAAAGAGCCTCTACCTATCATGGTAGACAACATAGGTACAATAATAATATCCAATGATTTGGTTCTTCATTCCAAGACCAAGCACATACCAATCAAATATCATTTTCTAAGAGAACAAGTGGTCAACAAAATTGTGAAGTTGGAATATATTGCTTCAAATGAACAAATTACGGATATCCTCACCAAGGCACTTCCAAGAGAGAAATTTGAATATATTAGAGAGAAAATGGGTGTTGTGCCTTTTCGACGACATTGAGGAGTTTTTCATGGAGTGAGTTGTTGTCATATGGTTGTCACCAAGAGCACTTTTAGCTGGAAAATTTGGAGAATGGGTGGTGATTGGTTGTTTTTATGTTTTTTCAAGACATTATGAATTGTTTGATTTCTTCTACTTGCTTCATTTTTATATGGGTTGCTTCTTCATGTATATTTCTTCTTCAAGATGGTGTGGTCTCATATATATTCAGGAGTACAATGTTTAGTAGCTTGGGGGGAGTATTTATTGCACCTCTTCAGGGGAGTTCTTTATTTTTTGCCATGTATCACAATGGTGTTATGTAATTTTTCTTGAAATGAAAAACCCCTCGCCATTGATGTCAAAGGGGGAGAGGGAGTGAGTTGTATATGTGCTCAATTTCATATTGTTTTATGTAAATGTCATTTTTTTTTAGAAGCTACAGGTTGACATCATTGGAAAAGGGGGAGTTTTTTGACCTATTTGTGTTTCCATTGATGTCACCCGATGAAGTGTGTACTCATGAGTCCCTATGTCATGTCTTGAGTCTATTGTATACATGTTAAAAGTTTTCATGTTGATGTAACATGTTGTAATAAGTCTATAGGAGAGGTGTCATGAGGTAATAAGACCTCATATGAAGTTGAGTTACACTCGTTCAAGAAGTCTATTTGATGATGTGTGCCATGTCTTATTGAAGTCATACAGTTGGGTTCCTAATGGCATGATGAGTCTAGAGGGATGGTTTATAGATCACTTCACTCCTCTAAAGATCTGTTGCAATTTTGATGGTTGGATCTTGTGTTTGAAATTATACTCTTCCCTAGTCGCATAGATGGAGGCTCATCAAAGTGAATGAAACAATAAAGTCGTTGGGAGACAATATTTTGGGAGTGATTGGAGCTTTTCAATCGAATGTTTACAATGCAAATGGAGAAACTAAGAGAATAAAGTCCCAGTCGCATGGATGTAGAGTTGTGGGTGTGACTAACAGTCTATAGTCATTGGCTTGCAAATAGTGTAGGAGTGACTAGAGTTGAATTTGTCTAGAGTTGTGCATGAGACCGAGGAAAAACATGAAAGTTTCTCCATATTTCTTGCACTCTCTTGAAATTAAATTGTTTTTGGTGGAGCTTATTTTCATAATTTTCCCTAAAAAGGTTGGGACGAGATGTGGCGCCTCCAGAAAGTGATCAAGTTTGAAATTATCAAAAAGGCTAGTGGAAGGAGTGGTTTGATATGGTCAAGATGCCAATCTTTATCAATTATGAAGTGTGTGAAAAGGTTTTGTGTGAGCTCCATCATCTAGAAAATTAATTGACTTAACCATTTCCATATTCTACAAATATGAGAAGGAAAGAAGCTCATTTCTTGGTTTGAAAGTAGTGTGTGAGTGTGATTGAGTTGTAAGTACACAACCAATGTGTTCTGCGGTGAGTTCATAATTTCATATTTGCAGTGTGATTCAAATAATAATCTTCAACAAAATTTCAGAGCAGAGTGCAATGGTTAAAAATATATTTGGAGAGTGTGTGTTTGGAGAGAATTGTTCACTCAATTGGAGTTTGGATTATATATGCACGATTGTGTCTATTTGTTGCATGTTTTTTCTATGCAAAAATATTCTCATTTCTGAATCATATCATTTTAGAGAATAATTGTTTGTACTTGGAGTAGAGGGCTTCAAGAACTACATGTTATTTTTCTATTATAGGAGTGGGTGCTCCAAGTTAGTTGTGGCAAACATTTCTCATTCAGTCAAGGGATGGGTTCTCCAATTATAGTTGGTGCTATCTGATGTAATGTAATGAGAAATTTTTTAAGCAATAGATAATAGAAGAAGCAACAAACAGTTCGGTGGTTTTTTCCCTAGAGGGGGGTTTTTCCACCTAAAATGTGTGTCTATATGTGCTGATTATTTGTGTTTTCATGCAATTGATCATTTTATAGTTCTGGAGTTAATTTCAGAAGAATTTTTATATATGTAGAATAGGAAAAAATTAAAAAATTAAAAAAATAAAAAATAAAAAAAATAAAAAAAATAAAAAATAAAAATAAAAATAATATATATATATATATATATATATATATATATATATATATATATATATATATATATCGATATATATGTGTGTGTGTGTGTGTGTGTGTGTGTGTGTGTGTAATACTAATTCACACCCCCCTCTCAATATTAATTTTATATAACACAATCCAAGCATCTAGCCACAAACTCTACCACTTCCTTCTTCAGATTCAGCCAATAATAAAACTTCTTCACTACTGTCAAAGTCTTCTAATATCTTGGGTGACCTGAATATGGATTGGCATGAAATTCATTCAAGATAAGCTTCTCGATCTCACTGTTATCTGGAACATAGATTATGTCTCTAAATCTGATTAAGCCATCTGTTATAAGACGATAGTGCACATCCTGCTCACTTGAACCCTGTTTTAACATGTGCATAAGATCTATGTACATGTCATCTTGTTGTCTTGCCTATAAGATATGATCTTGTAGATTTGTCCCATATGAAATCATAGTTGCTATATGATTCACATGTATCATCTTGCTAAGGGCATCTGCAACCTTGTTCTCCTTTCCCTTAATGTACTTGATCTCAAAGTCGAACTCACTGATCATGGCCAACCATCTAGATTTCTTGGAATTCATATTTATTTGATCAAACAAGTATCTCTTCCCACTACGTTCGTTCATTAATACAAACCTCCTTCCAAGAAGATAGTGTCTCCACATATTCAATGCATGGATGATCGTTTCCAACTCAAGATCATGTGTCAGATAATTCTGCTCATTTTCATTCAATTTATGCGACTCATAGCACACTACCTATCCTTCCTGCATAAGGAATCCACCAAGTCCTCTCTTACAAGCACTTGTACATACAAAAAACTCCTTTTCTAGATCTGCAATCTTTAACACTGGAGCGTTTTTCAAAAACTACTTCAATTGTTCAAAACTTGATACACATTCCTCTGTCCATTCAAATTTCTTACCTTTCCTTTGCAACAATGTAATAGGATAAGGAATCTATGAGAATTTCCTGATAAACCTCCTGTAATAACCTGCAAACCCCATAAATGACCTTACCTCATCCACATTTCTAGGAGTTGCCCACTCGATGATGGCCCTTATCTTTTCTGGATCCACTATAATGCCTTCCTTGGAAACAACATGTCCCAAGTAATGTACCTTTGCCTAAAAGAAACTGCACTTACTGAGATTAGCATAAAACTGAAGCTCTCTCAGCACTCTCAATATTGCTGCTAAGTGTTCAGCATGTTCTTCTCCATTCTTAGAATATATCAAGATGTCATCAATGAATACAATAATAAACTTGTGCAGATTTGGATGCAACACACTATTCATCAAGCACATAAAAGTAGTTGGAGTGTTAGTCAAACCAAAGGGAACTACAAAAAACTCATAATTCTCATACATGGTTCGAAAATATGTCTTGTAAATTTCCTCTTCCTTGATGCGTACCTAACAATAGCATAATCTCAAATCAATCTTTGAGAACATTGTTTCTCCCTTCAACTGATCAAACAAGTCACCAATCCTACACAACGGTTACCTATTCTTGATGGTTACCTTTTTAAACTTCTTGTAATCAATGGACAACCTGAGAGTACCATTTGTATTCTTCACAAAAAACACTGGTGTGCCCCACATTGATACACTTGGCCTAATGTATCCTTTGTCAAGAATTTCTTTCAACTACAGATTCATATCTACTAACTCTAAAGTGCTTATCCTCTATAGTGCCTTTGATATCGGTGCTAACCCTAGTACCAACTCAATGGAAAATTCAATTCTCTGTGAGGCAGAAACTGTGAAATATCTATGGGAAAAACATCCTAAAATTGTTGTAGAATCGGGTAACTATTGAATACCTCTGCATCCTCATCCTCCTTACCCTTATTACTAGAAATATGCATTACAAATAACACACACCCTTTTATGTGACTTCACTTTTCCTGCATAGCTATAACTATTCTAACTGATGATACCTTCTTATTACCCTACGAGACTCTTTGTTCCCCATTGTCATCGGATTTTTCATAAGAATCCACCTTAGTCCTGTGAAGATACAACATGTATGTACCAAAAAGCATACCATAGGATCCCAATGGAAGTACATTAAAATGTGTTGATGTAGGCATACCATTCAACTCAAAAGAACAAGCTCTTACCTAATAATGAATTCTCTTATTTGTAGATGTAGCCAACTACACTAACCAAGATTCTACATGCACTTCTTTTCTCAAACCACACTAATCCACCAAGTTAGGGTTAACATAACTATAATTAGATCTGGGGTCAATCAAAATAGACAAAACTTGATCACAAAGCTTACCATCCATCTCACGATAGATGCTTGGTGATATTCCTGCCTGTTATCCAATGCTGCATAGATACAAGGAATGTTCTTCCCAACATCCCCAATAGTCTATGCCTCCTATGCACTATAGAGCTGAGGCCTAGCACCCTGATTCTGTAGAAAATACCTCTTAAGATGTTCCTTACGACATGTCCAACAATGACACTATCTTGTACCATCACCTATATTCTTCTTTCATCCAATTTGTGACCCATGTCCCTGCCTAACTACATTGAAGTTCTTGTTAGGTGCAACATTTTATTTCTCTTCTACATTCTTGGGCCTTATTCTTTTCGGCTGCCATTTAACTTTAGCTTTGTCTTTCCCTTTCCAACCGTACTGAGATTCTTTCTTGTGCTTTGATTTCTCATAACAATGTTTCAATTTCCTAATGACCTCCTCAAGTGACCAAGGCTCATCATACTAAATATGATCTCTAAATGCTAATGGAAATCCACTGAAAAATATTTGAACTTTAGCTTTTTCATCCTTAAGATACAGTACATACCTTAGTAACTCTAGAAACTTGGTAATATACTCCTCATCTATCATTGATCCCATCTTAAGCTAATGTTGAGCCTCCAAAATGTCATCCTCTTTCACCCTGATTTCTATCATTTTACCATATTTTGTAGCTCTTTACCATATTCTGCAGCTTTGTAACCCTACATTAATGCCATTTGCATGATCATATGGTTTTATCATTATTATTTTCAAATTCATTTATTTTAAGTATTTTAAGAGAATTTATGATTAAAGATTAGGAAATTAGCATGTTTTCATATATATCTAAACTTTGGGATGAGTTTTATGATGTTGTAGGCCTATTTGAATATTCTAGAAGGGTCTTATTTGGCCACTCAACCACAAATTCAAATTTCAAACTCATGAAGATTTGTGGAATATTTGTAGAAGATTTGGATCATTGACTAAGCACATTCAAAGGAGAAGAATCATGGATGTTTTGATATGTGTCTCCTAAAGATGTGTGAGAGGATTTGTATCTCATATTTTTAGGTAATTGGTTGTAACCACAAGAGATAATTGTGGATCTAGGAGAGATTTGTGGATCTACATTTATTGATTAGTTATCTTAAGTTTTTGTATAAATAGGAGTGCATCCTTCATTCAAAGGTGTTCCATCCAAGATATGAGATATTATAGAATAGAGAATAATGGAGAAGAAATGATTAATGTAATTTGTAAAGTGAGGATAGAGAGGAAGAGAGTTTAATTATTGTAATATCTTTGGAAATTTCTCCAACTTCATTTTATGGAATACATGTTGCTGATTTGATCTCCAAGCTTTGATAATCGTTCGGTGTGCTTGCTAAGGAGTGGAGGGACCCCATCAACCACAACTTGCACACCTCTTTCCTTTGTTGTAAATATTTATGTTATTTCATTTATGCAAGTTTAGTTTAGTTTCTTTTATGTTATTTTGATTATATGTTTTTATGTTTATTTCATTAATGTTGTTTTGTTAAGATTGATTTAATTTCCTTATGTTTGGATTGGATTGGCACACTAGTAATCTCACACTAGTAATCTCACATTAGTAATCTCATAGACTACTAGATTAAATTACTTTTTCATTTCATAGCTTAGATTAGAATTGTTGGTTTTCGTAGAACTAGTCTTTGAGAGAGAAAGTGATTGAGAGAGAACATGCTTGAGAGAGAACATGTGAACTTGCTTTTAATTTTATTTGTAATTAGTTTCAAGTTTCTTGCATTAGATTAATCTATTCTGAGAAATAATCACCTAGTACATATAGTACACATATACCTCATCAGTTCACGAACCCTGGGTTGACAATTTAATGACAGGGATTTAACTCACAATTAAATCACCCAACAACTCATATAATTCATTGGCTTTGCTGTCGTAGTACCTCTCTGACAAGTACTTCTTTCTGAAAAGTTTCTTGAATTCATGCGAACTCAACTCTTCTATCATGATGTCTCTAACTCGCTTCACATCTTCCACCACATGTTTTATTTCCCTTTAAGGTTGAATATAGTTATTATGGCCTTCAATTCTCCGTGTAATCATGCAATTCAAAGAACTGCTTCATTCCAAGTAGACATCCCTCTGCATCCTACATATTCTTCAAATCTCCATCAAAAGTAGACAGTTTTTCTTTCTTGAAATCATCTGGAAAATATCCCATGTCACTCCTCATGTATGAATGGTAACAATAGTGTCTGTCAGAACCAGAACTATAATAGAACATGTTTCCATCACCTCTCCTATCCGGAGTATCCAAGATCTTACCATCTCTAACTGTTTCATCTCAATCTGACTTGTACCACCATGTGATCTACTACCACATGACCCATTAGTTCTTTCCTCCTGCCCATCGTTAATCCAAAGCGGTCCCTGTCTTTGTAATTCTGAAAAACTATGAAAGATTACTACATTGACTTCTACTTGTTTCTCTTATGCCTGCATGGTCCTGTCATTATCCACTTTACAAATTCTTATTTATGCCTTCAAGCTTCTCAAGGTGTCTGCTAAGTCAGAAGAATCCCCAACACCATGATGCTCATGTGATCCATAGGGATAATCTCGTGAATTGTAGTCTACCATATTGCTAGTCATCTTTGATCACTTTCCTACAAGTATACCATGTCAACTAAACCAAAACATTAAATAATCAACATACCTGAGTATAGTTCAGAGGAGGATATCTCATATGTAAAATAAACCAGATTAACACGATACATATATAATCATAATCATAACAACATGTGAACATCATTTCAACCATTATCTAGTTATCAATGCATGACTATACCAACCACATACCATGACCTTATGCACGAAAAATATCATGGTGTAAGTTTATTCATAACAACATATGAACATTAACATGCATAACTAATGCATCATTGACACACTCATGGAAACCATATCCAATCAATGACACCATAAACTTTCACATGGTGACACAACTACAACCATAACTCACATAACAAACATATAGACCATAAGAATAAATAACATGTATATGAAACTGACATGTATACATGACCAACACACTGCCCATCCAGCCCAAGGGGTGAACCAATCTCTGATACCACCTTGTAACACCCTCCTCCCACATTTAATAAGGCTAACCAGTCCACTGCAGTAAACATGTGACAAGAGGATACTATGATGTGATTCAATCTCCTAGGCTACCTTAAGGATGTGGAACCAATGAAATAGAACTAATCTAACCTTCCACGCATGCTACAAAACTCTCAGGAAACAACCAACCCTTCCAGGTGATCAACCCTTGAGACAACTCAACATTTGATTGATTTGGACGCTCATTCACTCCCATGACAAGCCCTGCAAGTGACTAAGGCCTTCCAGTAACTCCCACTGCAAGGCATGCCAGTGACTATGGACTTTTTTAGCTAGTTCTATGCCAGCGACACCAGATTTTGTGCCACTTTTTCAGGGTCAGGACTCAGACCACTACCCAGAACTTCATGAAACTCCCAGAAGTGATAAATGAAATGGAAACAAAGGTACTAATGAAAATTTTTGATGCAAATACTTGATCTGATCCCTACTAGCCATGACATGCATTTCATCAAACATGTCACAAATATGTAATCTACAAGTCATAAAATCATATCTAAGCATAGGGGTCTCATAATTATCTGAGATTCATTAAGAAGAATTCATGAATTATCACAATAGTTGCATTATGATCTATTAGGTCATGTATTCATTATTCATTCATTTGTTAATCAAAATATGATAGGATTCATACATCAAGTTTTTCATAAAACATATTGTTGTTGCTGCTACAACACCCTCCAAAATTTTGGCCTATTCTCAATTTCAGAGCCTTCCTTGATCTTGTACATTGTTGTCGCAAACATCAAAACCCATTGCATGTGTTTTCTTGAAGTGTTTTGGTCCCTTTTTCAATATAGGAAAAATGTCGTATTTTCACATGTTTGTTGTCGCATCATGTGTATAAGCCTATTATTGTGGTTTCAAGAGGTCATATTTGTGTAAATGAGTTTTTCTAACCATGTAAACATTCATTGAATCCATTTCCAAAGTTTTAAGAATTATCATACAAGTGTCGTCATGGTCGTCACAAAGTGTATCTTAAGTGTCGCACTTGTCGTAAGTTGTCATAAAGTTGTCGCACTGAGGGAAATTCATTGTTCATGTGCCATGGATGATCTATGTTGTGGTGTCGTCAAGTATTCTAAGTGTGTGATCATAGTCAAAGCCTTATCAATATTCACATGAGTCTCACCGATCTTGCACTTAGCCATTTCTGAAAAGCTTAATGATCGAGTAACTTAGATTCACCCGACCTCCCTAAGCTATGCATTTCGCAGTCTCATCCCTCTGGATGTGACCTTGCCTCTTGGCCTTGCGTAATGCATAGTTCTAGTCTCCCAAGGTTGATGCATTGCGAAGCCCCAGTGCTCAAGCCCTGACCTTGGCTCCCATAATTGTGCAATTCATTTTCCCAGATTGGCCTCAACTGTGCATTGTGCAATCATTAGACTCGAGCTCATCCCTTGAGCCCCTAAACTATGAAATTTCGGAATGGACCAGCCTCCCCTATCTCCCAGAATTGCACAATGTGCTAATTCAGTGCCCATCCACTCAACTTGTCTCACTGGCCTCCAATATTTGCGCAGTTTTCTCCGTTAGCTCATCTTGGACTATGCATTTCATAGTCCCGAGGCTTAAGGCTCACCCTTAACTTCTTGAATTGTGCAACTGCACAAACACTGAGACCCTTTCCCATCTTTTCACCCAATTCCAACTCAGTCAATGGATCAATATCAACTATCTTAGACTAGGGATTTTCGAACTGATGTCATCTCATCATGAGTGAATTACAGATGCAGGTACCTTATCATTCCATGGCAAGATCATGAAGAAGGAAATGAAGGAGGGAAAAATGACGAAAGATATCCTTGTGGCTGATCATGCAAGTTGATCAACTGTGAGGAATTAAATGGACACCAATTTGCGATCACAACTCAATACTTGAGATCATTGAATATTCCTTATCACCAAGCCACACAGAAGTGGAAAGAAGAGTATTCTCAAAGTAGACACTCAACACACAGCAGCAACAGTGGCTTGACATTACCACATCATCAAGTAGTGAGTGCCACTAGTGTCATGTCATGTGATGCCATGAGTTGTTTCATGCCACACTATATTTTGGATGATGTAAATTATGTTTAGAAAATGTATTGTAAAGTGGAAGTCGAAAAGACATGTGTGGAATATGAAGAGTTATGTAAAGTTGAAGAGTCATAGGAAGTCAAACAATCATGAGGGTAGATGAAGAGTCACCTCCTTATTGTTATATATACACCCTCATTGTAAGAGAAAATAACTTTTAACCTTGGCTCCTCTCGCAAGGCATTAGAGAGATAAGCTAGTTCTTTTGGGGAGTAAGGGGTGGCTCTGATTCTCCACTATTGGAGCTAGTGGTGTTCATTGTATGCATGTGTCTTGTAAGACTATTATACGTATGTTTGTATTTCATGTTTTCTTTCATATGTGCTAAAGTAGTTGAACTATTTCAGTTATTTTAGTACCTATATTATTGATAATGTGTTTTAATGATTTTTATGGTTGTCCCATCCTTGTGGACCATTACGTGAGATACTAGACATATATTTCTCATTCATTGGTTGTAATGACCATCGCATCTCTTTTGGACTACTCTGCTGGATGTTAGAGAGGTCCTTCTTATTTGTGTGTGTATCTTCTTGGGTGGTAGTATTATCTCTCTCTTAGAGGCTCACTTTTCTCCCTCCCTCCACAATGTAAGAACTTTGACACATCTACAACAAAACACTCAATAGTCACACCTCCTTACTTTTCGAAAGAAACATTGCACCCCTCTCTCTTGCTAACAGTGAGAGCCAAGGCATATCTTTAATAATTCGGAAACTAGGCCATATTTCGAATGGGACTCCTACACAAAACAATGTGAGGTATAATTGGGACTTCATATCGGGGAGATCCCCTGAATTTTGGTGATTCCAACACCATCAACATTCCTAGTGCTAGAAGGAAGGCATCTAGTTTTTTTATGGTTGATAACCTCTCCTACCCCAACATTACATATTCTGGTCAAGGAAGAAACATTCACAACACCTCCCCTACTCGCATTCCTGAAGTTGGTGACTCTTCTCAACCCAAACTTGTGAAACCTCTTACGATCAGATTCAGGACATCTGTCATGTAACCCGTCGGTTTGCAAAAGCTATTAGGTTGATTCCAAGAGTACACAACCTTCCATATTTTCCAAAAAAGAACCCAACCACCCCTACCAGGATAGTGGTTTCTACGATTGAATATTTGGTTTTTGCCACCCTTGAAGAATTAGCAGATTTTGTGGAGAATGCAGAGAAATCAAAACAACCTCCACCATTCAATGGTGGCGATGGAGATAATTTTTTAATCTCAGATGATATTTTCTGCGGGTTGGGAAGTGAAGAAGAAGAAGAAGAAAAGGAACCTTCGGATTTTGATAAAGAGGTGGAGGAAAAAGATGAATATATGGCAAACCAAGGTCTAGATTGGATGTCTCAGGGATCACTTGCACTTCCGAGTGTTCTACACAAGATTCCAAGACATTCGAAAAATATTTTAATGAAGTATGACCCTGACAAAGTAATGAAGGCAAAGGACCATCTAGACAACTTCTACATGCATCTACAAATGCTAGAGGTACCATATGATGATGTTGCTTGTATACTTTTTCCATGCACCTTAGATGGAAGAGTAGTTGTATGGTATCATATCCTTCCTCTGAATTCCATCCACAACTGGGAGGGGTTTAAGAAAATTTTCCTTGAAAAATTTACTAATGACAAAACCCCTGCCATGTTGTTGAAAGAGATGGATAATCTCAGGATGGATCACAAAGAAAAGGTGAAATATTTCAATAATAGGTTTAACCACATTCTGAATAAATTTCCATCAAACTAAAAACCTCATAAATCCATCACCATTGATTACTATGCTTCTACCTTGCCAACAAGCATTGTATAGTTTGTAAAGAGAACTGTGAAACAAACACTTGTAGAAAACTACGAAGAAGAAATCATGACTGAAAATACTTGCACACGATTGGGGTGATTGTAGATGATGAACCGATAAAAGACTCCAAATACACGGGAAAAATGTCTCGGGCCTCTGTAAGCAAGGCCAGGGAGAAAGAAACTATCGATCTTGAAAGCTTGACCCCCACCATCAAGACTCTATCAAACGAGATAGGAAAAGTTGAAACAAAGGTCAAGTGAGACCAATATGAGAAGAAAGCCTCCTAGATTCAACATGCTAAGAAGGACTGCCAATTTCAGCAGCAGGGTAACAAACTGGTTAAGTCTATGCAAATCTCGAATGTTGAGATGAATATTGAGAGTATGCGCAGAATATCATTCGAAGAAGACATGCCCACAATGGAACCACAACATGAACGCTTTTTCTATGAAATTTATTGACACATTACTTTCTGACGAGCAGACTGAGCCTGCAGAAGAAAATGAGGAAATTGCTGCTACCGAGGAAACTCCAACAGTGGGACATGTAGTGAATGCATTCAACTGCATACTCACAACTAAAAAGAGTGTTGTCAAGAAACAATCTCTGACCGATGGCCCGACCCAAAATCAGAATAAACATTATATTTTGAGAAACCAGGGGTCAGCCACTTAACAAGAGTTGATGAAGCAGAAATTGAAAGAGCATTTGTTAAGGAAGATTAGTCTTCCCATCAATTCAACACAATACACTCAAAGCAAGTCTGGGAATGTAGTTGCAATGAAAAGTACTTCTACAAGAAATAATAGTAAATCCACCTCTCTGGATGTCACAAACCAAGTTACACCTCCAGACACTTCAACGATCTCTCCCGCTTTGGATTATAACATAGTTGATCAGATGAAGAAATCTCGCATGAACATTTCAATGTCCAAATTAACAAATATCGTGAGCTAGCAGGACATGATCCTATGCACACTTGCAAAGTTCGCTTCAAGTAATGATGCTTTTTCATAGAAGGGATCTAGGACATCCTCTGGTTCCCTTGAATTTGTACTAAATTTTCTTACGATGGAAACAAATACTCTTTGTCCTCTGTTTTTGTTAAATTTCAAAATTTTCAATTATAATGTACACAATTTCTTAGTTGATTCTGATGCATCAATGAATGTAATTCCATTATTTGTCACAAATAAAATCAATGCAAAATGGGATAAAATAGATGCACAAAATATTCAGTTGGATATGACTCATGCCCACGTGATTGGTGAACTTAGGAATGTGCTTATTCGCTTATCATCTGATGACCGAGTTCACCAATGTATAAATATAATAATTATGAACATTCTAGAAGCATATAGTGTATTGTTAAGCAGAGATTAATCTAGCAACCTACAAGGGTATTTTTCTACGGACTAGTCATATTTATGGCTTCCATATAAGGGCAGAAACAATTAGATCTGATTAAATTCAGAGAGATACATGAAACAATTTAGTAATCCCTTTGATGGAAAGAATGAGCCAGTGGCTTTCACAGATCTTATTTTCATAATTTTCTTTTTGGAAATTGATCTGGGATGTTATCTTGCTCATCCATCCCCAATCCCACCAAATACACAATTGGAACTCCTTCCTGGTCCAACTGGTGAAAATGACATATGTATAGTTAGTAGTAGTAATAATAATAGTACTAGTGTAGCACATAGTCCTTCTACATATGATATGTGGACATTGTATTTTGATGGTTCCAAAATGCAGGAGGGCTCTGGAGCTGGTTGTGTTTTAATAGACTCGTGATAGAGGAAACATCTGATCTCTGGACACTTGGAATTTGAGTGCACGAACAAAATTGTAGAACATGAAGCACTCATCTTGGGTTTGTAAAGAACCATCGACCTCAATGTTGTTGTTCTAAAAGAAATAGGTGACTCAGAAATTATGGTATGACAAGTACGTGATACCGAACTGTGTGCCACCTCATCTCAAAAATTATCAACAAGAGGTATGGCATTTGTTTTTCCATTTCCAATATTTTAATATTATTTTTGTTCTTAGAATATGCAATGCAACTGCGGATGCATTGGAAAGTGTTGTTGTTAGGTTATGACTGCATAGGGATGGTTTTTCTATAGAAATTCTTTGTAAGCCATCTATCCCTAATAATATTACTAATTTATGCATTTTCAATGATGACCAGTAGATACTGCACTTCATGGTGAGTGTTGATGTATTCAAGGACGCAACTATCGATGAAGACAAGCATGAGAAAGAATTGCAGGGTGTAGCTATCATAAGAAAATAAAAACCCATGTTGAAAGGTGTGGTTTCATTTGAAAATTTGTATGACTTGCATAATCACTTCTGAGGGCCAGTCAATCCAAAGACCCATATTTCAACGTTGTCACACGAGCAAATAAATTTGGGAACAGAAAAGGATCTGAAGTTTTTCAATATTGGTACTTGTTGCACACCACAAGAGTGACAATATTTTATCCTCTTATTCAATTAGAACCAAGATGTATTCGCATGGACATATGACGAGCTCAAAACTTATAACATGTGAATAATCCAACATTTGATTCCAATTAAAGAAGGGGCCAAGTCGTTCCAAAAAAAGTTGCAGAAAGTACATCTAACGTTTGAGCCTCTAATTCAAAAGGAGCAAAGGAAGTTTTTAGATGCTTGGATCATATATAAAGTGCGACATTCTACCTAGGTATAAAATTTGGTCCCGGTAATGAAGAATTATGGGTAAATCCGCCAGTGTGTTGATTTACACAACTTGAATTGTGCCTTAGACAAAGAAAACTACCCTGTGCCATCTATGGAACAGATACTGCAAACAGTATCAGGGTCTGAGATGTTTTCCTTCTTGGATGGGTATTTTGGACATAACCAAGTTCTAGTGTCAAATCATGATAGACTTAAGACAACATTTTGCACAAAGTGGGGTACGTTTGCATTCAAGAGAATTCCATTTGGGTTGATCAATGTCGGTGCAACATTTCAATGCGCCATGAACATCGCATTTTGTGGATTGATTGGATAGAGCATGATGGTCTACCTCAATGATGTCACAGTATTTTCTAAGAAGATATTTGACCACATACACGATTTGTAGAAAACATTTGAGCGATGTCACAAGTATGGGATATCCTTTAATCCCAAAAAGAGTATTTATGCAATGCTCAAGGGCAACCCCCACTAGGCCATATCATTACCAAAATTGGTATTAAAGTAGACCTAGAGAGGGTCAAATAAATTATGTAGATTCCCTTCCCTATGAACAAAAATGCTACGCAGTCCTTCCTGGGGAAATTCAACTTCCTCCGCATGTTCATCTCTGATTACGCTTAGATTGTCAAGCGAATATAGGAAATGGTAAATAAGGATGTGATCTACAAATGGGGTAAAAGAGAAAAGGATGTGTTTTCCCATATTAAGAAAGCTATCACAAATACACCTACTCTATACATCAAAATTTCATCAAAGATTTTCTACTCTACACTTTTGCTTTTGACACTTCTCTCGTCATTGTGCTTAAGAAAAAAGATGATCAGAACAACGAGCGGTTAATACATTTTATTAACGCTAGTATACAAGGGCCTGAACTCAATTACCCCTCCATTGACAAATAAGCTGACGCATTATACAAGGCGGTGAAGCACTTTTGACCCTATCTCTTGAAAAAACACTGTTTTATCTTTGTTCTACACCCAACAGTCAAATAATTGTTTGTTCAAAAAGAGCTGGGTGAGAGAAGAGAGAACTAGATTATAGGTTTACAGGATTATGTAGATTTTCCTTTAGATTCACAAGCTCATGTAATCTACTAAAACAAGAGACAAGAATATACTTCTACTTGCAACCAGTGGAAGCCCAAGTATGCTCAACTCTCTGCCTCACAAGCCCGCTCTTAACCAACACTTAACCAATTTCCACTGCTTGCCAAGCCCCTATTTCCATGTGAAATTCCTAGGTTGAATATCCCATATTAATGGAAATCCAGTGCCTCCAAAACTGTACAATCCAATCTAGGTTCTCTTCCTGATTGCATGCATGATCTATACAACTCAGTAAATCATACAATTGATAGTACAATGTCCTTGCACTCTAGTATCAACAGGGTCTTTCTCATAATTGACATGCATGAGTTTATGATGAGAGAATCTTCAGTTATCTGGAGTAGCACCTGTGGATGCACTAGTGCACTAACTAACTACTAATCTTCTACTAGTTCAACAAATAGTTAGAACTAGTTTAATTGTCTATAACTCAGTAAAGTGAGTTATCTAATTACAACTCAATCTAAACTCATACTGGACCCCTAAAATTTAGGGAGAACATATACATGACTTCCAAATGAATCCCAACTTAAAATTCCTAAGCTAATTAAGCTAATGAAAATTAATTAACTATTTACAATTTTATATGAGAATAGAATTCTATTTTAATTCTCATTTTGAATTCAAGACAAATTTAAACTGGAATTACTTGTTTCCATTTCTCAACACTCTCTCTCAACAATAAAGGGATTACCAATTACCCTGGTCCTGTCTCCATGAAACTTGAATTTACATCTTGACAATGCCTTTGTCAAAATGTCAACATTTTGCTCCTCCGTGGGAATGTAGTCTAACAATATGATCTGCCTCAATACACAATCCCGTAAATGATGATATCAGATATCAATGTGCTTGGACCTATCATGAAAAACTGGATTTTTAGAGAGTTTGATACAACTCTATTTATCGTAGTAAACCACTGTAGGATCCATCTGTTGACCAAATAGATCAACCAGGATCTTCCTCATCCAGATGGCCTCACATGCTTCCTGACATGTAGCCATTTGCTCTGCCTCTATCGAATTGTGTGTAATTGATCTCTATTTCTTGCTGCACCAGGAAACTATTGTTGACGCAATACTAAAAATCCCTCTTGATGTGCTTTTCCGATCAGATGGGCTCCCCGCCCAATCTGCACCAGTGAAGCCTTGAAGCTTCACTCCCTCTATCTATCTGTACCATAATTCATACTGAGTAGTGCCCTTGAGGTATCTCAACACATTCTTTGTCGCCTTCCAATATAGCTTGGTAGGCCTAACCATCGCTTGACTAAGTTGGTTAACTGCATAGCACATATCCAACTGTGTGTTCACCAAATACATGAGTGAACCCACAAGCTGCATATAAATAGTAGCTTCCACTACTTCTTCCGAAGTAGCATCCTCCTTCCTCCAGTTACCATCTAGAGGAGTCTCCATAGGCTTGCAGCTCTCCATATGGAACCTCCTGAGTATCTCGTTGGCATACTTGCCTTGAGACACAAATAGCTCCCCATCACCCTGTCATACTTCCATACCTAGAAAGTAATGCATGAGCCCCAATTACTTCATCTCAAATTCTCTTGCAAGGTCCTCCTTGTAAGATTTGATCAGTTGATCATCACCTGTTAGTATGAGATCATCAACATAAAGTATAATCATTAACAATTTACCTTCCACCACGATGTGGTACAGGTTCGCATCTGCTTCACTCCTCATGAAGCCCAACCTGGTGAAGTACATATCTATCCTAGTGTACTAAGCATGAGGTACTTGCTTCAACCCATATAATTCTCTCTTGAGCTAGCACACATGTGACTCACAGTCAAAGGTTTCAAAACCTTCAGGCTGCTCTATGTACACCTCTTCCTTAATCGTTCCATTAAGGAAGGTTGTCTTTACATCCATCTGATGTATCTTCCAACCCATCTGTGTTGGTAGTGCCAATATAGATCTGATCGAAGAGTACCTTGCAACAGGATCAAAGGTCTCATCATAGTCAATCCCCTCGGCCTATGAAAAGCCACAAGCCACAAATCTAGCCGTATGCTTCTCCACACTACCATTTGCAACTTGATTTACCTTGTAAAGCCAATAGGATCTCACCACATACTTATCCTTTGGTCTCAGGACCACATCCCAAACACTATTACAAACTATGGATCCATACTCCTCCATCATGGTATCATCCCAAATTGGCTACTACACTACTTCCTCAAAGGAAGATGGCTTTGTCACAACACATCCTATCATAAGAGCCATGTATCTAATGGACCTATCAAGTGACCTCCTCTATTTTTGATATGATGTGGGTGCTCCCACATTCTCTCTAGCATCTAACAACAGTCTATCCGCCTCTTTGGTGCGCTTTCTCCCATCTCTAGAAGAATATGCCTGAGTGGATGTATCCACTCCCAGATCCTTTGCATGTGGCTTCTCCACATCAATATGAGGCTCCTCAACCTTGGTAGCTAAAATCTCCTCAACCACATGTATTTGAAGCTCCCTAACTCGCATGGCCTTCTCTTCATTGAATATGACATCCCTGCAAAGCATTGTCATCATGTTGGTTGGAAAGTAAACCCGATAGTTGTGAGGTGTATCAATGTACCCCACAAATATCCCCAACTTTGTTTTCAGCTCAATCTTCTTCTGTGCATATTTGGTCACATAGCAATATACAGATGACCCAAAAATCCTGAAGTGACCAACATCTAGCCTCTTACCGGAAAAATCCTCTTATGGTGTCTTCATCCCAAGTATCTGATACAGGCTATAGTTCTGAACATAAAATGTTGTGTTGCATGCCTCAGCCCACAAGTGTAGTGGGAGACCCTGATCATGCAACATCGCCCTCACTACCCCTACTATGCTTATGTTCTTCCTCTTGGCCACCCCATTCTGCTGAGGGTTATGGGGTGTCGTCAACTCCCGTTTAATCCCTTCCGCTGCATAGAAGTTCTTAAACTCATTTGAGACATACTCACCACCATTATCACTCTCTAGACCTTTAACTTTCTTTCCCAACCCTTTCTCAACCAATTATTTAAACTCACAAAACTTTGTAAAGGTTTTATTCTTTTTCTATATGAAAAATATCCATCATTTTCGAGAAAATTCATCAACAAATATAACATAATACCTGTGTTTGGTCGTGGATTCTGTCAAGAATGGTCCACACACATCTGAATGGACTCGCTCTAGAATAGCCTCTGCTCAATTGTCTCTATCATGAAAGGAATACTTGGTGTATTTACCCAAAGTAAACCCCTTTCATGTATCAACTTGCTCTAGTGTACCTTTGGGAAAACCAGTGGAATTCTTCTCCATGATCTTCAAAGCCCCATGATGCAAGTGACCCAATCGCCTGTGCCACAACTTGCCAATATCTCATCTTTGCACCATTGATTCTACTTCCATGCTTAAAGCAGCACAATCTTGTACCTCCAACTTATATATATATTCTTCACATGAATCCCTATCTTCTTTACTTGACCTGTGGCTATGTGTCGAAGGAACGCCTTTCCTTTCGAGAAGATCACGTCATAGCCTCTATCCTCAAGATTAGAAATGGATACCAAGTTCTTCTTCAAGCTAGCCACATACATAACATTCTTCAAGATGAGTGGAGCCCCATGCTCCCTCTAAAATGTAATTGTGCCCAATCTAGTAGCACTATACCTCTCGTCATCACCCATGTCGATATGCATCTGGAGATCTTTCTCCTCTAGGTCACTGAATAACTCCTTATCACCAGTAATGTGGAATGAAGCTCCATTTTCTAAGTACCATACACTTCCCATCATTGACGACATCATGCATGCAATGAGGGAAAATTCCAATTTGAATTGAGAGGCCAAAGGCTCACCTGCTGCTTCTCCTAAGGACTTTTTCTTGTACTTCTTGAGCGGAAAATTTGTAGCAAAGCGTCCCAGCTCATGACAATGAAATAATTTCACTTTTACCATGTCTTTCTTATTACCTTTGTGACAAGAATCCAATTTGGAATGGGAAGCTTTCCCTTTCCCCTTCTTCGCCTTAATCACGAAGGCATAGTTTTCTTCATCACCATTCTTTAATGAAGAGCCATCCCTGGTGTTCCTCCTGATCTCCTCCTACATCAAATTTTCCCACATTCGTTCCCAATCTGGAAGCTTCTCCCAACCATTGACAGAGTCCTGAAAACTATGCCAACTCTTTATGAATCCCCAAAGAGAAATACTCACCATATCATCCTCAGAAACCGTGATTCCAACACTTACAATTTCATCACGACATTGAGTGAACTTGGGCAAGTATTTTGGAATAGTCTCACCTTTCTCCATTTTAATTTTTCGCAGTTTTTCCTTCAGTGCTAATTTCTTTTGGTCAATAATTTCCACATAGCATCAAGGTTTCCTTGCCATGGATACTCTAGACAATGTGGTCTCAAACTCCCTCAACGATTATCCGCCTCGCCTTCACCACACACTTCTTCCATTTGGCCGGATTTTGTGCATCTAATGTTGCTGGCTTAGGAATGTCTTGATCAACGAATTCCTTCAAGTCATTATCCTCCAGCACATACTCCATTTTATCCTTCCAAGATACATAATTTTGGCTTCCTTCCAAAGCATAGTCGAGCCGCAAACTGTAGAAAGTAATATCTCGATCCTGAAGTATGCATTGTAAATTTAAATTTCACGTGTAACCCAAAACTCAAAACTTCGAAATATCCTCTAGTATATTGTCTTTAGCTTTGATACCATGTATATTCACATGCTCAGGTAATATGCTAAAATAAGAGACAATAATCTACTTCCACTTTCAACTAGTGGAAGCCATTAGATCGATGAAAACAATATGAACAAGAAGAAGACAAATAAATGGAACATAACACAATAATTTTTTATGGGGAAATCCACTGCTCAAAACCCCGCCTATCTATATTGAATTAATCAGAAATATGAGTGAAGATACAAATCTTGTTCTCACTAGAACAATTTGGCACAACCATGCTCAACTCTCAGCCTCACAAGCCCACTCTTAGCCAACACTTAGACAATTTCCACTGCTTTCCAAGCCCTTATTTCCTTACGCATTTCCTAGGCTGAATATCCCATATTAATGGGAATTGAGTTCTTCCAAAACTATGCAATCCAATCTAGGTCCTCTTTGTTGGAAATAATACTGAGAGGGGGGTGAATCAGTATTATCATATCAATAATTTAATTTCCCAAATAGATTTATATATGCTACTTTAGCTAAGTGAACTAGCGTGTACACACGATTGTACTTAAAGCAACTAGCGTATATGGAGAGAACTTTTGATTTAGAAAGTTTATCATGTATTTAACTTTAACCAGTATATCAGAGATTTATCAGACAGTGGAGTAAAAATAGAATAAAGAATTACACATAAGCAACACACATGAACACCAAGATATAAGGTGGAAACCCAATGTGTGTAAAAACCACCTGTTGTTGTCATCTCTATCTTCTTTTAATAATAAGAAAATATGTTTGCAATCTTGTACTAGTGCAGACTCATACCAGTATGCAGGCACCCACTTGCAGAAGGCTACAACCTTCTCTCATTCTCTAGCTACTACTGGAAGGGAGCTACAACCCCTTAGCTCTTGTACTAGCCAATATGTTTACTAGTACGTAGGTGCCAGCCTACAGAAAACTCCACTCTTCTACTAGGGACCATATTTCATGAATTTTCAGACTGAATACTCCTGGAACACAACACCACAATCTAAAGGCCACATTTCATTCAATTTTCATACTAAACCCATCAAAAACATCAATCAAGTACATTTGCATCAACCAATCACTGAAACTCAAAAATCATAACCTAAATCTGATCATTCAAAATACTATCATCAGAATACAATCACCAGAACCCAAATCAGAACCCAGAACTCTGCAACAGCAAACAAAAACAACTAAAACATACTTCATAAGGTATATGCTACTTCCATGTGTCGAACCAGCATGTATACACGCTTTTATCAAAGCCAACCAGCGTAAATATTAGTTCATAATTTCGCAACTATTCCAGACTTTAGTTATACCCAGATCATAACATTTACATAGTAACACATGTGTCAGTATTCAGATCTAGATTATAGATGATCAAACCATATAATGATAATTCATTTCAAGCCTTAAGATCTCGATCCATCATTATATCTTATCCCTCATCAACTACTAAGGTTCATCCTTGGTTCAGATTAAGCAAAGCACCATAAGCCAATAACCTGCATACTAGATCTTACACTTCATCAGATATTCGATACTTGAACACCTTGGCCTAATGATCTTCTCCTCCTTATATAGTTTTAGGCCTTTCTCAATACCATGGATCAAAACCACTTAGGACCAATACCTTGGACCAAATACCTAGGGTCAATACCTCGGACCAAATACCTTGGACCAAATACCTCAGACCAAAAATTTGGTTTTCCAACATACACGCACTTTTCCTTCTGTGAAAGTGTGTGTGTACATATATGCTACTTGTGTTCAGTGAACCTGGATGTATACGCAGCTTGGTCAGGGTGAACCTGCGTATACCTCTCTTTCTTCATTCTTTGTAGTCTAATTTGTAATTCTTTGTTGTTGTCATGGTTCACCGTGATCTTTCATCTAAGTGAGTTTCCATCAAGGACAACACCTGTATCATAATGCCAACAACCTCCCCCTTTGTACTTGATGGAAACAACAACACCAAGTCACTCTCCCCCTTTGACATCAAGGGCAAAGGGTGGACCAAGATATTCTCTCCCTTTGACATACATTATGTTGTTCATGCTCCCCCTGAGTACATGCTGAAATCTCTGATTGAGCTCCCCTTTTGTACATGTTGAGATGCACGGAAACTGTCCATGCTCCCCTTGAGCACAAGTAGAGTTTGCAAAAATATTTTCCAAAAGAATTACATGACTCTATAACTCAACTATGTGAGGATGACCTTCCTATCACCAATGACACATACATACATCCATCTCCCAACCAAGTGGGGACATACCAAATTTGACTCATCCACCCAACAAAGTGGGGATATACCAATTGTTTATACATGATAGAAACAATAAATATTACATCATTTTTCCCGTGTAAAGTGGGGATACAAATTACATCATTTGTCTAATAGGACTCATATCACTTCCTAGACTTTTATATGATTTGAGTAACAAATGGTATAAATATTTGAAGCCATAACTGGACTCAGCAACCATAATGCCAACAATGCTGAATGTACGTGAAGGCTAATGCTTCCCCTGAACATGTGCTACATGTGCATTGTTAATAGGTCAATGATCAAGGCATCTTTTGTCAGTAATATAAAATTAAGGAATAGAGCATATAGACATTAATCATCAATATCAGTCAAAGCACCTATATCAGATCATGCCCCATTGTTTTTCTAGTCTAAAACACATATACACTTCTTTACCCATAGAAACCCGTGTGTGTATGTGACTCTACTTCATGAAACACGTGTATAATAGCATTTTTATGAAAAAGTTGGATTTAACAGCAGGATGATGCAACAACTACTCCCAACTTTTGTCTGAGATATTCAAATGTCTCTCTGGGTAGTGGTTTAGTGAATATATCAGCAACCTGTTCTTTGGAGGGAACATACTCCAGTTTGACCTTTTGCTCAAGCACTTGTTCACGTAGAAAATGGTATTTTATGGGTATGTGCTTGGTCTTGGAGTGCATGACTGGATTCTTTGAAATATTGATGGCACTTGTATTATCACATAGAATCGAGATGGGTGGAGTGCATGTGATCTTAATGTCTTGCAAAGTTTGCATCATCCAAAGTAGTTGTGTGTAGCAAGATGCAAAAACCACATATTCTACTTCAGCTGTAGATAGCGCAATTGAACTTTGTTTCTTGCTGAACCAAGACACTAACCTGGAACCCATATAGAATGCACCACCACTAGTGTTTTTTCTATCATCAACACTTCATGCCCAATCTGCATCTGTATATGCATTAAGAGTGAGATCTGTATCTCTAGGATACCATAAACCAAAGTTCTGTGTTCCTTGAAGATATTTGAAAATTATTTTGATTGCCTGAAGGTGTGATTCCTTAGGATTTTCTTGGAATCTTCCAACTATTCCTACTACATGCATGATGTTAGGTCAGGTACCTGTTAGATAAAGCAGACTACCAATCACAGATCTGTAAGTTGGTTGATGTACTGTTGTTGATTCATCATTTGAGCTGAGACTGCATTCTATTCCCATTGGGGTACATACAGGTTTAGAATCTTCCATGTCGTACCTTTTCAAGTTCTATTTGAGATCTTTGGTTTGTGAAAGAAAAATACCATCTTTATTTTGTTGAACTTGTAGACCAAGAAAACAGGTAAGTTCACCAAGCAAGGACATTTCAAATTCTTGCTGCATTACTGAAGCAAAATTCTGACTCATGGATTCTTCATTTCTACCAAAAATGATATCATCAACATAAACCACAATAATTAGCAATTTATCCGTGTCAATCTTTGTATATAGATTTTTCTATCTGTTGAACCTTTTGAAAAACCTTGTTGGTGTAGATATTTGTCAAGACAGTAATACCAGGCCCTTGGAGCCTATTTCAGACCATAGAGAGCCTTTTTGAGTCTGGAAACAAGCTTGCATCATTTCCAAGAATCAATCCTTCTGGTTGTTCAATATAAACTTCTTCTTCTAAATCTCCATTAAGGAAAGTAGATTTTACATCCATTTGGTATACTTTGAATTTCTGAAAGCTAGAAAAAGAAAGAAACATCCTTATGGCTTCAAGTCTAGCAACAGGTGCAAAAGTTTCTTCAAAATCTCTACCTTCTTGTTGAGTATACCCTTTACAAACAAGTCTGGCCTTGTTTCTAATGACTTCTCCATTTTCATTCAGCTTGTTTTTGAATATTCATTTAGTTCCTATAATATTTTTTTCATGAGGTCTAGGAACTAATTCCTAAGTATTATTCTTTCCAATTTGCTCAAGTTCTTCATTCATGGTCTTGACCCAACATTAATCTTTGCATGCTTCATTTACATTTTGAGGTTTGGTGGAGGATAGTAATGCTAGATAGCTTGAGGTTTTTGTAATAGTTCTTCTTGTCTGTACACCTGCCTATTTTTCCCTTAAAATTTGAATTTCTGGATGATTTTTCTAAACATACCTAGATGGAGTCTTTTCTTCTACTCTTATATCTTCTTCTAGTGCTTCATTGGTTTCTTCTTCAATATCATAGTGATTTGATGTGGGAAAATACTCCTCATCTTCTTTATTGTCATAATCTTTTGTTTTTGTTTGTTTTGGATTTTTGCATGCTTCATCAACTACAACATCAATACTTTCAACAATTTTCCCAAGTCTTTTATTATAACATTTATATCCTTTACTTTAGGAAGAGTAACCAAGAAGAATACCTTCAGCTGCTCTGGGCTCAAACTTACCAAGTTTTTCATCAGTCCTTTTGATAAAACATTTGCTTCCAAAAACTTTAAAGTTTTTACAGTAGGAGTCTTACCATACCAAAGTTCATATGGAGTTTGAGTGCTATTTACCCGAACATTTGCTTGGTTGAGAATAGTTACAGTGGTGAATGCAGCTTCACCCGAGAAGGTTGTAGGAGTTCCAAATTCATCTAGCATAGCTCGAGCCATTTGTTTAACAGTTTTGTTCATTCTTTCTACCACTCCATTTTCCTAAGGAGTCCTTGCGGTGGAGAATTGCCTTTTTATTCCATGTTGTTCACAAAAGTCAAAGAATTCATCTGAGGTAAATTACCCTCCTTGATCTGATCTGAGGAATTTGATTTTTCGATCTGATTCATTTTCAACCAAAGATTTGAAGGCTTGGAACTTTTCAAATGATTCATCTTTATGCTTTAGCAGACCTATCCAACACATTTTGGAAAAATCATCAATGAACAAAATAAAGTATTCTTCTCCACAAGCTGACCTTTTCCTTGATGGTCCACATAGATCAGTATGAACAAGTTCAAGAGGCTTACTAGCTGACTCTTATTTTTCAATGAAGTGAGCTCTAGTTTGCTTACCGAATTGACATGGTTTTCATATTGTATTTTCAGGGATGCTAATATCTGGAAGATCACGAACAACCTTGAATCTGCATGCTTTTCTTATTTGAGAAAAGCTTAGATGTCCCAATATTCTATGCCACAACCAATTTTCATTATTTTTTCTTAGATAACACTATTGTTGTCCTCCCTTGAGTATGTATAAGTTGTTTGGAGTTCTTGTACCTTTGATCGCGGTCTCCCATGTATCAAGTTAACGAACAACACATTCGCTTCATCGAAACACCACTTCATTTCCTTGATCACACATTTGACTGACACTCAACAGGTTATGCTTTAAACTGTCTACATACATAACATTTCTAGCTTTAACCTTTTCTTTCAAGAAAACAGATCCTTTACCTTTTATGACAGTAGGAGTGTCATTTCCAAATGAGACATTCTTTTCCTTTTCTAAGCCATTATATGAGTGAAGTTTTTCTTTGTCACCTTTCATGTGTTTTGAGCATTCACTGTCGATGTACCACTGATTTTCTTGTCCTTCTGCATACAAGGCTATACCACATATTTCTGTTTGAGATTCTTTCCTTCTCCATATATTGGGATTTAATGGAGTTTTCTCCTTTTGAGATGATTGCCGAAATTTTCTCCTGCATTCAGATTCTTCATGACCAAAGTTGTTACAGATTGAGCATTCTATTTGATTTTCAAGAAGATAAAATTTATTATAGGAACTTTTCTTGACCCCTGCTACATTCCTTTGATTTCGTGCTTCTCTAGTCATGAATGTTTTGTAAGAAACACATTGAGCAGCTTTGTGTCCAAAATTATGACATGAAAAACATTGCCCATTAAAGAAGTTCCTGCGACTAACGAATCTATTGACCTGGTGATTGTAGTTTCTATTGATATTCATCTTTGGAGAAAATTGAGTATGATTTACCTGAGATTGGTTGTGGATTCTATTCATCCTTGGAATAAATTGAGTCCGATTTACCTGGTGATCTGCTTTATGCCTTTGCTGATGATTGTCATATTGTTCACTGGTCTTTGCTGCATCAGGATAGCTTTTAGTGGAGGTTGATGGCTTCTGTGATTAATATGCTTCTTCAGTATATCCAAGAACTGTCTTCATCAGAGGAGAACGTTGCACTTTGATAATTTCATCTAAGGTTTCTAATCCTTTAGCAAATCTAAGATTGAGAGATTTCGTTTTCTCAAGATCCTTTCTTATACCCACAATTTCACATTCTAGTTTTTCATTGTTTTTTCTTTTTCAGCAAGCTGGTATGTCAAGGTATCTATAATCATATTATTTTCTTCTAAACAGATTTTGAGTTTAGAAATTTCTTCATGAAGGTCGTCTTCTTCTAAAGCATCCAAAACATTATCATCATCATAAGCCATTACAAGTCTATAGTCATTACTATTTTCATCTTCATCACTATTTGATAAACCATCGCTATGTTCATGAGTATAGTAACTTCTTTTATTTACAACTTGTTTTCTATTCCATTTTGCATGTTCCTTCCCTTTTTCATGTTTATCTTTGTGAGGACATTTCGTAGCATAATGATCGATTCTGCCACAAGCAAAGCATTTGAAGGGTAGCTTACCTCTAAATCTTCCGGAACCCCGTTGAAGCATCTTGACAAAGTTTACCTCATCTTCTTCTTCTGAAATATGTCCTAATTCATTGTGTTATTCCTTTCCTTTTGCTGAAGCTTTAAATGTAGCTTCTCTCATATCTGATGGACCTCCTTTTCTCATCTCAAAGGCAATTAAGATTCCGTGAAGCTGTGTCATAGTGATAGTCTGCAGATCCTATTTTTCTTCTATGGCAGACACTTTTGATTCAAATTTAGCAGACAAGGATCTCAAAACTTTCTCAACTAAGGTAACTTCCTTTATATCTTCACCCAGATTCTTCATACAATTAACAACCTCATATATACATAAGAAGTAACTGGCTATACTTTCATCACTATGCATCTTAAGAGTTTCATACTGAATTCTGAGAGTTTAAAGTTTAGCACGTTTTACCTAAGAGTCTCCTTTGTAGCTTAGAATGATTTCGTCCCATATTTCTTTGGCTGATTTGAGCTCCATGACTTTGACAAACTCTGATTGCGATAGAATTCGCAATAAGGTATTGACAGCTCTGGCATTGGTTTCATATTGCTTCTTACCTACCGTATCTGTAGGAATTGTTGTTGGAAATGTATATCCTCCTTCCACAATTTCCCAGACATCCATTCCAAGTGATTGTAGATAGGTTGCGGTTCTTATTTTCCAATAAACAAAGTTTCTCCCATCAAATATTGGCGGTCTAATGGATCCCACGCTTTCTTGATTACTCATGACGATGGATCTCCCTTCAAGCGATCAAGCTTCTTCTAAAGGACTTACTCTGATACCAATTGTTGGAAATAATACTGAGAAGGGGGTGAATCAGTATTATCAGATCAATAATTTAATTTCCCAAACAGATTTATATACGTTACTTCAGCTAACTAAACTAGCGTGTACACGCGATTGTACTTAAAGCAACCAGCGTATATGCAGAGAAATTTTGATTTAGACAGTTTATCATGTATTGAACTTTAACCAGTATATCAGAGATTTATCAAACAGTGGAGTAAAATCAGAATAAATCATTACACATAAGCAAAACACATGAACACTAAGACATAAGGTGGAAACCCAATGTGGGTAAAAACCACCCGTTGTTGTCCTACCTGTCTACTTTTAATAATAAGAAAATATGTTTGCAATCTTGTAGTGGTGCAGACTCATACCAGTACGTAGGCACCCACTTGTAGAAGGCTACAACCTTCTCCCATTCTCCAGCTACTACTGGAAGGGAGCTGCAACCCCTTAGATCTTGTACTAACCAATGTGTTTACTAGTATGTAGGTGCCAGCCTACAGAAAACTCCACTCTTCTACCAGGGACCACGTTTCATGAATTTTCGGACCAGATACTCCTAGAACACAACACTACAATCTAAAGGCCACGTTTCATTAAATTTTCATATTGGACCCATCAACAGCATCAATCAAGTACATATGCATCAACCAATCACTGAAACTCAATCATCATAACCTGAATCTGATTATTCAGAATACAGTCACCAGAACCCAAATCAAAACCCAGAACTCTGCAACAACAAACAGAAACAACTGAAACATACTTCATAAGGTATATGCTACTTCCATGTGTCGAACCAGCGTGTATACGCGCTTTTATCAAATCCAAGCAGTGTACACATCTATAAATATTAATTCATAATTTTATAACTATTCTAGACTTCAGTTATACCCAGATCATAACATTTACAGAATAACAAATGTGTCAGTATTTAGATCTAGATTATACATGATCAAACCATATAATGATAATTCATTTCAAGCCTTAAGATCCCGATCCATCATTAGATCTTATCCCTCATCAACTATTAAGGTTCATCCTTGGTTCAGATCAAGCAAAGCACCATAAGCCAATAACCTGCATACTAGATCTCACACTTCATCAGATATTCGATACTTGCACACCTTGGCCTAATGATCTTCTCCTCCTTATATAGTTTTAGGCCTTTCTCAATACCATGGATCAAAACCACTTAGGACCAATACCTTGGACCAAATACTTAGGGTCAATACCTCGAACCAAATACCTTGGACCAATACCATGGATCAAAATACCTTGGACCAAATACCTCGGACCAAAAATTTAGTTTTCCAACATATACATGCTTTTCCTTCTATGAAAGTGTGTGTGTACGTATACGCTACTTGTGTTCAGTGAACCTGCGTGTATACGCAGCTTGGTCAAGGTGAACCTGTGTATACCTCTCTTTCTTCATTCTTTGCAGTTTGATCTATAATTCTTTGTTGTTGTCATGCTGCACCGTGATCTTTCATCTGAGTGAGTTGCCATCAAGGAAAACACCTATATCATAATGCCAACACTCTTCCTAATTGCATGATTGATCTATACAACTTAGTAAAACATACAACTGATAGTACGTTGTCCCTGCACTCTAGTCTCAATTGGGTTTCTCTCAAAAATGACATGCATGAGTCTCTGATGAGAGAATCTTCAGTTATCTGGAGTAGCACTTGTGGATGCACCAGTGCACTAACTGATTGTTAATCCTCTACTAGTTCAACAAACAGTTAGAACTAGTTTAACAATATATAACTCAGTAAACTAAGTTATTTAATTACAACTCAATCTAAAATCATACTAGACCTCTAAAATTTAGGGAGAACATATACATGACTTCCAAAAGACTCCCAACTCAAAATTCCTAAGCTAATTAAGCCAATTAAACTTAATTAACTATTTACAAGTTGCTATGAGAATATAATTCTATTTTGATTCTTAGTTTAAATTCAAATACATTTAAACCGGAATTTCTTGTTTCCATTTCTCAACACTTCCTCTCAAAAAGAGAGGGATTATCAGCTACACCGATCCTGTCTTTGTCAAACTCAAATTTACATCTTGACAATCCCTTTGTCAAAATGTCAGCATATTTCTCCTGCATGGGAATGTACTCTAACAACATGATCTGCCTCAATAGATAATCCTGTCACTGATGATATCAAATATCAATGTGCCTGGACCTATCATAAAAAAACTATATTTTCAGTTAGTTTGATACAACTCTGATTATCATAGTAAATCACTGTCGGATCCATCTGTTGACCAAACAGACCAACCAGGATCTTTCTCATCCACATGGCCTAACTTGTTTCCTGACTTGCAGCCATGGACCATTCACAACTCACGAAAATCTTGGCCAACATACATATTTCCTTAAATCGCTTAACAAGAATATTGACTCTCTCCCTGTCAATGACCAAGACTTCAAACATTATTTTCAATAATGATTTGGGGTTGTGCCCTACACTATGTACATAGTTTTTTTTCTTGTTTGTTCGATTTTTTCTGTTTTCGTCATGTGAATAAGTATTTTTCGTGAACTTGTTTTTTGGCTTCTTAATATGTGTGTGGCTGAAGTATAAAGAGTCTTGTGACACTTCAATGTTTGGTTGAACCTTCAGTCTACCTTCCTTGTGTTGGTTATATCTTTTGGTCGATGAAGTTCTCACAGAAAATATGATTTGTCCATGAGGAGAATTTTGGTTAAACCATGAACTCATGTCTATTCGAGAAACTTTATGCCAACATCCAATTCTTTATGTTTTTGTGTTTTCAGGCTTATCCAATTAGTAGAAGAGGAGAAGAGGAAAAAATCAAATCGAGCAAACCTAAATCAGAGGTCTTTTTATGCTTCTCTTAAGGAGCAACCTCTCCTTCTCTCAATAAGTGAGGATCCCTATTTCACCCAAAATAGTAATAAGTGCCAATGCATAGTCCTATAAAAAATAAATAAATAAAGGTGAAAGGTGAGAAAGGCTTCCTGTGCAGAGAGGTGAAGTAAGAAACTCCGTGGGGGTACTAACTAGGCTTGCTGGCAGTGAAGAAATGTTTGTGTGCCTGTAGTGACTTCGTCAAGGTATTTTCCAGGTCTGGTGGCAGCGGAGCAACACCAAATATGAAAAATTATACTCTTAAAATGTTAAGCTTACAAACTTAACTACCCTTCCCAACTCGAAACATTGTGATCTTGCCGAATTTTATGTTGTGTTCAACCGAGAAGGTATAAAGGGGACCATTTCTATTAATGGGGTAAGTGGGAATACCAAATTAATCTACATGATGAACCAATACTCCCCAAAGAACCATGATATAGGGATTAATGCACGGGTGGTTGTGGCTGGAATACCCTCAAGGATGTTCTCGGGATCCAAGGTAGACTGTTCAGATTAACTGCAGCTGGCACAAATTAGAAGTTACATATCTATATCAATGCATGATATTCAAAGTAGGAAAGGAGAGATCACCTCATATCTTGATGCAGTCTTGTTGGAGAACCCAATGTAGTAGAGCGAAAGACTCCTTTGCTAGCTCCTAAATCAACACTTGCATATAAACAAGAAGGAGAGTAATGCTATAGCATATAAAATCTGGTAATCAAAACATTAATACATAAAGATATGATAACTACATGCATCTAAGCTACTCATAAACAATGGTACTAAATCAACATGTAAATAAACACAACATTGGCACCATCAAGTAGACAACACAACAACGGGTCTATATGATTAGATAGGAAAGAGTGATTACAACGGTCTGGTGAATCAAGCTCCCCTTAATCCTCCAACTCCTTTCAATCTCTCTCTTCTTAACATCTTGGTAACAGAGAAACTATATCTCATACAAAGTTTCGACAATCAGTTGACAGTCCTTCGACCTCTTTCACAATGCCCAGGCCTCCAATATATAGATCATTAGAGGCTTATACTTTCCAATTCTCTCATGAATTCCCTTTGGCAAAAGCTATGATGTTTCTTTGATTTATTTCTCTTTCCCCTTCAAATAGACTCCATTAGGAATGGAAATATCCTTAGATAGGTTGAAGGTAGATGTTCGCTGCTTTTCAGGCTGACATTTGAGTGAAAATTAGAATGTTAGTCAGTCAACCCGCCGATTGACCTCCGGAATCTCATAGAACTTGGGTAACGTTGTCCGTTGGGAAAAATAGTGAGCTACCCTAGGGACTAACGCCCCTGGCTCATGCATAAGGATCGTGCTAACTCTTCTTGCTAGTTCCTGGGGAGCGTTACCTTGGCAAATAGGCCTGTGAACTAGGTCATGCCTTGAACCAGCTTGTATTTCTCCTCTGAGATGATGAGGAGGTCATTTTCCTATATAACAGATTCCCCCTAAAGTGTGAGGTCAGAGATGAAGACAATGGCCGAAATAATTTATAAATTGTTAAAAAAAAGAGAGAGAGGATCAGAGCTTCGGGACTACAGGAAACCTGATACAAACCACATATGTTAAAAAAACTAAAATCATGTCCTGAGTCAGGCATTCCCATGCTCAGTAGCTTTGTGAAAGTGATTTCTTAAAAAGAGGCATGACAATTATGTCCATCGATAAGCAGAATGTGGAACAGTGTCATAATATGATCATCTTGATGATTTGTCTCCAAAAACAATATATGCAGCTTGGAAGAGGAAACAAGGTTGAGTGATGCAAGCCTCTAGCCAAGGTCTAGGTCACCGCTTTATCTGAACAACATATTTCTAGACATGTGAATAAAGGAGTTGATTTCGAACATGTGATAAATTGTCTGATTACCATTCAATAATGAAACTTTTAACAGATGCCAGGATGGCCACTGATAATTATGATGGTCTCCAAGATGCACACTAGAATCTAACGAGTGTGAATAATGATGTTGTCGTGAAACACTCATAGAGTCATTCAACTTGGAGCCAATAATGAAAACCCCCAATTAAAAACAAGGTAACATGCCACTAATGACTGCAAGTTCCAGGGTACTGATATGTTTCCGGATCTGCTTCCTAGATAGAGTTTTGAAGTCAATAGGAAGATATCTGTCGAAAGGTAGGCAATAATGTGTCCTACATTAGTTGACACGAAATAGGACAAGAATGATTGTTTTTGAAGATAAATTTTGAGGAATAGGTCAAACAGATGGAGGGCATGATGGAATTATATGAGAAATGTTCGATACTAGAAGCAGAGGATAAAGGAATCCCTTGAACAATAGAAGGTACAACACAAAGGTTTACCAGGCATCTTTAGACTCATGAACACCAAAGAGTGTTAAGATAAAAGGATGCAGGAACATCATAGTATATAGGCTAAACTCATAAGATGGTAAGGTTCATCTGAGAGGCTGACAAAAAGGAGGTTTGTTGAGGGAGTGCCATGTTCAAGGGAACAACTACTCCCAAAAAAAATATTTCTGAATATAGACATAGAGCCATTATGTTGTCCAATTTTTCCCCATCTGATTAAGTTTAACGAGTCGAGACGAGTAAACTCAATGGTATTTTCATATTTAGAGAGTTTGAAAATATCTTAAACAGAAACTTCATGGGGGATCCCTTTGTCATAGTTGATAACCGGGTGTGAGAAAGGTTTAATAGTACACCCGACACAGTTTATTTTCCGTAAATTAGTCTAATGCGTCTGGATAAAGTAATAAACCTATTCTCAATAGATGTTTACCTCATTTTGTTACAAGTACGAGGGGATGGAGAGAACTTGATATCCTTCGTGAAATTCTAATGAGTCATGTGAAGAAAACTCAATATATCTTCATCGAATTTTAACGAGTTGAATGAAGAAAACTCAGTATGTCTTCATTAAATTTTAACGAATCAAATGAAGAAAACTCTATAGGTATTTTTTAGTTTAATGAGCGAGGAAAAAGATAAAACAAATGATCATGTCTCCTTCATAAAAATTTTATGATTCCGAAGAAGATAAATCGGGGATTTTTCAGTTCAAGAGCGAGAAAAGGACCCAAAAACAAAGTGCTCACATCATCTTCATAGGAGTTTTACGTGCCCGAAGACAGCAACTCTGGGATTTTTTTCAATTTTACAAACAAGAAAAAGTTCCTAAAAAGAATGCTCAGAGCTTCTTAATAAGATTTAATGAGTCTGAAAAAGTAACTCAGCGTTTTTTCAATTTTACGAGTGAGAAAAAGAGTTTCTTAGATCTCTTCATAAGATTTTAACAAGCCTGAAGAAGTAACTCGAGGTTTTCTCAATTTTACGAGTGTGAAAAAGTCCCTAAAAAGAATGCTAATATCTTCTTTTTAGTAGTTTAATGAGCCCAAAGAAGTAGAATCAAGGTTTTTTGGGTTAACAAGCAAGAAAAATTCCATAAAAAGAATGCTCGAACTTCTTCATAGTAGTTTAACAAGCCTGAAGGAGACTCGAGGTTTTTTTGGATTAACGAGCAAGAAAAATACCATAAAAAGAATGCTCGAAAATTCGTGATCTCATGCTCGTCAATAGAAGGGTCTATGTAGGGCTTTTCCTCATAAGACCAAGTGAATATATCGGGGAATTCCTTAAAAAGGCAGGTGAAGCTTGTAATTTCATGAGGGTTGCAATCAGCTCCAATCTAAATGCTTTCACAATACCTATTTTGACTGAGATAGCGATGGGCATATTATTTGAAAGATTTCCCAAGCTCCCTCTCGAATCCATAGTTTGGACAGTCATATAAATCGAGATAACTACCTCAGGTGGTTCAAAAGGCAGGATTTTTATAGGGGTCGCGTTCGAATCAAATATCGAAGTGCGATGGTGAAGGTTTCCCAAAGTCGCTCCTCTAAAGACAAGATCTCTTGAATAAATTCGCCCACAGGTAGGACTTCATCGAGGAGATATTTAGAGGGAGTCATTATGGGAGAGGGGATGGTATTGTCGGTCGTAACCAAAGTGATGGATGAATCAGATGCATATTGAATGGCTTGATAAGCCAAATTTACTGGTGACTAACGACATTCGTTCTCCATAAGAGTCAATGTCAGAAGGGGCTAGAAGGATCGAGGGATTGTTTGGGTCATATGGAATGGTAGAGACTATAGCAATCGTCTGTGGAACCTGAGGCAAAAGGAGAGGAAAGAAACCCATCATAGCACAACCCTTCAAAAGACCGGTACCAACACTGACATAAGAGTCAAGTATGCCACCCACTAAATGTATGGTGTCGCTAGGAAATGGGGAGTAATTTGGAGTGTAGAAGGACAACTGGTCCACCGTGACTATTCTCCCATCTAATCGAAAGAGGATGAGGTGAAAAACTGAAGGCACGATGGTAGTCATGGAATAAGTCCAACTGCATCCCAAAAGAAAATTATAGTCGAGTTTACGATCTACGACTTCAATGTCCACTGTTATCGTTTTTCCCACTCAGAGTGATGGGGTAGTCAATAAGGTAGTCTTTTGGGATGAATTTATGGCCATCGAATGCTTTAATGGAATTTGACAGTTGAGAGAGGGTTAGAGAACCCAAGGTGAGCCAACATGAAGTAGACATGATGCAGGTTGAAGCGCCTTCATCAATGACTCTTCTATGAATACCTCAGACTTTCGAAAAAATCTGCACTTGAAATGCAAGTTGGTGGGAAAGATGAGGTTTACATTTATCCATGTCGAGTATTACTAGCATGGAATCCTAAGGGTCAACCCCACCAATGGCCGAAAGGAGATATTTTAATTGTGTTGGATATGTTTACAATACTTCAAGTGCAGACATAGCTGATCGTGCTTGCACCAAGTCTTCTACAATATTGTAGCTATGGGAAGCACGTGCAGATGTATTATGTGTTGTGTGAAGAAGTTCCCTTTTGGGAGGTAATTACATGATCAACAATAGGCCTTTCGATATGAAGATCATTAGGCAGCAGTGGGTTTGAACTCGAGGTAGTGTCCTGAGCATTAGCGACTGGAGCTCCATATGTTTTGGCTCACGTTTGAAGATCAATTGTTTCAAAGGTGTAAATGATCGATGATCATTCACCAGAGGAAGGATGATTTGAACTATCGATGTCCCCTTGTAGGGGTTGATGCGGGTTCACAATAAGAAGTTGTTGTTGTTGAGCAGGGAAAGGGATCTGTAGGACTGTGGGGGTTCAGCCAGTATCCTTTTGAGAAAGAAGATCTATGCATTCTTGGAGACGCAGACATCGATGCGTCATATGGTCTTCCACACAGGTTTTGCAAGGGAAATTGACAGCTTTTTCCTTTCCACTATCAGGCGGTGCAACAACTTTCTGCTTGGGGTTGGATTTCTTGGTTGGATGCTCTTCAGAAGGATAGGTATTTTTCTTATTCTTCTTATTCTTTCCATTAGGTTTTTGCGTAGACAACACAGAGTTTACCGCAGAAGTAGGAAGAGTAGTCGATTGGGTAGAAGTAGTGGGATCAACAAACAACTGGGAAATGTGCCCACTAAGTTTTTTTACAGCAAACCTAGAGGTAGCGTCGATGATACTGTCAGCATGCGTGTCGGGTTGCTGAGTAGAGGGAGAATTGAAAGTTTTGGGAGCATTGGGGATTACATTGTATAATGTACCAGACTGCAAATAAATCAAATCTAAGTGTTGGGCATGACTAATGGAACTCAATTCAGTGACTGCACCACCTAAGGCAACGTCCTTGGCAATTGGGGAAGAAGATATTTACAAAACCAATATGCTAATAGATAATCTGAAATGGGGGCTTTGACTAACCTTTTCCTACATCTTCGTTCATGAATTTGATCGGAGATGTGGGTGGAGGTGTCTTGGCACAAGGTAGTAAGAAGTTCCATCCTAGTTTCGTAGTGGATGGGAAACTAAAAGTGCTCTAAAAATTCCATCACCAAAGTGCCAAAGGTATTAGCTGACGCGCGTAGTAACTCAATGTACCACTTGGCGGCATTGCTAGTAAGGGTTTAGTGGAAGAGTTGGAGCCGAATATTGTCATCCACCATGGAGTTGTTGAAAATAGAAACAATAAATGCTGTAAATAGCATTTCAGGTACCAGTGTTGGAAATAGAAACAAGGAATGATAAAATAGAAATGCTAAAAATAGCATTGCTATAAATAGCATTTGGGGATACATTCCAATTTTAGTTAGTCCCTGAACTAAAATTGAGTTTTAAAATTCGAATTTGATCTTAAAAGTTGTTTGAAAAGAAATTATTTAATTCATCTTGAGTTAATTATTTGGAGAAAATCAAACATGAAGTCTATGTGAAGACATGCAACAGTTATCCCTTTGATTGAGGAAGTTATCCCTTAATTAAGGAGATAAGGATGAGTTGTATTTTGAGTTGTAATTAGTTACCACAATTAACTGAGTTAAGTCCAATTATATTTGTTCCAACAGTTTGTGGAATTGATTGTGAGTTTAGTTAGTTAATGCATGCATGCATGTAATTAGTGTACTTCAGATAACTGAATATTCTCTCATAAATAACTCATGCATGTTAGTTCAGTCAGAGACCCAGTTGAGATCAAAGGAAGGGACAATGTACTATCGATTGGAGGATTTTTCCTATATAGGAAACTCATCCATGTAGAAGGAATTATCTCTTTCAGGATTGCACAGTTAAATCAGAGGTTAGTGAGCAGTGTGTGAGATAATTCACACAGGTGGCAGCTTTTGGACCCCAAGAGAAACTGTGCAAGGAAATAGGAGGCTTGGAGCGAAGAGGAGAATGTTGTGAGAACCCTTTGACTGTCTATGAGCAGCAATGAGGGATTGTACTAAGAGTTGGATAGCTTGTGAGCTAAAGCTTTGTGTAATCCTGAGATATTCCACTTGTATGATAATATAGATAGCGAGGTTTTTAGCTGAGGCTTTCCCCAGTGTATTATTCTGTTTTTCATGTGTGATTTATTTCTTCTTCATCTATTATATGTGTTCTATTTGATCTTGCTCAAAATCGATTAAGCTTCCACAAGTTTGATTGTATAAGTAGATTAAGTATTTTTCTTTAGTACACTGCATAATCAGTTTAATCTACAGTGAAAATTTCTACATGGTATTAGAGCTAGTTTATCTATAGAGAAATTTCTACAGGAATTTCATACGCACCATAGATGATAGGTGGTGAGATGTGTACCCAGATCATCCCCTTGTTTTCCTTCAAACTTCGTGATGTTGATAGGTATTTTGTGCGAGATTGGGAGCCATGTAAGTTGTGGTAGATGGGGTGATTGGTTAGCTTGTACAGAACAGGGATGTCGAGTGTTGCCAAAAAAGGTAAAGCATTTGTTTCCCTCAAGTCTGACCAGGGTGATGACGAATGAATTGAAGGACTCTGGTGTCCCCCCATCATATTGTTTCCAACAGGATACATAGGGTATCCTGGATAACATTTTTCCTTGCGGTGGTGGAACAGTCATATAAGGTGGCAGTCCATATGGGATTTTGGGCTGGGGGATATAAGATTGATTTCCCCCAAGAAAACATTTCCCCCTTGACTCAATTGAGGTTGAGAAGGGGGTGCCCAAATGGATTGAGCGGGATCGGGTTGAGGGATCTCACTAGCCATGTAGTTGGCCATAGGCACATGACTGACACTAGGGTAGTGTCCACTTGGAGGATTTATGTCAATTAATGATGGTCCAGCTTGTCCTATAGGTAGAGGGGGTATGGTAATGCCCCCTACTGGTATGTGCATGTTGGGAACATTTCCCCCTAGCATTTTAGCCCAGGGGTTTGTACTTAACAGAGGATTCCAACCAAAGGGAATACTGAAGGGACCCGTGCTAACAACGCTATTTGGAGCAATAGTCGAAGATCTAGGAGTAGACACAAAAGGGGTAGAAATCAACATGTAATGGGTTCCACTCATAGTAGGTATAACTAAGTTGCTCAGACTTGGCATAGTTTGGATAACGGAGTGACCAATCAGTGGTGTATTACTGACTATCGGTGGGGGAAGTGAGGGTGGACCAAAGTTGTCCAAAAAATCCCATGACCAATTATTCTTTGGGGGAATTGTGGCTATAGGTACAGTTTAAGACATCGTAGGTACAAGTGCTACCTAAATCAATATTGGTCCCAAAGGATCAGTGGGGAGGATTATAAGGAGGTACAAATCTTTTAGTGAAAAAGTCCTCTGGCAGTATAGTGTCCTGGGATGTATTATTTGATTCGGTCTTAGATATTGGATACTGATTACCTGAAGAGTGGTAATCTAGATCATTGAGGCTCGGCTAATCCTTCACAGGTAGCGGAGGAAGACCTTGTCGTTGCTGAGATTGACAACGAGGGTCATATGTAGCCACGATGACTAATATATTTTATCAAAAAAAAAGTATATTGATATTGATTATAGTCTCAGTGATAACAAACTCGCACCTAAAAAATAAAAAAATACTCTAAAAGTCAATCAGCAAGTAGTCAGGGGATATGAATATGTCTGATAATCACCATTTGTTGGAGATGAAACCCAGTATCATAATGGATAAAAGAGAGAGCTGACTAAATTTATAGTTACGATTACTCTTGAGCTTCTCCCAAACATCAAATTGAGGGGCCAAGTACTCTCATGAAGATGAGCACCCTCCCAAAAACTGGAGATATAGTAGCTTCATTTGTTTAGGTACTAGGGTAGACTGCCCTAGTCAACTTATGTTTGTCCCTAAAAAATTCTGGCCACTATGGTTATCAAATCATATACACTGTTGGGGGGACATGGTCATAGATAGTGCGTTGTGTGGCATGATACCTGAGTCCCTGACTCAACTCCGATATCCTTGAAGGGATCCTCAATACACAGAATACCCAATGGAGATGCAATCAAAGACGGGATACCTTCTCTCACATTCCAATGTTGTCTCACATTTAACTCTGCTTTGACTGGAGCGGTCCCAGATAGTATGAGTGCAATAGGATTTTACCCTCTTTAACAACACTAGTCTCAGTTTTATGATCTTGGGCAGTTAACTCACAACTGCTTAGCCCAAGATCCTAGCCTAAACTAATATGTATGTATACTCAAAAAAACGAGTTGTTGATTGCTTTTATTACGAGATATATTTTAGAGTTTCTTTATTAATGTCTTCAGAAGGGGTGTTGACATACGGAGTTTTGTGAGACTTTGAAACAAACCATGCAGAAAATGATTTTCAATTTCAATTCAATAAATGAATTATTTCTACAAGGAGATAATCATTTATAAATCAATAAAAACCATGCATCCAATGTAGTAAACACAAGCACAACTTGTAGACATGAAATGTTCTCTAACAACTAACCCAATATACAGATGTAGAATATAACCCACTAAAACAAAAAAAAAACTTTAAACAATTTTTTCTTTTCTTTTCTTGAAAAACATAAGCACTTAAGTTATTTTCCTAAAAAGAAAAAATGCTCAGGAAGTAGGCAATCAAACACAGTGCACAACTACAAATCCTTAAACACACTATAGGCAGCTTCCCCAACCTAGGAAATCACATAACAGGTTGTTGATCAAGATATTGGTTGTCTAGTTCACTTCAAGAGAGGCTACAGGCCATTAATGGAAGGACTAATGCTCTATATGCAAGCCAGAAGATCATTATAACTCACTCGTTTGCACAACTGGGGTGCGTTAGGGGGGCATAAGTTGTAAAAAGAGTCTTTCAGGGCCACTTCAAAGGCTAAGCACAACACAGAAGACTATGAAGAGTCCTGACTGGTCAGAAAGGGAACCAAGAAGAACAGGAGGGCTTGGAAAGAAAGAGAGATCTGGGAACTTGGAAGGAGAAAACGGGGAACTAATCGTAGTCCCCAGCGGAGTCACCAATTATGCTATAATGATTAATGCATGGGTGGTTGTGGGTTGAATACCCTCAAGTATCTTCTCGAGATCCAAGGCAAACCGTTTATATTAGTTGCAGCTGGCTCAAAGAATCATATACATATCTATATCAATACATTGTATTCAAAGTAGGAAAGGAAAAATTACCTCAGATCTTGTTGCGATCTTGCTGGAGAACCCAATGTAGTAGAGTGGAAGACCCCTTTGCTAGCTCCTAGATCAACACTTGAATATAAACAAGACAGAGAGTAATACTACAACATATAAACTATGATAATCAAAACATTAATACGTAAAGATATGAAAACTACGTGCATCTGAGATACTCATAAACAATGGTAATAAATCAACATGTAAATAAACATGACATTGGCACCATTGAGTAGACAACACAATAACAGGTATATATTATTAGATAGGAAATAATGATTACAACCATCTGGTGAATCAAGCTTCCCTTCATCCTCCAACTCCTTTCTCTCTTTCTCTTCTTAACCTCTTAGTAGAAAAGTAACTATATCTCATACAAATTTTCAACAATCATTGACAATCCTTCAATCTATTTCACAATGCACAAGCCTCCAATATATAGATGATGAGAGGATTATCCTTGCCAATTCTCTCATGAGTTCCCTTTGGAAAAATCTAGGATGTTTCCTTTCTTTATTTCTCTTTCCCCTTCCATTAGACTCTGTTAGGAATGGTAATATCCTTAGACATATTGAAGGTAGATGTTTCCTGCTTTTTGAGCTGACATTTGAGTGAAAAGTGGAATGTCAGATAGTCAACCCGGTCATTGACCTCAAGAATCTCATAAAACTTGGGTAACGTTGTCCCTTGGGAAAAACAATGAGTTACCCTAGGGACAAACGCCCCTGGCTCATGCATAAGGAGCGAGATAACTCTTATTGTTATTTCCTAGGGAGCATTACCTTGGAAATAGGCCTGTGAACTAGGTCATGCCTTGAACCAGTCTAACTTGATGAGGAGGTCATTTTCCTATATAACAAAACAAGGCCTTGCATGAAAGAGTTAACTAAGGTAGAGAAGATGGAATTCTACTAGTGTGTCGCCAAGTGTTTTCCATGTTACAACAACCTACAAAATTTTGGCCTACACTTAATTTGGGAGCCTTCCTTGGTCTTGTACATTATCGTCGTAAACATCGAAACTCATTCCATGTGTTTTCTTGAAGTGTTTTGGTCCCTTTTGCAATATAGGAAAAATGTTGACTTTTCACATGTTAGCTGTCACATCATGTGTATAAGCCTATTATGGTGGTTTTAAGAGGTCATATTTGTGTAAATGATTTGTTATAACCATGTAAACATCTGTCACATTCATCTCCAAATTTTTAAGCATTGTTGCACAAGTATCGTCACGGTCGTCGCAAAGTGTATCTTAAGTGTCGCACTTGTAGTAAGTTGTCGTAAGGTTGTCACACAGAGGAAAATGAATTTTTCACATGTCATGGATGATCTATGTTGTGTTTTAATCAATTATTCTAACTATTTGATCACATTCGAAGCCTTATCATTGTTCACATCAGTCTCACTGATCCCACACTTATTCATTTCTGAAAACCCTCCTAACCGAGGAACTTAGCTTCACCCAGGATCCCTTAGCTACACATTGCACAATCTCACCCCTCTAGTTGTGACCTTTCCTCTTGGCACTGCATAATGCGCAGTTCCTGCCCTCTAGGACTAATACATTGTGGAGCCCCATTTCTCAAGCCCCAATAGTGGCTCCCAAAATTGTGGAATTCCTCTTCCCAGCCTGGTCTCAACTACACATTACATAGTCACTAACCTCAAGTTCATCCCTTGATCACTTGAGATGCACAATTGCGTGATGGACTAACCTCCCATATCTCCTGGAACTACGCAATGTGCTCATTCAATTCCCATCCCCTCAGCCTATCTCACTGGCCTCAAAAATTGCACATGTTTCTCCCCCAATCTAGCTTGTACTGCACATTTCACAGTCTCAAGGCTCAATTCCCATTTCTAACTACTTGAATTGCACAATTCTGTAGTCACTGATCCCCTTTCCCATCTTGCCACCCAATTCCTCTGTCAATGGATCAATATGCACTATCTTAGACTGGGGATTTTCAAACTAATGTCGTATCTTAATGAGTGAATTATAGATGCAGATACCTTATCATGTCATGGAAATATGATGAAGAAGGAAATGAAGGAGGGAAACATGATGAAAGACATCCTTGTAGCTGAGTATGTGACCTGATCAACTGAGAGAAAGCAAAGGGACACCAATTTTCTATCACAACTCAAGACTTGAGATCATTGAAGATTCCTTATCACCAAGCCATATGGAGGTGGAAAGAAGAGTATTATCAAAGCAAACACTCAGCACATAGCAACAATAGTGGCTCCACATTGCCACATCATCAAGTAGTTTGTGTCATCAGTGTCATGTCATATCATGTCATGAGTTGTCACATGCCACACCATATTTTGGATGATGTAAATTATGTTTCGAAAATGTATTGTAAAGTGGAAGTCCGAAGGACAAGTGTGAAATATGAAGAGTCATTTAAAGTTGAAAATTCGTAGGAACTCAAAAATTCATGAGGGTAGATGAAGAGTCACCTCCTCATTTTTATATATACACCCTCATTGTAAGAGCAAAGGATATTTCACCTTAGGGAGAAAAGAGTGACTCCAATACTCCACTATTGGAGCTAGTGGTGTTCATTTTATACATGTGTCTTGGAATTTTTACTTAATAATATAAGCCTTCAAGGCCAGCATGTTCTTCATACACGGATCATGAATGTTTGTAAGACTATTATGTGGATGTTTGTATTTCATGTTTTCTTTCATATGTGTTAAATTAGTTGAACTATTTCGGTTATTTTAGTATTTATATTATTGAGAATGTGTTGTAATGATTATTATTCGCATCCTTGTGGATTATTCTATAGGATACTAGACATATATTTCTCATTCATTAGTTGTAATGACCATCGCATTTCTTGTGAAATATTCCACTGGATGTTAGACAGATCCTTCCTTTTTGTGTGTGTATCTTCTTGGGTGGTACTATTGCCTCTCTCTTGGAGGCTCATTTTTCTCCCTCCCTCCACATTAGAATAACTTTGACACATCTACAATTGAACACTCTCTAGGCACACCTTTCTTTTCGAAAGCACCAATGTACCCCTCTCTCTTAATGACAGTCAGAGCCAAGGAAAATATTTAATAATTCGACAAACAAGCCATATTCCGGATGGGACTCCTACACCAAAAAGTGTGAGGTCTAATTGGGACTTCATATCAGGGAGATCCCCTAAATGTTGGTTGGGCGATCACCATCAACAAATACTCATAGCCAACATATAATCAACAAAAATAACAAAGATATAATAGCCATAACATCCACATGTGAACTAGTACATTTACACATAAAATACCAATGTGAATTAGTTCTTATTAATGAATTAATAGGCCAACTAGGTTCAGGACTTCAACAAACCACCCAACAATAGATTGGTTGAACCAAATCTTTCTTTCAGCCAATCACCACCAGGCCATAGTCCAAGAATGAATGTGGGACTCATAAAAGAAAATCAACCAAGGCTTCCAAAGGCAAAACTACCTCACCCTCATCAATGTAACTAGGCTTTACCACAATTCCAACTAGATAACTAGGCCCTAAACAATCATGGATGCCACCGGATTTATCCACCTACACCGTGACAAATTTTCTTGCCTTCTAGTCTCTAGGATTTAATGTATGTCCTGTCAGTCGAGGATTCGTAGGGATAATCAAGACTCCACCCTCCAATATTTGTTGTATATCCTTCCATACACTAATCAAGGACTCCTAGGGCTGATCAAGAGAAATCACCTATAGGAATTACCATATATCCTGCCATTCACTAGTCGAGGATTCCTAGGCCCACTGAGGTACACAAAATATGGCTTCACTACAATTCCAGTCTGGTTTAGGGATTCCTAAGCCATGTTTTCTTTCTTTCAAAGGCCACCTCACTCAGTTTTGAGTCCATCTAGAAATCCATCTCAACTAAAGCAATAGACTGCATCACACCATGGCTATCCAAAAATGGTAAGGCAAGGCTGAAAAACATTGTCACACCTAGCAAAATCCATTCCACTAATAGCAAGAGAGCCAAAACCACACATGCATGTACTATGCATGCCAAATATAGCAAGGCAATCACACATGCAAATCGATACCTTCAAGTAAACCCGTTGTAGCTACTTGATCCTACTCTTCCTCGCTTGAATATTTTCTTCCTCTTACCTTCTTTGTCCTTCTTTTTTCTTTCTTGATCCAATGCTATAATTCTCCAAGAATTCTTTAAGTTTCCAAGAGAGAGAGAGAGAGAGAGAGAGAGAGAGAGAGAGAGAGAGAGAGAGAGAGAGAGAGAGAGAGAGAGAGAGAGAGAGAGAGATAGCTCTAAAAATGAACTGAAAAAAAGGAACCAAATCCTCATAAGCCTTTTTATTAATGAGGCCTCCATTTTCTTCATTTTCCATTATTTTTCTTCATTTTCCTCTTCACATGCAACTTGTGACCTTTCACCTTCCTTTTCTCCTAATTTCCATTATTTTCATAAATAAATTCCAATTAATGTCACTTTGCCTTTCAAAATCCTTTTCCAATTTCCTTAGCAATAATAAACCAAATGAACACCCATGCCAGGATGTTTTTCCTAACGTTCATCTTGGAATAGTGTCCCATGACCATGTTTTTTTTTTCCTTTATTAACTTTATTACATGAAGTTTTTAACCTGGGCTATTACACCAAGTTTGCGACTAAGGCACCCCCAAATTTGTTGCAATTCACATTTGCTACCACCCCTTAGGCTACTATCCAGATGACAAGAGGCTTAGCCCTCCTGTGTAATTTGTATGGCCACACATTTTTTAGAAACAATTTTGAGGTTATAAGCTCTGGTTTCCCCCTTCAAAGATAGAGAAATTTTGATTTTTCTCACTGGAATCCTCGTCCTGAGGAAGAGATGAACCTCATGGGTGTAAATATTGTATATTTTATTCAGTTAATATAATGTTCAAGATATATGATATGAATTCTTGGCAGAAAAAATTAGGATTACTTTAATGCTTCTTCCATTCATTTTGTATCAGCATATGTTTGTGAAGACATAAAAGTCAATAAAATAATAATTCTCTTATCTCAAAAATGATTTGAATAAGAAACTTTGTTAACTTTATTATTTTTATATTGTTTGCATTTTAATGTTGGTCGACTCGCTCTTACATTTAATTCTTGATCCAAGTAGGATTTATTTTTTACATGACTGTAGCATAAAGTCTATACTAAGGCAGATGATGAATAGTATAAAATAATCTCAACCCAAATATGTTGCACACACTTTGAGAAATCAAAAAAGATGTTACACACTCCACTCAAATTCAATGTGAAGGAATACTGCAGAATAAGCTACTCTTTCATTAAACCACTCTCACATCACTTCTAAAAACCATCACTCATTCAATCTGCACACATAAAAGGAAGTGCAATCCAAAATATAACAGCAAAGAAAATAATTCACTTCCACACTAAACTATGGGACCGGTCCAAGGCTTAAGATATCACACTATCCAAAGCTTAATACAACTAATTAAACTACACACATAATTAAATATAACAACAATAACAACAATAACATAAATGAGAAATATTTATGCAATTTTTCATTCAACCACTCTCATAGCACTCTTGAAAACCATCGCTCATTCAATTTGTACACATAAAAGGAAGTGAAATCCAAAGTTTAACAACAAAGAAAATAATTCACTACCACATTGAAATGAGGAAAAATTCCAGGACTTAAGTTGTCACACCATCCAAAGATTATTGCAATTAATTGAATTACACATAAAATTAAATGTAACAACAATAGTAACAACAATCACGTAACTGAGAAATATTTATGCAATCTGTCATTCAACCACTCTCCTAGCACTCCTGAAAACCATCACTCATTCAATATGCACACATAAAAGAAAGTGCAATCCAAAATGTAAGAGAAAAGGAAATAATTCACTGCCACACTAAATTGAGGGACTGGTCTAGGACTTAATTTGTCACACCAACCAAAGTTTATTGCAATTAATTAAATTACACACAAATTTAATTGTAATAACAACAATAACAATAATCCCATAACTGATAAATATTTATCCAATCTGTTATTCAACCACACTCACAACACTCCTAAAAACCATCACTCATTCAATCTACACACATAAAAGGAAGTGAAATCCAAACTGTAAGAGCAAAACAAATAATTCACTACCACACTAAACTAACGAACCGGTCCAGGAGTTAAGTTGTCACACCAACCAAAGCTTATTGCAATTAATTAAATTACACACAAAATTAATTGTAACAAAAACAATCCCATAACTAATAAATATGTATCAAATCTATCATTCAATCACTCTCAAAGAACTCTTGAAAACCATCACTCATTCAATCTGCAAACATAAAAGGAAGTGAAATCCAAACTGTAACAACAATCAAATAATCTAGTGCCACACTAAATCGAGGGACCGGTCCAGGACTTAAGTTGTCACACCATCTAAAGCTTAATGAAATTAATTAAATTACACACAAAATTTATTGTAACAACAGTAGTAACAATGATCAAATAACTAAGAAATATTTATGCAAATATGTATTCCACTCTAACCAACTAGTGATCCCTACTAAGGAGGGCCCTTCCTCCTCTGCAAGGGCTAGTGTACTAAAAATCACACAAAATACTCATAGGACATTATTGAACCACAAAGTTGAGATTTTCATTAATAAAAGTATCAGGATTACAGATCTTTGGTGTTTCCCCTTTCCAATCCTATTCTCCAATTCTTCGATCTAGCCCTCGCAGGAAAACAGTCTTCTCTTTTAGAGATCCTAACTACAATGATAATATCATCGTGAGAATATTTTGATTCTCATGTGATCTTAAAATAAAATGATATCTTAACAATTACACAATGATTTCCATGGAAGGGGTTAAACTATAACAATTTCCTTTAATTACAAATAGAGTTACAAAATATCTCAACCAAATGATCTAGATGCTCCACAAATATCTCCAAGTGATGAGTTGTTTCTTTTGACTTTGACACACTCCTAGATCTAGTCTGATTAGGAAAGGAAACATGTGCTTAAGAAACTATCTATGTAACAGCGACAGCTCTAGGAACCTTATTTAATCCAAATTGGTAAAGGAACTGAAATGTAATCATGTAATAGCAAGCTGTGATAGACCATCCAAACCTAAAACATCCCATACATTTGTTTCATGATAAAAAGCAGCCAAAGAAATTAGTTCTAATGTCAAATTATAAGTAGAATTGGACTAAGAAAGTGACAAGTGAAAAAGGACATACTTAGGTGAATAAGGGTTGTTACAGTAATAATATATGGTCTTGTTGGTAAAAAAGGGATAAAAGAAATAGGAAAATAAGTAGGAAAAAGATGAAAATTCCATGACTAGCATATCCCCCTAGCTTAAGGGAGGATGGTTACATCAGTTTAATTGTAAATTGTAATTGTGTCAGAATGATCTAATCATGCAATATTATGGCAGGTTGAGGTATGTTTTAATTGGATAAATAATTGGATTTCCTAGATACAACATGATTAGGAAAGGAAGCAAGTGGTTAAGAAATTGTATGTATAACAACAACAACTCCCAGAACCTTATTTAATCCAAATCAGTAAAGGAACTGAAATGTAATCCTGTAATAGCAAGCTTCGACACAACATCCAAACCTGAAATGGCCTAGTCATTAACCATTTGATCTGGAATTTATCCAGGACAAAGAATTAAAGGTATTACAGGCTCATGTGCATGGATGCGCCTATGTTACTTTATGCAATAGATCGATAAGATTGCTAGAATACATAGGCACTGAGGCAGTTAGAGAAAACATAACAGTCAAACATGTAAACGCAACAAGTTTAATAAGGATTTCACCCAATGCTCCTGGGCTATGTCTCCTGGTCCAGCCTTCAGTTGTGACCCCTCTATTATGTTTTCCAAGTGAATTTTTACAACATTGAGCTCAATTCGAGTCTCACTAAACATATAAAAATTAGTAGGATTGGACTTGGATCCCCCAAGTCTCTAGAGTACACAGACTCTCTTTACTGGAGCTCAACCTCTATTGGTCACAGTAGTATAAGCCCAATATGGGACTCATACCTGACAGGCCCATGCCGAGGAGTTTGCTTGAACCTCTCAAGCCTTCTCTGGAGTGCACAGACTCTCTGACTCTCTCTGGCTTTGTCTGGCTCGATGCTGCCTTCAGGTACGCTTGGCTTCTTCTCTCTATTTTCTTCTCTTAGCTTTCTGCGTCCAGCTAACTCATCCTCTGCTCTTCCTCTATCAGTTCATGGCTTTAAAGCCAGTCTATTCTTTGACTGTTCATTTCTGCTTCCCGGCTTTCTGGTTTCCTACCCTTGTCCACTTGAATTCCTCTGCTCTGCGTCATCATCACTGTGTAATGCCTCACAGGGAGGTGGCCACCTATTTCATAACGAACTGAGTGTGTCAAGTTCCTTGAATCATATTCGAATGGTCGTTATTTCCGTTTGCTCCAAGATTGCCCGCAAAACATGATTCTTTGCCAACTCATCGTCCACATCGGACTTCAAATCCCTTGTCATCTTGCTTTATAATTTTTCCAAATCTAGTCATTTATCAAGACGCGCCTCCACCGTTGATCTGGGCCCCCCAGATCCTACAATCATCGCTCATATCGGGCGGGCAAGTTGCATGACGTTTACCCATCCGATGTGGGTGGTTTTCTCTCTCATCTGCTGAATGTGTGTCACTCAATGTGTGGCATCGGGCGGGACTTGGTTGAAACTGCTTACCGCCTCGAGGCCTTCCGATATTCCTGTCGGTTTTGTGGAATCCCACGCTATGGAACTAAATGCATTACTTTTCTGCATTTCATAGTCATTTCGGGTTCGAGCGTTTTGGGGCTTTCCTTCACTAAGGGGGACGCCCTACGATATGCGAATAGCGCTTATCGCATATCAGAAACTATCCCTGTTTCTTGAATTAGCCTTTGGTTTTGCCAATTTTGTGCCAGCGCGCGTTACCATGGGCCAACAGTCTGCGCACTCGACCGAGGGTCCTCGTTGCTTCATGCTGATCACAACTACAACTGTCATGAGGATTCCTTCTGATAGCTTGATCCTTCTAGGACTTGAATTTTTTGGCATAGTTTTAAAGAGTTTATGAAAACTTAGAGAGTGTTTAGGATCCAATTCAGATCACGGGCTTCCCACTGAAAAAGCTTTTGGACCACCAAAAGTTAGTTTTCAAGCATCAATCAAGTGAGGGTATAGATTCCTCACTTGCCCAATTTCTATCCATTTCGCACTGCTTGGTTTTGAACCTTTGAGTCCAATCCTAAGGTACTCAACATCCCGTCTGCGTGTGGTTCTCACCTTTCTGTCCAGAACCGTGTCTTCCTGTAATTTGTTAAGATATTCAAGCAACAGATCATCAATAGAAGGCAACTAACTTTGCTCTTCGGGATCTTCAATTAATGAAGGTTAAAATAGTCTCAAGCTGTCTGCATTAACAACTAAGTAGATGTGCATGTAAGCTGGTAGATCAAGGCAAAAAGAATTCTCACCAATTTTCTAAAGTATCTTGAAAGGTCCATACCTTATTGGCTTCAGCTTCTTACCTTCACCTTGCATTCTGTCTTTGCTGATATACAGCCAGACTTGATCACCAACTTGGAAACTATGCTCCATCTGATGCTTTTCATGCCTTACCTTGTACTTGGCTTGGCTCTTTTCTAGTTGTTCCTGTACTGCCTGGTGAATCTCTTGGATTTGTTCAATGAACTTGGTTGCCTTGTCCACATCACTGTGTATATCAACTATTATGTCTTTACCAAAGACAAAATCCAAGGGAGACCTTGGTGTGAAACCGAAACAGGTCTCAAAAGGATATCTATGTGTAGAAGAATGTTTAGATTGGTTGTAAGCATGATGCACATAACATAAATGTTCATCCCAAAGCTTGGGATGCTTGCTGCAATAGCCTCTGAGCAACTGGATCACTGTCCTATTGACCACTTCTGTTTGGCCATCTATTTGAGGATGAAAAGTTGTACTCTTTTTCAGTCTGGTGTCCATCAATTCCCACAAACTCGACCAAAATTTCCCAACAAATCAGGTATCTCGATTAGATATAATGGAAGTGGGTAACACAAAATGAACCCATACATGCTGAAAGAACAACTTTGCAGTTTGTTCAGTTGTAATATGTTTGTTACAAGGTATTAAAATACACATTTTGTTGAACCTATCCACAACAACATATAGATAGTCATGACCTTTCATAGATTTATGCATTCCTCCAACAAAGTCCATGGAAACACTTTCCCAAGGATGAGAAGGGATTGGTAGTGGAGTGTACAAGCCTAGTTTTTTGTTACTGGGCTTGCTTTTAGCACACATGGTACACCCTCTTACATATCTAGAAACTGTCTCATTCATTTTTGGCCAATAACAAAATCTTTGCAGCTGTGCAACTGTTTTACTTACACCAAAGTGACCTGATATTAGAGAAGTGTGTGCTTCTCGAATTATCTTTACTCTTTCAGTTTGTGGAATGCATAACTTCCCAAAATTATACACGAGTTTGTCCTTAACATGATAATCCGATTCTCCTACTTGTTTGCCTTGACTTAAAGTTGCATATACATCTTTAAAATCTATATCTTGAGCATATTGTTCAATGTAGCTTTCATGCAATACTAAATTATGCTTAAGTATAATGGATGCATTTATGATTGGTCTGGACAACATGTCTGCAACTTTATTGTGTATGCCCTTTTTATATCTGATGACAAGATGAAACTGTTGTAGAAAACCCATCCACCTATAGTGTCTTGATTGCTACAACTTAGTTTGGGAGTGTAAATATTGAAGTGGTTGATGATCAGTATATATAACTGTCTCCTTGCCCATTAAGTAATGTTTCCACTTTTTCACACTCTATAATAATGCATACAATTCTTTATCATATGTGGGATAGTTAACTACTGCAAAATTAAATGTCTCAAAATGATAACATATGGGTTTACCGTGCTGCATCAACACTGCTCCCATGGCATAGTCATTGGCATCCGTTTCGATCTCAAATGGTCTTTGAAGATCGGGCAGTGCTAGTATTGGTGTTGTACTAATATTTTCTTTCAAGGTGTTCAAGGCTTTCTGTTTTTTGCCTCCCCACTGAAACACCTTATTTAAACCTATTAAAGCATGTAAGGGAGTTGCAATTAAGGAAAAGTTAGAAATAAACTTTCTCCAATATTGTGTTGCTTCTAGGAAGCTTCTAACTTCTGTAGCAGATTTGGGTTTAGGCTAGTTTACAATGACTGCAACCTTAGAGGGATCTATCTTCAATTCACCACCCCCTACAATATGACCCAAATAATTCAAAGATATTTTGCCAAATTCAAATTTTGAGAGTTTAACATAAAGGTTTTCTCTTTTCAAAACATCTAGGGTCTGATCAACATGCTTTAAATGTTCTTCCCACGTTTTGTTGAATATAAGAATGTCATCCAAATATACAATGACAAAATCATCAATGAAAGGTCTGAGTACATCATTCATTACTCTCATGAAAGTATCAAGGAGCATTAGTTAAGCCAAAAGGCATAACCAGCCACTCATACAATCCCTGCTTTGTTTTGAAAGCACTATTCCATGCATCTTGCTCTGCAACTCTGACCTGATGGTATCCACTATGCAAGTCCAACTTGGAAAAATAAGCAGCTTCTTTCAATTGATCTAACAGATCATCTATGTGAGGAAGAGGATAACGATTTTTTATCGTTATTTTATTCAGTGCTCGGTAATCAATGCACATTCTCCATGAGCCATCTTTCTTTCTCACCAAGACAACTGGAGACCCACATGGTGATGTACTAGGTCTTATGAACCCTTTCTCGAGTAGCTCCTATACCTGCTTCTTGATTTCTACATTCTCTAAAGCGGACAACCTATACATTCTGATGTTAGGCAATGGAGCATCTTGCTGCAAATTAATATCATGTACTATTTCCTTTTGGGGTGGCAGACATTTAGGTTCTTGAAATAATATATCATATTCTGAAACAACTTTTTCTAAATTATCTTGCTGTTTAGCATCACAACCCTCAAATACATTGGTTTTATTAGGTTTCTTTTTCTTTTACAACCATCAGTAAAAAAAATTTGCATAAATTTACAATCCTTTTCATCTGCCTTGAGTTTATGAGAGTATAATTATTATTGAGCTTATGAGCTCTTACAATATATTCGATTCCATCTTTAACAAGTAGATACTTGTTCTCAGCTCTATATAAAATAGCTTTTCTATCATACAAGTAAGGACTTCCTAAAAAAATTCCACATATATCCAAAGGAAATATATCTAACTCAACCTCATCTACAAATGCTTACCCAAAAGAAAACTTAAGTTTGCATTGTCTAGTCACTTGTAGCTTTGCTTTATCACATAACCAACCTAATGGATATGGTTTCTTGTGAGGTGTGGTTAGTAATCCCAACATCTTTACAATTGCTTCAAAAATTAAATTTATTTGTGAGCCACTGTCAAACAAAGTATCAACCTTTTGATGATTGGAAATAACTCGAATATGAAAAATCTCATGTCTTTTCCTCTCATTTTCTTCATTATTGGTAGATTGTGCAGAATTACTAGTAGATGCTTCAGAATTTTTACCTTTTATACCTGTGGCTACAATTGTTGTTTCATCCCCTGAGTCTGACCCCAAATCCTTTTGAATAGCTGCAACAGTCTTCTTCTTTTGCCCTCGTTTTTCTTAGGTTTCAGCTTCGGATGTAGAATCTAGCTGTTTTCATCTTCATGCCCCTCCTTCTTACAGTGAGTTTATGAAGACTTGCTCTTCTGTACAGTATTTACCTTCCTCTCTTTCCATTTATATTTTATTTTCTCCTTATTCTTCCTTACAGTGGGTTTGGATGATCCCCCAACTTCTGGGTTCCCATTCTTACCTCTAGCCTCTAGATGTGTAGCCTAAATGGATACCTCATTTATGCTAGTGGCATTAAACATGAGGATAGTGTGCCTCATGTAGCTATGTAGACCACCTATATACTTCAGCAAAGTTTGTTATGAAACCAGCTCAAGAAAAGATAGAAAAGATAGATCAACGCCTTAGAATTCAGCCTCTTCGAGGGGGAAACCTCCTTTGCATTACATAAATGAAAAATTCTTGGATGATACAAATGAAAAGACCTCCTTTCTATATATAGGAGTCTAAGCGGTCATAACATAACCAAAGCCGACATAACAATAATAATGTAAGGGCACAATAATAACAATAGTTGGCTTCTACGGGGCACATTAGTAACAATATGGGCACTACATGGGTACATCAATATAATAAGTGGGTTGTACTAATAACAATAAGGGGTTACACTAGTAGTATAGGGGCCTAACATGCCCCTCTCCTTCAAAAAGTGTTGTCCTCAACGCTTGAGTAGTTCTTGATTCTTCTGTATAAAATTCTTGTCCTCCCATGTGGAATCTTTAGCGGGTAAGTTCTTCCACTTGATGAGATACACTGAAATTGATCGATTTCATAGCTGTCAGGTTCTTGTTTCTGTGACTTTTCTAGGTTCCAATATGATTTTTCCTTCCTTTTCAATATCTGGCAATATTGTTTGAATTGGGATCTTTTGCAAGTTTTGAATAAGTGGCCATACTTCTTTGTCCTTCTTCCATTCATCCCTTGCTTCGTTTATCCAATCTGGTTGGATAATAGAAATAGCACAAAACAATGCTTCCACATCCTCATCCTTGAAGAGTCTTCCCATTCGGTAAGATCGCCCATTTTTAAGTGCATGTAGTATTGCCAACGTTTCCTTCTCATAAATAGCTTGCTTTAGATGTAGCAGTAAAAATACCCAATCACCTACATCAAAAAAAAATTCACTATGATGTTGATCTACCTGTTGTTTCATTTGATTTTGCACCGAAGTGGCACTATCCTTTAAAAGTTGGAGAACTTGTTGTTGATGCTCGATGTGATCTTTCACTGCTTGAACCTTTTTCTTCTTGATATGTCCTTCTATCTTTAGATTTTGAGGAGTGGTAATTTCTTCCAATCCTTTACAAGATATGGTCAGATTCATTTCTTGACGCTCGATGTGATCTTTCACTTCTTGAACATTTTTCTTCTTGATATGTCCTTCTGTCTCGCTAGTTTGAGGAGTGGTAATTCTGACCAGTGAATTACAAGATATGGTTGGATTCATTTCTTCTTTCTTGATGTGATCTTTCACTTCTTGCACCTTTTTCCTCTTGATATTTCCTTCTATCTTGAGAGTTTGAGGAGTGGTCATTCTTGCCAATAGTTTACAAGATATGTTCTAATTCATTTCTTCTTTCTCTGGGGTCGGGTCCTGGCATATATCCTCTTCTTTTGATGTTTCTTGATCCTTTTCTTCCTCCTCTTCATACTCTATGTAAAATAATTTCTTCTCAGCACACTTATGACCTTTAGTGCATTTGCTATCACAATTGTAACAAACCCCTTTTTCTCTTTTTTCTTCCAATTGTTGTGGTGTAACCCTTGTAGGTTGTGGAAGGCTAGGAGGAACAACACATCCATCTTTATAGTTGTGAGGGGTAGACTTCCTTGTTGCCATAATTTTACTTTCAAATATGTCACAAAGCCCTTTTACTCTTTCCAATTGTTGTGGTGTTGCTCTAAAGAGGGTGTTGCTCTTTGTATCCTCATAATGTGCTATCATTTCCTCCGTGAGAATTGACCACGTAACAAGTTTTTTATGAGAACAAAGCCCTTCATACCATAAAAATTGATCCGGTTCTAAATATGAAGATGCAATACATACCTTTTGTAACAGTGGTACACCATGTAGATCAAAATATTGCTCCATCTGAAGTATGCAATTTACCGGATCCTTGCCATCAAACTTCCTCATCTTTCTTTTTCTTGATTTTAGGATCTCGAATTTGAAACGACTGTAACTCTGTACTTGTAGATATTTAAGTTCTGAAATTGCTACCTATAGTAGCCCTCTATGTCCTCTTTCCAATTCCACTAGTCTGATCCCAATTGGATTCCCTAAAAAGAGTTATGCACAATCTCCCAAGATGACCTGATTGTAGACCTTTCCAGAAGAGCGAACTTGTATGAAGTGCCACGTGTCAATTTTTCAACCTATGGACCTGAAAAATGCATACACGAAACTACAGTCTGTCCACTTTCTGTACCTTCTTACGAAATTTCAATCCAATGCTCATAGAGAAAGTTATGACTACTTTCCCCAGGTCACCTGTTTTGAATGTAATTTAGGAGTCTACAAAAATACCAACTTCCTCAGATAATATCTCCGCAAATATCACGCGAAAAGCTCTGAAATTCGGACCCAAGGTTTAGCGCAATTTATTCTCAAATGGGTTTTTTTTGCGACTTCTGAAACGTCACAGAAAAGAAGTTATAGCAAAAATTCCACGATGACCTGTTTGGAGTAGCGAAACCCTAGAATCCAAAGCTCTGATACCAAATGTTATGAAACCAGCTCAAGAAAAGATAGAAAAGATAGATCAACGCCTTAGAATTCAACCTCTTCGAGGGGGAAACCTCCTTTACATTACATAAATGAACAATTCTTGGATGATACAAATGAAAAGACCTCATTTCTATATATAGGAGTCTAAGGGGTCATAACATAACCAGAGCCGACATAACAATAATAATGTAAGGGCACATTAATAATAATAGTTGGCTTCTACGGGGCACATTAGTAACAATATGGGCACTACATGGGTACATCAATATAATAAGTGGGTTGTACTAATAACAATAAGGGGTTACACTAGTAGTATAGGGGCCTAACAAAGTTTCAGGCGAGTCTAAAGAAATTCCTAGAATCAAAGCTCTCTTCCTAAATTCTTGAGTGTAACCTTGTACACTTTTCCCTTCTGATTGGCGAAAGGTTTGCTAACTCATCATGGCTTGCTACATATAGGCTACTGGATAGAATTGCTTTTTAACTACAGAAACAAATTCACTCCAGACAGAAACAATTTTACTATGTTTCTTCATGTCAGCGTGTGTCCTGCCTTCCCACCATACCAAGGTAGTGCCTCCAAGGCGTAGGTTGGCCAGCTGAATCTTACTCTGGTCTGAATCAATGCTCTGCACTCTGCAATAAACATCAATCTGTCTAATCCAATTATCCAGCTTCTCTGCATTCAACTCTCCATCATAAATCGGCAAATCAAATTTAACATCTAATTTAATCAAAGACGTTTTCTTTTTATTTTCAGGGCTATTAGGAGGTGTGAGAAATTTTTCTTCTTTCCCTTTTCCTTTAGAGTGGTCATGGAGGAGAGATTCTTCTACTCCTTTGTCTTGTTTGGAGTTTGATGAATCTTCATCTCTACCTTTCTTAAATTCCCTATACATTTCCTCCACCATGGCTTTCATGGTCATAAAACTATCCATGAACTGGGAGTCTGATTCCAAGGGATTTTCTTCTGACATTTTCCTCTTAGGATAGACTCTTCCAATTTCTGGGTTAGCTTCAACCAACTCTCCTTCTCCTAATTTAAGCTTTGATCTAGTTAGCATTCAACAATAAAATCCAACACAAGCTTGTCTAACCTTAGTAACCTAGAGCTCTGATACCACTTGATCTGGAATTTATCCAGGACAAAGAATTAAAGGTATTACATATTCATGTGCATGGATGTGCCTATATTACTTTATGCAATAGATCGATAAGATTGCTAGAATACATAGATACTGAGGTAGTTAGAGAAAACATAAGAGTCAAACATGTAAACGCAACAAGTTTAATAAGCAGTTCACCAAATGCTCCTGGGCTACGTCTCCTAGTCCAGCCTTCAGTGGTGGCCTCTCTATTATGTTTTCCAAGCAGAGTTTTACAACAGTGAGCTCAATTCGAGTCTCACTAAACAGATAAAAATCAATAGGATTGGACTTGGATCCCCCAAGTCTCTGGAGTACACAGACTCCCCTTACCGAAACTCTACCTCTATTCATCACAGTACTATAAGCCCAATCTAGAACTCATACCTGACAGGCCCATGCTGAGGAGTTCGCTTGAACCTCTCAAACCTTCTCTGGGGTGCACAAACTCTTTAACTCTCTCTGGCTCTGTCTCGCTCGATGTTGCCTTCAGGTCAGCTCGGCTTCTTCTCTCTGTTTTCTTCTCTTAGCTTTCTGCGTCTAACTAACTCCTCCTCTGCTCTTCCTATGTCAGTTCATGGCTTTGAAGCCAGTCTGTTCTTTGACTGTCCGTTTCCGCTTCCTGGCTTTCTGGTTTCCTGCCCCTATCAATTTGAATTCCTCAGCTCTGCGTCATCATCACTGTGTAGCACCTCGCAGGGAGGTGGCCACCTGTTTCATAACGAACTGAGTGTGTCAAGTTCCTTGAATCATATTCGAATGGTCATTATTTTCGTTTGCTCTAAGATCGCCCGTGAAACATGATTCTTTTCCAACTCATCATCCACATCAAACTTCAAATCCCATGTTGTCTTGCTTTATAACTTTACCAAATCTGGTCATTTATCAGGACGGGCCTTCGCCGTTGATCTGGGCCCCCCAGATCCTACGGTCGTCGCTCATATTGGGCAGGTAAGTTGCATGATGTTTACCCGTCCGATGCAGGCAGTTTTCTCTCTCATCCGCCGGACGCATGTCACTCGATGTGTGGCTTCGGGCGGGACTTGGTTGAAACTACTTACCGCCTCAAGGCCTTCCGATATTCCTGTCGGTTTTGTGGAATCCTGCGCTATGGAACCGAATGCATTAATTTTCCGCATTTCATAGTCATTTTGGGTTCGGGTGCTTTGGGACTTTCCTTCACTGAGGGGGGTGCCCTTAGCGCTAATCGCGTATCAGAAACTACCCCCGTTTCTTGAATTAGCTTCTGGTTTTGCCAATTTTTCGCCAGCGCGCGTTACCATGGTCCAACGGTCTGCGCGCTCGACCGAGGGTCCTTGTTGCTCTGCACTGCCCACAACTGCAACTGTCACGAGGATTCTTTCTGATAGCTTGATCCTTCTAGGACTTGAATCTTTTGGCATAGTTTGAAAGAGTTTATGAAAACTTAGAGCGTTTAGGATCCAATTCAGATCACCATTAAACTACCAAACCCATAAGCACCAAATCCCTTAGCTCTTAATCCTTAATCCCTTAAACCCTAATCCCTAATCACTTAACCCTTAATCCTCATACCCTAAATCCCATAATCCTAAATTCCCCTATCCACTTAACCCCCAACACCTCAATTTATTAACTATTTAGGCACATCAAGTGCTAATTCCGGGGCTAAAAAGGGAGCTAACCAAGGAGGTAATGTAGGTGCAAAAAAAGGAGCTAAACTTGGCACTATCACTGAAATTATGTTTGGGGAAAGATGGCTCGACGCAATGTACGAAAGTACTTCTGGAGCTAATTTCAAGCACTATTTCTGGCACTATCGGTGTCGAAATTTATGACGCTATTATTTACTAAATTAGTTTCTAAATGTTCCTAAATGTTTTGGTCAGTGAAAGCGATGCCAAAAATTGTGCCATCCTCATAAATAGCACCAACTTTTCAAAAAATTAGAGAAAAATACACTAAAACAATCCTTGGAAGCAAAAAAGGGAGCAAAAAACCGGAGCTAATAATAGGAATTTTGTAGTGCACGAGTAATTCTTGCAAGAACATGCAATCCAGACAACATTGGAATCAAGAAATGGTTTTCCACATGCTCTCATGAAAAGGAAATGACTCTGAATAATCCGTAGATGTCGCAAGATAATAGCGCTGACAAGGAAATATGGGAAGCTATCAAATGAGACATTAATTTCTTTGCCATCAATAATCCGTCTTCATAAATATTTCTTTAAAGGTTGGCATTTAGCATACATGGTCGATGATTCAACATCTCTTCCACCTTCTCTCCTCTCTTCACATTTATTTTTTAAAATATGTCCACTTAAATCCATGTTGTTGTAGTGATTTGATGTTGTCAAAAATATCAAAAGAGATAAATTTCAAAAGGTGATTTTACAATTACCTTAAGGTTTTTAAATCTTAATCTTCTCCATACTAGGGAGGAAATTTCTTCAAATGTAGTGCTCATGTTCTCTCCAAAATTCAAAACAAAGTTTGAATCATTTGAAGGGAAGGGTAGTTGAGATGGATTATGTCGTGTTCTTTATGTGTAGTTTTCTCTTATTTTTCCTTGTGGGCTTACATGGGATTATTGATGCATCTGGATTCCATTTTGATAGGAAAATTCGGCTATCCACATATGGCGAAGATGAAAATATTAGAACTCATTAGGTTTCTCTCCTCGTTGGATATTATGGATATTTAAACTACAGACATCAAGTGATTTTTTGCATGGTTGTTCGTACTAAGTTCTACATAATGTAGGTTGGATAAATCTAATATGTAAAGTAATGAAGAAATTGTTATGTTTCTGGAAAGACAATTAGGAACACATGTCCAACTCAATTTTAGATATATCTATAGTTGAATCAGATATGCTTTGATACATTTGGCTATATATGATTAATGATAAATAATTTCATAGGCATAGGTTCACTGGTGAGGTTGGGGGAGTGTTAAGTAGATCACTGTAATTTCATTATTTTTTTTTCCTTCCTCACCTACATGGCATGAATTTCAAAGGATGAGGCTCGACGTACTTTGTTGATGATTTTGGTAGACTAGATACCACTCTTTGCTCAAAGCACCTTTAGCACAAAGAATATGTGTATAGATCTAAAGATGTCAAATCTATGCTTCCAACTTCTATACCTTTGTTTGTTATTTGGCATTCAAGTTACATAGAGATGTCCATGTAGGGTAAGATTATGATTATAGGAATATTGCAAACTCTTGATGCATTCAATTTATGTTACTCAAAACTTTAGCATAACTTTGCTACGTGTTGAATCACTCATTTACAGGCTGATGTTTTCCATGCATATCAAATCATTAAAAGAGGTGGACTAAAAGATGAGAATATTATTGTGTTTATGTATGATGACATAGGCAACAATCCTAAAAATCCTCAACCAGGAATTATTATCAATCGTCCTAAAAGTAGTGATGTGCATGCAGAAATTTCAAGGTGGGTGCCCATTTTCATGAGTTCAGTGAATTACTTTCTACCAGATTGTATTTTTGGTTCTAGTTGTGAGATTTATTGTCATGCAAGACTACACATGCAAGGAAGAATTTAAAAAATATTATTTTTTATAAAATCCTGACAGGTTGGAATCTTAAGATATCCATCAAAACCCACAAAATAATAAAAAATTAAAAGAGGGATTATTGATTCATAATTGAGACAACAAACCAGTAACTCTCATAGTTTTCCACCCCTCTAATTCTTATGCATGGACTGGACCTTTAACCAAATGATCAAGTCGGTGTAGGGACTTCCCATAGGTCCTTACGATGCAATTTTTACCTATTTTGACAATTACCTTAATCTTATTAAATCTTAATCTACTCCATACCGAGGAGGAAATTTTTAGAAATTTAATGCTCATGTTCTCTTCAAAATGCAAAACAAAGTTTGAATATGTTGAAGGGAAGGGCAGTTGAGATGGGTTTTGTCATGTTCTTTGTGTGTCCTTTTCTCTTATTTTTCCTTGTGGGATTCCATGGGATTGTTGATGCATATGGATTCCATTTTGATAGAAAGATTCTGCTATCCACAAATGGTGAAGATGAAAATCTTGGAACTCATTGGGTTGTTCTCCTTGTTGCTTCTTCTGGATATTTAACGTACATACATGGGGTAATTTTTTGCATGGTTGTCGATACTAAGGTCTACATAATGAAGGTTGGATAAATGTAACATGTAAGGTAATGAGGCAATGGCTATTTTTTTGGAAGACAATTAGGAACACACATACAACTCAATCTTAGATATATCTACAATCGAATCAGATAGCAACTCACTAGAATTTCATTCTATACTAAAGATGCCAAACCTATGCTTCCAACTTCTATACCTTTGTATGTTATTTGGTCTTCAAGTTACATAGAGATCTCTATGTAGGGTAAGAATATCATTATAGGAATATTTCAAACTCTTGTTCAAGTTATGTTACTTAAGAACTTTAGCATAACTCTGTTAGGTATTGAATCACTTGTTTAGAAGCTGATGTTTTCCATTCATATCAAGTCATTAAAAGGCGGACTGAAAGATGAGAATATTATTATGTTTATGTATGATGACATAACCAACCAAGAAAACATTCCTTGTTGATTTATTTGAACAATCATTGATAATTTCTGGCTTGGTGCTACTAGAAAATGCCAAACATTTGATATCATTATAAATATTACTACCAACTAAAACTATCATCACAGAAGAGTAATATACCCACCCAGTAAAACTTCAAACTAAGCTATGTTGCAATCCAAACATATAGAAACATCACATGCATTCCATTCCTCTTGGAAACCTAACAATTCTAGAAATTGTTTGTAGCTTTCAACCTACATAACTCCCTTGAGTACTTTAATAATTAAAAACAATTCATACAAGAAAGATAAAGATAAAATTTCCTAGCTATATTTCCCATGTATATTGCTCTTTGACTTCTAAAAATAACAATTTCAAAAAAGTCATCTTACAAAATTGAAAAATTAGAAATGGAGAAAATTTCATTTATAAAATAAAACCAATTTCATTCACTAATAGGATTTCCAAAGCTATCTCTTATAGGAAAGAACAAACAACTTACATGGCATTGATTACCAAATCTGAAATCCAAAACTAGAGTTCATGCAGCCTTTGGAGTATCCTACAATTCTCAAGATAAACATGAGAGAGAAAAACAATCTTCTCCACTGCAACCTCATCATATAAAAATGGAAACACTAAAGTAATCATCCAAGTAAGCAAATGTTCCTTACTGATTTCTTTGAACAGTCACATGACAATTTCTGACTTGGTGATGCAGTCTCATCCACTATCACATTTCCAATGATGTGAGCACCAAATGACAATTTCTTGGGTGAAATTATTCTCATAGAACTGCTTCTCACTGGCTATTTTTGGGAACGCCTCTTTTTCAATTGAAGTGGGTCTCAGCTCAATCATATTCAGAACACTAGCATTCAGAAGGTAAATCCCTGCATTGATCTTGTTTCCAACAAAGATATTAGGCTTCTCCATAAATATGTTAACTCTACCAATTTCTTCATCAAGAATAACCACTCCATACTCTGATGGCTCATCCAACTAGGACAAACTTCAAACTCCTTAGCTCAGCATCACCTTCATTAAAAAATTGTACAAAACCAATTATATCAAATATTTCCCTTGGAAACCCCAATCCAACTAATTAAAGATGACAAAACATAAATATGTAATCAAGACACATAAGTATTCACTACACCAAAATTATTTCCTTGCGAGGCTATATTATTTAAAATCCTAAAAGAAGAAAACCAACATAACTCAAATTAGCAGAGCAAACAAGGTTATGCAGGCTAAGCTACCTCATGCTGGTAATTGATTGCCAAAACAACTTCATCAACTCCAATCGCTTTCAGAGCTTCGATCTACACAGAAAGTGTTCTTCAATTGCTTTTTCTTATACATTTCCATGCAATCAAAATATAGAGAAAATATAAAAAATTATTTACAAAATTCAAATTTTAATAATAAAAAAATAGGTTAAAAATGGTGTAAATTCAATTTACATAATTTATAATAATAATATTATAATAATTTTGAAAAAAAATATTGTTTGACATTACTAATATAAATCTTTCAACTGATATATATATATATATATATATATATATATATATATATATATATATCCACTTTCAAATTTAATTAAATGTGTGTTACATTTTGTTATGAAATTTAACAATGAATGCTAAAGTTTTAAAGCCTTATGGGGTGCGATGATATAAACCCTTACACCACATTGTGGTCTCTCTACACCTTTGTGACTCTTCTTCCCCCTTGCAATTAGTTATTCCTGGTCGCCACCTTTTTGTCTTCAAAATTTTATCGAATTGTTGAAATTTGGTGAGTTGTCCATTCACATGCTTTGTGTGTTTCATAAATTCTTAGTATACATTTTGCAGCATGTCAAAATAAACCAATGAGGTGAAGATCTTAAAAGGGAGGAGGCGTTTTTTTTTTTAATCTAGGATAATTGGTAACTGGTGAGAGTTATCCTGAACAGACCCAAGATCAAATCCAACTGGCTATCACTATAAACCTAGGCTAGGTGAAACAACCTGCGAGCCGCACAATAGCAATTAACTTATGCCTCAACAAGAGCCGAGAAGTTCACTCTGGGGTCGCCTACTCTTCTAGCCAAGACACAATAGGTCATATATACTCAATGAGATTTGAACCTTCATCTCGTGGGTTTCACTGAAGATCGGTGTCCTACGACAAAAATCATCATCTAATAGAAAGATCGGTGTCCTACGGCAGTACACAATGACACGGTAAAGGAGTTTTCTCAAAAGAACTCCTTAAAATGTAATTAATAAAAAAATAACTAATATTAATACAGGTCGTTAAATTTGACCATCTAAATTTAATATAATAATAATTTTATTATACAAATTATATGTGTGGTACATATAAACAATTAATATAAAATATAAATATATAAATTAATGATTTAATTTTACCATATTTATTATACAAATTATGCTCATGGTCTATTAAAATAATTTATATAAAATATAACTATATATTAATGATTTAATAAATGCAAATATTTTTATATGAGAGAGAAATTAAACATTATAGTAATAACAATCATTATTAAATATATACATACAAAATCAAGATATAAAAACATATATACAAAATCAATCATAACAATCAATAGTAAGAAACTAAAATCATAAAAAATTTAAACAAATACAATAATTAACAAAAGCTATATAATAGCTAGCTTAGCTTAAATATAACTTAATTAAACTAAAAATAATAAAACAAAAATTTGATCACAAAATAAAACAACCAAAATATGGACAAAAATTATAATTCATGAAATAGAAATAATATAAAAATAAAAAAATATCAAAATCAAAAAGTTAAATAAAAAGTAAATAAAGCTAAAAAATAAATAAATTAGTAACTAATATAAATGGAAGTTACTAAATAACCTATAAATATTAACCAATCACCTTAATAAAAATTAATAAACATTGAATTGTCAATGTTAAACTATAGATAGGTATCACAATTTTTTTTTGTCAAAGACAAACAAATATACAGTGAAAGAAAAACTGAATGTGTATAATAGTATACTAATAATTTATCATGATTAATTATTGTATTAATTTATCATGATAAATTATTAATTATTATATTTTTTATTCTAGTTTCTTATTATTTGTTATTGTTTATTTATTTATTAATAATATTATTGATTTTTAGCCCCAAGGGATAACTCATTTGGCCAAGTTCTCGTTGTTAAGTATCTTGCCAATTGGGAGGTCTCTGGGTCAAACTTCTTCCACCCCTTAAGCCACACCAAATAAGTGGGCGGGTAAATCCCTTCTGGTGGATCTAAACAATTATTGATTTTTATGATTGACTTTGTATACATTATTATCACTCTTAACATTGTTACTAAAAATTCCTTTTAGATTATTTAATCCCTTAAGTATTGAATTTTTTACCTTTTTATATTATTTATTTTGTTTTTTATCATTTTATTTTTTTCTAACAATCTTTTGTTTTTTATTTTTAATATTTTATTATTTTTCTTCTAATTATTACTTTATTTGAAAATCTACTCAATATTTATAAATAATCAGATTCCCTTTATCTTTGTTTGAAGATGAATCACATTGGTTGGTTTGAAGGCGTCAACCACATAATATGCATGTGATTAATCCCAAAGAATTGGTTCTCTAACAATTTAATCCATCTCAACTCCAGAGTTAGTTTACTAATCAATGTATTTGCTTGAAGATTGTTACATATTTCAATGAAATCACCCCTATGAATGATAAGGAACCAACCAAATGCATTCATGTTTTGAATATATCACCCCTATGAATGATAAGGAACCAACCAAATGCATTCATGTTTTGAATATATGGAGCAGATATCATGTGGGGATTTTTTTATGAGGCTACTAGTAATAATATATGTGGTAGTGGAGCATAGCTATGAATCTTGGCAATTATTATTATTTCAATTGGCACATAGTAATAATATATGTGGCAGTGGGGAATAGCTATGAATCCCAGCAATTATTATTATTTCAATTGGCACAGTGGGATGGGTTACAATCTCTCTATGGAGATCATTGCTCTATGGGGTTCTTATATTGTGCAAATTGGTTATTCAATCCTTGTGCAGAGATCATTGCTATGTGAGGGGTTTTATATCAATGTGCAAATTAGTTGTCCATTAAGGCAATGGATGTTTGTAGAGATTCAAAAGTGATTATTGATTGGGTTTTGAAATTTTCTTCGATCTATCCCATACTCATAAACCAAATGAAAAGAATTAAGAGGTTAATTAATCTTTTCCATGGAGTGACCTCCTCCCATTTATACAAGGAGAAAAATGGTATTGGTAATGCACTATCAAAGATAAAGCACATCTATCAACCACGGGAGATTATATACACTAGCTTCTTCAACGATGAATTTCAAGGGACGGGGAAAATCCTCTTCACATAAGAGCTATCTCCATTGATGTGCATTCGCTTTTCCTTTTATTTTATAAGTTGGTTTTTTGTGATGAAGTGAAACATAATATGGTCTATCTTGTTTGACTTTTTATAGAGAGATTTTAAAACTAAGATTTGTGATATCAATTGTGTGATTTTAGGTTATTGGCTCAGAATCATAGATATCTTGAAACTTGCTACATGTAAACAACTTATTATTAATGGAAAGTTGGTTGGTTCACGAAAAAAAACTAAATCAGTCACCAAACATTGTCTAAAATTTATTTTATAAATATAGAATTTTGAAATATACTATAAAAATTGAAGATTTGTTTTAAATACTACTTTATTTCCGCTGTCATGAAAAAACATGTACGGGGACTTTTCGTTAAAAATTTCGACTGACGCTGCATGAGCATGCGTGAAAGCAAGCCACTGAGCAATGGAGAGTCCAGTCATGGTGAACACTCCCTTTGACAAATTTAGGTTTACTTGGGCAATTAAGCATTTCTCTAGCTGTAAGAAAGAGCAGTACTCCGAGATTTTCACAGTGGGAGATCATAAATGGTAAGAGGTTTTATCATATCGTTTATGGTTTGTTTCTTTTCTGTTTTTTCTTTCTTCCTTTCGGTTGCATTCAATACAATTTTGTTGGTGTTTTTTTTTTTTAAATAGAAAACCTGATTTGTTCTTGCATTTGCTGTGGTCCAGGCGTTTGGTAATACATCCCAAATGGAAAGGCATGGACCAGTTGGCCTTTTTTTTACGTGTGGCAGATACGGGAACATTACCAAGTGGTTGGGGCGTATACGCTTATTTCACCCTGGCTATTGTTAGTCCGATCCAGCCTAATAAGCTCATCTACAAGAAAGGTATGTCAGAAATTGCTTTGGATTGAAGACGTTCGTTGCATATTCTTGCTTTACAGAGTGAACTTCAGTTTTGTTTCGATTGGTGTAATTGTGCCAGCAGAATTTGCCAAAAGACTCTAGCTGAATGACTTTATATGATCTGTATCGGTCGATGGTTATGGACGAGTTGATTAGGGTTTATGGGGGCTGGCAATGATTTGGAATTTTATAAACTATCATTTAACATTTAGCATGTTAGAAGTTGTCGGAGGTGTCAGAAGAAAGTGAAATGTTCCCATTCTTCGTCTTTTGTTCAAATTTTATAATTCATCCCCGTAAAGGGTTAAATGAAGGTCGCAAATAAATTTCTGATTTTGATTTTGTAATCTGGAGTATTCTTCTCAATACGTTAATTGAGTTTAGGTCAGGGTTTGATTTTGTAATCTGGAATACTCTTCACAATACGTTACTTGAGTTTAGGTCAGGGTTTTACGCGATTTGCGCTTGAAAGTCTTTTTGTCAAATGCAAGCTGAATTCCAAGAGCCCGAGCGCAAACCCAATTGGATAACCCATCGGATTTTGATCCAGAGTTTGGATATTCTATTTGGAATATGATTGATTGGCAAGGGGTTACAAGGTAGGTGTAAGCCTCCGAAGGATTATTATTGTAATTGTAATTTGGAAAATTGGTTAAGCAACAAAATATTTTTTATTCATTTAACTAAGAATAACTAAGAAAGAGAGTGAGGTGTAAGAAAGAGAGTGAGGTGTAAGGTGTAGTCCAAATTTAGTATAATCAATTTGGATAATTCATCGAGCAAAATGAAGATGGTGTCATACACTCTGGGAGTGTTCGTTGCGCCTGACCCATATAAGTTTCCATGGGGCCATGAAAGGGATGCCATAGTAACTTTTTCCAAATAGGTTTGTATTAATGTTAAAGTCCTCAGTTAACATGAGTGCTTTCATCAGCGAATAAAATACTATGATATGTACATCAACATATCTTTAAATTTATTTTGAAAATCATTTCCATTGATTTCATCTAGCACATTACATAAATCTATAAGAATGTGAAACAATATTATCTAGGTATGATTTATCAGTTTCTACTTACTATATTAGGGATGTTGTGCTACCATTTTGATAAGGTTTAGTAGACACAAGAATTTGTTGAAAATTGGAGCCATGGTCAACATCTCCACCTATGAAAATAAAAGCAATAAAGAGGAAAAATTAAATTGCAAGTTTAAATTCATAATTTTCCTCCAAAATTTACAAGTCAACCTCATAATAATTTTAGATCGACTCGCCCTAATATTCAAAATCAATCTGTTTGAATTGTAAATCGGTCAAATTGGCAGATTCATTAGGTCGAGCCATCCAACTAGTAAAAAAATCGGTTTTGAACCTTCCGGGCTAGGGTTTCTGGGCCTAACCAACCATAAATTGGTTGGTTTATGACGGAACCAGTTGGTTTTCCCATGAATCGACCAGTTCCTTTATAAACCAGCCAGTTTATTGCCAGGTCGGATGCAAACTCAAGGAAAGGAAGTTTTGAGAGAAACTAGAAGTTGTCCCTCCAAAATTAGCCCCTCCAAGCCATAGTATTCAAAATTGATCAGTTCGAATTGGAAACTGGTCAAACCAACTTGTACATTACTTGGAGGGATTGAACTGGTAGGAAAATCATTTTTTTTATTTACTTGGGCCAGGTTTTCCATTAACAGGCCATAAATCAGCGAGTTTATTATAAAACCATCTAAATTTTTCATAAACCATCCAATTTCATCATAAACCAATTGGTTTCTTACCAGGGTAGCCGCAGACCCCATGCGCAGTGGTTTTAGGCATGCTTGAGTGGTTTTGAGAGAAACTAGGGGTTGTTTCTCTCCAAAACAACCCCTTCAAGACTTTAAAAGCATACCTCCCCTCTCATTTTCCTCACACATATCAACCCTAGCAATTAGTGGTTTTGGGCATGCTTGAGTGGTTTTGGGGGAAACTAGGGGTTGTTTCTATCCAAAACAGACCCTCCAATACTTTAAAAGCATGCCTCCCCTCTCAATTTCCTCACACATCTCAACCCTAGCAATGATGGCAATCAGTGGTAGTGTTAAATTCTTAAAGTAAAAGTGACATTTTCTTCATATTTCATTTTCATCATTTTACTTAAATTTTTAACATTACCATGAAATGACTTAGGATGTTTGAGAGTGGTTCTACCTCATTGGATTTCATATGGAGAAACTAGAATTTTAGATATCACTCAAAATCCAGCAGACTTAATGGTTTTGGAGATTTCAAGATTTAGGGACTGTAATGTTTCCATTTGATTTTGTCATGTGTTAGGGTATGAGATTGGAATTTGATAAAGATCATGAAGAACTTTAAATACCTTGATGTTGGTGGCAATGATTGTTGAACTTCGTTGATGTTGGTGGTATTGATTGTTGAACTCCTCTACAATAGTCTTAATAAAATGCACCCTTCACTCGAAGGAAAATAACTAGTTACGCATGCTAAGATTTTTCTACCATATTATAAGGTTGAGGAAATTAGCCCTTCACTCAAACCAAAATCATTGATTAGGCATGTTAAACTTTTTCAATTTATACAATATTATAAGATTGAGCAATCCAAGTCTAAACACTTTGAGCTGAATGATGTTTATGTAGCTCTTGTTGATGATCCAATTTCTATTGGTGTTGAATCTATCATGAGTGATCATGTTGATCAATGATTCGTAGTTTTGATATCTAGTTTTGCTACTACTACTACTACTACTACCTAGGTTGTACAAGAGTTTGAGGAATCCTCAGACTCTAAGCGAGATGATGTTTATGTAGCTCATGTTGATGATCCCATGTCTAGTAATGGTGATCAATTTGTTGATCATTGATATGTAGACATGTAGTAGGGTAGTGGGCCCCATAGCTTGTAGCATTATTTTGGACTCTAGAGGTCATTTAAAGCCTCATTGACTATGTATTTTGTTGCTGATATGTATTGCACTTGCTGCCATTTTGATATATTTAGCTTTACATGGTATATTGATGAGAGAAGTTTGCATATTTTGTCTCTATTGGTTTAGAATCATGATTTTAAATCTGAAAAATAGTTTTTTAAATTAAAAATTAATTATTTCATGTATTTTTTTAAAGATCGGTTCATCGAAATATGACCAATATTGGTTTGACCACTTCTAATTTGAAATCCGGTTTGATAGGTGGATTGATTCGGTCACCGGTTTTGGTTTTGAATACTATGCTCCAAGCCTTTAAAATCATGTCTCCCCTCTCATTTGTCTCACATATCTCAACCCTAGCAATGTTTGTAATCAATGGTAATGTTAAATTCTTAAAGTAAAATTGGCATTTCCTTTGTCTTTCATTTTCATCCTTTTGCTTAAATTTTTAACATTACCATGAAACAAATTAGGATGTTTGAGAGTGCTTTCGACCTCATTGGATTTCATATGGAGAAACTAGAATTTTAGATCTCACTCAAAATCCATAAGACTTGAGAGTTTTTAGGATTTCAGAATTTAGGGGATTCCAATGTTTCCATTTGATTTTTTCATGTGTGAGGGTATGAGGTTGGCATTTCATCAAGAGTATGAAGCCCTTTAAGTACCTTGATGTTGGTGGCATTGATTGTTAAACTTTGTTGATGTTGGTGGTATTGATTGTTGAACTCCTCTACTATGAATTTAACAAAAATGCACCCTTAACTAGAAGGAAAATAATTTGTGAGGCATGATAAGATTTTTCTACCATATTATAAGATTGAGGATGAACCCTTCACTCAAACCAAAATCACTGGTTAGGCATGTTAAACTTTTTCAATTCCTACCATATTATAAGGTTGAGCAATCCAAGTCTAAAGACTTTGAGCTAGATGATGTCTATGTAGTTCTTGTTGATGATCCTATTTCTAATGGTGTTGTATCAAAGATGAGTTTTATGAGTGATCATGTTGATCAATGATTTGTAGTTTTGATGTCTAAATTTGTTTCTACTACTACCACTCAGGTTGCATAGGAGTTTGAGGAGTCCTCAGACTCTAAGCTAGATGATGTTTATTTTATGTGATGATCTCATGTCTAGTAGTGGTGATGAGAGTTTGTGTTATGCAACCAGCTCACAAAATAGAAGAAGAGATAGATCAACGACTTCAAAATAAGCCTCTTCGAGGGGAAACCTCCTTTACATTACAAAAATGAACAATTATTGGATGATACAAATGACAATACCTCCTTTGTAGTATAGTGGTCTAAGGGGTCACAATATAATCAGAGCCGACATAACAATATTATTGTAAGGGCACAAAAATAACAATAGTGGGCTTCTGTGGGGCACAATAATAACAATATGGGGACTACATGGGAACAACAATAAAATAAGGGGGTTGCACTAATAACAATAAGTGGCTACACTAGTAGTATAGGGACCTAACATGCCCCTCTCCTTCAAAAAGTGTTGTCCTCAACGCTTGAGTAGTTTTGGATGCTTTTGTATAAAAATTATCATCCTCCCATGTGGAGTCTTTAGGGGGTAAGTTCTTCCACTTGATGAAATACTCTGAAATTGATTGTTTTCATAGCTATTGGGTTCTTGATTCCATGACTACTTCTGGTTCTAATATGATTTTTCCTTCCTCGTCAAGTTCCAATAATATTGTTTGAACTGGGAGCTTGTCATCTATAGCCTTGTTTAAGCATGAAACATGGAGAACTGGGTGCACTCAGGAAGATGCAAGAAGCTCCAATTTATATGCGATAGTATTAATCTTTTGCAACGCCTTGTAAGGACCATAGTATTTTGGTGATAATTTATTATCCTTCTTAGCTTGCTTGAGGGGCATTGGTTTGTATGGTTGTAGTCGTAAAAATACCTAGTTGCCTACATAAAAATTTATTTTGTTGCGATGTTGACTTGCACATTGTTTCATTTGATTTTGCGCCAAAGTGAGGTTATCCTTTAAGAGTTGGAGAACTTGTTGTTGATGCTTGATGTGATCTTCCACTACTTGAACCTTAGAATGATTATCCAAGACTTTTTGTAGATCTAGAGAAATTGATGATTTTGTTGTTTGAACCTGCAGTGAACATATTACGCCCCATTGTTATTTCTTTAGAATCCTTGTCACGCCATTAGATTTTATTATCTTTCCTGGTTTCCTTGCGATACCCCTTAATTCAACTTCCTTTCCTTCCTAAAAAAATTTGAAGAAAAGTTCTTGAAACTTGAAAGTTATCATCCCCAAAGATTGTAACTATTGGACTCCTAGTACAACATCAACACCATCCATTGGAATGGAAAGCATTGGACTATTCAAGACATATTCTTCCATATATAGCTTGATATTATGGCACTTTCTAGAGAAATTTATGGTTCCTCCATTTGCAACCATTACTTAACATTCTGGTGCTGGATATACGAAGAAATTCAATTCCTTGGCTATCTTACAATGAATAAAATTATGGGTACTACTTGAATCAATCAACACTATTACTTTTTTCTTCTTGATATGTCCTATCTTGAGAGTTTGAGGAGTGGTAATTCCTGTCAACGCATTACAATATATGGTCAAATTCATTTCTTCTTTCTTTGGGGTTGGTTCCTGGTGTATATCCTCTTCTTTTGATATTTATTGATCCTCTTCTTCCTCCTCTTCATGATCTATGTAAAATAATTTCTTCTCAGAACACATATGACCTTTGGTGTATTTTCTATCACAACTGTAACAGATCCCTTTTGCTCTTTTTTCTTCCAATTGTTGTGGTGTCAACCTTGTAGGTTGTGGAAGGCTAGGAGCGACAACACTTCCATCTTTATATTTGTGAGTGGTAGGACTCCTTGTTGCCATAATTTTTCTTTCATTTTTTCTTACCAACCTGAATGCCTCCTCTAATGAATTAGGTTCCCAAAGATGAACCTCATGTTGGATGTTATCCTTTAGAGTTCCTATGAAGACGTCAATCATATGCTCCTCTAAAATATCATTTACCATTATATTCAAATTTTGGAAGTCCTCATTTTGCTCTGCAATTAAACCCTTTTGTTTGAGATTTATCAATTGGCTAAAGGAGGTGTTTCTCTTTGTATCCTCATAATTTTCTATCATTTCCTCCATGAAAATTGACTAGGTGACAAGTGGTTTACGATAACAAAGCCCTTTATACCATAAAAACTGATTTGGTTCTAAATATAAATATGAAATACATACCTTTTGTGGCGGTTGCACATCATGTAGATCAAAATATTGTTCCATCTGTAATATCCAAATTACCAGATCCTTGCCATCAAACTTTCTCATATTTATCTTTGGAATATGGTGGGTCTTTAATCCAACATTAGATTCTATGAAATCGTGATTAATATTTCTTTTGTTCTCATTATGGGTTTCCTCCGTTACCTTTTCATTAGTAGGAAGCCTTTCTTGTAGTAGCTATGTCCCACCTTCCTACAAACCTTCCATGTCTTTCTTCAAATCTTCCATGTCTTTCTTCAAATATGCTTCTATACCATCAATATTAGCTTCCAAGGCATAGATAAAACTACTTATCTTAGTTTTTATCGCATTCTTCAAATCATCCATCCAATTTTTCTTACTAGGTGTTTCTATTTTCTTGATTCGTGTCATTCTTTTTCTTGCTTTTAGGAGCTTGATATTTAAACGACTCTAACTATGTAATTTAGGATCTCAAAGTTCTGAAATTTCAGCCTGTTATAAACTTATATCCCTCTAAGTCCTCTTTCCAACCCCAATAGTCTGGTCGATATTGAATTATCCAAGAAAGCGTTATGCCAAATCTCCCATGATGACCTGATTATATACTGGTTCAGTAGAGCGAACTTGTATGATGTAGTCACTATTTCGACCTTCGGCCTTGAAAACAATACCCAAAAAACTACAATTCGTCCCCTTTTTGTAATTATTTACTAAATTTTAATCCGATTCTTAGAGAGAAAGTTATGATGATTTTCCCAAGGTTACTTGTTTGCAATCAAATTTGGGAGCTTGCAAAAACCATAACTTCATTGGATACTATCTCTGAACATATCGCAAACCAAGATCTGAAATGTGTACATAAGGTTCAACATGATTTCATCTCAAATGGGTTTTAATTTCAACTTTTGAATTTTCGTTGAAAAACAGTTATAGTGAAAATTCCACGATGGAGTGTTTGAGATGGAATTCTGGAGCTTGAAAAAACCCTAACTTCCTCTGCTCATATATCTGAAACTATAGTGAGACAAGATCTTAAATTTGGACACAAGGTTTATCAATATTTCATCTCAAATGGGTTTTGATTTTAGCTTCTGAAACTTCGTAGAAAATAAGTTATAGTGCAAATTTGATGTTGACCTATTTGAAGTAGTGAAACCCTAGAATCCAAAGCTCTGATACCAAATGTTATGCAATCATCTCATAAAATAGAAGAAGATATAGGAACGACTTCAAAATAAGCCTCTTCGAGGGGGAAACCTCCTTTACATTACACAAATGAACAATTCTTGGATAATATAATCAGAGTCGGCATAACAATAATATTGTAAGGGCACAACAATAACAATAGTGGGCTTCTGTGGGGCACAATAATAACAATATGTGAACTACATGGAAAAACAACAAAATAAGGGGGTTGCACTAATAATAATAAGGGGCTACACTAGTAGTATAGGGACCTAATAGTTTGATCATGATGAGCAGTGATCATGTTGATCACTGATATGTAGACTTGTAGTAGGTCAATGGCCCCATAGCTTGTAGCATTTTTTTTGGACTATAGAGACCATTTAGAGCCTCATTGATTGTGTATTTTGTTGTTGATATGTATTGGCCCGGTGCCACTTTGATATATTCACCTTTATATGGTATATAGATGAGAAATATTTGCATATTTTGTCTATATTGACTTGGAATCATGGTTTTAAATCTTAAAAATATTTTTTTTCCATTAAAAGTGAATTATTTCATGTATTTTTTTTAAACTGGTTCATTAAGATCTAACTAGTCCCAATTTCGCTGGTTCCAGTTTGAAATATTGTTTGATAGGTGGACCAGTCTGGTCACTAGTTCTAGTTTTGAATACTATGGGAGGCACCCATTCGACCCCTTGAGAAGGCCATATATTTGTGACACTTACCTTCTCACTTGTGCAATTCGTATCACACATTTTTTGTCTGCTCCAACGAGTTTTGTGGAAGGAAAGGAGGACGAATTTTAGGAGGCAGGTTTTGGGATTTCTTCATGCTCTTAGGTATTAATCTAGTTATTTTTTTATGTTTCTTATTATGTATTGATGTAATATGAAATCTCTCTCTCTCTCTCTCTCTCTCTCTCTCACACATAAGGAAGAATTTCTGGGTTTTTTTCTTGGCCTCAGGTCTAATTTATATTTTTCTTGTCTCATGGTTTCTTACTGTTTATACTATGATATACTTCTACTTTTTCATTCTTATGAATGAATTTTATTATGATTCAGTTCAAGAAAATTAATTCTAGCAATGGCCTAGTTAAAATTAACATGGTATCAGAGCTGGGGGGAATTGAAGAGCAGATAGGCCAACCTTTTTATGGCTCATTATCCCTTCACATGTGAGTTTCCTGAGGTTTTATGAAAAGTTTAATGAGGTGCAAAATTACCCTATGGAGTAGCTAAGTTTCTTGGCCAAGATTCTAGCCTCATCTTGACTATGATCTTGGCCAAATCTCTGTCCAAGGATTATGTTCTGTAAGAATCGAAAAGGAGCATCTTAACTCTATGATGGAACTGTAAGTTGATCCAAATTTTCCGAGGTAAGTCTAAATAACTATAATGTAACATCCTATTTTTTTCTAGAAATATGACGTTTGTTTCTAGATAATGATCCTCTCAACTGTGACAAATGACCTTGCACTATAATATGTTTCAAATATCATAATCCTGTGAAGAAAAAATTAAGTAATATGTGAAGTTCTACAAGGAAGGCTAACTTAAGGAAACCTATCCAAAATTTGAAAAGTATTTCAAAGGTATATTTATGGAAATTTGTGTGAAGGGCACGAAGCATGCTATAGTTCAATGAAAGTCCGAAGTATATATGACTATAGTCTGAATTTATGGAAGAAGAATGCGAGAGCATATTTTGGATTTCCTCTCTAGGCCAAAGTACCTCAAAATTTTGTGACTTGATATTGGTACAGGCCTTTGTGAATAAGAGTTTTGATCTTTATCACTAATTTTAGTTGCAATTATTACAAACTTACTCTTCATTTAAAGTATCAACTGTTTATGATAATTCAAGGAGGTTGTATCAAAGTATCTTTACCCTTCTTTTTTTTATGAATCAATTATGCATCCTTTTGTGGCACTGTATATGAGGACTATGATAAGGGATAATAATTCTATGAGTATAATTTTATCTCTATGTGAGCATCCCTATCACATTTTGTGAGAGCTCCTGTAATACATGTACTTGTAGTTCTTATACTTCATCTCGAGCTTCTCGATGATTTTTTTTTGTCATATTGTGAATCTCCTCAGACCTTAGGTTAATTAGGGAACCTTAAAACCTACACTGAATTATAAACCAAGCAAAGGCTTTGGTTTGTCTCAATGGTTTGTATAATATATATCTTTTTTAAGATCCAAAATTGTATCTCTTCGACCCTCATTCATGCTCACTGCACTATGATATAATGGTCTCATTCATGTCTAAAGACATCTCTGTGGAATTGACTTCTCATATGATGATAGTTCTCTATACATAAAATTAGATCACCACCCTCATTGCATATAAGTCTGACCTAATTTATCTTAATAAGTCGACTTCATCATAATCCAAGACCATGTCACCTAGAGGTTGAAGTTCTCAATAGCCTAGAGTTTATATGAAAGGTTGTGACTTTGAAAATTGTGTTAAAAATAGGTATTCTATTATGTCTCTTAACATGGACAAAAATTTGAGGTATGAGGTATCATCAATTCAAAGTCTTCTAGGAGAAAATAGAAGTTATTCATGTGGCATATGGTATATTAGAAAATAAAATCTTGATTCAAGATCGAAACTATGTGTTTGGCCTCCTTCATTTCTGTCATAATCTCTATCTCAATAAATGGGCTATTAATGAAGGAAGGAATGAAGAATCTTTTATATAGATATATATTTATCTATGTCTTATCTCTATCATATGATGAAAAAAAAACGACCCTTTGTATTAAGGCTAATCCAATTATGAGGAAAAAGGTATGTCTAATGTTTATCGTGGAGGAAGGATTAACCTAAGGAATGTTGAGGTATGTATTTTTTTGTGTTAATCCCTTTGTGTTATATCAAGGAAATTATGTTCTAGAAGAATCCAAAGATATGAATAATTCTTAGGTTTGAGTTGTAAGAGAATGATAAATGTCCCATTCTGAAAAGAAAAAAACAAGTCTTTGTCATAGAGAGAATGGATAAGTCCTTCTATTATCTCTTTGGAAGGACAATAGTTGCATGAATTTAAAGTATGGTTTCCTTGGATTTTGTTATTGTAAAATGGTCATATTCCCTTAGGATAAATATCAAAGGTCATTGATTCCATTTATTTCTAACTAAGACATTAAACAACTAAAAGTCTTGGATTATTTTGAAAACGTTTCTAAGGGTTTGACCCTAGGGTTTGAGGAAATCACCCTAAGGTTATTGGATTGAATGTTTAGGGTTTGTACACCTTAGACTAATCCTGAAGAATTATCAAATGTTAACCCTAAACAAAAGGCATTGATTGCTTCTGCTTGACGTGCATGATTTGCAGGTTGAATGTATGAGGTTGAAGATCAAGAGGGATTTTTCATGTTCTCCAATGATAAATATCTTTTTTTCTTTAATCGTTAATAATGATGTATAATCTTTAATGATAATGTGGTCAACAATGATTTTGATTTGGTCAAGGTCAATAAGATGATGTGAATGAGATGATATGTACTCATTGATTATGTGATATGAAATTCTTGATGGCATGGACCTCTTGTTGGTAATATAGATGAGGTTGATGATGATGATGTCATCTCCTTGATGATGTAGACAAATTGATATCGACTATTCAATGATGATGAAGTGGACTCCTTGATTTCGACTCTTTGATGATGTTGATGTGGACTCGTTGATAATGATATGGAATCCTTGATGTCCTTGATGACCAAAATTATGGTGTCCTTGATGATATGGATTTATGATGTGAACTCATGATTCATTGATTATGTGAATTTTTTAATGTGGACTTTTAATGATGACGTTGACTCGTTTATTTTGTGCACTTCTTAATATGGAAACTGACTTTAATAATGTGGACTTGGGATCCTTAATGAGTTGAACGAGATTGACTGGACCCATGAAGACTAAGGTTCAGAGGGATTTGACACAATCTCAAGAGATAAGTACCTTTTTTATTATTTATATTATTATTTCATTATGAGTCTCTTGTCTTTGTATATCTTGCATGGTTGTATTTATTCTTCCATGGGTCACTCCTAGTGAGGATCGCAGGTGCATATTGAAGACTGTCATGGATGTGGAAACATATGAAGAAGGATGGAAGAACAAAGACAAGAAGACTAGTGATTGGATGAGTTTTTGGACTTAAATGGAATAGATTATATCAACCATTATTTTTCATTCATAAGGAAATAAAATATGTCACTAATATCAAGATGAAGATGTCTAGAAGTTTGAAGAGTGATGATGATCCAAATATGTTGGAAATGATTATGTTATGTGCTCATGACATGTTTCCAAAAAAATATGAGGACCTTAATTCCTTGTATAAGAGGGAGTTGATTTTTCATGAGATTCAAAGTGTGGAATGAACTTGATTCTGGCATAATGGGTTGTGAGTCCATGAACTCTTCATGAAAATTTGCAGAATTTATGAGACCTTGTTGCTAAGTTGATTGATTATTGGTCTAAATGACATGGATGGTCCTACTCCATTGAATATGGAAATATATATGATTTATGAAGTTTGTTTCTAATCTATTTAATATTCTGCTAATGAGATGGTCACTAAAATTTTCCACTGTGAGAAGATTTTGATTGTTTGCTAGATTCAACAGTGATTGTTGATGTTTGCTTCTATGAGAAGCCTCTTATTACCTGACAAATTTGACTATGGCACACTTTTCTACTGATAAGTAGGGATTTGATATTTTCTTATGTGAGAAGCCACTTATTGGATTGTTTACTTTTGTGAGAATCCCTAGCTAAAGTTGAATAACTAAAGGTTGTTTCCTTTAGATTTCCATGACTTATTTTTTGTTGTTGAGTTGGTTGTCGATAATTATGTGGGTGGGATGAGAATGTTACAAGCAGAAAGTGCACATCATGATGTTTCTTTAGCTAGCCATGATTTCCTAGATGAGCAGGAAGCAGATATATGTACAAACGTGGCTGAGTATATTGCAGCTAGTATGGCTAGTTGTGGGGTGGTGTGGCTAGGGAATCTCTTTAGAGAGTTGTTTGATCATGTGCCAAATACAATTGTGATATATTGTGACTAAAGAGATATGACAATGCCAAGTAAAATAAGAATTTTGTGAATAGGAAGAACACATTAAGGTGATGCTTCTATATGGGTATTTTTTTGATTTCTTGGATGAGCCAGTAGAAGACTTCCATTGCACTTAGTCCAGTAGTGTCAAATCATATTGTAGCTTGTATGCCTAAATTTCGAGCATTGTGACTTATTGTAGCTGCTACAACAACCCCTTAGAAAATACCGGAAACTCTGAAATATTCGGAGCCCCTATACTGGGCAGAACCATCAACCCACCAGGTTCTGTTCGAAAGCTCAACAATCTCAAAGAAGCTAAGGAAGAGTCTAAACCTTTTCTCAGTAAAGCTAGGTCACTTTGTCCTACCCTAGTTAGTTGGCTGCAGAATTGGATCACAACTAGGCTTAATCCTTGCGACTATCACGACTTCTGTGACTCACAGGTCATAAAGGTCGCAAAGGTCGCATAGTCACATTTCCCTCCACATGTTTCCTTGCAACCCTTGCGACCTAACGACCAGCTAAGTCGCATAGGTCACGAGGTCGCGTCGTCCACATGCAAACATCGATGCAACCATGCGACCTTTGTGACTTTGCGACCATCCAGGTCACAAGGTCGCACAGGTCACATTGTCACACCCCCGTCTCCTATCCATGGATGCGACCATGTGACCTTTGCTACTTTGTGACCATCCAAGTTGCATGGTCGCATTGGTCGCAAGGTCACACCCCCGTCTCCCATCCATGGACGTGACCATGTGACCATCGCGACCTTGCGACCTACCAAGTCGCATGGTCGAATTAGTCGCAAGGTCGCACGCCAGTCCCATGCAACCTCACACATGTGACCAAAACTATATATAAGAGGTCGCTCCAGCCTCATTTTGTAACTGCTTCCTAGGTCGCACGAAGAGCTAGGAGATCCTTCGACTAGGTTTCACGCACACAATTATCTCCGGGTAAGTAACCGTCGCCTTCTAGCAATCATTATTTTCTTCCAAGTGTCATTGTCTGCATTTCCTGACCTCTAGCATCCCCTCACCCTAGGGTTTTAACTCCTTTACTTGGTTTTTTCTTCATCATTTTCCCAGAACAGTTGCCCTAGCTACTCTCTCCCTGCCTGGTCTCAAGCATCGCCCTTGCTTAAACCTAGACCCCCTTGTTTCATCTATATGCCTGAATTTACTCACCTAAGAGGGACCCTGACCTCCTAAGGCCATTTTTGTATCTTCCCTGATCTTCGTTCAGCCTAACTTGGGTGGCGTAAAGCTGGGATATCCTTTTCCTCGCGACCTCGCAACCTTGTGACTTCACGACCTCGTGACCTTGTTCGGTTGCAACTTGCGACTAGTCCCCCTATCCTGCGACTTTGCGACCTTCGACGATCGACGACTCATGGTGCAAGTTGCTTAGTTGCACTCCTTATCCTGCGACCTTGCAACCTATCCCCCTTGTGACTCACCTTGCACCTACTGCAATCTCTTTTTTCCGCAAGTTTTATTTGATTTTCATGTCGTCTCTCTCATCGTGGGACTGTGTTTTTGACATGCCAGGTGACGTAGATCTAGAGTGCATTTCCATTTCTTCTTTTGAAGATGAGATGGCTCCCCCTACCGCTAAAGCTTCTCACAGGGACTCGTGAAGCGGGTCATGGGAGGTTGACCCAGAAGAGGAGCCACCTATCTTCGGGGATACTGCCTGTAACATCAACAAAACCACAAGGCTCTCCTGGTATAGCATTTATGAAGAGTTTGCAAATCCAGACATCCTGGAGACACAAGAGGATTTTCAAGTTTACCTCCATGTCAAAAGATCGAGGTTACACAAGGTGGCAGCACACCGCCCAGTCTTCCCTTGCTCGGAAACCATTGAATGGATCTTGCAATGCACAGACACAGAGTCCTTATTGATCACAGGCCACGATGGAGCACCCATAGCTGCTATCTCCCTGGCAAACATCAATGCTTACTACAGACTCCCGGAGCAACAAGAGGTCTTCAATACCAAGTGGTTCGTCGAGTTCTCGACTCCAACAAAAGACATCCTCAGGGAATGGTGGCAAGACCCTTCAAAGTTACGGGTCAGGACAGATCAAGCTTACAAGACAGAGGGGTTGCGAAAAGTGTATCAGTTAATTGTTGCCAACCAAGGGACCATTTTTAATTGGGAAAGCATCATGTGTCCATCATTGAAAACAAACATAACAACTGCCAAGCTCCCACAACCAAAAAAACCTCCAAAATTCTCTATGTCATCATACCTCCTCGATGTTGTTTGATCGAGATGCTACTTCAAAAACTGGAGTTGCAACTGGGACTTATTGGCAGCCAACCCCATGCATAGCCATTATAAAGTTTTTTGGGACACAGGTTAAAGAGGCATGCTAGATATAATCTCTGAAACTTTCATCAGTCCATTGTACCAACTACTTTTGGTGAGGAACCACCATGCATGTCTAGGAGGGCCATGAAGACACTCGTCAAGGTAGTACATTGGTTCGCTAATGAAAAGCAGACGTTCATTAGGGTGTTCGGTACCTATAAGCCTCCGCACATCGTACCTAGGTTTGCCACAAATAGGACACTCCTACGAGAGGTCTGCTACCAGATGACGCAAGGGTTTTCAAAGATATTGAACAAAGGCAAAAAGAAACCCTGGCCTACCTTCCCCCTCACCATCAAGGCATACATGGTAGAAAATTTCAAACAGGTAGAGGCAGAGGCTGAGGCACTGAAAGGAAGCCTTTTTGTAACGCTCAACTACCAAACTTATGATCCAGAGAAAATAGTGGCCGCCCATTGCAAGAAGGAAAAATTTAGTTGGTCATATTCTCATACCCAAAAGGACATTGAAGACAGGGTTAGGAACTGGTATAACACTACAAGGAAATTCAGCCCAAGCGAAGAATAGGCTGCAGAGGATGAGCCCCAAGACGATTCCCAGGAAGATATAAGCCTCAAAGAAAGAGCTTCTGCCATAAAGAAAAAGCAGCTCGAAGCACCAACAGGCACTGGGGAAGCTGAGCAACACAAAGGGAAGGAGGTTGAAGACCCCGTGAGCGACAACGAGGAGGAGGATGCAACACTGGAAAAAAGAAATGCCAGCTTGGAAAGAAAAAAGCAAGAGCTCAAGAGGCAAAGGGAGCTGGAGAGCAAAGAACCTCTAGATTCCAGCAACCAGATCCAAAACAAGAAAAGGAGAAGGTAGGAGGAACAAGAGAAGGAGAAATAGTTGTGAGAAAAGCAACGGGAAAAAGAAGAGTCAGAGAATAAAAGGAAAGAAGAAGATTTAAAAAGGCAAGAAGAGGAAGAGCAGAAAAAATGGGAAGAAGAAGCTGAGAAGAGAAGGCAAGAAGAAAACAAGAGGTTGGAACAAGAGCTGAAGAACATGGAAGATGAACTAGAGAGGCAATGGGCATTAGCAGAGGAATAAAAAAGGCAACGGGAAGAAGAGCTTAGGAGGGATAAGGAAAAGGAATCTAGAGAGAGTGAACAAGGGGAGACCAGCAAAATAGCTGACTTCGGCATGGGACAAAGAAAGCTTCCTCCATTAGACATACCCCCTACTACTCCCCTCACTGGCAGACATCTTCCACTCCAAGATTTGGGCATCGCAGAGGATCAAGACAAGGAGGTCCTAGATCTCACTAGACTCACTTTCGATGAGATAAACCTCAAGATCATACAAGAAAGGAAGAATTTTTGTAGCAGGAACCCAACCGAGCCTTTGTCAGTGACCATGGCCAAAGATATTGTGCCTAATATTACAACAAACCCTCAAATGATCGCCTTGGTTGGGACGACTTTCGCAACCGCCACAGAACACAATGTGGCCAGGATGAGCAAACAAATTGCGGATTTGCAGAACAGGCTTTACGCATCTGAATAGAGGGCCACCATGGTAGAACAGGAGAAGAAGAAGATGGAGGAAGAGAACACGACACTCTGCTTAGTACACACAAGTGCAGCAGAGTTCCAAGCAGCCATTGAGGCAGAAACAAAGACTCTAGGGGAAGCCATGACAGTAGTTTACGAGGAGATGTCTAAACTACACCACACAGTAGCCCCCATCGTGGCCATCCAGGCTCACACAAAAGAAAGAGTAGCCATGCTTAAAGAGGCTATGACTACTTTGGATAGGATACACGAATGGTTTGTTAAGTACCCTGGGGCCCTGGTGGTGGTCCCTAAGAAAGACTGGATCACCATGCAAAATACTAAGGTCTAGCTCCACATCAAAGTTCAGTCCAAAGACAAATTAGCTAAAGATGTGGAAAGAGTACTGGCATCCTACAAGCATCTTTTTAGTGGCTTGGAATCAGTAATCCAATTACATGGAGTGCCCTTGATAGGAGAGGTTGGGAAGGTCAGGAAGTAGGAAGAGATCACCAAGGAAGTATAGGCATTCATAGAGATGTTTAAAGAAGTAGCTCGTACAAAGGACATGCTGATTACCAAAGAAAACATCATGCGTTATGTGGTAGAACTAGTGAGGATCTACACCAAACTAGTAACCTTGAATAATCAGGTGCATGCCAAACAAAGTGTTAGGTTCCTATACAAATAGGAGTCATAATTTTGAAGGGCTAAGGTTAAGCCCTGTAATATGTACATACCTTTGCTTTCTGCAAATGTTTTCCATATTGAAAAATCAAAAAATGAAAAGAGGGTATGTCCTAAAATAAAAATCAAAGGACAAAAAGAATAAGAAAAGATCCAAAAAAGTGAAAAATATGAACCCCAAAAACAAAAGACCATGAAAGTGTGCAAGTCAAAATGTCACTACTATTTACTTTTATGCATAATAATGATTGTGTGTGGCTTGTTATTCATGCCACAATCCATGGTAACCAAACTATTTAATGTTGATTATGCCATGCTTTAAATTTCATGTTGATAGTTAGAGAATAAAATCTGATCAAACTGTTTAATCTTGGCAGATCATTAGGTAGGTAGAGTAAATAAAAGGAGCTCAACTATTTAATCTGAGCCCTTTGATGTAATAAGGATAGATTTAGTTAGTTTACTATTGTAAAGAGAAAGAAAAATATTTGATAAGGGTTTGCTAGCTCAAATGTACCCTAATCCAGTGAAGAAAAAATGGTAGGAAAAGTAAATGGGTAAGTAGGAGAAAGGTTCCAGAAGTATGACGATTGATTAGGCAAAAGAATATTTATCATTTTCCATCATATGTTCTAGATATGAATGAACAATCAAGCATGCAAATGGATCTCAAAGTCAATTAATTAACTTCCTCCATTCATTTCACCTTTTACCTGACTAATTTCCCATAATAAAGTTCAAAATGCTCAAAAACCTTAAGTCAAAGAGGCTCAGAGCATTTCTCTGACTTTTGGAGAGACTAGACCCTTGGCTCAATGATTTATGGATATCAAGTACTAAATTCCCCTCATAAAAATTCATCCCCCCTTTAGTTCATTCATTTTCCTAATAATATTCCTTTCCTGAGGTTAAAACACTTTTGCCTAGGAAAAGCATTTTTCCCCCCTCACATAAAGCATTTTCATATTAAAAACCCACCAAAACACATTACCCTAAGTATTAATGTTAATATGTGAAAAAACATCAAATTCACAAAAAGAGCATTTACTTAGTGATTTTTCCCTTTTCCGCTCATCTTTTCATATTAATTACTAATTTTATTATATTAAATCCCAATAATAAAACCCATTTCCCCTTATATATATAACTCCTATGTGTTAATTAAACCTACACCCTGGTTTAACTATAAACTATTAGTCTCACCTAAAAACCCCGACCAAATATACTAACTAATCGATCTACGATTATGTTAGGCAAAACCTTGATTAAATCCTCCCCTAATCACCCCAATGGCTTAATCCCGCCTTAACCCATCATTAACCCCAATACCACCGCACTTAAGCGCCCTCCGGGCCCCCCACTAACCTTCGCGCAGCTTCCCCGCCCGATCATCATGCGATCGTCTCCCTCCACATCTGACAGCCCTTATCCATATCAGGCCAAACCATCCGCCGAACGATACCCACCCGAAAAAGTGGTTTTCCGCCCGGCCCTTGATGCTACGTGTCATTCAATGAGTGGAATTGGGTGGCCCCTGCCAAATACCACCAAACCCACAAAAGAGGAGCGAAAAAAACTTCTTACCGCCCTCTCGCTAAATGACAAAACCGTCTATTGTTCACTTTGTGCCAAAATTCAAAAAAATCAAGCATTTACCCGTTTAAACACAAAAACCCAATTTTGCTCGTTTTCGCCTGTTTGTGCAATAAAACCTTGTGTAACCCTTATGCGCCACCTGAAGCCTTTGCTAACCAATTCAAGCATGTTTTACCTCCTGAAAGAACTTTGGACTCACTCCATAAACTTATAAAGGTCGATAAAACCATTATTGACCCTCCCTATCAACCCAACGTTTTCCTAATGGTTTGTTTTGTTTTATAGGAAACCAAAAGACCGCAGCCTTGGATAAACAGTCTTAATATTAGTCATAAGACCTTTCTACTCCGAGATCGTTATCAAATCTATTCAAACAGAGATGCAAAATAAAACACACAGTTAAAAGAAAAGCAGAGGAAACATGGAATTAAATGATTTACTGTTGAAATAGACAGTAAAAACCTAAAATATATAGTGAAGGTAAAAGGAAACAGTTAAGAATAGTCAAAGTGTTTCAAGGTTAAAGAGTATCATATTGAAGATCAAGTCAAGTAAAGCAACTAGAATGAGGACAAACAACAGGGAAGACAGTTACAAAGCATACAGATTCATGTCAATGTGAAGATAGATGAAAAAACAGAGCGATAAAAGTAAACAGTAAAAGTAAACATGGAGGCAGTAAGGGTTAAACAGAGATGAAAACACTTTTACCAGCAATAATGAATTTTATCCAAAGTAAAATTGAAAAACAGTTAAAAAGAAATTTAAGGTTAAAAGATGAGATCATAGCAGAAATGGTACATTCTTCAAAAATTTCTTGTTTAGGTCATAGCTTTTCAAAACCTATTTCGGCCAATCCAAGATGAATTTTGACAAACTGGAGGAGTTTTATGTTCCTAAAATGCTAATATACAAAAACATATCTCACGTTTTACACAAGCATGAACAAAAGGGAGATAAGTACATGTCTTCACAACCTATTTTTCAGACTGTGCAAAGTCCTGTTTTTGACATCTTTTTGTAGAGAATATTGTGAATAGCTCGAGCTGAAGTTTGGGAAGCTGAAAGAGGTTTATCTCAAAAAAATACTTATCTATAATAACCTCTCTCATTTTTTATATATCTACCTTCGATTGAGATATAAAAAGGTATCAATGGACCCTAATTTTGCAGAATTGCAGGGGCAGAATGCACAAAGAAAGGATGCAGTTAGTGACTTGGAAGCCTCATCATCAATTAAGAGTTGCTATCAAATTCTAATTTCTCTTCTTTGTCGCCCTCAATCCATAAATATAGTTCCAAATATATTCATTAGTTTTGAGTGTCCTTTATTTAAGTTCTATTAATGTAAAACAGTTTGAGATATTTGTAAAACCAATCTTGATATTTTTTCAAGATAGTTCAGTTTAGAATTTGTATAAATACTTCTTCATTTGAAGTATTTTAGGGTGGATTCCAAGACATTTCTATAGACCTTTTCTCTCAAATCATAGTTCTATTATATCAGTAACTGGATTGGCTTGCTGGATCAAGGAATAAAGATCATATATTTTACAGGATTCTTGTGTGAAGCGAAATACAAATAAGTATTCTCCTATGTTCAATGTTATTTTTCCTTATGTTTTTTCCATAATATTATTTGTTTCTCTAAAATATAAATGTATGGCAAGGAATGATATTTTAGAAATTGCTTGAATGCACTCTGTCTTAACTACTTTACATTCTAAATGTTTTCTTCTAAACTATCTTAGCTAGGGAATTCTTAACTCCTCCTTAGCTTCCGTAGTTTCTCCTCTAATCTATAGCAAAGGATTCTTAATTGCCCTTTGTTCATGATCATTCTCTATTCTTCATTTTGATCCTAGTCCAAGGATTCTTAAGTGCCCTTTCACCCTAGTTAGAATTACTTCACCCATTAGGCCTAAATATCTATGTTTTGCTTTGCTAGCCTGCCCTGTGAACATTCCCTTTAATGATCTGGTCCATTTATGCTATCCATTTGTTGACTCCATAGCCCAATGGCTTGAAGACCTAGCTCTATCCATCTGCTCCAAGAATTCTACCACCCAACGTTAAAATCAAAACCAAAACCCCAACGAACTAGCCTAAAATCCCATAAAAACAAAGCTAAATCATACTGAGAGAGCCCTCTCTGGACTTAGGTTGGATAGAGCCTAAGCCTAAAAGATTGGTTTGTGGTTAGCTCAGATGCTTCCTTATTTTGATAACTTCTAGGGAAAACTACCGCCCACCACAACTAGCCTAGATGGCTCAATCCCCTTTGAACCTTAGAGGCCTGCTCCACGACATGCCTTGTCATTCAGAGAAACACCTCCCCAAGTTCGACCCTGAGAAAGGGACCTCAGCTGATGACCACATTAGCAATTTTTACCTAGCCTTGCAAATGATGAAGGTCCAGTACGACGATGTAGCATGTCGTTTATTCCTGCACACTCTTGAAAATAAAGCTGCCACTTGGTATTGATCGCTACCCATCACTTCTATCCGCACTTGGGAAGAGTTTCAGAAAACTTTCCTGGACAAATTCTCGAAAGACAAGATGCCTTCTATGCTTCTCACCGAGCTCAACACGCTAAAATGTCATAAGAAAGAGAAGGTGAAAGATTTCAATCAACATTTCACCACGATTTTAAATAAGTTCCCTATGGACGTCACCCTCGATGATTCCATCACGATTGACTACTACACCAGGGCCCTTCCTAGGGATATTGCCATGTTCGTTAAACATGAAGCCAAGCTCACCCTGGTTGAGAAATTTGTTGCTGCACTCGAGGTCGAAAAGGATCTTCTCTCCATCGGTGCCTTAGAACATGAGTCACGTGAAGATGCGAAACCCTCCGGGAAGAAGAATCAGGCCTCATCAAGCAAAGTCATAGATAAAGATAAAGATTCCTTTGATTTCAAAGGGCTAGCCAAATCCCTAAAACAATTGACTAATGAAGTGTCTGAGCTAAAGAGAAGGACCAATGATGCCTCTAGTGGAGAAAATCCCACTAAGCCCTTTTTCTGAAAAACTAAAAACCTTCTCTGTAAAGTGTCACAAACATCCAACTCAACCTTCAACATGGAGGAAATAGGAAAGGACAACTTCTGCACTTTCCACCAGGCTTCCCACTCTGAGAAGACTTTCCCGCAGTGGCTACACAATATGACTGTCGTAGTCACCCAGTTGTTAGAGGATCAAGCTATCAGGGAAGGGGAAGAAGACATTGATGACTTTGAAGAAGATGCCTCCCAACCTGACAAAGATACTCCATCATCTGTGTTAGCCTTCGATGTTATCCGTGGGGGTGAAGTGTGCACTACTCAAGAGGCCTTCATTGGAGATGCCCCCCCAAAACCCCCCAAAAGTTACAACCTCAGGAGTAAAGGCATTGTGTCAGAATCTACTTTGGAAGACAAGAAAAGAGCATTGTTACGACAGATCCTTCCCCCCACAAATACCAGCCAGCCATCCACTTCTTCTCCCAGAGGGATGGATGATGTAAGTCCGAACAAGTCGCCAATCGGTACTAAAGGAGACTCACCCACACCTAGAAATTCGGCTAAAGGGGTTACAGCCAAAACCGCCTCGACAATGCAACACTTAGCACAAGAATCCTCATCTGTGGCTTTAGATTACAATATCATAGAAGATTTGAAGAAAACTCGAGCCAACATCTCTCTATACAAGGTATGCAAGTTGGCCAGTCAGTGTGAGTTAATGGCCAAGGCCTTCGCTTTCCCTCCTACACCTTCAAAATCCTCCACATCAAGCAAAGGAAACGTTGCAGGCCAATCCCCAGCCGTGGTCGACCTCCAAGCTATAGTAAATGTTGCAAACACCAACTCGAGAGGTTCGACCCCTCCTTTCCTTTTAACCTTCGAGATGTTTAATTTTAATGTGCACAAATGCCTTGTCAACTCTAGCGCATTGCCCAATGTCATGCCCTGGTTGGCATGCAAGAAGCTAAACATCCAACCAGAAAAGAATGACGCCAAAATTTTTCCAATGCAATAGGTCTCAAGTCAAGGCTATAGGAGAATTGAATAATATCATCATTCGGTTATCTTTTGATTCTCGAGTTCACCAATGCATTGACATAATAGTCTTAGACATTCCAGAGGCCTATGGTCTTCTTCTCAGCAGAGATTGGTCTTGTAAATTGCAGGCCTACTTTTCCACAGACTGGTCCCACTTGTGGCTACCGTACAAGGGAAGGAATAACCAAATCAGGTTCAATAGTGAACCTTGTATGAAACATATTGTAACCGACCTCGAGAGCTCTAACGAGCCAATCATCTATGCCCAACAAGAGTTGCAAGTGTGTCTTCTAGAGTCCCTGTTCATGTGCTATCAACCCCAGACATCAAACCTTCCCCAAGATATCCAGATCAAAATTCTCGTACAGACCCCAAGCCCCGATAGTGAAGTTTGTTCCTTAAATTTACATACGTCGGGTTTTCCTTCCCTCAGTACTGAGACATGGACATTGTACTATGACGGATCTAAAACTCACGATGGAGCAGGGGTACGTTGTGTCCTGTTGGACCCCAAAGGAAATATTCCTAATCTCGTGCAGGTTGGAGTTTCAATGCACCAGCAACACTACATAATACGAATCATTGGTCTTTGGCCTCAAAAAGGCCATCAACCTGAAAGCAGACTGCCTGAAAGTTATTGGAGGCTCAGAATAATTACAAGACAGGGACGGAATACCATTCATTGTCTCTCACCACACCTCAAGAATTACCAGCAAGAGGTATTGTGTCTCATAAATTCATTTAAAGCTTTCAATATCATTTCTATTCCTATATTTAATAATGTTGCTACCGAAACTCTAGCTAATGTTGCAGCTAAGTTCACACCCCTTAGAGACAGGTTTTCTATTTAAATTATATAAACCAGTAGTGCCTAACAACATAACTAACTTGCATGTTTTCAATGATGACCAATCGATTATGGAATTCATGACAAATTTGGAAGTGTTCAAAGACACGGCTATCGATGAAGAGGAACACGAGATATCGCTACAAGAGGAAGCATCTTCGTGTAAAGGAAATCCCTTACCTAAAGGGATAGTGACACTAGAGAAACTGTTTGACCTCCAGAGCCATTTCAGAGATCCTCAGAATACCAAAACTCATAGTTCAAATCTCTCGTACGAACAAACCAACCTCGGGACTGAGTCCGACCCCAAGTATGTCAGCTTTGGGGTAGGGTGCACCCCAGAAGAAAGACAGGCATTCATCAGATTATTTAGAAAACATCGTCATGTTTTTTCTTGGACATATGATGATATGAAGACATACGATACCCAAATTATTCAGCATGTCATCCCTACCAAAGAAGGGGCCAAGCCCTTTCAGCAAAAATTGAGGAAGGTGCACCCCGCGTTGGAACCTCTCATCCAAAAGGAACTCAAGAAATTATTGGATGCTTGCATTATATTCAAGGTCAGGCACTCCACATGGGTATCTAATCTGGTTCCAATGCATAAGAAATCTGGGGAGATACCTCTATGTGTCGATTTCTGAAACCTTAACCGAGCCTCAAATAAATATAACTACCCGATCCCCTCCATGGAACAAATCCTCCAGACCGTTTCGGGATCTGAAGTTTTCTCCTTGTTAGATGGCTTCTCTAGTTACAATCAAGTTCTGGTAGCCGAATCGGATCGGATCAAAACAACATTCCAAACTAAGTGGGGGATGTTTGCATTTTGTCGCATGTCCTTCAAATTGATAAATGTCAGGGAAACCTTTTAGAGAGCAATGGATATCGCTTTCCGGGTTCTTATGGTCAAAGTGTGGTGGTCTGCCTAGACGATGTCACCGTCTTTCCGAAGAAAAGGAGTGACCACCTCCACCACTTAAAAGCAGATTTTCGAAATATGTCGGAAGTATGGGATCTCCCTGTAGAAATTCCCACTGTAGATCACCTGGTAATGCAATGTACTAAAGCAAAACACTTGATCTACTTCTACAAATAATTTAGTAGAAGCTTAATCGAACATGAGAAACATCAATAAGAACACATATAACTAATATGGAGAAATCAATCACACATAACATAGAAGAATTTACCCAGGGAAAGCCTTAGCCTAAAACCCCAACTCTGTATTATCATACAAGTGGAAATATAACCAGTATTACAAAAAGAATCAGCTCAAAATCTATCATGCTCTCTTTGCAATACCTCTGCTGCTCATAGATAATCAAAGGCCTCTATCTAACCTCTGGTCTGCCCTCCAAGCCTCCTATTTCTTTGCGTAATTCTGATTGGGGTCTAGTGCAGCCACTTGTGTGAATTGGCCTCTTCACACACTCACTAACCTCTGATCCAACTATGCAGTCCTGAAGGAGATAAATCCTCATCATGGATGAGCTTCCTTTATAGGAAAAATATTCATCCAACTGATAATACACTATCCCTTCTCTTATCTCAACTAGGTCTGTGTCTCAACTGACATGCATGAGTTATTCATGAGAGAATCTTCAATTATCTGAAGTGCAGTAGTTATATGCAAGCATGCATTAATTAACTGAACTTACTTAATTTAAACAAACTGTTTAAATCAATTATAACTGGACTTGGCTCAGTTAACTAAGCCAGCTAATTACAACTCATCCTTATCCTTTAACTGATGGATAAATTCTTCAATTAATAGAGAAACTGTTGCATGTCCTCACATAGACTTCATGTTTGGTTTTGCACAATTAATTAACTCATGGAGAATTAATTAATTTATTTTCAAATAGCTGTTAAGTTCAAATTCGAATTTTACTTCCTATTTTTAGTCCAGAGACTGACTAAAATAGGAATCCATCCTAAACTGCTAAAAATAGAAATTCTATTTTTAGCACTTCCATTTTTCATTCCCTGTTGCCCAATCCAGCACTGGTACCCAAACTGCTATTTTTAGCACTTCTATTTTTAGCATTTCTTGTTGCCATTTTCAACACTCCCTCTCAACAAGAAAGGCTTCAACATGAACATGATCTTGTACCTTTGGAATGTTCTGCATGCAACACTCCTACCAAGTGTGGTTGCTCTAGCAACTCTCGGAACAAAAAAAAACTCCCAACTGACCTCTCTATTGGGCTTGAAACATACTCTGATGTTGAAGCTCTACCTGCTACTGACAAGTGCTCCCTCTCTGACGTCTAAGTTGCTGCAATACTCCATGCATCTCGCACCGTTGCACACCTTTCGGTGCCATCCTACACTGGTGCAACACTCCTATGCCCCTCGCATTGTTGCAGCCTGCTAACTCTACACAGTCCTGGGACTCCTGCACTGTAGCTATCTCTGTCGCTCCATCTGCATTTGTCTCTACCCAATCATTCAGTCCTGCTACTCCTCATTGGGGCTCCTGTAGAAAATTTGAATAAAGAGGTTGGGTACCTCAAGGATCCTACCCCCATATCAGCCTCCATGGGACGATCACTCCACATCGCCCCACCTCCCACCTAGAGGTATGGCTGCATGTGATCCCTCAGCCCACCTGGCTCGAAGTTCCCCCCTACTGGAGGTCTCTAAATGAGTGGATGTCTCCACTTTTTCTCCTCTCGGCTTCTCCAGTTGTGGCTACTCCACAACCTCCTGAAGCTGCTTCACCAATTGTGGCTCCTCCACAATTGTCTGAGACTTCTTCTGGCGCTGCATGTTGAGAGGTAATTTACTCTCCCTCTCAACCACCAAGTATCTAACCTTTGCCTTGCTCCTCTAGGCTTTGCATGCATCTTGTACCTCAAGTGCATACAAGTTCTTGGCTAGCACACCAATCTATTTCCACTTTCCCACCGTCACAAAATTTTCTGGAAAAAGAGCTGATTCTAAATCAACAATATCTCCCTCATACGAACTCCAATTCAGCTGATTCGTTTTTTTGAAATTGGGTATTTTTCTGCAAGGAATCCAAATCTTCTATCTGTTTCTAAAAATTTGTAAAAAAAAAAAAAAAATCATATCTGCTCTGCAAAATCTCGGCTCAAAACTCAAAACTTTGAAATCTCCTCCTAGAATATTGTTCTCTCCTTTGATCACCTTTGCTCCGATACCATATAGAAATTCCCACTGTAGATCACCTGATAATGCAATGTACTAAAGAAAAACACTTGATCTACTTCTACAAATAATTTAGCGGAAGCTTAATGGAACATGAGCAACATTAATAAGAACACATATAACTGATATGGAGATATCAATCACACATAACACAGAAGAATTTACCCAGGGAAAGCCTCAGCCTAAAACCCCAACTCTTTATTATCATACAAGTGGAAATATAACTAGTATTACAAAAAGAATCAGCTCAAAAGCTATCATGCTCTCTCTGTAATACCTCTGCTGCTCATAGACAGTCAAAGGCCTCTATCTAACCTTTGGTATGCCCTCCAAGCCTCCTATTTCTTTGCGCAATTCCGATTGGGGTCCAGTGCAGCCACTTGTATGAATTGGCCTCTTCACACACTCACTAACCTCTGATCCAACTACGCAGTCCTGAAGGAGATAAATCCTCATCATGGATGAGCTTCCTTTATAGGAAAAATATTCATCCGACTGATAGTACATTATCCCTTCTCTGATCTCAACTAGGTCTCTGTCTCAACTGACATGCATGAGTTATTCATGACAGAATCTTCAATTATCTGAAGTGTAGCAGTTATATGCAAGCATGCATTAACTAACTGAACTTGCTTAATTTAAACAAACTGTTTAAATCAATTATAACTGGACTTGACTCAGTTAACTAAGCCAACTAATTACAACTCATCCTTATCCTTTAACTGATGGATAAATTGCTCAATTAATAGAGAAATTGTTGCATGTCCTCACATAGACTTCATGTTTGATTTTTCACAACTAATTAACTCATGCAGAATCAATTAATTTATTTTCAAACAGCTGTTAAGTTCAAATTCGAATTTTACTTTCTATTTTTAGGCCAAGGGCTGACTAAAATAGGAATCCATCCTGAACTACTAAAAATAAAAATTCTATTTTTAGCACTTCCATTTTTCATTCCCTGTTGCCCAATCCAGCACTGGTACCCAAACTGCTATTTTTAGCAATGTTATTTTTAGCACTTCTATTTTTAGCATTTCTTGTTGCCATTTTCAACACTCCCTCAATCCTAAGAAGAGCATATTCACAGTTTCGGAAGGCAACCTGCTAGGCCATATCATCACCAAGAATGGACTCACTATATATCCAGACCGTGTAAAAGCTATAGCACAGATTTCCCAACCGAACAACAAAAAAGGTATTCAGTCTTTCCTTAGAAAAATAAATTTCCTTCCTAAATTTATTTCAGAGTTTGTGCAAATTGTCAAACCTTTATAGAACATGGTAAAGAAGGACTTAGTATTTAAATGGGATCGAGAGGAAAAGGAATCTTTTGATTGGATTAAGACAGCGATCACGGAGGCTCCATCCCTCTCCAGCCCCAATTTCAGCAAAGACTTTATCTTATACACTTTCGCCTCAGATTCATCATTGGTCACGGTTCTTACACAAAAGGACTGTGATCATGACAAATATACCATATCGTTCATGAGTACATGACACCAAGGCACAGAGCTAAACTACCCCGACATCGATAAGCAAGCGTACGCGGTCAACAAAGCAGTGAAACATTTTAGACCATACATCCTAAACAACCATGCCATAGTAATAGTCCCACACCCAGCCATCGGATCCCTTTTCATACAACAAGAGTTGGGAGAAATGAGAGCCAACTGGATGACCTCCCTCCAAGAATATGATTTGGAATTCAAACCTTCCCACACTGTGAAAGGGAACAGTCTCTGTAAACTAACTGCCAAAGCAGCCGATCATCAAAACACGGAGCCTGATCGACCAACCCAGGAAACGGAAGGATGGGAGCATGAAATCGAAATGTACCAGAATGAACTCCTTGGCTCACATGACGCCTCATCATGGTATTCTGATGTAAAGTGATACCTACTGAAGGGTTCTTTACCTGAAGCTATGTTTGCCAGACAAAAGAGGGCCATTAGGCTCAAGGCTGCCTCATATCAAATGGTGCAAGGAAACCTTTTCAAAAAGCACAACCTAGGTATATTACTGAGATGTTTAGAATATGATGAAGCCCAGCATGTGCTGAAATATCTACATGATGGGCCTGCAAGAGTTCACTATGCAGGCAACACCACAATTCATAAGATCATGCGGGAAGGTTTCTATTGGCCCACACTATTCAAGGATGCTCAAGCTTATGTGCGGAAGTGTCCTATCTACCAAATATATGCAGGCAGGAAAGCAAGGTCTACTGCCCCACTCCAACCCATAGTGGTTGAGGAACCTTTTCAATAATGGGGGTTGGACATCATAGGGGAGATCATGCCAAACTCATCAAAATAGCAGAGGTACATACGCACAGCCACCGACTATTTCACCCGATGGGTAGAGGCAATTCCCTTGCGTAAAGTTAACGACAATGAGGTAATATCCTTTATTAAGCAGTGCATCATAGCCAGGTTTGGTGTTCTAACCTCTCTTGTCTTTGAGAACGCTACTTATTTTTCGTCTTTGATAATGCTACTTATTTTTCGTCTTTGAAATTGTATGATTTTGCTTTAGAAAATAATATCGTATTGAAACATTCGGTAAACTACTATCCTCGAGGGAATGGCCTAGCAGAATAAACCAACAAATACCTCATCTGTATCATTAAGGAAACCTTGCTTTCCCACCATGAGAATTGGCACAATGCCCTATGGGCTGATAGGGTAACTCCCAAAACATCAATCGGCACGTCTCCCTACTTCCTAGTTTACGGGAAAGAAGTCATTTTGCCACCCAACCTGTACCTACCCGCCCTCAGACTGGCTCAAGAGTCGCAAGGCTCCCCGTGTCCTACCATTCAAAGCCGAATCAATGCCTTGGTAAGATTGGAGGAGGAAAGATTGAAAACTAAAGAAAAATTCACCATCCATCAAGCACGGATCAAGAGATGGTTTGACAAAAAATCTGTGGGGTCCTACGAGTTTGATGTCGGTGATCTAGTGCTTAAGTGGGATCGGGCCCATGAGGACAAAGGTAAGCACACAAAGTTACAAGCCTTGTGGATAGGTCCTTTCTAGATCATAGAAAAAATTGGCCATCACACCTTCAAATTGCAAACCCTGGGAGGGCGAGTGGAACCCCTCCCAGTGAATGGCCACAACCTGAAATATTATTTCACCTAGCAACCCCAAAGTTGTTGGCCCCACCTTGTACTATAGTTTCCTTTCGTTTTCCTTAGATAGGCATCCTTTGTTGTCAATATTGGTTTTTTTTGTTTTGCGTGTTATCTTTTGGAATAAATTCAAGATAGCAATAAGAGGTTGGAACGTCATTGCATATTGGCTCCCGTGGATACTCTCTGAAACTAGTTACTAGCCAAAACTTAAGTCGCGATGAAAATCTAGTAGGCCAGATTGGTGGTAATGGGGAACTCGATGGCACACACGGCCTTCACTCTCGCTCATGTCGGTCTGACCCAATTGCTAACATGGCTGAAAAGTCTTGAATTGTGCTAACCCATCTATGGTTTTGTGAATGAAAGGGAAACTGAAGAAACCAATCATGAGCATACATATATCTTGGGAAAACAATAAGGTCTCTGCAAAACTAGAAACAGCCTCTTTGCAAGTCAAATAAGTCAGGATCCCTCGTCCGCCCAGGCTTTAAGCCATCACCAAATAAGTGCGTATATGCATAGATAAATAAGTGCCAATGAGCACCTCCATCCATTTCATAATAAGGGCTAAAGGACTGAGAAAGGCTTCCTATGCAAAGAGGTGAAGCAACGACTTTGCCGGGGTACTGACCAGGCTCACTGGCAGCAGAGAAACGTTCGCGATTTCTAAGTAGTGACTCTGTCGGGGTACTATTTAGGCTCACTGGCAGCGGAGCAACACCAGAGTACCATGACCACTATACCGAGAAAACTTTAAAAAATCTCACAATGTAGTTTCAGCTTCCCCTTTCTTTCCCAGGATGAGGTAATTTTTCCATATTACCTCTTTTCATTTAAAACCATCTAAATATGAAACTAACAATTTTAAACCATTCAAATCAACATTTTACCAACACATTGTATTAAACATCATAACCCCCCTCTTTTACTTGTCACAATCAAGAAGAAGTGATACTGGAATATTAAATATGTTAGCAAATTTCTATACCAAGCAATCAATGCCCTTAACCAAACATGATTATACTGCAATAACTACTAAAAATCTAAGGAAGTTCCAAACCATAAAAAATTATCAATACAATTAATGAGAAACAATGACACTACAAAAATGAAGAGGTGTATAAATGGAAAACCAAGTAGATTAACATGTCAACCAATGCTTTCTAACACAATAAAAACATTTAGAAAGATGACTAGCAATTTAAAAGAAAAATAAGTACGAATTATCCTAATGTGCAAATAATAATAAAAAAATTCTACGTAGTCAACCAACAAGAATAATACAGTGTAATGATCATCCAAAGAAAAAAAATAAGTACGAATTATCCTCATGTGCCAATAATAGTAAAAAAATTGTACAAAGTACTTAGCCTGTACCTAATTATATTAATAAGAAATGAGAAGTACATCATATTTCAATGTAGTTGTTGAAGCATTTGGATGGGAAGAACATCCATATCTGGCCTTAGCTTCAAGGACCAGGGTTGAAGGAAGTTTTTACACTGCAAACGAAGCTCCTCTGGATCAACCCATCAAATTCCATCGTGAGATGACTATGGTAAGTCGATCCTCTATGCATTCCACACTATAGTTTTCTTATCTTCTTTCTGGCTCTTCAAACTAATCCTTCTTTCTGGCTCTTCAAACTAAACCTCGACTTGTTTTTTTGTTTCCATTTTCAGTTTCATAGTTTTCCTACCAAATTAATTTTCGTCTGTGAGATTGCCCCTCCACAGGGAAGGAAGACAACAATTGTTTTAAGCAATAAGGTCACCCAATGAATGGAACAGAAATTTCCACAACTTGTAAAAAATATTGAGGGGGTTGATTTATTCCTATAGAGTCGCTCGGGAAGACAATTCTCAATCGTTTTTGAAGGGTTGGCAGTCCTGTTACGAAACCACCAAGAAGTAGGAATTAGAAAGGAAGTAATAATAAATTAAAGTTATATGCAGCATATATCTATCTTAGTTTTTAGTAATATTTATAGAACGACAAAGTTTAGATTGTATAGATGTAGATTTCCACAAATTTATTTTTTTTGATAGTATTTTTCCTATGATATTCTTCTGTCTTTTATAATGGATGGAATGTCTATCCAAAATAATCACACTGATTTCTTTTATCTTTTATAATGGGTGGAGTGTCTACCCAAAACACTCATAATGCTTTCCTCTACACACAATTTGCTCATTCACAATTTACATCCAAAAAACAATATACTAAAACTGTAAATGTTTTATAAATTAATGATGAAAATTATTTAAAAGATACTGTAAGTTGTTGTTGGGACAAAATGAATTGGTATTTTCAAAGATAGATCTCATACTTCAACTCATCTTTACCATTTTAAATAATCAAATTGTTTTGAAAAAAATGAGTATAGGGAAACAAAATTGATGTTTATGTGGCGAGTTTGCTGCCTCTAGGTTTGCAACATAAAGTGTTACAATCTCACATAAAGTGTTACAATCTCCAAAATAACTTGGGCATATGATGGCACAATGTTATTTGAAAAATATCAATGTCCAATGTTGATCCTTTTCAATGGCACCAAGTGAAAAAGATCAATGTTGTTAGGTAACAATTTGACATGGTAATTGTTTGGTAAAACTTGACTTGGTAATTGTTAGGTAAATTTGACATGGTAAAAAAAGTCAAAGTTATTAAGTCACCAATAATGATTTAGGACACTTGATATTCTCTTATATTATATGTAATTAAACATTATAATGTGTTAATGATTTAGGATACTTGATAGTGATAGTCTGTTATATTATATGTAATTAAACATTATAATGTGTTAAAGTTAAGTCAAAGGCTCACTTCGATTTAGACTTGACTACTATGTTAAAGGAATAATGGTTTTTTAAATTATAAAATAATAGATTTATTCTGGATTTAATTTTTCCACATTAAAGTTTTCAACAATAAATTTATAGATTAATGATAAAAAATATTTAAAATAAAGACACATCTGTATAAGTTGTTGTTGCGACAAAATGAATTGGTATTTTCAGAGCTATATAGATCTCTCCTACTTCCTTTACCATTTTAAATAATCAAATTGTTTTGAAGAAAAATGAGTATAGGGAGACAAAATTGATGTTATGTGGTGAAGTTGTGGCAAAGGAAACATCGTAAGGAATAAATTCGAGAAGAATAACATGAGCTTGAACACCTACTAATTCTACACCTTAAATGCCCACTATGTAGCAAAAATGAAACCTTGAAGCACTTGTTCTAGTTTTGAAAATATGCTCATTTTAAGGTTTTCCCCTCCTTGCTCTCATCTAATATTCCCTCAAATATTTTCGTATTGGGAGATTCTCTCCCCTGGGCCATATATTTTCACACAACATGGTACTAGATTAGAATTGGTATCTTATATCTTTGGAACACAACAAAGATATAGGAGAATAAATTTTTACTTAAAAAATCAATTCATTCTTCGTATGGAATATTTCAATCAATTACAAAGTCAAGCATCAATCAACTCTAAAGCATCTCCAATACATCTCTGGCAATAGTCTCCATGTTCTTTTGATGTATACCACCCTGCTCAGAGGAATACATCCAATCATAAGGAGAATGTTAGTTTAAACAATTGTGGATATGTAGAATGAAGACTTTGGAAGAAGGGTAGAGTACTGAAGATTTACCATTCACATTAAGAAGCATAAAGACTATAGCAAAATCCCACAAAGGAGGACTACAAATAATGCATCAAGGGTGTGTATTAGTTATAATTCAAGAATAGGTTTTCAAAAAAAAACATAGGATGACAAAGCAAGGTCAGACAAGGGAAATATTGTATACATAATTCTTTCTGAGACCAAAGTTGTTGTGCACACAAAAAACATTACTAACCTGATTCCAACCACACTCTTCAAGTCATCATCCAAAGATCTCTTGATATATTTCTGAAATCAAACTTTTTATTTGGAGCCAAGTGAGCCTGTACATTTAAAATAAATTAATATTTTAGAACAAATCAGATGTAGAGTAAAGATTAATTAAAAAAGCTCAGACTTGAATCATGAATGTTTATTGTGCTCTTAAATTTCATGGCCCTATTCTATATTTACTTGTTGAAATTCATGTTCATAGAAAGTGATTTCCTTGCCCCATTCTCCAACTTGATCATTCTTCTTTCCTCTTTCAATGGAAACCATTATGCTATTAATTTTCCATGCCCAATGTAATTTTACTTCTTAAGACGTAATTTATGCCCTATGTATTTTTCAAAAGTAGCCTCCAACTCATCAGAATAACGAACTAAATCTTCAACATAAATTTCTTCAGATCTTATTCAACTAAGATATTATCATTTCCAAGCACTCCAAAAACTTCCAACCATCATTAATATTACTTATACTATTTTCGTCATTGCTAATGTTCTAATAACCTTGACATATCACAACAAAGAATTTTTCTTTACGGCTCTCTGTTCAAGTATCTCAGTGATTAATTCTTTCTTCAAATCTGCATTTAAGAAGAGTTGTGTATTCTCTTTCTAGTTAATAAGAAAAGAGCATATTAATAATGGACTCTAATTGAGAAATATGTAGATATTTCTATCCTTGAGAAACTCATTTATGCCATACTTGATCTACTCTGAAAAGGTAACTATACTAGAGCTCTGCCAGATCTAGTAGTTGCAAAATATACCTTGGATTACTTTATTGTTGTAGTCAATAATGCCTTGGAAGTTGTTAACTCATTGAACTCAAATAAAACAATAAAGGGAAACAACTTTGTAAATGTACTTCTAAAGTATTATATCTAATCCTCTAGAAGGCATGTCAACAACAATAATTTTGGTATCATAGTTTTGAATTCAATATTCTCTCTATTCAGCATCACTAAGCCCAACATGATCAGAATGTTAGCCAACAACTCTCTCAAAGAATACATCTCCTTTGTCAAGGGTTGGGTTTTGTATTTTCTTGATCTAGTATAATTAGGGTTTTGAGAGGAGATATCTCTATAGAAAGTGAAGTATTGGGAGTACAAGTAACTCCCCATTGTGAGAATTTCTCGCTGAAGGAGCATAGCCATCACTAAGGAAGTACAACCAAAGACACTATCTAGTCACTTCAAGGGAGTAGTTAGAAAGCTTTTGATACATTTTCATTGAAAAGGCCAAATTAAGAGACTAAAGGTGTGCATGGTGTGGTAAGAGATTCCATTACGATAGCTATTGATGTGAAAGACACCATCTAAAGATTTTGAATGTGAAGCCACCATTTGAGGTGGAATTTCCAAACCACAAATAAAAGGAGCCTAGAGTTAAGTTTTTCAAGGGAATAGGGCTTTATATAGATGAGGGTCATGTTCCTTTATGGTTATCGAAAGCCTCAATGTGGCCAAGAAAAGTCAAGTATATGTTCTGATAGGAAAAGTAGTGATGATGTATGTGGCTTAGTAGTAAGTTTTCAAATTGTCATTTTGTATTCTCCTATTTTTATAAAATTTTGGTGCATTTTGATTCAAATTGAGGTTTTTTTGGGCCTCTAGATCTAGTTATGATCATTTCTACATATTTTGATTAAGGATTTACAGACTCTATTGGGTGAAATGTTTTAAATCATTCTTCCACATATTATCTAGGATCATAATCAATTTAGGGTATTTCTACAAGATATTTTTCCTAAAGGTAAAGATATTTTTTTATAATTGTTTCACTGGAATAATACAATTAAGAGAATAATTTTTTATTGACAATTTCTAGTGAATTAGACTAAATTTAGAGTTACTAGTTTGAATTTTCTCAACATTTCCTATTTGCAACCATCTCTTGTTTTCTCTCGTAAAAATTATGATTTTTAGACCATTAAGATAAGAAATAGATTATGTGTAAAATATTTATGGGATATTGTTTTGAAGGGATTGGAAGACCCCAAATCAAGCAGCATATGAGGCCATGACTTAAGATTATAAGGAGCATCTCATAGAAAACAAGATGGATGATCCAAAAACTTTTATCTCATTCTACAAGGCTTGGATTAGGTCATTCTTCTCAAAATTGTAGTGGAAACCAAGTCAAAAATTTCTTTGGATATTTTGGAGATAGCATTTACTAAAAAGTGCACTGGGGGAGTTAGGGAAACACCTATGAGCATTAAGTTGAGTCGTAGATCAGTGTAGTTTTTGATAAGTGACTATTGTAATAGAATAAGAAAAATATTATGATATTGTAGAAATAATTGGAGAATATGTGGAAGAGCCTATTGAAGTAGAAGAGGATAAAAAAATACATGGGGACTACAATTGGCCTGAACACTATAGAGAAGTCCATTGAATAATTTTTTGAAGACAAGAGAGACTATGTATAAGATGCAAAGCATAAACATGGTGAAAAAAGTGAATCCCACTATGTATATGTACACATGGATGATGAAGTCAAAGATGAAGATGAAATTGAAACTACCTTTGTATCAATAGAAAAATGTAAGGAGAATGTAGCCCAAGTATGATGAAGATGAAATTGGTTATGGAAAAGATGTTATAGTTATAGGAGGAAAATGAATAGGAAAAAAGGGGGGAACCAACAAATTTATTAAAGATGTTGTGGCAATGGAAGAAGAGATTAAAGAAAATGAAGATGGCATTAATATTATAGAGGTTAATAGAATTATTCAATTATTAGTAGCTAAAGAATAAGTATATCCAAAAGAGGAACCAAATGAATAAGATAAAGAAGATGAGGAAATATTGAAGAAGAAGACAAAGTAACAATGAAGAAAAAGAAAAAGAAAATGGGATACATAATATAATGTTTGAAAGAAAATGAAGGAAAATTTTGTAAAGCATAGAGCCAAGGATAAGTTACATTATCATGTAGATGTAAAGGAAAACAAATTTTTTGAATTGATCTCAAGTGTTGTAGGCCTAGTTGAGACTTCAACCAATAGGCAATCATGTTATGAATTTTGTAAGTTTATAGAGGCATTATTGATTGGTCAGTATTAGAATCTTTAGCAATCATAACTAAGGGAGGATGTTGGAATATTATAATTACTCCCTCTATCCTCTAGAAGAGTCGAGTTACCTATTTTTCTATAATTAGCATATTTGAAGATTTTTTTTAGAATATGTTTTTGCCTTATTTACTTCACTTTCTTGAAAATGAATGAATCTAAGTTTATGATATGAAACTCATTATGCGATGTTTTCTCATTTTTATCTATGGTAGTTGTTCATGGTTTCTTCCTCCAACCATCAACCATTAGACTTGTTGAAACAACTACAATAGTGGTGCAACCATTGTATCATTCTACACATTTTTAGTTAGTCATCACAACCACATAGTAGTTGTAGTATCATTCCATCAAGGGTATTACTACCTTCTTTAGCTGGTAATTGCAACCAAAACAATTTTTTTGTTCTCTACAATGACCTTACTACCACCATAGTGGGTGATTACGATTACACAACATTGAAATCCTCCAATTTAATCCCAAATAAAAACTATAAGTAGGTAGGTATAGAAATATTTACTACCTCTTCATGATGTACATACACTTCCAACCCCTTAAACCATATAGACTTGGTTGGCATAGGAATAATTCTACCCAAACCATCATCCTCATGTAGAATTTCATCAATCATATTTAGTTCCACAAAGAATTTCCTCATGAGTGTGCCCAAAAATGGGCATGCCACTTCTTTTATAATTCATATCATTGTAACTTCCCCCACTAGATTTGTCTCTTTTCCTTCCATTTTTTTCATGCAAGGGTGAATTTGGGCTTGAAGGTGAAATTATAACTATTTAAAATAAGGTAAAAATAAAATAAAAGGTCTTCCCTTCTACCCATTTACTCAAGTTAACTTTGGAAGATATTTTCACAAGCATTTTCCTATTTTCCAAGGTTCCTAGGACTATATAATCAACTTCAATGAGACAAGAACCCTTCCATTGAGTGCATTTTCCTTTTCATCCACCTATGTCTCAAACTATAATGATTTAGTCCATATGAAAAATTATCATCCATATAAATATAATTCAAACATCAATAAGTATGTTATATATATATCTATATATATATATATAATCCCAACCATACCATTAAGGAATAATCCTCTTAAAAAAAATTAGCAACCTCTTAATTTTTTTTAGTAATGACCAACCAATAGTTCTGAGTGATTCCTAGTCATTATCATTATCAATAATGTTTAATGATATCATTAGGCCAATAGTTACCAATTCTTCTTATTCATTGTTAAGAATATTTAATGATATCATTAGGAAATTTTAGTATTAATTATAATCTTGTAAATCACAAAAGTTTTTAGGTTCTCAAGTATTAATGCATGCAAACACCATTTTCTAATAGTCAGAATTCAAACATCAACATATCTTCATATAAACATAATAGTAAATAAGGATTACTCAGCTTCAAACATTAAGGATATAAATACATTCATTAAGCCATACATTTAAATTATGATATATAATTTTTTCATAAAAAACTATTTTGAAAGAGAAATCCCACTAATAATATAAAAAACTCAGAGTCCTGTAATAAGTTATGATCCAATACTTTGTAGCAAGGCATTCACATAAACCATATCATGATAGGCATTTATCAAAAATCACATTGGAATTTCTCTTGAACCAGGCATCCGATTAGGCAAACATAATACAAAAATGAAATCTCGAACTAGGCATCCGATTAGGAAAACATAATAGAATACCTCTTGTATTAACTTTGTTCATCACAAACAAGTGAACCATATTTCCATTATGGATACATAGCCTTGTTGGGATGGGGTCCCATGGGTCATTTTTGGGGTTAAAAGCCCAAGTTTTGTTGTAAATTTTGATGAAAAGATGTAAAGTCTCCGTGAATTGTGGATGTGGGGCACGTAGGTGGTTAGGAGTCAAAAATGGTTTTTACCCTCATTTAGGTAAAGTTGTGTTGGTTTGGAGATCTACCCATGGTCTGTGGACCATGAGATTGTATAAATAGGTGTATCTTAGAGAGTCTAAAGCATATCTATGTCTATATCTATGGGTATGAATGGATGAAGTCTTAGAGAGATAGCATAGAGAAGTAAGTCTTAGAGGGGAAAAAGGATCTGCAGCTAAGTGCACAGAGGCCTAGAGTAGTGTCCACAGCTGAGTGCACGGACCCCTACAGCAGAGTGCACATGGAATTTTTAAGTCTGTAACCTGATGTTGAAGATCCATAAAGAAGATTGTTGGAGAAATTCATGTGTTTTATCTGTTTACCTTTGTTGTTTATGTTTGTGATATATGCTGTGATGAAATAATGATGTATTGATGTGCAAATATACTAGTTAAGTATTATTAACTGAATGCAATACATGTTAAGTATTTGCGCGAAGGTCATAATTCATTATGTTACGTTTATCAAGCACTTAAGTAGATTCTGATCTAAGGATAATTTATGGTGCACGTAAGTAGGTAATTCATTTGTTTCGGGTGCAAAACCCGATCATCGACCTTTGCAGAGGTCTAGGGACCATCCGAAGGGAGTTACAGTACCAAGCCCTAAGGGCTTATAGATCTACGCGGAGGCAGATCTAGGGCATAAAAAGACATGACATTGGTCTCTGGATGCGGAAAATTAGCTCCATCATCCCCCCCATACTTCTTTGGGTGAGACTTCAATCCGCGCTACGCGGGTTGATGCTGAAAGGACAAGTGGTGTAGGGTTTTGTTTGGCACAACTAACTATGAACCTGGGTAAGGACCTACTAAGCCAACAAATGGTTTCGTTGTCAGGATCGGGATCTGCTTAAGGAGATGTGTGATGTCGCATCACTAGAATCTGACCAAAAAGTAAATTGATAAGTGGTTGGATAGAAAGATCCATGAATTCATGGTGCGGGAAAACATGAATCCATGCCTATAAAAAGAACAGTGATTGGACATATATTTGTACACAGAAATACATGAAATTTTCTTTTGCACCTTCCCAATCGAGCTATACGAGTGGATAGATAATGGCAGATGGCCAAGGAAGGTGGAGATTTGACGGCCCAATAGTGTGGACTCCACAACTAGTGCGGAGGTTGGAAGCTTTTGAAGATAAGATCATGCACGTTGTGGATCACTGTCTTGATTGAGTCATAGTAGGATTTGTGAGGGAGTTCGTGGTTGATACCTCAGTTAGCAACAACGAAGCGGAGCGACGCTTCTTTAAGGGACTACGAGGTAAGTATCTAAGATCTCTGAATACCTTGATTAAGATGTTGTTGTGTGAAAAACGGGTTATGCCATTGCCTTGATGTTCGGGGTTACGTGAAGTGGAAAGCTCTTCATAGAAACAAGTCCTTAATATAGCCCCATTGATTGGGCCTCCTTCGAGTGATGACGAGGGAGAAGTACAGGCTTCACCACGAAGTGTTGTTCAACTTATAAGGCAAGGTTTCCCGCAAGCTCATTATCCATCCACTCCACCTCGACCTTCACCTCCTCAACATACAACTTCTCCCACACCGTCGCCACCACCACCATTGTTCAACATGTTGAATACAATGAAGTTTCAAGTTTTCAAGGGCATAGGGAGTGAGGATCCAAATTATTTTTGGTTTGTTGTGAATGTTGTGTGGACAGCGCAACAAATTATGGATGATAATATAAAGAAGGCATAGTTGGTTACTGCTCTGCAGGATCGCGCGCTGACATGGTACATCAAGTACTGCACTGATAATTCTTTTGCATCATTAGCAGACATTAAGGCCGCTTTGAAAAAAGAATTCAGTAAGCCTAAGTCTGACTCGCAATCAGTAGTTGGATTCAAGGAAATCATGATGAGGGTTGGTGAAATGCCCTAGGAGTTAGATCAAATATTGAAGTGTGTGATCCGCAAAGCTAATATGCAGCTCACAGATAGTCATCATTGTGAGTGGTTTATATCCTCACTCCTGCCCCACCCGAGGATTTCTTTATCGTGGCAGAATATAGGGACTCAGGCAGAAGCCCTGGAAATTGCGATGAGATTGCATGAAACGCCTATTCAGGACGCTTCTTTGGGAGTTCAACAAATTCACTCACAGTTTCAGAACCTCTGCTTGGAATGGCAGAGCTTGAAAAAATAAAAAGGAGGCTAGGGTGGAGGTGCACGAGGAAGTCTAGTGCCTCAAGTGTAAGAGCTAAGGGCATGATAAAGATCACTGCCCTATCTTCGCGAATTATATCACGGGGGGGGACCAATCCCCCTAAGGCAGGAAGCTCTAGCAGGACCAAGTACGAGGCCCGCGCTATGGTGCGCTATTTTTCAGGTGATTGGAAAACATGTAACAAATAATTGTCATTTGCTGCAAAATTTCGTTCAAACACCACAACAATTGTTCTGCGATTTATGCAAATCAGTGGGCCATGATGAATGCCACTTCCGTAGATACGAATTGATGATGGATAGAATGCCCACATATAGAATGCAAGCATAAACTCGGCCTCCAGATCAGGGCTCTGGGGGAGCGCACGGAGGATATCAGGGGTGTGGACGAGGCCGAGGAGGAGGAGGACCTGGTAGAGATCATGGTCAGGTTATTTTCTATAACTATGGGACACGAGGGAAATATGCGTGGGAGTGTCAGAATCAGACACGCCCATCATGTCAATATTGTACTCAGTTTGACCACACTATAGAAGAATGGCTTGCGCTGATAGCTAAGATGCAGGGGAATAAGGCGCAACCTCAACATCATACGTATAACTTATAAATGATGAGGTTTGAGCCTCGCGAGGAAGTCTCGAAAGTAAATATAGTGTTGAGAAGTAGAGTAATGACTGGGGATGATAAGGGAAAACAGCATGAAGAATATGGATGGCTCCACCGAGCCCTGGAAAAGGAGATGGGTTTTGATCTAAAGTGCGCAAAGGAAACATTTATGGAGGTCAAGAAATGCCTCACTAAGGCATCTATGTTAGGAAGTCAAAACAAATTTCCAGAGACCAGTGCACCTACAGAGGTTGATCCATTTGTACTTACCACATTCCTGGAGACTTGAATGAAACTTCTTCGCGATAGCAAGGCTGTGAAAGGCTTACAAGAGTTGATAAACAAGTGTGACGGTAAGGAAAATTCTCCTGATGGAGACCGGGTAGTCAGAAAGATTGTAAAACATAAGGAAAGTACAGTGCACGATATGAGGCTCACTGCGCAGATAGGAGAATATGAGATGGACTAGGTTATTTTGGATCTGGGGTCTGATGCAAACATTCTGCCTAAATAGACATGGGAGAGAATGGGAAGCCCTGCACTGTACTAGTCTCTGATTCAACTAAGGATGGCAAACCAACAGAAGATTATCCCTATGGGACGACTACATGGAGTCACTATAGATATCGAGGGTGCGAGCACGCTGGCTAATTTTGAAGTAATAGAGATCGTTGATGATAGTAATCCAAATCCCGCACTCCTCGAAATTGATTGGTCCATTGATATGAATGGATTCATCAACTTGAAGAAGCAGACAATGTTGTTTGAAAGGAAATATCTCCACATTGTAGTGCCATTGGAACCTGTAGAAGGGTCGCGCTATACTGAACCGGTCCATGACTATGAAGAAAGTGATGATGACTTGGATCAGATTTACAAAATAACAGTGCGAGACCAAGACTGGATTAATCCAACAACTAATGGACAGATTGCATGGGCCCACGAAAGTTCATGTACCTCGGATTTAGATGAAGAACTAGAGCATTAGTAGAATAGGTTATATGAAGTGTCCACGTTGCGCTGCAACATGATGACTAAATCATTCCATTGTGTGTCGTTGGAGGTAAGAAATTTACCCTATTATGATGGTTTAACTAATGTAGATAAATTTTTGGATGCATTTGAAATATAAGTCCCTGAGGATCATCGCTTCCAAGAGCTAGATTTGGCACTATGCACTACGCCCACACAATGGTGGGGTATGCACAAGGACAACTTTGATGAATGGCGTGATTATAAAAGAATGATGAGGTTATGATTTGTTCATCCTAAAGTGCGATTAACTGAGAAATATGATGGGATAAATGATTCGCGTGATCATTTGGAAAAATGGACTAAAGTCTACGGAACAGAGCCGTAGCCAGAGTGGGTGGACTTATTCTTTCATACTTTCGATATAATCCCTATGAATTGGTACTTGGAAACAAAGCTTCGCCATGGCACTGTGGAGTGGAATATATTAAGGGAGTGTTTCTTAATGACCTTTATTTTTTAAGATGGGTTCAAAAGAATTGATGAAGTTCTACAGGAGGTTAAGGAGACGATCTTCAAAATTCTGCAGGATCCTTTGGAGTTGGTTCAACCAGATTGGAGCACACAACTGTGCCATGCGCTGGAATGCTATAATGTGACTGTTGAGGAGGAGGATGAAGATCTAAGAAATATTAATAACCTAGAGATAGAAGGCCACCACGAGGTTGAAGGTCCACAGATAGAAAATCCAAACATCATTGCGCCGCCAAAAACCAAGCAAGTGAACATTGAGACTGAAGCAAAGCTAAAAGTTGCGAAGATTAGAGATTACTGGGATGATGCCACAGTGGATAAAGTTGTTGAGTTACTTTGCGAGTACCAGGATCTTTTTCCTACAAAATTTTCAGACCTGAAAGGCATCATAGGTGACCTGGGGGTGATGAAAATTACTTTGAATCTAGATGTGAAGCCTATCAAGCAGAGAGCGTATCGCCTTAATCCCAAATACAAGGAAAAGGTTCGTTTAGAGCTGGATAAGATGCTAGAAGCAGGCATCATCGAACCAGTTTAAGAGTCTTATTAGGTGAGCCTGATGGTGGTTTGGAAAAGAAATAGAAGGGAGAAATAAGGATTTGCGTAGATCTAAGAAAGCTTAATGATGTCTGCGTCCATGATCCTTTTCCAACACCATTTACAGATGAGGTGTTGGACAATGTTGGAGGGCAGGAAGCCTACTCATTCACTAATGGATTCTCTGGGTACCATCAAATTAAGATCGTGTCAGAAGACAGGAGCAAAACAACCTTCGCGATAGAATGGGGTTGTTTCCAGTATACAGTGATGATGCCATTTGGACTCAAGAATGCGCTGACGATCTTCTCTCAAGTAGTCATCACGACATTCAAGGAGTTTATTCACAAATTTTTGTAAGTGTATTTTAACAACTAGACAATGTTTGGGTTAGTAAAGAGACATGTAGCCAGTCTACGCTTAATGTTGGATACATGCTGAAGATACTAGATCGCGCTGAACCTGAAGAAGTGTTTGTTCTGTGTCCCTTTTGGAATTTTACTGGGCCATGTGGTATGCAAGCAAGCGCTGATGGTTGACCCTGCCAAGATCGCAGTGATAGTAAATTTGCAGGCCTCGAGGAGTGTCAAACAGTTGCACACAATGTTGGGCCATACTGGATATTATTGAAAGCTCATCAAGGCTTATGCTTAGATTACTGTGCTTATGGAGAAGCTGTTGAAGAAGGACACTACATTTTGTTGGGATGAAGAATGTCACCGCAGTTTGGATGTATTGAAAGAAAAGATGGTCACTGCACTGATCTTGGTTTTCCCAGATTGGAAGAAGGAATTCCATGTACACATTGATGCCTCGTGTATTGCGTTGGGATCAGTGCTAACACAGGTCGGTGAAGGAGAGATGGATCACCCAATAGCCTTTGCGAGCAGGAAATTATCAAAGGCTAAGAAGAATTACTCAATGACAGAGCGTGAAGGATTAGCTACGGTGTACGCGCTTCAAAATCTCAGGCACTATCTGTTGGGCGAACATTTCAAGATGTACATAGACCATTCTATGCTAAAGTACCTAGTCAATAAGCCTGTGTTGGGGGGGGAAGATATGCAGATGGTTATTGCTATTTCAAGAGTATGACTTTGAGGTAATTGTGAAGCCAGGAAGGTTGAATGTAGGACCTGACCATCTTTCACGAATTGAAATGGAGGAGGAGCCTACTAATTTGGAGGAATGGTTTCCTGACACTTAGCTCTTCGTAGTTCATGTAGCAGATAATAATTTTGCAGATATTATCCACTTCTTGACTTCAGGAGTGGCTCTAGAAGGATATACTAGTCAGAAAAAGAAGGAACTAGTGGTGCGCACGGCTGATTTTTTGGTGATCGCCGGACATTTGTATAAGATGGGTACTGATGAGATATTGTGAAGATATGTGCCTGATTTTGAATGAAGTAGCATCCTAGATGAAGCCCATGGCGGGGCTGTAAGAGGACATTATGCAGGAAAGGCAACAACGCAGAAGATCTTGCGCGTAGAGTTATGGTGGCCTACATTGCATAAGGATATTAAAGCGTATTGTAGAGCATGTGATGCATGTCAGAGAAAGGGAAGACCATCGCGAAGGAACAAGTTTCCCCTAAATCCTCAGGTATCATTGCAACCATTTGAAAAATGGGAAATTGACTTTATGGGGCCAATCCAGCCTCCAAGAAAGAAAACAGGTGTGCATTATATCATCACCATGATGGAGTCTCTGACTAGATGGGCGAAGGCATAGCCTGTGAAGGATTATACAGGAGAAACAACAGTTAAATCCTTGTTTGAGTACATGTTAACCAGGTCTGGCGGCCCAAAAGTGTTGATGAGTTATCGGGGTATGCACTTCCTCAATGAAATGAATAACACGATGACTTAAGAATTCTAGGTTTATCATCAGAAAAGCACACCATATCATCCTCAGGCTAATGGAACAGTTGAGGCCTTTAACAAGATCTGTAAAACGCGCAAACGAAGATTTGCAATGCACAGCAAAATGACTGGGATGTGTGCATACCTGCAGTGTTATGGGCATACATGAATACTTGCAAGAAGCTAACCAGTTAGACACCTTTTCGACTGGTCTATGGCGTAGAAGTTGTGATGCCTATGGAATATATCATGCCTAGTCTATGCATATCAGCTTTCATAGGGATGGTGGATCGCAGAGCCTTAGAAGAGCAGCTCGTGTAACTAATGGAACTTAAATAAGATAGATTCTTGGTTGGATTCCATCAGCAAGTACAAAAGGAACGTGAAAAGGCTTGGCACGATCGACACATCAAGCTGTGCACATTTAAGGTAAATAATTTGGTTTTATTATATGATAGTAAGTTCGCTAAGCTTCCAAGAAAGATTCATATGCACTGGTTGAGGCCATATGTCATCAAAGAGATCACAAATGGGGTGTGTTTCAGCTCGCAAAGCTGAACAGCGAATCTTTTCCAGGAAGGGTGAATGGAAGCCAATTGAAGCCATATACAGGGGATCTGTCTCAATGACTATATGACGGCAAGATAGTCTTAGTGCTCCAGACTATAAACTAGTGCAAGGAAGAGAGGGACTATAATCTACACTGCCTGGTTTGAGGAACTATGCGGCAGGGTGTTGGAAATAATACTGGGGGGGGGGTGAATCAGTATTACCAAATCAATAAATTTTTCATTTCCATAATCATATTCATATACGATACTCCAGTTCTCGTGTGTACACACAATTGTGTTTAATGCAACTAGCGTATATTCAGAAAACTTATGATTTAGTTAATTCATCATAGGTTGATCTTCAATCAGCGCATCAGAACTTCATTAACCATATAAACAGTAACTAGGTGTAGTAAAAAAAGAACAGATCATCACACATAAGAAACACACATGAACACCAAGATGTAAGGTGGAAACCCAATGCGGGACAAAAACCACGTGTTGTCGTCTTCCTTTAATATAATAAAAACATGTTTACAATCTTGTACTCGCGCAGACTCATACCAGTACACAGGCACCCACCTGCAGAAGGCTACTACCTTCTCTTGTTCTCCAGCTTCTACTGGAATGGAGCTACAACCCCTTGGCTCTTGTACTCGCCGATATATTTACTAGTACATAGGCGTCGGCCTACAGAAGGCTACAACCCTCTCTCATTTTCCAGCTGCTACTGGAAGGGAGATCCAACCCCCTGGCTCTTGTACTGGCCGATATGTTTACCAGTACGTAGGTGCTGGCCTACAAAAGGCTACGACCTTCTCTCTTCCTCCAAGGACCACATTTCATAAATTTTCAGACTGGATACTCCTGGATCACAACACCATAATCTGAAGGCCACATTTCATCCAATTTTCATACTGGACCCATCAACAACATTGAAGCTCAAAATCAATCACAACTGCAATACAACAATTGCATCAACCAATCATTCAATTCTGAATCACCTAACTCTAAATCACTGAAGTTCTATCATCAGAACACAGAGCAGAACCTAGAACTCTGCAACAAGCACCAGAACCATCTGCAAATTCATATATCATATTTCATAATGTATATTCTACTCTAATGAACTGAACCAGCATGTATACGCACTTTTACCAAATTGAACCTGCGTACAAATCTGAAAGTATTAACTCATAACTGTGCAGCTATTCTAGACATCAATCATACCCAGATCATAACATTTATAGAATAAACATGCGTCAGTAATTCAGATCTAGACTATCAAGGATCAAACCACATAATGATAATACATTCAAGCCTTAAGATCCCGATCCATCATTCATCATCATCCACATAGGTGCATCCTTAGTTCAAATCAAGCAAAGCATCACAAACCCATAACCTGCATACTGGATCTCACACTTCATCAGATATTTAATACTTGCACTCCTTGGCCTAATGACTTCTCCTCCTTTTATAGTTTTAGGCCTTTCTCAATACCATGGTCCAAAACCACTTAGGACCAATACCTTAGACCAAATACCTAGGGTCAATACTTCGGATCAGATACCTTGGACCAATAACATGGATCAAAATACCATGGACAAAAACTTAGTTTTTTCAACATGTACGCACCTTTCCTTCTGTGAAACTGCGTGTGTATGTTATACGCACCTTTTGGTCTATTAACCTACATATATACGCTCCTTTGTCAAGGTTAATGTGTGTATACCTCTCTCTAATCATTAAATCTTTGTTATTGACCTGTTGCACTATGATCTGTCATCTGAGTGAGTGCTCCAGATAGTCGCAAGGAAGAGCAGGACTATAAACTACACTGCCCAGTTTGAGGAACTGCGCGGCAGGGGGGCTGCGCGCAAAAGGTTGACGTTATAGCATCCGAAGTTGTGCAAAGGGAGCTACGCTATCAAAAGAGATATCACACAACATAGACAAAAAGTGACTGTTAGAGTCACTTTTCATGATTTGACAGCTAGGATATGGTTAAGAGGAGCGGGCAGTCAGCATTTAAGGCTAAGATCTTTGAAGATCTGACACCAAAACAGCATTAATGGACGAATTTTGGGGGCGGGGTTAGATTTGAATTCAAAATTCCCTATAAATTACGCGTGCCAGTCCAGCAGAGAACACTTTGCACCCTTAGAGTTTCTGAGTTGTGTTGTCTGTCGCTTATGAATCATGCATTCTTCGAGGATTTGGTCGCAAGCCCTGCATTCAATAATTTACCAGAGTTAACCCAGAAATTCATCTACGATACCATGTTAGGACTAGGTCCAGCTGAGACTACAAGCACTGGAGGAACTGTCACCTCCGAAGGGGTTGTTCCAGAGGTAGTGAGCATGGAAGCTCTAACTCCTATGCCTATGGAACCAAGGTCGCCTAGGCCGATGCCTACACCTGTGCAAGAAACCCAGAAGACGAAGAGAGACAAGTAGAAGAGGTCAGTTCCAGCGCGTGAGTTGCCTAGGAAACATACTGCTGCACAGACATAGAGGAAGGACAAGCAGCCAAAGAAGGTTGTGCATTTGGAAGCTGAAGGGGGCATTGAGGATATAGATGTTGAGGGAGCGGATCCCCTCACCAAGTTTCCTGAATATATCCCTTTGCAAAAAGGGAAGGCGAAGGTCCCCAAGGACCTAGACTCAAATGATTTCCTTATTCATACACCCCTATTGTCGGAGTAGATGATTTTTAAGGTTCACGCCTTACGCGGGATCCCTTATTAAAAATGGAGGATTGGAACCTGGTTAATCATGAGCGGTTCCCTCACCTCACGACAGATAATTACATGAGGCAAGTGTACTAACCAGACTTCGATGTCACTGAGTTAGAAACAGTTGAATGGATCTGCGGACTGGAGAACTCTAGATTGTTGAACCTGTTGTGGGTGCCCCACTATCACCGCACTAATATTAACACCACCTATGTGCGGCAGTTACTTACTCTCGTGCACGATGGGTGCTTATGGCTTGGTGTGCCTATACCCATCACAGACATGCTCATCCACAAGATCATGCACCTGTCGCATGAGGGCTTAAATCCGACCAAGGAGTTTTGTGGAAAATTAGGCAAAAGAGACTTGGCGGAGAAGATGAAAAAGAAGTTTGAGCTTTTCAAGAAGCCACGCAGCTATTCCATCACGTCCATCAACGATCCCGTGATGAATATTTCCACCCAAATACTCGTTGGTAAGGTTATTAGGAAGTGCCATACGGACGAGATCCCGGCGCCTCTGGTATCATTAGCTGCACAATGCACGAAGGGTTTTCAATTTCACTGATCATGGTACTTATGCATTGAATTCCTTAAGAATTGTTGCAAGGTACAGGATGAGAGAAAGCCCTTACACTACGCGTGGTTTCCGCTCTCCATCATGTTGGTTTCCTGGGATCTGCCGAAGGACAATTAGTTTCTTCCGCTGAAGGAAGGATTGCTAGAGGTCGCGCAATTCACCTCCCTCTGGGCCACGAAGGACCCTGTGCGGGTCACAGAAACAAATATTTTATAGGTGTTGATGGAAGCGAGCTTCTGCATGGCCATCAACCAGGGCCCAAGGTTGTCCTCAACCTTGTATCAAAAGATTTTTGCATATGCTGAGTTTAAGGCAGATTTCCATTGTGTCTACATTCAGGCATGGAAGGACCTGTAACAGAAGTGGTTCGATTTACCATATTTGGTCACCGATGATACCATATAGGAAGTGATCAAGTACTAGCTGACAGATTGGCATACCCCGTCCGATTTGGATGCAAGTACCAGCAAAGGCACGAGGATCTTACCTGAGAAGAAACGAAAGGATGCAGCAAAATAGTCAGCGCAAAATTTGGTTGCGCAGCGGAAGCAGGAAGCCAACGAAAAGGCTTGAATGGAAAAGGAGTGCGCTGCAACGGAACAGGTTGAGCAAGAACATCGCGACTCTCAGCAAAGTAGAAAATCTCCTTCGCCTGAAACAGAGGAAGAAAAGCAGTCTGCATACGGTGGTCGAGGTGATGAGGGGAAGAGTACCCTATTTCGACTAAGGAAAAGCAGATAACAACAGCATGAGGGTTCCCGCAAGAAGAAGAAGTTGGCTAAAACACAGGTGGATCCCATCACCCTGACGGAGGGCGATCTCGACGAGATTAGTGACAAAGTATGGGATGCCACAGCCGAACTGTTGCAGCAATTCGAGCAACAGTACATGCAGTCGTTGGGAAATGTACAGAAGGATCTATGCAAAATGCAGATCTAAACTAGCAAGATGCAGGTGGGCACAGGTCAAGCGAGCACCGCACAAACGAGCCTGGCACTAGGGACAAATCAGGTTGTATAACTAGTAAGGATAGTGGACCTTAAAATAGTTTCTTTACTAGAGGGGTCCCTGAGCGCAGAATCGGCCGATGACAAGATCATCATAAGTACCCTTAATAACATCGGCCTAAATATTGCAGCGCTCCCCAATGAATTTCTTCATGCGCTGCAGACAGGAGTGACAACAAAATTGAGAGCTCGGGAGCAGCGTGCTCTCAGTTTAATCAGTGAGTACTAGGTGAACAATGAACAAATGTTCACCGAAAAGACACAGGCCCTGAAAGAAAGAGATACTATCCAGGCATAGAGCTCCAAGCTGGCGGCCGCAGTTGCAGAGGTGTGTAGAACAGTGTCGGAGTTGCACATACCCGAGGACGCACAACCAGAGGCCAAGATCTGAAAATTAGCTACAGCATCTGTTGAGGAAAATTAATTACCTATCATTTAATTGTCAACCCAAGGGTTTTGTAAAACATGTGAAGCATGCGTGCACTATATATGCTAGAAATTAACTTCCAATTTAGATAAATCTAACTACTAAACCAAACAATGATAAACCAAATTCACCTATTTTAATTCAACAATCAATTCAAAGGAAATTATAGTATAGAGTTTGGAATTGAAATCTTAATCTATCACACTTGCAAGAATTGAAATCTTAATATACCACACTTGCAAGAATTGAAGTCTTAATCTGCCACACTTGCGAGAATTGAAAAGAAAACCACTCTTTCAAAAATGAAATTGCATGAAATGAAATCTACTCTAAGGGATCATGTGTGCATTATCAAATCAGGATCCTATGAAATGAATAATCAAAACCACATGATATGAAATGAAAGAAAAAACAATAATTCTTAACCTCTAGATATGAAAGCAAATAAAAGCAATCACTCTTAACCTCTCACACAGGAAAAGATATGAAATAAATTAATCTTAATCTATGAAAGTAAATAAAAACAATCACTCTTAACCTCTTACACAGGAAAAGATATGAAAGAAATAAATCTTAATTTATGAAATAAAATAAAAACAATCACTCTTAACCTCTCACATAGGAAAAGATATGAAATAAATAAATCTTAATCTATGAAAGCAATAAATATTAATCTATGAAAAACAATAAATCTCACACATTATAGATGGCCAATCCAAAAGCATGAGGGATGGAAAGTTGAGAGGCTCCAAATACAAGCATAACCAAATCAAAGTGAACATCACTCATGAGCATGGTGCCAAATCCAAATTCTATATTCAAAACAAGAGAATTTCCCCAACTTTTCACATCTAAAATGATAGGAGAAAACTTCCCATATTTATACAAAAAGATGATAAGCTATTTCATTAATGAGAATCCATGAATCTTTCCCTATATCTATAGAGTTACAATCAAAATAGGAAATGATAAGACACATGTCTTCTTAGAGTTTCAATACAAATAGGAAATGATAAGACACATATCCTCATGATCCCATGATCTTCTCCACTCAAATTCGAATTTGGTTTTGGGAGGCCACATAAGGGTCTTTTAGAAGATTCCTTTTGACCTACACATGTCAACAATCTCATCCCACTTGTTAGGTATAAGCATATGCACATTATTTTCTAATTTTTAACCATAAATTCACTTTAAAATGCTAATAATTAATAAAGTTTGGAAAAACATAAATGTGACCCAATAATGATAATGATAAGGTAAATGTAATGAAATGGAGGTAAATGTAATGAAATAGAGGTGGAGTGAAGGTGAAAATATGGAAATATAAGTGAAAATGTAATGGAAGTGAACAACAATTTCAAGGCCCAACATACCCCCCAACTGAAGCTATTGCATGTCCTCATGCAATCTATTACATTAATTCTTTTTTATCCTTGAGCTTTGGCTTAACTTTGCATGATATCATTTGATAACTTCATACTTCTACAAAATCTTTTAGTTGAATTGCAACATGGTTGCTTCTTGTGTTACAACCATATTTTGTTGTTGCATTCATTTTTTATGTTTGAACTTTGCATAATGATAATTTGATTATTGTTGCAAAGTATATCTTTATTGGATTGCATCATAGTTGGTTCTTGTGTGACAACCATGATTGTGTTTGTATCCAATTATCTTTTTAGTACTTTTGACAAGCCTTTGTATGCTCATAACAATGATGTAATAGTTAATATTTTTTCAAAGTATGTGAGATTTTGGATGTGATATGACTATGGAAAAACATGAATATGAATGTATCCCCCCCAACTGATGATATTGGCAATTTTATGAGATGAGGAAGAGAAAACTTTTTCCAAAAATTATCATTAAATCTTTTCAATAAATTTTATGGTAAGAAGTTAGAAAATGACATGCCTTAACTTACCCTTTAGAAATGGATGAGTTGCATGTGTGGTGGCTGCAAAATTCTGATCATAATCTTTTTCAAGTGGCTGGACAAGTCATGGAGAAAAGAGTCAAGATGATCTTTTATTTGCTTTTATTAAAACTTGTTGAATCTGTTGCGGAATAGCATTGATTCGATTGCTGCCATCTGATTCTGCAACTATTATTTGATTCTGTAGCTTTCATCTGATTCTGCATTTGTTGTCTGAATCCGCAGCTGCCATCTGGTTCTGTAGCTGCTTATCTTATACATTTTCTCCAAAATGTTGAAAATGATAGTCTTCATGTCTTCAAAACTCATTGGCACAATTCCTGCTATGTGAATAAATGTTTAGATGTCGAACATAGCGGGAAATTGTTGACTTAGTGGCCATTAATGGATGCCATTAGTCAACACGAGAACTCTCACCATTGATGACAATGAGAGTCAAGATGCCCAAACACATCTTTCTAAGTACGAATAATTTTGTTGTTATGGAGTGCCTAGAAGATCTAATGAACAAGGGACATTGATCTATTCCCATTGTTCGTCGGCATGAGGACTTGCCATTAAGGCATGTAAGCCTCAAGGTATTTTTGCAAGGATTTTAGACTCAAAGGACTATGGACTCAATAATTTGCATTGAAACAAGGTTGATTTGTGAAATGAAAAAGATAGGAAAAAGAAAATGAGAATGGAAGATGAAAATGGGAAATAAGCATGAAAGTAAGCTTCTTGCTTTTACTCGTGGAGTAGACAGAAAGTGTATGTGAATAAAGGAAAATGAACGACTGAATCTTGCTAGGAAAAATGATTGCGGCTTGCTTTGAATTGCTTGGTTGGATTTATAATTCAAAAAGGAGGAAAGGTAATGGTTTTGATGGATATGGAGATGGACTTGTTCTTATGTTTCTCATGGAATCGGTCCTTTAAAGACCAATTTTGTGCACAATCAGTTTTCTTCAATGATCATTCGATCATCCCAAACCTGCAAAAAAACTTGACATAAAGAACATAAGTGTGTTCAAAAAAAGAAATGATCAGTTCCTTTCTGATTCTTACACAAAATTTCAAATGAAACAAACAAAGAAAAATCAAAAGTGTTATATTCAGTCCAATTCATGATATCGATAACAATCCATTTTTAATAAATAACCATGAAAATTAAATTAACTCTCTGTTGTCGGATGACTTCGTGCCTTGTGCTCAGTAAAATGATTGGCATCACAAAGATTCGTTGTGTCCTACAAGTTAAAACTTCATTAAAAAAAAAATACACAGCAACAATATTAATTTCAAATGTTCATAAATCATTTAAATAATTTTCCAATTGTTTCGCAGGCCATCATTAAACATCCCAAAAGAACTAGAGAACTGAGGTAGAGTGTTCAGTTGTCCACATGCAATCTCGGATATATAAGCTGGCACAAGAGTAATAGCTAATCCGATTCCAAATCCATCAAGTAGATGGGCCAATGCCATTAACAGTACAATTGCATCACACAAGTGACAGTCAATATCAACAAACTTGTTCCTGGATGCAGGTGCTTAGGCACACAGGTAGTATGCAGCGACCTTGGGTTGGCAAGTGGCGAGGCCACCTAGCCATCCATGCTTCCACTCAGAAGCATATAAAGAAAGCCACCACCAATATTAGTGGCACATTAATGAACTTCGTAGATCGAGGCTTTATCAATTTGGTTTTTAAGATGGCCTCTTCAGACCGTCTTCCCCCCCGCTCCACCTCTTCTGAACTGCAATTGTCTCCTTGCTGCTGCAGAGCCAAGCTCGCGCATGACAACGGGGAGACACTGCCAAGTTCTGTGTTGCATTGAGATGGTGGATGGTGCACATTTCTCGCAGAGTCTTCTATGTTGCCTATGGACTAGTTCTTTGGTCTTAAATCTCTGCTCTTAACCACTGATTACAAGTCCTTCTGTTCCCATTGACCACTCATTCTTTGGCACTGCTCTTTCTCATCCTCGTCTGCTCAACTTTTCCCAGGTGAGCATGCCTCGTCTACGTCATCGAATGCGCTACAGGAGGGGCAGTAGCAGAGGAAGATTACCCCCCCTCCTTGTCCCTCTCTGACTCGTCCCCCTCTGACTCATCCTCCCCTTCAATGGCTCATTTCTCTGGACGCTACCCATCCACTCGCAGTAGTCAGGGGTGGGCTCAGACTGTAGGTCCTCGGCCTGTTGACGCTGCTCCCCAGCCTCCTGTTGCCTCTGTATCATCTCTGCAACCCAGTCATTCTGCACAATTTCAATTTCGCTACACACTGGAACGTCCCTGCATAATAGCGACTATCTCGGTGGCATTTAGAGAGGAGCCACAAAACTCTGAAGACCCAACCCACAATACTCAGGCGTGGAACACCACCAGCAAGAGAAAAGCCCCTGGAAGCAGCTCAAGGACGCACAGAAGCAGCTCAGGGATGCACCAATCCAGGCCGCTTCAAGAACATGGAAGAAACTCCGAGAGACAAACAGGATGCAGAAGATGACATGGAGGCGTATAGGTGTCTGATAGTGGAAGAACCTCCTCCTCCTAATGACACCTAGCTGGTCAATGTTTTTCAGGTTTTGGGTTCCTGGCTCCCAATACTATGGGTCTATTCTGGTGTTTTTTTTTATGCAATGTTGTTAATTTTGATGATTGTTCAAAAAATTGTTCCACTCTGACACTACAGGTTGTTACCCTTGTGTGGATGGCAAACTCTTAAAGTTTTGGACTGGTTTCCCCGGTGCAGGCAGTCTCTTTCCAGTCTTTTGTTGTTAAACATGGCATAATTTGGGGCTTGCTCTGCAGAGGCCAGTGCCTCCTTGTACTACTTTTGTTACATTAATAGAATTAGTCTAATTTAGAAAGAAAAAAAAAATATTAGCAAACTTCTTGACAAACCGTTCACTGTGTATATATAAAAACTCCATGAAACTTACAGAAATGAAAAATCGCATTAAAAAAATGATACGAACGAAAATACTTGAACAAGGACTTGAATAGACCCCTACTAGCCATGACAGGGATTTTTTCAAACATGTCACAAATATGTATTCTACATTTTTAAACAAGAAATCTGAGCATAGTGGTCTCATACTTATCTGATAATCACTAAGAAGCATTGATTTCTCATCACAATAATTGCATTACCATATATTAATTGTACATTCATTGATTAACCAAAACATGATGAGAGCCATACATTTTCACTGTCATAAAACTCTTTCATAACCACAATATAGCCAACAGAAATATTAATGATATAACAACCATATAAGCCACATATACACAAGTATATTTACACATAAAATACCTAGGATAAAGAGAGATCTTATTTATGATTGCATAAGTCAACCAAGTATGATACTTCCATGAACCACCTGACCATAGACTAGGCTAAACCAAATCTTTCTTTCAGCCAGTCACCCCCATGCCATATTCCAGGCATGAATGTGGGATCTCATAAAACAAATCAATCAAAACCATCCAGGGCTTCCAAAGGCCAAACTAGTTGAACCCTCAACCAATGATTCCACCTCATGGTCGGACATCACTACAATCACCGGATTGGTCTCTACCCAAGTTGTCCAGGGCTCCAGACTGCTTGTTCCAACCAGGGCTTCTAGGACTAGTACCTCAACCCACAGCTATCGTCGAGCTTCTAGAATGTTTGTCCAACCAAGTCTTTCAGGGCTAGTAACTCAACCCACTAAGGGCTTCCAAAGTGTTTTTGCAGCCAAAGTTTCCAAGACTACTAAATCAACCCAAGTTGTTATAGGTCTTCGAGAGTGTCTGTCCAACCGAGGCTTCCAGGAACTAATAACTCAAACCATAGCCAAAGACACAAGAAAACCAAACAAAGACAAAAGTGAAACCCACAACACCATGACTATCCAGGAAATGTAAAGGATAGGCAAAACCAATTTCAATCCACGAAATCTTCCATGCCAATGATACATCATAACCAAATAACCACATGCATATGCCATGCATGCCAAAAAATAGAAAGGAAATCATACATGCAACTTGGTACCTGCAAGAAAAACCTGATGTAGTTATTGATTCCAATGTTCTCTTGCGCATTCCTACTTTTTTTTTTCCTTCTTGCTCCAAATCTAAAGTATGCTACACTCCTCCAAGAGTTCTCCAAGTAAACTCTAAGTGTCCAAGAGTATGATAGAGAGCTCCAACATTGAACTGATCAAAAGCCATGAATTGATCCTCAGAAGCCTTTTTATTAATGAGGCCTCTATTTTCTTCATTTTCCATTATTTTCCTTCATTTTCCTCGTCACATGCAACCTGTGACCTTTCACCTTCTTTTTGTCCTAATTTCCATTATTTTCATAAATAAATGCCAATAAATACCAATTTGTCTTTCCAAAGCCTTAGCCATTACCTTTGCCAATTTCCATAGTCATTAATTAATCACAAGTGATCCTCGTTACCATGTTTTCGCTCAACATTTAGCTTGGAATATGTGTCCCATGAACAAGGTCTTATTTTTCCTTTATTAATTTTTACAGGGAATTTTGACTAGGGTTGTTACATCGACCACAAACTCCAAAGCAAGGAAAATTTTAAGGATGGAAAATTTTCTTGAAGTTTAAAAACATTGGTGAATCTCACTAATCCCTAATATGCAAACTATAAAATTTTTATTGATATATTTGTAAAAGTATTCAAATTTATAATGATTTTATATATAGTCTCTATATAATGTTGGCGATTTTTAAGGTAAAATAAATTTATATTCTTAAATTTGGGCGAATCACCTTTTATAAAAATTGGAAATTGGTGAATCTTTTTTGTGGAAAAATAATGGAAAATTAGCCCACTAGGTGAACATTAGCCCCTAAAATTTTCCATGCTCCCAACCTAGTCAACGTCGACCCACAAATCTACCGGCTAGTTACCTTTTTAATGCTTCCTCGACCCCCAACTCCCGACATTGGTTGGGGTCCCGACGTCTGACCTCCGACTTAGCTGAGGTCATCTCGAGCCATCTTCCTACTCCCTTTTGCATTGCCCCAACCCCTGACCTCCGACTTAGGTCAAGGTCCTGACCTCTAGCCTATGCATTAAAGACTTACAAATTTTGTTGTTTTTCTAGTATTACAATGCATTCCAGTGCTAGTTTTCTTCAAGGGTTTTATAGCATTCTAAGGGATTTTAAGGTCTGATAACCACACCTCGGGGCCACTGAACTCTTAGGGAAAATTCTCATGAACAAATGATAATCATTCCCTCAAGGAAAGTCACCAAAAATATAGTTCCTTTTAAGAGTGATTCTCCAAAAGACATAGAGGAACAAACAACTCTATAACAACATGAAAATTAGCCTTCTTGGCTCTATCATTCTATCTAACTGAGCAATAGTAACCATAGAAGCACATGGCCATGCATACATTCATACCCAAGTGAAATAGATGCACTAACTAGTGTTATTAACAACAAGCATACAACCATGGAGTTAGAAATGCAGAAATTACAACCCTTCCATGATAATAGGGCTCAATTCATAACATTCAGTCATCATGCTAAAACAATTAGACTATAAGGACATTCTCCTCGTGGCTCAAACATATCACTAGCGTAATACCAACACTAATAGTGGTGAACCCCTTCCCTGCAACATAATGTTAGTATAAGACTAATAACTGCGTGAAATGTTTGCGTTCATCCACATAATCTCATGTGGGTAATTATCAACAATTCAATATATCAATATAAGTGACAAGCCATCCCATGAATATAATCAATGTATTAACCATTCAACAAGAGTCACTCCATGGAATCCAACTTCCCTTTCCTACAAATAAGAAACCACATTCCTTGACAACAACATAGAAATATAACCCATACAATGAACATGTGCACCTCATTAACATGAGCAGTCAATAAAGATACTCATGCTAAAATTTATGTAACAGTTAATATTCTTTACATGCCATTCCGGTAGTACTTCATAAAAACAATGCAATGCATTCCAAACCCACTTTCTAGAATATGTAATCCATTAAGGTTCTCAACCTAGACTTCATTACCATTACCATACCAAGGAACACACATGGAGGAGAACATACATCTATGAGAAATATGAGCTCTTCATGTGCATAATAGGGATGCAATGTTGGATTAAATACATGGGTATAAACCAATTCATTCAAGCTATCAAGGGATGATCAACATATATATATTATCCGCAAGGAGACTTTGGTTGAGCATCGAAAACATAGGAAACTCACAATTCATAACCCCATTGCTTGATTCAACAACTCTTCAATACTGCCAAGCAACATAATCAGTTATCCTACCTAAGCAATGAAACTCAACCCAAACTTCAAACAAGAATAATATCAGCTCACATCAGAAATGTAAACACTCATCAGTGGCCATTGAGAACATGAAACATCCATATTCACTCACACATCCTTGCATGGATCATTACCATCCATTCAACAGATAAACATAAGTAAGCCAAACCTATCATGCAAGAAATAACACGCCATTCCTTTACACTGCAAAATGATATCTACACATGTGTATGTTCTAGGAAACTTATCTTGGATTAGAATGAATATGAGTTCGAGACTTCAACTCTACACCCAACCATAAACAAGATACAGCCAAGCTACTTACAATTTTCACCCTCGAGCTATATTACAAGGGTCTGAGGTGGTCTTGCTCAAGGGAATAAACACCATTGTACGAGCTAAAATAGGGACTCCAAAGGTTCCTCTTCCTCCACCCACAAACTACTAAATGGTTCACTGATGCTCAGGAAATTCAATATTCCAAATGCATCCACCCACTAACTATCCAATAATGGCTAAACAATTAATGGAGAGAACCAAAGGCTTGTTGTTGCGTGTATCCACTTTTGTGTTGTCTCTCTCTTTTCCTTTTTGCTTGTAAGTTTGTTGTCTACAAATTCAAGCTCCTCTACTCTTTTTCTTATGGATATGTGATGGTTGAGATCGAACTTACTGCTTTTCTTCTTCCTACAAACTTCGAGCTTTCCCCTATTTTCTCTCCTCTCTCCACTTCAAACTCTCTCTTATCGTTTCGTTTTCTATGGTTGTCACTATTGAGTCGAGATCCCTTCCCAACTTTGTTTCTATGGCTTGCAGTTGTTTCCCTCTCACTCTTTTTGTTGTATCCCCTACATAATCCAAGCCCCCGTTTTTTTCATCTATCTGCTCAAAATCTGTAAATTAGGATCAACCCTCCCCTTCCTTTCTTGTTCTGCCCTCTACTAACGAGAATTCCTCGCATCTTCATCCCTTCCTTTTTTTTCTTAATACATAGTCAGATTTAGCGAGCTCATATGTAGAATTCGAGCTCTCCCCCTTTTTCTCTATGGCCCTCTCCTGAAGTTGATCCTCTCCTCTAAAAAATGTTGTTGTTGCGTAGTTCTTATGAGTCCAGAATCGGAAGCACATAATTTTAGTCCTATTGCTGTGTGTTGGGTTTCTTAAGCCAGCATGGGATTTGTCCTTTATTTTGTAGTTAATAAATGTACCAACGTCGTTCCATTCAACACATAGTTCCAGTGCAATTAAGGATTAACAACCAACCTTCAATGGTTTTCCAAAACTATATATCTCCTCCCTCCAGTAAGTAAGCTGCATTTCCCAAGCAATTGACCTCCCTATACCTTTTGGAATCTGTGCCCCTCACTCAACCCATTTAATTTTTAAAATTCAATTACATGATGAAATTACATGGTCAAATCAAGCCATTCACGGGATTGGTTGTTGCAAAATCTCTAATAGGGGTAGATGTTGGAGAAGCTAGTCGAATTAGACAACTAGCCCAGTGGAGTCGAAAAAAACATATTGTAAGTCGATCGACAAACGTGTTAAGTCGATGACTAAGTTGTATCAAGCTAAGTTTGGTCGGACAATTAAATTGTTGTAACTCTCTCGACAAGGTATAAATATCTGTAAATGTATCAATGTCTCGGTACTTATTGGCTTTTAAGAGATATAATACAAAGTGTGCTTCCATTATTTCTCTGCTACTTGTGTCTTTTCATTCTCCCTTTACTTATGTTCTTTGCTACGTGAATGTTTGATGTCCTTAATACTAGTAACCATGCATACTTTTCCTTAGATTACAATGCCATGTAAGTGAAATTTACTGTAAGTTATTTGCTAGGTCTCTCTAGACATTCTCTTAATGTGCTTGCTTTTAGTTTGTACTTAAGGCTTCCAATACATTTCTCTATTGGGATGGTAATGAAATTCAAAAAAGAAGAAACTATTGAAAAACGGTAATGCTAGGGACCATGATCCCAATCCCACCTGGAAGAGATAACACATAAACTTCAAATAAAAAGTCAAATGGGTAGTTATTACTATTTTCCTTCAATGTGATTGCATAATGTAATGGGGATATTTCTCAATATAAATATTGTATGTCATCCCATTATTCAAATTACACTCCCACCCCATTTAGGCAACTACAAAGTCCTTATAGAAAATCAGTAGAAGAAAAATCACTCAATGAGATATTTAGCATGTTAATTTTTATTTTTATTTTACCAAAGACCTTATCGATGCAATTGTTGACATATGGGATTTTTTCATTTTTGCATTAGTGTTTTGGAAAAGACTCATCATATTCAAGTCATGGTTTGTCTTACTCAAAGAAAGTGAAATAGTTCAGTGAATTTACCACAATAACCACATCTAGATTAAATTATATCAATTACAAGTGATGGTTCAATAGTTAAAAGTAGATGTCATGGCGTGTTTATGGAAAAATGAGGGACATAATTCAATGCACTATAGCTGGAAAATGAAGAGAGAATACTTTGTGGAATGCAATAGAGGATTCGAGGGATGATCGTTGTTGTTGCGTGCACATGCAGAAGTATCTTCACCCAAGGAGAAAAGCACCAGACTCTCGGGTTTTAACGCAAATGTTTGTAGAGAGAGGGGAATTAGTGGGAGAGGGGTCACGTCTATAATACATTCCAATATTTGCAGCGCTAGACTCATCGATGGCCTCTCATCTTCGTCGTCCTGGATGCACCATCCCGCAACGACGGTGGCCCTTTTGACCTCCTCTGCGTCTGAATCGTTCATCAATTTCTTGTCCAGCACTTCCATGGCGTTTCCGCCATTGAATTGAATTGCAGCCCACGCAGGAAAGTACACCTGACCGCTGGATTCTGAGTCCACTTCCATGTTTCTTCGCCTTGCGATTATTTCAAGCAATGTCATGCCGAAGCTGTAGACATCGGCCTTTACAGTGATTGGTAGGCCAGAGAGCCACTCTATGGCCAAGTACCCTCTGGTTCCTCTAATGGTTGTCAGCGCATATTCTGTTGCAGACAAACCAGGGCGCCTACACCACCAGACAAATAGAAGCACAATGGCCAGAATAGCACCCAGCCCGCCCACGACGCCGCATACTACGCTAGCCAGAGTCACCTTGGTGTTGGAATTATAGTTTTCGGTCAAATCAGAGGCATCGAACCATAAAAAGAGAGATATCCCACTTGGGGTATTGTAGATATCTAACAGTTCTCCAAACCACATTACACACGTCTGCGAAGAGCCGTTAGCAACGAAGGCATATGCAGTGCACAAACAATTGATGAGACAGGCCGCCTGGCACTGCCCTTCCCCTCTGTATGGAACCCCTTCAGGGGGCGTAGGTTTACCACTCAACTCTAAACTCGTCTGACCTTCAAACATCCTCCTTTATAACAACTCTACCAAATTCCGGAAATTGATGAAATCCTTACCTACATAGAATCCTCCAATTCCACACCCACCCACTCACTTCAATGGCACATCATTGTATTTTCTTAAATCAATGAATACAACACAGAGGGCCTCTTCTCCATGGCCTTACCCACCCTCTTCGCCACCAAAATTTCCATGATTAACCAACCAAGAATTGCAAAAGTTGAAATGTAAGAATACACTTTCCATCTAATGTGCTTCCATAACAATCACGTTAGCCAACATCCTAGGTTTCACTATTACCTATACAACCTTATCATGCAACATCGCATCCAGGCAACTGCTTCTGTTTTAATTAAAAGCGACCTTTAAAATACCTTATCGGCAACTATATAAGACCTTTGCCTCCACCTTCAACAACTTCTGCCTTCGACAATTCCATACCAGATTATGCAGTTCGACTCATCCCTACACGAGAGCCGCTCTTTTTGGACGAGGGCTAGAGGGGAGCTAAGAAACATGATAATTCAATAAGGTAACCCTACCTTCTTCTTCACACTAAGTGCATCTGATACCAAATGGTGTGACTTTCATATGGCCATGCCTTCCAATCCTCCATCCAATGCACATGATCAAGCTTGATGGAGAATCCAAAACATTGTTGCAAACCCGCATCATGCATATTAATACATCCATTGTAGATTCACAATATTCTTAAAATAGGATCTACTAAAAGAATTCCTTGTAAAGTATTTCTAGTGTAGGTATGACTCTACCATTTCTTACCCTTTTTTTTTTTAATTTTCCTTTTCATGTATCCCTCTTACTTTTTTCTCGTCTTCGTTACTAAGTTATGAATGGCAACATAGAGGCTCTACACATGTACATGGTTTTGTATGGTTCGAAGACGTGCCTAATATGGATGACCTCAACTGCGATAACATTGCATATGTTCGTGCAGCCAAAGAATTTTTCGATACCCACATCACTGCTTGGAACTCTCGACCTCTCCAGAAGAGAACTCCTAGAATACGTCGCTCAACTATACGCGATCCATGCCTCCTTGCGACAAACGAAATATTTGCATCAAATGAACTCCAAGACTACGAGGAACTTGTGAACTGCATCGAAAAGCACACAAAATTTCATTCCTCTACATGCCTTCGCAAAAAAAAACTCTCCTACTTATCGCTATAGAGCCCCTAGGGAATTGTGTGATACCTCTTCTCTACACATCGATGCTTCTGGTCGAAAAATGTACATGCCCGCTAGAAATGATGATAAGATAAATGTGCACAAATCTCATATGCTTGCAATTTCGAGGGCCAACATTGACTTCCAACCGGTTTTATCATGCCATGATGTATTGAACTAGATTGCAAAGTATTCAATGAAAGTAGAGGCAAAGTCCAAAATTTACAACCAAATGCTCACATGACTTTCACAAATTCCCCCCCCGATGCGCCTATTGTGTCTCTCGTCTACAAACTCATGATTGAACTTGTTGCTGATAGGGACATTGGTGCACAAGAAACATGCCATATGCTCCAAAAACTCCCACTAACCCAATGCAACCGTTCTTTTGTCTCCCTCAATGTGAAAAATAAAGTTTCTAGACGTGTTTCAAACAACTTGGATGGCCATATTCCAACAACACCCTTCATCACCTCATAAATGTAAAGACCTCATGCACTAGAGTCATTGCTGCTTATTGAATTTGAAAATACATGGATGAGGAATGTTGAAAAGGCAATGGTACGTTGAATGGATCAACTATAAAAAAATGAAATTGATTGAATGTCGTTGATTGTAAACCCTCAACTTAATACAAGCAATGGCTATATATTTATAAAACACTCCATCCAATACAACAATGATGTTACAAACATGATTGACCCAATTGAGAAGGTAGCAATATATGGTAATCCAATAAAAGGTTTTTCATTCTTTGTAACCAACTTGCCTCAAGTGAGTAAATAGGTTACTTATGTTGTCCCCATAAAAAAAAATTGTAATTACAATCAAATTGTTCTATGCATATCTCTTTCCAGGATTCCTAGGAATTACGATTTTCTTGTTGCAGATTCTAGGAGTGTTTATTGTTAGCTATGTGGATGGTTTTCAGGTGCAAGTTAATCTTCACAACAATTATATTGACGGTGAAAGTTAATCTTCACAACAATTATATTGACGGTGATATTTTTTTTCAACTATATGAATGGTTTTTGAGTGCACATTCATGCTCACATGGATTATATTGATGCTGATATTCTTCTCATCTGTTTCATGGAAGCCACAAAAAAAAAATCAATGTCATTACAACAAATAGATGTCAAGCCTTATATGGTATTTGTAATATTTTGAACAATGCACGTAGTTTTAAGCCTTGTGTCATACTATAACTGAATGATAGACAGAGTTGAGCTGAAATTAACATCGTGAAGTGCAACTTTTAAATTCAAACTATAATTTATTCCTTTCTCACTACTTGTATGTTGTCGAATTTTGCGCATGAATTCCAAGTGTTTGCTTTCTCTCTAGTTTCAAGATATTGATTACAAGAAGGGAGCTTTGGGAGGTGTAAGAAAAATACATTTTTTTTGTTCCAACCTGAATGATACACAACCTAGCTTCATTCCCTCCAACATCAAATTTTCCTTCCAATCGACCATTGATGTAAAGATATCGTTGAAGTTGCACCAGTCTCATAAGATAAGCTTGTGCATAGATTTCACTTGCCTATATTTTTTTCCTTTGCTGGTACATCAAACTATATGTAGATTCACTGGAATTTTGAATGAAACAAAACCCGAAAAAAACGGAGCTCAATGTACACAAGTATGAACTTCAGACAGTCAAGTTCTGCCATTATTTATGTCTTAACACCAAATTGCAATCAAAAGTGGTTAGATCCTTTGGGCATGTAACATTGTTGAGTAATACCATCAAACTTTGTATACTTCTATTGTTATTTGCATTTTTTTTTATCACAACTGGTTTAGATCTCGAATTTAGATAACCTAGTGTAGGGTTTCAACGGATATTTCAGAGTATCGATAGAATAGTTGGGTTGAAACACATAGGAATTTTTCTCATCTCTAGGTTCCTTCTATTGATTCGAGTTCTGGTTCCTTTAACTGATTCTGGGATGTTTTAACTGTGCACCTTATGTGTTGGAAGAAAATTGCTCGGAACTCATCTGGTCATGGCCTTTACATTTCTATAGAAAAGAGCATCACCTATTCTAGTGCTGAAGTTGGTGCCATAAGTTTGTTGTTGAGATCCTTATAGATCACCTTTAGGACAGAGGAAGTACTAAGTATTGTCTATCTCTTTTACAGACTTCAGGGTCTGTCAACACGGTTTCTCAAAGGTCTTTGCCTCTTTATTTTAGATATGGTCTTCCACCAAGGTCGAGTTGCCTGAAAAAAATTGCACATTTTGTTCAGGCTTCTCTTCATGTTCTATAGAATAATGTTGTGTTCTTGTCACCCTATTTTAACAATTGTGTTCTTAATTGTGTCAAGAAGGTTGCATGCATATTTAGCATTAGCATTATAAGGTAACCAGGCCGTCACTGAAAGTGCGTGTTTATTGATTTTGACATCAGCAATTTTAATGCTTTCAAAAATAATGATTTCCTTGTTGCTACTAATTTAAGGCTAATGAATTTATCAAGCTGTCTAGGAGCTCCCATGTCTGATTCCAAGTAGTTATAGTGGCACGAGTCAACATTATCTTCTTATTATGTTCTATTTATATTGGATTATTCTTGGTTCATTTCTTTATGGACGTTAGAATAATTTTCTTAATTTTGTCGAGTGATCCAAATTTGATCAAAAGCACTTCTAGGTTTACCATCATTGTTTCCAACATTTAAAAAAAACCACACAGATTATCAACAATTCTTTACACCTCCTCGTGCAAATGCTAGTTTAATTTATATGATATAGTTACGTTGGTTGATAGTTTGTACTTGTACTTTTAGATCATTTAATTTGTAAAGAAATAGCGTTGCAAATGTGCATTGCTCTCTTTTGGAAAGAACAAGAAACAGAAAGTGAAAAATTAATCTGGTAATAATTAGAAAAAAAATAATTTAGTTTTAGTTTTATTAGAAATAGATGAGCAATCTGATATAGGTTACTTATATGACCAACATAAAGATTACAATTATTGTATACCTTATAATGGCCATCATTGAAGACCTTACCGATGTGATTGTTGACATGAGATTTTTCATTTTTGCAAAACTCTTCATATTCAAATCACGGTTCGTCTTACTCGAAGCAAGTAAAAATGGTTGAGTGAATTTACCACAGCAACTACTTCCAGATTGAATTATATCAATTACAAGTGATGGTTCAAATAGTTATGAGTAGATACCATGGTGGGTTGATTGAATAATCAGGGACATAGCTATCCCTGTGAGCAGGAAGTTTAATGTATACCTTATAACGGCCACCATTGAAGACCTTACCGATGCAATGGTTGACGTATGAGAATTTTTACTTTTGCATAGGTGTTTTGGCCAATACTCTTCATATTACCAATGCAATTCTTGACATATGAGATTTTTTTATTGTTGCATAGCTGTTTTGGAAAATACTCTTCATAGTCAAATCATGGTTCGTCTTACTCGAAGCAAGTGAAAATAGTTGAGTGAATTTACCACAACAACTACATCCAGATTGAATTATATCAATTACAAGTGCTGGTTCAAATAGTTACAAGTAGATGCCGTGCAGAGTTGATGGAACAATCGGGGACATAATTCAATGCACCACCCTGTGCGTAGGAAACATAGTCGATAAGTGTTGGTTGATGATTAATGGAAGTGTGTCGGTTGATTATTTTTTATTCAAAATTTGGTTACTCTAATTTTTTTTTATATTGAAGTTGTTTTTATGATGGGTTTGGTTGGGCAGATTTGACCAATAAGATTGGTCTATTTTCATCTTCCTTTCTGTAATAAAAAAACTAATATTTATTATACAAAATTTTAATATATATTATTAATATATAAGTATTTTTTTAGATGTGGCACTATACAAGTGGTTTAAAGTTTTCTAAAACTCATCTTAAATTAAAAAGAAGGATTGTAAGCTCTGAAACTTGAGATATTTTTATTTTTAATTGGTTTTTAAGTTAATTTATTATAAAATTAAATTTTATTGGGTTTTAAAAAATAAATCTATAAAAATATTAGAATACTATTTTTTGTTTTATTTAAATATTTTAAGGTGAATTTATAATAATTTTTTTAATATATATTATTAATATATAAGTTTTTTTAATACTATATTATGATATCATAAAAGAGGGAACAAAAAGATTTAACAACAATGAAAAACTACGCAAAGATGTGATGGAGCCTCAATTAGAGTGTAAGGAAATATTTAATTCTTGTAAATTAATCATTAAGTAATGTCTCTTTTGTGTTGTTTTCTTTTAATCAATTTGATGGATTGGATGTGCCTTTAAGCTATTCAAGCTTTGGCCAAAATCAATGCCATTGGTGTTGCTTTTACCCCAAAATGGAAAATTATGGGGACTTGGACAATGATTTGAAGCATTTAAGGATTGATAGTTTTATTCGCAAGCCCAAGTCTAAGATCATAGACGGTGTGCTTGGGATTTCACAGTCACAGCCTAAAAATTGGTTGGTGAATTCAAGATGGTCTACTTTAGAAGATATATCCTATTCCAAAAAAAACTACGTAATTGCAATCACCACATGTGAGATGTGCTACCCATTTAGCTTAAATTTCTTTTTCTTCTTCTAAAATGACTTTTATATTATCATGGTTCCCATATTTACAAAACTTGAAACCTAGAATTTCAAAACTAGCATAGAAATGAACTTAACAAGAAAATGATTAACGAAATTAAATTGTTTTTCTTGGAAGAGTTTCTCTCTTTCCACCTCTAGAAGAGCATCACTCTACTCTAGTTCCACCTCCACGTTGTCATTTCCATTCCTCTTTGTCTTACACTAGACTATATCTAAGGAACTCACAATGAAGTCTCGTCTTTCTGAATACCAAAAATGACTTCAATCCTAATAGTAGCCTAACTCTGCTCATGAGTCATTAAAATCTAAGAGGTGGAGTCCTCTTTAGAGATTTGTATGCCCCTTTCCAACTTCTCTAAGTGGCTTTAGATATCTGTCATCTAGATACTCTTATAGAGAAACAATTTTGTTGCACTCATAGAAAAGATTAGCAATGTCTGCATTTGAGTGAGTGGCAAGATAATCTTTCCAAATCTTCTATTCCTTCAGTGTACTTTTGCATCTTTAAGGGCAATTGCTAGTTTATTCTCTCTTATTGCTCCAATAGTTAGACATTGGCATTGATTTTATACAAAATAAACATAAGAGTTGATATATAACTAGATATTTACTAATTAGCATTGATTTTATGCAAGATAAACATAGGAGTTGAGATATAACTAGATATTTAGTAATTGAGAAACATTGCACAGGGAAAATTGGAAATATGAATATGATTTAAAGTGGGTTTTGTATTAATTTTAGGAAAAATAAATATAGGAGGTGAGATATGAGTAGATGTTTGACATTTGGAAGATATTGCACCAATAAATTGAAACTATGAATATGATTGAAAGTTATTTAGTAATATTGCACCGACAAATTGAAAATATGAATATGATTTCAAGTGTAATTACCAAAATAATATGATATAAAGTGTGTTTGGTATTGATTTTAGGAAAAATAAAATATGAATATGGTTTAAAGTGAGTTGTTGATTTTATTGAATGCTTTTAGTTATATTAAAATTTATAAATATTAATAAATTTCCAAATTTTTATTATATTTTGAGTGGGGGTTAGTAATTTATTTTTTATAAGGTGAGTGTGATAATTATTCCAATATTACTTTTCAAAGGTAACTTTGGAAAATAAACCTGGGTCAAGGCTCTAATACTATATTAAAGTTTCAATTTCATAAAAATTCGTAGACATTAGTAAACTTCGAAACCCATACCATTCTCTAGAATGTAGACTAGTCCCATGTTTTCAAGATAGAAGTTAGTCTGCTTAATTTTTGACAATTACTCTAATAAATTTATTTTATAAACAAGTTTACCCTATTTTAATGTGCTTAGTTATTTTTCATTGGAAACAAGATAAATTATATATTATGCTTCTTCTTTTTTATATTGTTAATGAAATAAAAAGTTATATATATATATATATATATATATATATATATATATATATATAACATCCCAAGATGCATAAAAATTACAGTGGTTACTAAGTTTGATCTTTACCATTTATAACTTTAGTTCTATTACCATATGATGTTGAATAATATATGACTGAGGCTGGAAGGCCAAGAAACATATATTTGGTTACCTAAATTATTGGTAATTAGGAGTCCAGATACTTTAACAAAAATAGAAACTGTTTACATTAATTAAAAGAAACAATTACAAAAGACAGTTACCCATCTGCCCTGAAGGGAGATTTAGATGGGGAAAAAGAAGCCAGGAGAGGATCCTAGAGCTGGGTGGAATAGACCAGTGGGAGTATTCTCAAGAATAGTCAGTAAAAAGTACAAGACTTGAGGCGGGACAAGAGTCCGGAGGCCCAAGGTACTTGACTGTGGCTGGAATTATTTAACTGTGAACAAAAGAAAGTGCTCAGGGGAGGGTTTGGACATAATTTCCAGGCTCGCGACTCGGAGGAGAGACTTTCCAGAAAGGATTGAATATTATAGGTTGCTAATATTGAACATATAAGTATCATAGAAAGTTCCATTAAGAATTAATGCTGGACTGTAGAAAACAATTTAAATGACAAAATAGAAATTTTCATTACGAATTGATGCTAGAAGAATTACTTAAGTACAAAACAATTTAATGAACGAATTCCTTGAAAGTGCATTAAGACAGAGAATGGAAATTACCAATTTCAAAAATAAAACAGTAGACAGTATATGATGGTAATGCATGAAAAATAGCAAGTAATACTAATAAAGCATGGAGAATAACTTTATACAACAGCTAAACATGCATACACTCTTAAAGCATTAAGTGTATTTCTCTTACCATAAACAGTGGAACAATATGTTTGAAACCCTATATGATTACTATCAAATTCATCTATGTATTATGCTATAGAGTCAAACACAAACTGGTTAATACAACGTAAACCATTGAGTAATTCTAGGTTACTCATTGTAAAAATCATATTCAAAAGGAAACGTTCTGGAGATGCTGAACGAGTATATGTGTCTCAATAGCAATAAACCGTGTGAAAAGATAGAATACTATTGCAGAGATGAAAAGTGTAATAGATTGTTAGCCATTTCATAAGTAATCCAAGTGACTCCTGGTATAAACAAACTCTAAACAAATCATTCTGGAAGGGTCGAGCGAACTAAGACAAATTCACTAAATTTTTAATACTCTGAGTAAGAGAATAGAGGCAATCTTGGCCCATCATTAAATCAGAGACGAAATAACTAAAATATCATTTAAGTATTGAAACGCATAAGTTTAACTGAATATATTCCACTGTAGGAATAACTCAAAGAGTAATGCCACAATTCAAAACGGCTCAAATGTGTCAATATGACAAAAACCCCTCAAAGTCCATCCAGTAGATAATTTAACACAAAATAAGGTGCAATAGAGAAAATATCCATAGAAACTCATGGTCGATCAAGAAATACTTAATTAATTAAGAACCAAAAATCTAAGTAACTCTCACCGAAGAGATTAACTCGATGCACAGTCCCTATATCATTGAGTAGATAATCTTTTTGTAGCTAAATAGTTATGCACCAGAGATAAGATGTTCCAACCTAGAGATTACCATGGAAGCCATAATCCCCTGAACCTCTAAGGAACATTTTCCAAGCTTTCATGAACTGAGAAGATAGGGGAAATACCTAGATACAACTGCAAATGACTAGGGAGTTAGTATGAGGTTAACCGACTGCGAAATTTATAGAATGCATGATGCCGGAACTAGAAGGTTTCTGCATCGAGTAGCCTACCTGCAACACAACAAACCTCATCAGTTAACGAATTCAGAATCGAGAGACTATAAATACTCAGAAGAAAATTTGGTGGTTTGTGAGCTTACCTCCCTAAAAGGATTGTCGGAGTAGAGCCCCTTCCACAACTTTGGCAGACCATCAAGCCACCCATGACAGAGGTGGAAACCATTCAGTATCGACAAAAGACGGGGTTCCAAAGCGGAAGATGAACTCAGATAATGCAAACAATGAAAACCACATGAAGTCAAATTGTCAGGGTTAGCTACCTTCGTAGGACTAACCATCGTAACCATTGCAAATCGCAGAAGGATCAGTTGTTGGCCTGAAACCTTCACCAAACCAAACCATTGTAGAGCAGCAAGATACCTTGGGGCGATGACAAAAATGACTCCACCAAGTGTCGGGCATGAAAAATTGGTTAGGGGTTTAAACCCTAAACCCTCTTCACCGTCGGATCACCTGGAAGAGATCAACGGAGATAAAGCAAGACATATGTCACAGAAGATCAGAACCAGTTGGAAGACGCATGCAACATCCTTGGTCACCATCATGCCACGTGTCCCAGCGTACAAGGATCAGCTAGCCAAAGTCTGGGCAGGGACAAATAACCCACCAGAGGCCATGTGCGCATTAAACATTAACCACCATATAAACCTTGTAGACTGTGTAATATTAAATCACACATGAAATATGCATGTGTTGTCTGGTGCTACAGGCTATACTCAATAATGTATTAATAACTTCCACAGATTATGATAGGGACAAGTGTTCAAGGCCGATTATGGTTTCATGTAAAAACAATTTTTTTTAATTATGTATATTTCATAGGTTTTACGTTTATAGTTATTACAAATGGTATCAGAGCTTAGGTTCGTACACTGAGACTCTCTGGGAAATATATATACTTGAAACGAATTTGTTTTCTTTTTTAATTAACTAAATAAATGTATGTGTGAACACAGAGACTGCATCAATACAAAGAAAAATGGTCAGAATGCAGAGGAGCCCAGGACCACCCAACCTACCCACACAATGTATGTGAATGCTAATCCGGATATTTGGATACAGTTGGGCGAAGAATCCCATCAATCTAATGTGGTGTTACTCGAAACTATTCAGCAGTTGTGTGCTGAAATGACAAATTTAAGAATAGAAAATGAACGACTACGTTTAGAACAAGAGAAAATTCTCAGAAGTGTGTCCTATCGATAGGATCAACGAGATACAGACCAGGGAAAATTTTAAAAACCACCATAAATTTATATGTATAATAAATGGGTGAATCCACATGATACATAGGAAAAATGGGAGGCGATTTTATCACTAATATATATATATATATATATATATATATATATATATATATATATATATATATATATATATCTATATATATATATATCTATATATATATATATCTATATCTATATCTATATCTATATCTATATCTATATCTATATATATATATATATATAGATATAGATATATTTGGTGAATCTCTCACCAGATTATATTATCTTGTAAAGTCATGGCGAATCTTTCTCTGAATTATAAAATCTTGTAAGATCTTGGAAAATCTTTCCCTGAATAATAAAACATTGTGAAGTCTTGGCGAATTTTTTGTTATAGTATGAAACAATATATGATAATAATAAAACATATTCATTAAACTGTAATATACTAACATACATGTTTGGAAGAAAGAAACATAATTTTCACTTCATGGTAGGAGAGATTAATGTTTTCTCTACCACTTTTGCCAAGCTATCAAATTTCTTTCTTATTCCATAGACTCCAACTGCGAGATAAAAAAAAAAAACACATCAAGTTTGTTTACCCCAACACGCCAACAAGTAGCAAGCCCCAACTATATAATATAATGAAGTAGTAGGTATCCCAAAGGCCTGAAGGGGATCTAATGGAAAGAAGTGACCGTTGTCAAAATCCTTCCAATCAATATATAAATATATAAATGTAGATTTATTATTATTTTAATTGGAAATCTTCAATTAAATAATAAAATTTAATTACGTCTCTCCCAATCTAAATTTCTTATTAGCATAATTCACTACCTTCATACCATTTTTAACAGTGTTGTAACATGTGGATTAATTTCCTTTTTGGTGCACAATCTCCGTCTTTTAGGACAATATGGTGCAGTGACCCAACCCCTATAGATCATTAAGACAAACTAAGAATAGCAGAGAAGATGAAAGGTTGTAAAAACCAGTGTATTTTTCAAACAACTAATCCAAGATCAGTACCTTAAATTTTTCATGAAGATATCATATTGAGAATGTTTGAAAAATGGTGGGAAATCTCGGCAGCCACTATCTCTCTTGTGTGAGGGTGATGTGGAAAGAGTTAAGATTTCATTGTTTTGAATTTTTTTTTTGTTAAATAAAAAAAAAAACCAATATTAATGGAGATATCGATATTTTTTACTAAATTTTGTGAAGTGACTAAATGTAGCTTTAATCATTCACCTTAAGATTTTTTTTACAATATAATTTCCTAAGTCTATTTAATATCTTCAGTATCATAAAAATTAACCTATATCCATCTTAACTCCACATCTACCACTCTTAGAGGGATGAAATCTATTTTTCCCTCCCAGCACTTGGTAGACCCGGAATTAAGATGGATTTAAGCTGATAGAATTTCCCCTTTAAATAGTCTATGCTCACATGAATACCATGGTATTACCATGGGTCAATACCATGGGTTTATGAAACTACTATTAGTAATTTATAAAAATTAATAAAATTAAAAATTGATTTTTATTTTATTTTTTTATTTTAACCAAGTTAAACTGTTTAAGTGACATTAAATTACAAGATCCATTTTTACTCTTGATCTACCAAGCCCCGAGAGGGATCAAATATTTTTTGACTCTATGTTAGTTTGCATATCACGATATTTGATTCAGAGTAAAGATGGATCTATGCTAGTTTAATTCCCCCTTTAAATAGACTGCATTCCATGTGAATACCATGGGTCAATACCATGTGCCATCTTTATTTTTATTAATACTAATATTAGGGTTAATAATGTTTTTTTGCATGGTATTAATAATAATTTGGCCCATGGTATTTGGCCCATAGGCTTCACCTAAATATAACACATTTTTTGAGTGTTAGTAAATATAATGTGGTTTATGGAGTAAATATAAAAAAAAAATTATTTATTTACCATACCTCTCGTTTATTTATATTTTTATTAATTTACCATACCTCTTTTATAAATATGGTGTTTGGCACATAGGATTCAATTAAATAAAACCTCTTTTTTGAGCCTTCTTAAATAGAAAGAGGGTCATGGACTAAATATAGAAAGAGGTTTTATTTATTTACCATACCTCCACTTTATTTATATTTTTATTTATTTACAAGCTTGCATGTTCATAAATATAAGGTGACATATGGAGTAAATATTAAAAAAAATAATGTTTTATTTGTTTACCATACCTCTCGTTTATTTATATTTTTATTAATTTACGATACTTCTTTTATAAATATGTTATTTGGCCCATAGGATTCACTTAAATGAAACCTCGTTTTTTAGCCTTCTTGAATAGAAAGAGGGTTATAGACTAAATACAAAAAAGAGGTTTTATTTATTTACCATACCTCTAGTTTATTTGTATTTTTATTTATTTACCATACCTTTGGAGTAAGTATAAAAGAGCTTTTATTTATTTACCATACCTCCACTGTATTTATATTTTATTTATAACTCCTAATTTCAAGGTCTAAATTTACTTTTTTTTACCCTCTCCCTTAAAATAAGGTGGGCTAACCTCCATACCTAATTTTTTTATAAAATAAATTTGAGGCGATTTGTAACAATGTACTATGATACAAAATATTCGCCTAATAAAAATATAAAACCCCTTAATTTAGCCCAATGGCGAAAATTCGCCCCTAAAATTTTCCATGATCCAGACCCCACTGGTGAAGACAGGGAGAAGACCCCAATGACTCAGGATGGAGAGGAAAATGCTGAGTCAGCAGAAAAACATGGGGAAGATGAAGGACACTCGGACAATGTTTCTGACCAACGCAAGACAAAAAGACAGAAATATGAACTACAAGGAGAATTTAAAAATATTAAACCATCACTCTTTGAAGGGGAATATGAAGAGGCAGCGGAAGCATGGTTAATTGATATGGGAAAGTATTTTTAGATTTATGAGTACACCGATAAACTGAAGGCACAATTGGCAGTTTATCATCTAAGGGGTAAGGCTACCCTTTGGTGGGAAGAAATCAAAATAGTGAGGAAATTAACGAAGAGAAGGTTACATGGAATGAATTCCAAAAGCATTTCAAAGACAAGTATCTAATTGAACATTATTATGACAAAAAAGCAAAAGAATTTCATGAGTTAAGATTGGGAACCTTAACCATGGATGAATATGTGACACAATTCACCTCCTTGTTGTGCTATGTGTCTTACATGAAAGAGGAAAAGGCCAAAATTTAGCGCTTCATCAGTAGCCTACCCAACTTTATGAAGGAGAAACTAGAGTTCGACTACCCCAAAACAATGGATGATGCAGTGCGGAAAGCTCGCATCTACTACCAGCAAATGAAATAGAAAATGAAGGACCTGTGGAGGGTCAAACAGGAAAGGTAGAAGCGTGATCCCAAATAGACACCCATAATTTTCTAGTGGCAAAAATATACATCAAAAACCTCTCATCAAATTTCCAACAAGCAATTAGCCCAAAGATGCATATTCTAAAAACAAACAGTGAGACGGAGTTATTAAATCTATTAATGACCAGCAGTCAAAACCACCGCTGCAATGTTGGGGATGTGAAGAACCCCACTATTACAAAAATTGTCTGCACAAGGCAAGGATGGAACAACTATCAAATATGAAAGAAGCATCCACAGTTGGAGAAGTGGCAAGGAGCATACCCAGAATCAATGTTGCTCTCGATGATCACCCAACAGAATATCATCCGACCATGATCGAATGTGAAGGTATGATTGCTAGGAAACCTGTCTCTGTTTTATTTGATCCAGGTGCTAACTTAAGCTATGTTAGTCTTAAGGTGGTAGAAAAGTGTCAACTGTAGAGCAGTAAGTTCCCAAAACCTTGGCTAGTTCAATTAGCCACAGGGATAAAAAGAAGGGTAATTTGAAAAATAGAACGTTTTCCCATAACCATTTCAATGCAACCCATTTACGTTGACCTTAATATACTTCCTTTGGGTTCTTATGACATTCTAATCAAGATGGATTGGTTGGAAAAATGTTGGTCCCTAGTGGATTGCAAACAGAAAACTATCAATTTTATCGTTGAAATGGGCCAAAGGAAGGAATTCTAAGGAATTAAAACCAATACCAAGTTACATCCTATCACTACTGCTAGTCAGCTAGGAAAATGTATCAGAAAGGGTTATCAAATATATGTTGTTTAGGTGGGATTTACAAACACCAAAAATAAAATGACCTCCTTGGAAAACATTCCTGTCATTCAGGAATTTGTTGATGTATTTCCTGAATCCATTCCAGGTTTACCACCAAAGCGTGATATTGATTTCACCATCGAACTAATTCTGGGTGCAGCCCCTATATCCAGGGCCCCTTATCGCATGAGCATACCTGAGTTAACAAAACTCAAAATGCAGCTTCAGGAGCTTCTAGACAAAAAGTATATCCACCCCAGTGTGTCCCCTTGGGGAGCTCCCATATTGTTTGTACAGAAAAAGGACAGGACCCTGAGATTATGCATCGATTATCATCAATTAAACAAACTAACCATCAAGAATAAATATCCTTTACCACGTATCAATGATCTATTTGATCAGGTGCAAGGAGCTAAAGTATTCTCGAAAATCGACTTAAGATCCGGCTACCATCAAATAAGGATAAAGGAGGAAGACATTTACAAGACTACATTTCATACTCGTTATGGTCATTATGAGTTCGTGGTGTTGCCATTTGGCCTCACAAATTCCCCAGCCACCTTTATGAGTCTGATGCACGGTATTTTCCAGCCCTACCTTGATAAATTTGTATTGATTTTCATTGATGACATTTTAATATACTCTAAGAATCAGGAGGAGCATAAAGAACATCTGAGAATAGTATTGCAAACTCTGTGGGAAAATCAGTTATATGCTAAATTTAGCAAGTGTGACTTTTTCAAAGATCAGATTCAATACTTGGGTCACGTTATATCAGTAGATGGAATAGTGGTGGACTTGGAGAATATCAAAACCATTATGGAATGGAAAGCTCCAAAGAATGTTGCTGATATCAGATCATTCTTGGGTTTGGCTGGGTACTACCATCGGTTCATTGAGGGATTTTCAAAAATCACCTTTCCAATGACCTCCTTATAGAAAAAGGGACGCGCTTTCCAATGGACAGTCGAGTGTCAACAAAGCTTTGAAAGACTAAAACACCTACTTACCACCGCACCTGTGTTAAAGGTAGTAGATCCGGAAAAGTCTTTTGTGGTTTGCACAGATGCAAGTAAAGAAGGTGTTAGCGGAGTGCTGGCATAAGAAGGAAATGTTATTTCTTATGAATCACGAAATTTGAAGGAGTATGAACAACGATATTCTTCTTATGACCTTGAATTGACAGCGGTAGTGCATGCACTTAAAATGTGGCGACACTACCTGTTAGGGAAGAAATTTCTGCTGTTAACGGATCATAGCAGCCTTACAAATTTCTTCAACCAGTCTAGCTTAAACGCTCAACATGCCAGATGGACAACATTTTTAAGTGAATTCGATTTCGAAATGAAACATCTTAAAGGGAAGGAAAATCGAGTGGTTGATGCATTGAGCAGAAAAGTACATTGTATTTATGAGGTCCAAATGAGCCAAGTACGCTCAAATATTCCTGAAATCATAAAGGGAGCATCTATCAAAGATCCGGAGTATACTTTCCTTGGCAATAGACAAAGGAATCTTTGCTGGAAAGTGGAAAATCACATTTCGAAATAAATCCCAACAACCTACTTACTTTTCAGGACAAAATTTATGTTCCTAACCAATATTCGGTTATACAATTGATATTGGATGAGTTTCATAGGAAACCATGTTTTGGCCACTCGGGTTACCAGAAACTGATTTTAGCTATCAAGAAAGGGTATTTTTGGCTCAGGTTAAGCAAGGATGTTACAGAGTACTTGTCCAAATGTTTATAGTGTCAACTGGTGAAGGCAGAACATCAACATCCAGTAGTTTGTTGCAACCATTGCCCATTCTGGAATGGAAATGGGAGACCATATCTCTAGACATCATCACCGGCTTACCTCGCATTAGGAAGCACCATGACTTGATTATGGTGTTAGTAGGAAAATTGAGTAAAACTGCTGACTTCATACCTGTGAAGTCCACCTACAAAACTATGGAGATCACAGACATATTTATGAAGGAATTTTTTCGTATGCATGGAATACCCAAGGTGGTTATTTCTGATAGGGATGTAAAATTTAGATCCACGTTCTGGAAAACTCTCTTTTCAGGATTGGGTACTCAGATCCAATTTAGTATTGTCTATCATCCTCAAACGGACGAACAGACCGAATGGGTAAATCAGGTACTAGAGGACATGCTACACATGTTTGTGATGCAGCAGCCACATAAGTTGGAAGACTATCTCCAACTAGTGGAATTTGCGAATAATAATGGACATCATGAATCACTCGGCATTAGCCCCTTTGAGGTGTTGTATGGAAGAAAGTGTAGGGAAGCCATAGATTGGAATAATCTGGTTAATAATCTAGCATTGGGTCCTGACATGCTAGCATAAATGGAGGAGACTATTAAGAAGGTTCGAAAAAATCTAAGGGTTGCCCAAGATAGGAAGAAAGTATATGTAGATAAAAAGAGAACATACAAAGAATTTCAACCAAGATATCATGTATATTTAAGAGTAAAGCCCTGAAAAAGTTCCTTACAATGGTGGGGTTGTTCTAATTAAGCACCCCGGTACTATGGGCCTTTTCAAGTCTTGGAATGGATTGGGTGGTGGCCTATAAAATTGTGTTACCAAGCCACATTTGGGTCCACAACGTGTTCACGTGTCTTTGCTAAAAAAATATGTGTATAATCCTCAACATATTATAAATTGGGAAAATATTCAAGTAATCGGTTAAGTGGAATATATGACTGTTAGGCCCCTATACTACTAGTTTAACCCCTTATTGTTATTAGTACAACCCACTTATTATATTGATGTACCCATGTAGTGCCCATATTGTTACTAATGTGCCCCATAGAAGCCCACTATTGTTATTATTGTGCCCTTACATTATTATTGTTATGTCGGCTCTGATTATGTTATGACCCCTTAGACTCTTATATATAGAAAGGAGGTCTTTTCATTTGGATCATCCAAGAATTGTTCATTTATGTAATGTAAATGAGGTTGCCCCCTCGAAGAGGCTAAATTTTAAGGTGTTGATCTATCTTTTCTATCTTTTCTATCTTTTCTTGAGCTTGTTTGATAACATTTGGTATCAGAGCTTTGGATTCTAGGGTTTTGCTGCTCCAAACAGGTCATCGTGGCATTTTCGCTATAAAATTTTTTATGTGACATTTCAGAAGTCACAAAAAAACCCATTTGAGAAGAAATCGTGCTGAACCTTGGGTCCGAATTTCAGAGGTTTTCGCGCGATATTTTCGGAGATATGATCTGATGAATTTGGTCATTTTGCAAACTCCTGAATTACATTCAAAACAGGTGACCTGGGGAAAATCGTCATAACTTTCTCTCTGAGGATCAGATTGAAATTTCGTAAGAAGGTAAAGGAAGAGGTTGGACTGTAGTTTTTTGTATATCTTTTTCAGATCCAAAGGTCAAAACAGTGACACATGGCACTTCATACAAGTGCGCTCTTCTGGAAAGGTCTACAATCATGTCATGTTGGGAGATTGTGCATAACTCTTTCTTAGAGAATCCAATTTGGATCAGACTAGTGGCATTGGAAAGAGGACACAGAGGGCTACTATAGGTCGCAATTTCAGAACTTAAAGATCCAAAAGGAGAGAGTTACAGTCGTTTCAAGGTCGAGCGCCTAAAATCAAGAAAAAGCAAGATGAGGAAGTTTGATGGCAAGGATCCGGTAAATTGGATACTTCAGATGGAGCAATATTTTGATCTACATGGTGTAAAACTATTACAAAAGGTATGTATTGCATCTTCATATTTAGAACCAGATCAATTTTTATGGTACAAGGGGCTTTGTTCTCGTAAACAACTTGTTACGTGGTCAATTTTCACGGAGGAAATGATAGCACATTATGAGGATACAAAGAGCAACACCTTCTTTAGAGCAACACCACAACAATTGGAAAGAGTAAAAGGGATTTTTGACATAGTGGAAAGAAAAATTATGGAAACCAGGAAGCGTACCCCTCACAACTATAAATATGGAAGTGTTGTTTCTCCTAGCCTTCCACAACTTACAAGGGTTACACCACAACAATTGGAAGAAAAAAGAGAAAAAGTGTTTTGTGACAATTGTGATAGCAAATGCACTAAAGGTCATAAGTGTGCTGAGAAGAAATTATTTTACATAGAATATGAAAAAGAGGAAGAAAAGGATCAAGAAACATCAAAAGTAGAAGATATACGCCAGGACCCCACCCCGGAGAAAGAAGAAATGAATCAGACCATATCTTGTAAAGCATTGGCAAGAATTACCACTCCTCAAACTCTCAAGATAGAAGGACATATCAAGAAGAAAAATGCACAAGAAGTGAAAGATAAAATCGAGAAAGAAGAAATGAATCCAACCATACCATGTAATTCATTGTTCAAAATTACCACTCGTCAAACTATCAAGATAGAAGGACATATCAAGAAGAAAAATGTTCAAGAAGTGAAAGATCGCATCGAGCATCAAGAAATGAATCCGACCATATCTTGTAAAGGATTGGAAGAAATTAGCACTCCTCAAACTCTAGATATAGAAGGACATATCAAGAAGAAAAAGGTTCAAGCAGTGAAAGATCACATCGAGCATCAACAACAAGTTCTCCAACATTTAAAGGATAACGCCACTTCGGTGCAAAATCAAATGAAACAACAAGTATATCAACATCATAGTGAAAAATGTTTTGATGTAGGTGATTGGGTATTTTTACTGCTACATCAAGCAAGCTATTTATGAGAAGGAAACGTTGGCATTACTACATGCACTTAAAAAATGGCGACCTTACCGAACGGGAAGACTCTTCAAGAATGAGGATGTGGAAGCATTGTTTTGTGCTATTTATATTATCCAACCAGATTGGATAAACGAAGCAAGGGATGACTGGAAGAAGGACAAAGAAGTATGGCCACTTATTCAAAAGTTGCAAAAGATCCCAATTCAAACAATATTGCCAGATATTGAAAAGGAAGGAAAAATCATATTGGAACCTGGAGTAGTCACAGAAACAAGAACTCGACAGCTACGAAATCGATCAATTTCAGAGTATCTCATCAAGTGGAAGAACTTACCCGCTGAAGATTCCACATGGAAGGACAAGAATTTTATACAGAGGCATCAAGAACTACTCAAGCGTTGAGGACAACGCTTTTTGAAGGAGAGGGGCATGTTAGGCCCCTATACTACTAGTGTAACCCATTATTGTTATTAGTACAACCCACTTATTATATTGATGTACCCATGTAGTGCCCATATTGTTACTAATGTGCCCCATAGAAGTCCACTATTGTTATTATTGTTCCCTTACATTATTATTGTTATGTTGGCTCTGATTATGTTATGACCCCTTAGACTCCTATATATAGAAAGGAGGTCTTTTCATTTGTATCATCCAAGAATTGTTCATTTATGTAATGTAAAGGAGGTTGTCCCCTCGAAGAGGCTGAATTCTAAGGCATTGATCTATCTTTTCTATCTTTTCTTGAGCTGGTTTCATAACAATGACTTTTGGGATAGACTGTTTTGAAAAGGTTATGACTATGAATTGTTTTTGTGCAGATCAAAACGGAAGGAGAGTTTCTGGCAGAACCTCTTCATATTCTCGATCAGAGAGAAACCACCTTACGGAAGAAAGCCATCACCTAGGTTAAAGTGCAGTGGAAGCACTTTGGCCTGGATGAGGCCACCTGGGAAGAGGAGGAATTTATGCGGAAAACTTATTCGGCGTTATTTTCTGAAAGTTGAGAGAACACTAGGGACAATGTTCCTCATATGGGGGGGGGGGGATGTAACACCCCAAGATGCATAAAAATTACTATGGTTACTAAGTTTGATCTTTACCAATCATTATTTTAGCTTTATTAGCATATGATGTTAAATAATAAATGACTGAGGCTAGAAGGCCAAGAAACATATATTTGGTTACCTAAATTATTGGTAACTAGGAGTCCAAATACTTTAACAAAAAAATAGAAACTGTTTACATTAATTAAAAGAAATACTTACAAAAGACAATTACCCATCTGCCTTGAAGAGAGATTTAGATGGGGAAAAAGAAGCTAGGAGAGGATCCTAGAGCTAGCTGGAATAGACCAGTGGGAGTATTCTCAAGAACAGTCAGTAAAAAGTACAAGACTTGAGGGAGGACAGGAGTCTGGAGGCCCAAGGTACTTGACTATGGCTGGAATTATTTAACTCTGAACAAAATAAAGTGCTCGAGGGAGGATCTAGACTTAATTGCGAAGCTCGCAGCTGGGAGGAGAGACTTTCCAGAAAGGATTGAATATTACAGGTTGCTAATATTGAACAGATAAGTATCATAGAAAGTTCCATTAAGAATTAATGATGGACTGTGGAAAACGATTTAAATGAAAAAATAGAAATTTTTATTACGAATTGATGTTAGAAGAATTACTTAAGTACAAAACAATTTAATGAACGAATTCCTTGAAAGTGCATTAAGACAGAGATTAGAAATTACCAATTTTGCAAATAATATCATAGACAGTATATCATGGTAATGCATGAAAAATAGCAAGTAATACTAGTAAAGCATGGAGAATAACTTTATACAATAGCTAAACATGCATACACTCTTAAATCGTTAAGTGTATTTCTCTTAACATAAACAGTGGAACAATCTGTTTGAAACTCTATATGATTACTGTAAAATTCATCTATGTATTATGCTATAGAGTCAAACACAAACTGGTTAATACACCGTAAACCATTATAGGAGTAATTCTAGGTTACTCATTGTAAAAATCATGTTCAAAAGGAAACATTCTGGAGATGTCGAACGAGTATATGTGTCTCAATAGCAATAAAATGTGTGAAAAGCTACAGGACTACTGCAGAGATGAAAAGCATAATAGATTGCAAGCCATTTCATAAGTAATCCAGGTGACTCCTGGTATAAACAAACTTTAAAAAAATCATTCTGGAAAGGTTGAGCGAACTAAGACAAACTCACTAAATTTCTAATATTCTGACTAAGAGAATAGAGGCAATCTCGGCCCATCATTAAATCAGAGATGAAATAACTAAAATATCATTTAAATATTGAAACACATAATTTTAACTGAATATATTCCACTATTCAAAACGGCTCAAATGTTTCGATATAACCGAAACCCCTCAAAGTCCATCCAGTAGATAACTTAACACAAAATAAGGTACAATAGAGAAAATATCCACAGAAACTCATGGTCAATCAAGAACTGATCATTCTCAAAACTACATGTTCCATGCACAGAGTTTGATTGTTCTATTAAACAATTAATTAATTAAGAACCAAAAATCTAAGTAACTCTCAGTGAAGAGCTCAGCTCGATGCACAGTCCCTATGTCATCGTGTAGATAATCTTTTTGTGGCTAAATAGTTATGCACTAGAGATAAGATGTTCCAACCTGGAAATGACCATGGAAGCCGTAAGCCCCTAAACTTCCAAGGAACGTTTTCCAACCTTTCATGCACTGAGCAGATAGGGTAAAATACCTACATACAACCACAAACAACTAGGGAGTTAGTATGAAGTTAACCGACTGCGAAATTTATAAAATGCATGATGTCGGAACTGGAGGGTTTCCGCATCGAGCAACCTACCTGCAACACAACAAACCTCATCAATTAACTAATTCATAATCGAGAGAATATAAATACTCAGAAGAAAATCTGGTGGTTTGTGACCTTACCTCCTGAAAAGGATTACCAGAGTATAGCCCCTTCTCCAGCTTTGACAGACCATTGAGCCACCCTAGACAAAGGTGGAAAACATTCAGTCTTAACACCAGATAGAGTTTGAAAGTGGAAGACAAACTCAGTTAATGCAAACAATCAAATCGCATGAAGTCAAATTGTTGAGGTTACCTGCCTTCATAGGACTAACCATCGTAGCCATTGCAAACCACAAAAGGATCAATTTCCGGCTTGAAACCTTCACCAAACCAGACCATTGTAAAGCAACAAGATACCTCGGGCCGACGATAACAATGACTCCACCAAGTGCCGAGCACGAGAAATTGGTTAGGGGTTAAACCCTAAACCCTCCCCACTGGTGGATCGCCTGGAAGAGATCAACAGAGATAAAGCAAGACAGATGTCACAGGAGATTGGAACCAGTTCGTAGATGCATGCAACATCCTTGGTCACCATCATACCGCGTGTCCCAGTGTACGAGGACTAGCTAGCCAAAGTCTGGGCAGGGATAACTAATCCACCGGAGGCCATGTGCGCATTAAACATTAACCACCATATAAACCTTGTGGACTTTGTAATATAAAATCACACACGAAATATGCATAAGTGTTGTCCGGTGCTACGAGTTGTAATCAATAATGTATTAATAACTTCCGCAAATTATGATAGGGACCAATGTCCAAGGCCGATTATGATTCTATGTAAAAACATTTTTTTTCTTACTTATGTATATTTCACAGGTTTTAGGTTTATAGCTGTTACAAACTATATATATATATATATATATATATATATATATATATATATATATATATATATATATATATATATATATATATATATATATATATTATTTTCTTTAATAATATATAGTAAAGTGGATATACCTATTTAATATAATTGATTTTTGGTTTCATTGTTTCATTTTGGTTTCATGCATTTGGAATTTGTATTTTATTTTTTATTTTTTAAATGGGTAGTTAGTTTTTTTTTAAATATTTGAAAATATAGCATACAATATTTTTAGAAATTTTAATTTATTCACATATTTTGGTAAATATTTCCTTTTCAAATATATTTCAATTTGTGTAATATTACTTTTATTAATTTATTTAAAAATAATTAATTTTAATTGTAAATATTCAACACGAAAATGTATATAAAGCACCTATATAAATTAAATGGTTTGTAAAAGTTGATAAGTATCAAAACACTTATCTCATCATACATTTCACATTGCCAAGGTTAAAAAACATCATAAAAGGTAAATAAATTATAACTATAGAGAGTCATCTCTATTCTACAAATTTCCATATTTTAGTTAATGCTTATGATTAAATATTTTGATGTCTATCTATATTTATTAACCATTTAATTTATATAAATATACTAATTAAATTAAATTTCTAAAAACTTTATTTTAAAATAAACACTCTTCTTAATATATTAAATATTATAATAATAAATTAATAAGATACAAAAAAAACATAGTATTATTAAAAAAAAACCAACTAACTTAATCTTGTACTGAATTTGAACCCATAATAACTAACTTTAAGAAAAACATAAAACCTAACCTTAAGAAAAAAATAATATATATATATATATATATATATCTATATATATATATATATATATATATATATATATATATATATATATATATATATATATATATATATATATATATTTCCATGTTGAAAGTTTTCAAGCTATACATTCACAATTATCTTTTTTTTTTCATTAAAATATATACCGTTATTAACATAAAACATTAAAGAAACGAATGATTAAAATGTAATATTATTTTATATAAAATTAAATTATATATTATTGGATTGTGTGGGGGTAGATAGCTCTTGGTCTCAGCAAATAGGATGCTCTTCATGGTCTCCACCAAGAAAATTCCCATGCACAGGTATGTGCAAGGCTTCACAACATAGAAAGAATCATTCCAAATCATCCATGTCAAAACAGAAAGAGCTATGCCCACAAAAGCATAGCCCCCATAGGTAACGAGCTCTAAAATTTCAACTGCATATAATGATAAACATAACAGCCAACCGAGGACCAAATACTCAATGCTTTGGGATTGAACTTCCAAAGTGGACCTGTTGTGAGGTCACAAAGGACTACATAAGTTCCAAAAATTCCAAAAAGGGAATATATAAGTCCAAATCATTTATATCGTAGATAGGTGTCTAGTGTCTAAGGACACCTAGGATCTACTCAGCTAACTTGTCCAGTGCTTCAATCCCTTGCTCATATTATGTGCCACTTACCTGAAATTTTCTCCCCATATCCACTTAATTTATCATTAACCAGCCTCATAAAGTGCATGGTTCAATGGAATTGGCATTGTGTTCTATGGTGATCTTTGTATGTCAGGCTGTGTACCGAGGTCTTTCTGTAGCATAGATTGTGAAGGAACATGGAATTAGATATCATTTTTTGGGATTCAACTGCGTTAAGTAAGTCATTCATCTATGACCATTTCCATGAGAGGTAGTCGTAACTAACTAATTTCTCATGATTTTTGAATAGTCCACTTAGCACTCATTGCATCGGGTGATGCTCACAGGGGTGAAGACGTGGGATTGAAACTAGTGAAATGAATCACATAGCGTCAATCATCACTTTTGGGGCTTGCACCCAGTAACCATGACTTCCCGGGAGGTCACCCATCCTAGGTCACCTCTGGCTCAAGCACACTTAACTGTGGATTTTTCCCCACAATCAAACCCACTTAGCTTGCTATCCCATTTGCAAAACCTTAGCAAGTATTGTGCCTCATGAACCATTCAAGTAGAGTTTCCTTCAATCTTTTGAATTAAGTATGTTCTTAAATGAGTTGTTGTAAAGGAACATGGAATTCTTAAATGGGATGAATTAAAGGGATAGAGTGAAATGTAAACTAGTACTGGTCTCGGGGTGGGGATAGAAAACTCGAGTAAAGTTAGGGTGGAGACAATATCTTTGGAATCCTTGTTTCCTAGAGGGTGGAGACATTGATCTTTGGAATCCCTGTTGCCTAAAGGGTGGAGACATTGACCTTTGGAGCCCCTTTCTGATTAAAGGGTGGAGACATTTATCTCTGGAGTCCCTTACTAATTAATTGGTGGTGGGTATACATCTATGGAGTCCCTCAAAAATGATTGGGTGGAGGAGCTTTCCTTTAGGATCCCGGTAAATTCTAAGAAGTTGTATAGGGTGGAGGTAGTGTAAACCTCTGGAATGCCTGGTTTGTCATGGAACAGTGCTTGCATTATATGTTATGGAGATGGAGTGGTGAGGCATGTGGCTCTCATGTGAGGGCCCACTTGGTCCATTGTGGTCATCTACTTTAAAAATTTTGATTCGATATCTGATTTTTACTTTCACGAATAGATGCAAGCTTTGGTTTCTTTAACAACTTAGTTTCAAGCTGGTTGTTGTTCACCCTTACATTCACCCTTGACTAGGCTTTGATATGCATGCCCCACAATAATTGTACAAAACTAGTAGCCATCTAATGCCTTAGAAGTCATGGAAGATCTACTTCAAATGTTGCCTAGTTTCTACAACTTTCTAATATCTCCATCATCCTTGTGGAGAACACTATTGTAGGGTGACATCTTGGTTATACATTTCAAACAACACCCTAATACTTCTCAATACAATACCATCTCTACTCATCACACTAGGTTACACTTCGTTTTAGGATCATCACTTATACTAGGTGATATTCCAAGCATGGGATTAATTATCTTAGTTATCTTATTCGATATGAAATCCAACTACCCATAAGTGTCTGTCAAATCATAGCCTTGTCTCTGATTTAGGAGAAAGACTACAAACTTTCATATCTATCATCAAAGCTGGTAGAGGATGATCATAGTAATAGAAATCCAAACATTTCATCAATCTCATTTTTCCACAAATTGTAGGAAAATTTTGAGGGACAAATTTCTTATGGTAACATCTTGCTCCTATTGGGCACACACGTCCTTCTTGGGATCACTTGATAATATCAAACTCTCAAGATAAAGCTGCCAAAGTGAAGTCCATAATCCAAACTAACAAATTCATCATCTCCAAACTGCAATATCCATTTCCTCTATCTTTGATCATTGTTGAAAATAGACACATTTAAATCCGAATAAAAATATGTTGGGATCCCCATCACCTCTGGACTGAATGGTCCATTTTCAACAAATCTCGTATTCCCAACAATTTCATTGTATGTAACAGCATCTTGAGAACGTCCATTTCTTCCACAGAGAAGAGAGATGGCAACCAAAATTTAAGAGTTTCTTTGAGCAATTTCTGTGGACTATTTGATTAAAAATAGTATGCTCCTCACTAAAATTTCTAGTAATCTTTGTTGTCAAGCCATCTATGATATATGATAACTAAACATAAACAAATTCATCCCATTCACCCTCTCCTTTTACCTTATTGTTTTCTATGAGAAAACCTTGTTGCACCCTCCAGAACAAGAAAAATCCTATCATTACATGATGTACAATTCTTTTTACTTCTACAATTTCCCTGATGCATATCATTTGACCCTTGAGATCTCCAAAGCTGGATTTTCTTCATATTTTTCATAGCTGTCATCAAATGGAGAGGTAAGAATTTCATCATTACAAAATATAAAGGTAGAATTAAGCCCTCATCAAAAGGCTAATCTGGTATGCTCCCTTTAGCAATTGCTTCATTATCTTCTTCATAAACAGCCCTATCATTCTCTGCCTTGGGGTTGGATTGATCACACATCACATTAGTTGTGTTGACATTGAGTTCTGGGAAAAGAAAACAGTTCACAACCGAATCTGAGCAATTTTCTTTAATGTCATTTGTATGCTCATATTCATCATAGATAGGAATGGATTCAAAACACACAATATATGATATTCCTTTGCTTTGCACAAATAATGAATTTGGATCAAGTTTGTATCAGGGCTACTGTGTTATTCTTCTTCTGGATTTGTAGTAGGCTAGTAGCCTCTTTAATGATGCCAACAATGCTAACTTCCTCAAATTTTGAGCTCAACACTTTATTCATATCAATAGCAACATCATCACAGTATAGATATTCACCCTCTAAATTGTATTCCTTATCTGGATGATCATCATGTTGAAGGAGATGAGGAAGACATTCTTCTTACAATACCTTTTCATCTTCATCCATTCCTTCGCTTAGCACTAGTGGGTGTTCTCTCTCTGTAAAAGCTCCATCATTATCTTCCTGGAGTGCCATCATTTCCTACAAAAAGACAAAGGTGGCTTTCCTTGTGCAAGTTTGCCAACAAGTGTTGGTAATGATCATCAAATTTCTGAAATCTTGGGTGACAATGTTTGAGGAAGATTTCAACTAGATTTTTGAGAGAATGTATGCTCTTTGGGTTGCAAGAATATTTGAGCCAGCCATTACGCTATTATCCAAAAGAAAGTATAAATAATCTGATCATGACATCTTCATGTCTTTCTTCCATTTCTGAGATATACCTCATAAATGTTCACTTGGAAAAAATTTATGAGGTATAGTAAATAGTAAATACAACAGATTGAGTTGGCTCACTTACATTTAAATTCGACATTGAAAGGTAGGCCCTAGATATACTTTGAAAATTGTTACCATCCAAAGGTCGGCCATTTATAACTCATTTCAATGCTCAAATGTATATATATCACCTTTCTCTCACTCATTTAAATTACTTCTTTCTGAGGTATAATCTAGAGCCCTTACAGGTTAAGGTTGCACAACCATAAGGACATTCCTCTTCTCGCACAATAGGTCTCAATTTATACCTTTCTCTAGGATTGATGTGAGTGCAAATCACCAGTCTCACACTATCAGTGGACATAATTTGTATGATCCTCTATTCCCTCCTAGATTGCAATCTTCTACTACAAAAGAGAGAAGTATACAGCCTTCTAATCCATACAGATCTTTATTGTCTTATGCAATGAACATGATCAAACTTCTCTCTTCTTTTTTTCATTATTTTGTCATGAATGTGACCCAATTCTAGCCTAGTCATCCATTGTGGTCAATTTGGCACCTTTTCCACTTAATCTGGGCTACAGTTTACATAATAAAAAGGTAGAACCTTTCATTGATGGTCTACAAATGGAAATGAAGAAGCTAGCACACCCAGTACAGTAGATTATGGTGCTAGCAAAAATGGAGTAACCATCTTACAACTTCTAAATTCCATTTTTCTCATAGCGATTCTATATTAAGGTTTAGTGCAATATTTTCACGACCAGCAAGGTTCTATTTGATAATGACATTGGATGAGGCTGGTCCTCTCACTTAACTTCCTTGCAAACTCAATCAACTCCTCTCAATGCTTCAACAACCTAGCTAAGCCTGCAACAATCCTCCCATAAGCTTGCCCCTACATTGTTTGGCATCCTTTTAGGTAAATTCATTGTTCAAGTTCCTCAGTTTGATTCATTTAATGAAGTCTAAGATCTCCTCTGGTTATGAGCCAACTTTCTCCCCTCCAAGAGCATTTGAATTATGATTCATTCTATTGCAATATTCAAATTATGATTCAAATTTGAAATTGCATTTTGAACATTATAGAGAAGTTGGTTGAAGAAATTGTCAAAGAAAAATGCTACTATTCTACAACATGAATATCATGAACATGGTGAAGAATGTGAAGTCCATTTTCCACTTCTTGCCTCTCTATTGCTCCAAACATGACCAGACTTAGGGCTTGGATCTGCCCTCTTATCTCTAATTTGACCCACTGTCAATCACAAAACTAGGGCCCAATAACTAGCCCTCTTGACTGCCCTTTTACTGTTGCAAAAGTCAATTCTTAGGGCATAAAATGTACAACCCTTTTGTTGTGACAAATCTGCCACTCGTCCACAACACTTAGGGCCACTGAAATAGCCACTAATAGTCCAACCATTGTACTTAGGCTGCTTCAAAATTTTCCAAAAAAAAGACCTACATCCCCTAGAAAAACATCAACATGAAAGACATACAACATACCTCTCTAGGACACCATCATCTACCCTCAAATACTTGGCCCTATGCACAATATCTTCTAAGGTTTTCGACCCTGTCTAGGGCTTTCTATAACAGCTATAGTGTTGTCCCAACTTAGTCTAACATTCCTCAAATACCTACGCAAATCCTCCTCCAAGAGTGACAGTTTTTAGGGTCTTAACCACTATCCACTTATTTCCTCTCTACTACTCTAAAGATGACCAGACTTAGGGCTTGGAGCTGCCCTCTTATCTCTGATTTGGCCCACTTTCAATCACAAAACTAGGGCCCACTAACTAGCCCTCTTAATTTCCCTTCTCCAAAGGTCAATTCTTAGGGCATACAATGTACAACCCTCTTGTTGTGACAAATTTTCCACTTGTCCACAACACTTAGGGCTGCCCAATCAACCACTAATAGTCCTCTAACCACTATACTTAGGATGCTTCAAAACTTTCCAAAATCGGACCTATAATCCCTAGAAAAACATCAACATGAAAGACATACAACATACCTCTCTAGGATGTCATCATCTGCCCTCAAATACTTGGCCCTGTGCACAATATCTTCTAATGTTTTTGGCCCTATCTAGGGTTTCTTGTAAAATCTACAATGCTACCCGAACTCGCCCTAACAGTCCTCGAACACATATGCAAATCCTCCTCTAGAAGACCTATACTCCTTCGCTACAACTCGGCCGTTATATCACAACATTTCCAGGGTTATGCTACAATACACAAAAGATATTTTGGCCTGTTCATAGAGAAATTACACCTCAACACATGCACAAAATATTCCTTTCCAACTTGGCTAGGCCCAATCCAAACACAAGAAATATGGGCCCATAGCTCTTGAAAACATTTTGGACCAGAACAATGCATCAAAATGAGTGGGCCCATAGCTCTTGAAAACACTGAAATAGAGGAGGGAGGGCCAATGATAGACCATAGTAATGCTTCAAAACAAATGAAGCACAACATCAACATGAAAGACATACAACATACCTCTCTAGGACATCATCATCTGCCCTCAAATACTCGTCCCTGTGCACAATATCTTCTTATGTTTTCAGTCCTATCTAGGGCTTCCTGTAAAAGCTACAGTGTTGCCCCAACTCGGCCTAACTGTTGGGTATACGACCAAAGTCCCACATTGACTAGAAGTGGGGAGGATCATGGGTATATAAGGATGGACAAATATCTCCATTGGTATGAGGCCTTTTGGGGTAAGTCCAAAAGCAAATCCATGAGGGATTAGGCCCAAAGTGGACAATATCATACCATTGTGGAGATATGTGGTGTCCAGAGTCCTTACAAGTGGTATCAGAGCCATGCCCCGAAGTTAGCCAAGTGGATGAATTCTCGGAATCTCGAACGAAGGTGGTGGGCCCCGGTAATATGACGATGGGATCCATGGATGAGCTCAGTTAGACAGGCAGTGTGCTCTGGATTCTTCATGGACGTGTCCTGGTCCCAACACGGTGAAGAGGAGTTGACCTGGGATAGAGCAAGCTCTCGAGGCAGGTGGTGCTTCCATGTAAGGCGTGTGCTTCCAACGCATTGGAGCGGAGAATCCTGGTTGGTAGAGAGTGGACGGATGGATAATCGTTTGAGGGGAGGCTCGATGGTCCTTTGTTCGAGGGGAGGATTGTTGGGTATACGACCAAAGTCCCACATTGACTAGAAGTGGGGAGGATCATGGGTATATAAGGATGGACAAATATCTCCATTGGTATAAGGCCTTTTGGGGTAAGTCCAAAAGCAAATCCATGAGGGCTTAGGCCTAAAGTGGACAATATCATACCATTGTGGAGATATGTGGTGTCCATATCTCTAGAAGCCCCATACTCCTGCACTACAACTTGGCCTTTATATCACAATTGTTCCAGGGTTGTGCTGCAATAGATAGAGGATATTTCAGCCTGCTCACAAAGAAATTACACCTCAACACATGCACATAATCTACCTCCCCAACTTGGCTAGGCCTAATCCAAACACAAGAAATATGGGCCCATAGATTTGAAAACATTTTGGACCAGAACAATGCATCAAAATGAGTGGGTCCATAGCTCTTGAAGACACTGAAACAAAGGAGGGAGGGCCAATGATAGACCATCACAATGCTTCAAAACAAATAAGGCTACTATTTTTGAAAACAATTGGAACAGAGGGAGGATGATAGATGTGATATTAAAGTTTGCATATACTAAACATACTTCACTTATATCAATCTTTGAGTTGAGACTTGATAGGTTGTCTAGATGGCATCATTTGGATGAACTACATAGAGAAATAGTTACACAATTTGGAAGAGTAGATTCTGCTTACCAAAACATGTAATGATTTGGATAAGTAGTCGATCATAAAAGGACTAATTCATAAATACTTTAAACTAGGACTTTTAAAATGACCATATCAAATCATCAAAACTTAATAGGCATGAATGAGATAGAGAACATTCTATTGGATATTTGAATTCATCCAATTATCATATTCTATGGTCACTCTCAAGATGAAAGAAATCACAGATCATTCTCAACAAATGTGTCTATCAGTTTTTTGTTCGAAAGGTAAATTAATGATGGATGAATGGAGTTAGTGGGGTCTAGGACTCAACCAAATTAGCTTTTAATTGCTTTCAGATACCTTTCTGGTGGTCATTCTGGTTCTCTCTGGGACTGGCACTAGCAGATCAGAGTGTTTTTTTTTGTTTGTGGTGTGTGTGAAAAGGGTATAAGGTTGGGGTTTGAGGTTTTGAGGCCTTGTAATGCAAGTTTTAGAAGATTGGGAACTATATAAATCTTTGAGATAATTTAGATTACTACAAAACTAAATATTTTGCAGTGTATAGAGAGCTGAATTTTTGCATCTAGAATTCAGGGATTGAGGTGAGTGGACTGCAATATTGTGCGGTAGTCTCATAAGGTGAAGAAAAAAGAAATACTCGTCTAATGAGGGATTTTGGCATATATTATCTCAGGGTACAACAATGTAATATTTCCCTTTTGGAAAAACCAATTCTCTTCCCCTGAATTTGTTGTGATTCACTGTGTTTGTCTTTAATGAGTTTCGTTAAATAATTTGGGAGCATATGGTTGTAGGTTCATTTTCTTCATTTAATTTAAAATGCATTATTATAGAACTCACAAGGCACACCCAAACTCTACCAAATAGCAAGATAAACTTCATATTTAAACTTCAACAATGAGTACACATTCAATGGTTACCATTCGAAGTAAATTAAGCATTTTACATAGTGGTGAGTTTATGAACCAAAACAACACCCCAAGTGTTGTAGGTGTTTATTTAGTAATTAATTGCCAAACAAACCATGCATAAATGGGAAATAAAGAATTTCAACATGCTAATCTGATGTGTATTAATCTAGAGTTTCATTATAGACTAATATCAGATTTGAGTAAAAACAGAGCTTGCATTTAGCTCTATAACCATCCCAAGAATATCAACATGCTAATCTGATGTGTATTGATATGGAGTTGCATTATAATCTGATATCAAATTTGAGTAAAAACAGAGTTTGCATTTAATTCAACCATATAGACATAATAAATGAGATAAAGGGAACCTGAAATACACGGCTAAATTACAAGGCAACAAGCAGTCTTGTTCTTTATGCAAACCCCTGTGTGAAAAGTGGAAGAATTCCTTCAATCTTCTGTCACTTACCTGTGTAAATATATGTCCACCTTTAAGATAGTTCCGACAATCCTATAGGAATGAATACGCTGGCCAGAACTTAGTTTCAATCCATGAAATGATGGCATACACAATCAGCAGTAGTGGTACAAACAGCAGGGTGCTTGGCTTCCAATCTTAACTGAAATATCCCCTTGGAATCTTGGTTCTTCTCCCTGTTTTTGCACATGTCACACATCTAACTTTTTTCTGCTCCTTGTTTTTGTACCAGAGAAATGGTAAGTTATTTCAATGAAAAGGCTTAAGTTCATCTCTATCATTATTTGAGATGTTTTCATTTGTATAGTTTTTGCTAGGATAAGTATTATATTTTATGCTTAGTTCAAGGAGTTTTCTTCCAATATGTCTAATAATAATATGATTTTTTGGCATTTGTCACGCTCAACACTTCTATCTGAAGTGGTAATTAATAGGTATGGAGCTCATTAAATCATTTATTTTTGAAATTAAGTCCTCCCTTGATGTTGTTGAGAAGTCAGAGCACACATATATTCTTCTAAGCACTTTTTATGCTTGTACATGTTTTTGTTTTAGCAAGCTACATGGTTTCAATTATAACTGGATAGAATGTGGTGCAATATTAGGACAAATTTTACTATATCTACTTATATTTATAGCTTATACTAAATTTCTATACCATATAATCATAATGCGCTTCATTTTTTAATAATTCAAAAGTGTCTTCACTTCAAACTATTTGGTTCTATGTATCTCCATTATTATTTATAAAAATATGGTTTATGTTAACTCTTACCTTCAAATATAAGTTAACATTTGAGGATATGTGAATATAAGTTAATTGTACCGACTTTAAAGGCTCTTTGGGTTCATGAAAAGAAAGTGGCAACATCTACTTATGTGGGTAACTTGTGTCTTTATTATGTTTTAGGTTTCCAAAGGTGTCATGACATGTGTTCTGCAAGAAGTGAAAAATTTGTATCATCTATTGGAAAATGATTTCCACCCTTTAGGTATTGATGATAGAGTTCAATCACTGTTAGGCAGGCTCTCTAAGCTTAGTGAAAAATTTTCTTCATCTTCTCCGGTCCCATAAGTGCAATTGGAGCAACACATTCCTTCTTTAGAAAGGATAACTACTTTGAGAGTGTTACAGTAGGTTATGGGATTTAATTCCTACTTTCGTTTCATGCTTTCTATTATTTTGTGGTGTGGCTACTTGTGATTTTTAATTGTGACCTACTTTTAGAGTTACAAAACTTACAAAATGTGATGGGGAATTTAATTATGACTTTGTTCAGTTCATTTGTCTCTACTATTTTATGCCATATGGTGTGACAATATTGGATTTGGTATATTTCTTACACTTTGGTGTTAAAGTGTACACATTCTCTTGTGTCTTCTAAAAGTAGAATTCTTGAGGTTTTCTAAAGTTAACCCTTGCATGTTTCTAAGTATCACAAGTGTATCAAACAATGAAAATCACAGTCCTCTCAAGGATGATACCATTTTCTGATTTTCCGGTTACAAAGAGGCTTAGTGCAAATGACATGAAATACAATATTGTATGGTTGAAGATTAACCATTTAAAAGGAATTGTACAGTTTGGCAGTCATGTGAAGTAATACAATTTTCTTAATTTCAATATTTTGTATAAAAATACAACTTCTGCTAATTTTGAGGATTTAGCTTTTGTGCATGGAGTCTTTTTTAGAGTGAGCATAATATAAGCTCGTCAGTGAATTTATTTATGCAAGACCTTGAATTAGAACAGTCCATATATCATAATCTTATTGAATTGTCTAAACAATCCATATATCAAGGCTATGAATTACACTGGGAGGGGCCGAATACCTTATGTATTGTTATTAACTTACAAGCAAAAGGTACCTCCTTAAATCATAATGCGGGTATGGTTATTATCCACTCTTAGGGAAATAGTTACATGACTTAAAGTACTCTAATGACATGAGAACTAAAACAACAGAGACAAATTTCCTTCTTGGAAATAAAATAGTCTAGTAGATACCAAAAGAAGTCTTTACGAGATGGTGCATCAGTTGAGCTTTATGCTACTGGTAAGTAGGGCGAGGGTGTGAAATTTTGGCAAGTAAAAAAAAGAGACCTTTAGATCCCATTCCCAAAAAGTTTCATTGGGAATTGAATCTTTTCAATAATGACTTCTACTTATCAAAGTTGATAAGGAGTGGTGTTACAACATCAAATCTGTTGAAATATGCAAATTTTTTTGTCTGAAATTCATCGTGTAACTGCAATTTTTTATTTATTTTTTTCAAATCAATAGCTATAAATGTAATTTTAAGGATTTCCATAACTCTTCACATAATTCTTTAAAGTGTGCTAGCTCAATGGAAGAGCATTTACCTTACAAGCAGGAGGATGGTGGTTCGATTCCACTATGCGCTAACATGAATTAATCAACGATTTTGTAGTTTATTTTTAATTAAATGTTTTTTATATCGGTTTATTTCAATGGTGAGATATTTCTGGATTCATTGTTTTATATTGTCTCTAAAGAGACAAAATTGATCTTTAAATAATTTTTTTATCTTCTCTAGAGAGACAATAGCTAGTATTAAAGACATATTGTCTCTAATCCGAGTGGTTGTCTCTAGAGAGACAAAAATGAAAGTGTCTCCTAAGAGACAATAATGCTTGTGTTGTATATTGTCTTTATAGAGACAATATTTTTTAAGACAATAATCTTTAGGAAAATAATTTTTTGAGACTCATGCTTAAAGACAATATTTAAGACAATACACAAGTTTTTTTTGTCTTAAGTTAAGACAATTTACCCAAAAATTGTCTCTAGTATTGTCTTAAAACCCTCCTTTATGTATTAGTGCATGGATATCCTCATACGCTCTTCAATATGCTAGATGGTGGTATTAAAAATCTATTCTGACCACTGCTAGATCCTTGTGGAATATGAGGAGATTAGCGGAACTGTGAACATGAAAAACTATTCAAACATTGTGACCTTGGACAACTAGTAAACCCTATAACTTGGTTAAACCTATTGTGAATTCTATGGTGGAAGCGAATGAGCAATTATCCTTGCTCATCTTGGATGAGATTGGAGTTGGAAAGGAAATTTCTTATATGGTATGGCTATGGTGAGGTTGTAGGAATTCCTAAGAGACTTCCAATCATAGTTGGAACTCCTGGAGCCACAACTAATTAATATTCCTTAACCATTTTGTAGTTGAAGCCAAAGATGGAGTATTCGTATATCCCAATGGACTATAGAGAAGGTTAAAGGGTGCACAGTGACATAACCTGATGGACTACAAAGGAAATGAAAGGGTGCACATTGGCATAAACTAGCAGAATATAGATGTAATTCAAGGATACATATTGGCACAACCTGATGGAATGTGAAGGTAGTGAAGGGGTGCACATCAGCATAGACAAGAAGAATATAGATGTAATGAAAGGATAAATATTGGCACAAACTGATGGAATGTGAAGGTAGTGAAGGGGTGCATATTGGCATTGATTGATGGACTGCAGAGACAATGAAATGGTGCAAATTGGAATTATTATTTCAATGGAATGCAAAGGAAGTGAAAGGGTGCACTATATTAGGTGTGAAAGCTATGAAATGTATGGTTGTGGTTAGGAAGACTATTGAAGTTGGTGCTTGTTCTAATAATTAAATTGTGTTAACTACATGATGCAACTACATCACGATGACAACTTACTTTTGCGCAGTTATGGCCTCTGTGTGGGGGTGATCCATTGTTAACAAATAATGAACAACATTTCCTTTGGTTAGGAGGAACATTAGAGGCTTTTAGTTAGTTGGTGGAATTTTCAAGAGATAAGTGTTCCCACTTCGTATTTAAATGCTCAATGTACATGTAATTTATTTATGCATGTTCTCTATAACTAATTTATCTTAACCGTGTATATATTCTTATGCATATATGTTGTGATTCATTCTATGTAGACATGTATGCTTATAAGGCATTTTTAAGCATATTAATTACTACATAATTTGGTGAAATGAATGGGATATGGAGCTTAGCAATAAGATGCTAAGGGTGGAGATCCAAATCTCTCATCTGGGTGGATACTCAAATCCAAGCATCTAATACTTCGTTGGAGTGTCACATGAGGAAAATATTGAATGAAAAATATTTAAATGGGCATAAATCTATGTGACAAAAATTAGAGGAAGAAGAGTATGATGTATCCAAGTATTTAGGAATTTAAAATAAGTTATAAGTGATATTTAATAAAATCATGCCTTTTGGATGCCAGAAGACATAACTCTGCATGACCAAACCCAAAGATGGCAGAGTAGGATATATCCAAGTATCTGGGCATTGAGGAGAAATTATAAGAGATCTTTAAGGAAATCCTAGATGCTAATGTAGAATGATAAAACTCGACGGAATAGAACCTGGAGGTAGAATGGGATGTATATAGGGATCTAGGGAAAATTCATGTATGACCTTTGAAAACAAACTGAATGCTAGATGTTGGATACTATTGTAGTAGTCCATGTGGAAGTTACATGGAGTCCGAGTAGTTTTGAACCCTACATGTAGGCAAGTGCTGATATGGCATCCTAATGTTTCCTGCCTATGTGGAACATAGGCCATTAATGGATGATGTGGCCCATGATGTGGCATGTTGACATGGATAGATGACATGGAATGTTGGTACGGGAGAAATAAGGTGGTAGTAATGTTGACACATGGTGTGGAATCTAAATGTATTCAAAGTCTAGAGTAGCTAGATATAATCAAAAGTCAAGATATCTAGGAAGCGAGACATCTAGGGTAAAAAAAAATGTACAATAGTAATCACCTAAATCCATATACAACTAAGCATATGGGATATATGAAGTAAAAATAATGATGCACATTATAGTTTCCTACATTTAGATACAATTGAGGATATGAGATATCTAGGATCCAGGACATCCAGGGTAAAAGATAGTGCACAGAGCAACCCTCCTGGATCTGGATGCATTTTACATGTGCCTAAGATATCTAGTATGTGGGATATGCATGAGTTCAAACAAGGTTGTATATAGTTCATGCTCAAGTTGTATACATGGTATTAAAAGGTTAAGTTCTTGATGTATCTTCCCTATAGATGTGGCATAAAAAAGTGGAAACATGTAGATGGGTTGTCACATGTTAGTTATTTATTATCTATTAATGAGGAAAGTACAATAAAAATTATAAATGCCATATATTTTTGTCTAGAACTCAATTTTGGATTAAATCTATTGATGAATAGAAAGTGATGATGAATTTAGAAATGATGATCACAAACTATACATGAAATATATGGTAGGAAATTAACACAATGAATTTCAATCTACAATGCTCCTAGATTAATGGATCAACTCAGCTACACTAATTAGGATTAAAAAGCTAACTTCTAGTGTTACAATATCATTGGATGAACGAGGTAACCACACTAATAAGATACAAGAAAATCCTTGAACAATTAAAATGCAATAAAAGTTTTTTTTTAATTTTCTCTTACATCATTATGATTAATTCAAACAAATAAACATAATTTTTTTCATATATGTCTTTGAAAAACTTCAAATGAAAGTATTCAAATTGATAAAGATTAAGAAGTAGAAACATGGACAAGAATGAACTTGAAAGTAGAAGTGAAGTGAATCACTCCTCAAAATATTCAGTAAAATCTAAATATATTACATGGGAGACAAAGGAACATCCAATAATAAATAACTAAACTAGAACTCAATTATAATTCAAATAACTAAATTGAACTAGAACTAACTATGACAGCTAGTAGACACAAATGAGATAGGGATATTAATGATCTCAACACCCCCTCATAATCTCAACTGTTACAATTATTGGAACTTACAATGCCCAAGTTCTCTCTTTGAAATTTAAATACATTTTTTCCCAATGGTTTTGTAAAAATGTACACAAGATAATCTTGTGATCCACAAAAATCAAGAAATATATCTCCATTATTGACAAGGACTTAAATGAAGTGAAAGTGTGTGTCAATATGTTTGATGTTTTTATGAAACACATGATTTTTCAATAAGGAAATGGCAGAGTTGTTATCAAATAACATAGGAGTTGGATCCTTTTGAACATGTGAAAGATCATTCAATAACCTTCTCATTCATATCACTTGACAAGCTACGAAAGTTACAGCTACATACTCTACCTTTGTAGACGATATTGAAACAATTGGTTGTTTAATCAACGCCCATGAGATCATATTTACTCCTAAGTGAAAATTGCATCATGATGTGATTTTATAATCATCTAAGTTGTATGCATAATCATTATTTGTGTAGCCTGAGTGCGAGCAATCTCCATAATTCGCGCACAGTAAGCCATATTTTAGTGTCCTTGCAAAATATCTTAAAATTCCTTTTTCATTTTTCTAGTGGGAATCCTTGTGTGATTCCATAAATATAGAAACAACACTAGCTTATAAAAACATGATGTCCATTCTAATTATAATGAGATACAAGACACTACCAACTACACTTTTATACAAAGTAGAATCACCTGATGGTCCTTCATCTTGTTTTCTCAGCTTGGTGCCTAGAGAAATTGCAGTGCCAACTGGTTTGCAGTTGATCATTTTAAACGTATGCATGATGTCAATGGCATGATTTTGTTGATAGAAAAAAATACCAGTTGTGGATATCTTAATCTTAATTCCTAAGAAATACTTCATGAGGCCAATATCAGTCATGTCAGATTCTATTTGCATGGCAGCTTTAAATTCTTCTAACCTCAGATTCCCTGTATAGAGAGAATCATCAACATAAAGGAAAACAATGAGAACTTTACCTTTATTAATTTTTTTGTATAAAATTTTGACTCATAGTTGCTTCTACAAAATCCATTATTGATGAGGTAAGAGTCAATTTGATTGTACCAAGCTCAGGGAGCTTGTTTCAAGCCATATAAGGCTTTCTTAAACTTATACACTTTATGTTCTTGTCCTAAAACTTAAAATCTAGGTGGTTGATCCACATAAACCTCTTCTTCCAATATGCCATTTAAAAAAGAAGATTTGACATCCAGTTGAAAAAAATTCCATTTGTTTTGAGCTGCAGTGGCCAAAATAGTTCTGACTGTATCTAACCTTACTACTAGAGCAAAAGTTTCATTGTAATCTATGCCAAGTTGTTGAGAGAACCCTTTGGCAACCATCTTGCCTCATGTTTCTTGATTTTTTTTCATTCAATTTGGTCTTGTAGACCGACTGGACGCCAATGTTCATTTTTTCTTTTAGGAGATTGACCAATTCCCAAGTTTTGCTATTCTCTATGATTGTGATTTCATGATTCATTGCATCAACCCGATGTTCCTATTTTATTGCCTCTTCAAAGTGGTTTGGTTGACAGTAAAGAAAGGAAAAAATATTTTGCTACTTAAAATAATGTTCTTGCTCATATATATCCTCGATGCTTCTGGTTTTCTAATTATATACTGAAGATGATGATTCATTGTTGGAAGAAGTACCATTTTGGGAGTGTTTTGGCTCTTCTTGTACCTACAATCTTGTCAGCCTTGGTGAATGAACATGTTGATCTAAAGGTTCATCAATTTTCTCACACCAATATTTGTTTTCAAGGAATTTAACATCTCTACTTAACAAAAATTTCTTAGTGAGTAGATTGTAGAGTCTAAATTCTTTTGATTGTTCATTGTAGCCTACAAAGATGCATTTTTCACTTTTGTTGCCAAGTTTCTTTTGTAGCTTTTCTGGAACACATGCAAATGCTACACAACAAAATATTTTAGAGTAGGAGACATTCACATTCTTACCATCCCAAGCCTCTTGAGGTACTGTATCTTTGATCCAGGAGCATCTCATCAGATCAGTTGCACAGGTGTTCAAATTCAATTCAGTGTCATCATCATTCAGTTTAGTTCCGACAGTTCCGACAGTGTTGGTTATGGATTAGGTTGTTCAGGTAATGTTTATGGTTTTTCATGGCGTTCAGTTGATATGGGTTTGTACCTGGCTATCGACTTATGTTCATCGACAGTTCCTCCAGGATTGGTCGACGACATGTGCCTTGTCATTCGCATCGTAGGATTTGGGTTGTTGTTCACTCACAGGTTTTGTTGTCGATAGGTTCGTTGTCAAAATTCGCTAATGTCGCTTGGTGATGTTTGATTGTAAATTGGTTTTGATAAACTTTATATATTAAAACCTAATCTACATCTAAACCTAATCAAAATACTAATACAAAACCTAAAGCCTAAAACCCTAGCCCTAAACCAACTCCATTACAAAGATATGCATTACAACTCATGTAATAAACCTAATCCTAAAGTCCTAAACACCAAAACTATGCCTAAAACTAAGTTATAACCCTTTGGTTAACTCTCGACATATGTAATTGCAAACAAAAAACATTATAAAACCATAAACAGTCACCTCTGACAACGCGGGTAGCCGAACCGCATCAGAGGTCACGGGATCAAAGCATTGATAACTGTCAAAGTGTTAAAAACCATGGGGTTAATAATCAGTTGAAAACCGCGTCGGAAGGTCATGTGAACAGGGTTTGGATAAGACCGCAGAGTTACCACCATAGCATTGAAACTGTCAGAGTATTAACGTGGAGGTTAGCTGCCAGATGGAACCGCTGGACAGTTGTCACATGCGGATAGTTAGCGAAGCCGACGCCAGAACCACCAGGGGAGACCGTGGAGGTGGCATCTGGTGGTTAGACCACTAACACTTACATGCAACTGTTTCAACCTCCGCCGGGTTAGCCTGACTGCCAGCGATTAAGTACTTATCCAATGTTTATTTTAGGTTTATATGGTTTGTTTTGTTCAGAACTAATTTAAGGACCTTGTAACCAACATCCTAGGTGTCCTCTTGCAACTAGACCAAGCCCAAACTTATCCAGATTACAACCAAATTCACCTTGAACTTAGCCAAGGTGGTTTTGATGAACCTGCAAGCCTTTAAAAGGAAGTTTTTCTTCATTGAACAGAGAGGAGAGTGGTTTTAGTATTTGTTTGCAGATTCTGGAGGTCATAGGAAGTTTTGTTTTCAGTGTAATAGGAGCATTCGGAGTCGGAATTGGGAACCGTGACAAGCATTGGAAAGTTCATAGGGCTATCTGATGACAGTGATAAGAAGTGCCTGTGTGCACATTCAGGCTGATGAAATATCTGTGTAATCGAACTCATCTGATTCAATCCTAATAAAGTGGTCGCCCCTTGAAAGCGGACCCGAAGATGTAGTCCATCAGGGGCGAACTCCGTAATCAATTTTTTTTTTTCTGGCATCACTGTGTTTTTACTATTTTCACTTCTGTTATGCATCTATCTTGTTTTTAATCAACTGTCGTAAAGTCTTCTTCTCAAGTAGTTTTCCTCAATTTTCGTGCTTTGAGCTAACATTCAAATCATTAATGGTTAATCAATTCTACATCAGTTTAAGTCTATGATCATTTTCAAACTATGTAATTTGGTATCAGAGCAGGTTGCGTTTGTACAATTTTCCATTGAATGTTAACCACGTCAAAGTCGCAACAAGGAGAAGGAATCCTTGAGCAAATAGATCTAGAGATTGGAAAGTGACGAGTCATTCATAAATCGACCATGACAAGATCTGATGCAGGTGAAAACACTGAAACTAAGATGAGTGATGAAAAGTTTCAACAAGCATTCTTAACTATGCAGCAGATGTTGGAATAACTGTACGAAGACAAGAAGGTGTGAGATGCAACGTCTACTTCAAAAGCATCGAAGAAGGACAAAGGTAAAGGCAAGGCTAATAAACCACCTTCACCTCCATGTTCTCCATCATCATCATTTTCTTATTCTTCTTCCAGTGCAGAATCTGAAACGTAAAAGAAACCTAAGAAAAAATCTCTTTTGAAACTTGATGTGAAATTTGAATTACCTGTTTATGATGGTGAAATGAATCCTGAAAAGTTAGATAACTGGATTAAGTAGTTAGAAGTGTATTGTCATATTCAGAACATTTCTGATGATAAAACGAAAATTCAGTTAGCTACACTTAGAATGTGGGGAACAACTTTAATCTAGTGGGAAAGTAAAACTCATATATATGTAAAGCATAAAGGAAAAGTCATCTCTTCATGGTCTAAGTTTTAGAAGCTCTTAGGAAACAATTCTATCCTTTAGGATACATGCAGCAAGCTATTATTGATTGGCAGCATCTGAGGCAAGGTAAAGGGCAAAGTGTTCAGGAGTTTACTCAGGAGTTCAGAAAGAAAGCATTGGCGCTTGGTATTTCATTGGATACACGTGAAACTTTGTTAAAATACATCGGCATTTTACATTCATATTTGTAGCATACATTATTGATGTTTAATCCTGACGATTTTGGTTAAGTGTGTGTTCAGGCCATACATATTGAATCAGGTGGAAGACCATTCAAGTTTTCATCACAGACATCCAAAGAGTTGGAAACCAAATATTCCACTGATAGTAAGGGGAAGAACATTTCGAAGAGAAAGAAATCAGTGATAGTTCAGAAGGAAATACCTACTTGTTCTCATTGCCAGAGAATTGGTCATGATGAATCTAAGTGTTGGAAACTTCATCCAGAACTTAAGCCCAAAAAGTTCCTTAAGAGAAAGGATGAAAAGAAGGCAATTGCAGCAATCCAACAATATCTAGGTTCATATTCAGGTGATGGAAGGAGGAGAACTGCTATGGTTATGATAGGTAAAACTTCTAACACTGGTTCAAGTTCGAAAACTATTGCATCTTCATCAAACATAAATCCTTCAAATGAGGATAAAAGAGTTGAATTGTTTAACATAAGGATAACTTCTAAGCATACAGAGATAGATACAATGTTTCACAGTGGATCACAGGTGAATCTAATATCTAAATATTTAGTTAAAAGTTTGGGTTTGGAAACATGAAATCATACAAGACCTTACCCATTAGGATGGCTAAATAAATCAACTCAGATAAAAGTCACCAAACAGTGTCAATTAAGATTTTCCATTACAACTAATTACATTGATGAAGTGGAATTAAATGTGATTCCACTAGACATATGTGGTGTTGTCTTAGGAAGTCCTTATCTTTATGATCGTGATGCAGTATTTTACAGGAGAGAACATAAATATCACCTTAAGAAAGATGGGGTTGAATTTATTGTCAGGGCACATCAAAACAAAAATCACTTGAATTCTATTAATATTAATCAGATGAAGCGATTAATAAGTTCAAATAAAAGATTGGTAATCATGTGTGTAAAGGAGCAACATAACAATCAACATGATGCTTGTTTAAGTTATGAGACTCAACTTAAAGATGGTTTGATTAAAGAGATAAAAACTATTTCAGTTCTATGTAAAACCAAACATCTTACTCATAAGCAGGGAATACAACATGAATTACAGTTTGTGCCTAAAGCTCCTCTTCCTAATGTCAGAATGAATCAATTCAGTTCAAGTTTGGAAATTAATAGTTACAGGGATACAAGTCAGTATTGGGGAAAATCAGTGTTCAATTTCTCTTGTATTTTGTCGCCATTTCATGTTTCGAACAGTTTGGAAACCTCTTTTCAAGTGGAGAGGAAACCTATTTGTTTTCATATCCAAGCCTTTTCTAAAGCAGTGTCAAAGTGTCTAATGGGAACTTATGCATCAGAGGAAAGTGCTAATCAATGGAAACATCATTTAATAAATGAAGGAAAAGTGATTCAAACAAATCAACAACTAATTCAATACTTTCAAAGACAAACTAAGTTGCAGTAGATTTCACCTTACAGTTTGATAGGTTCATTGCAGCAAGTTCACTTAGTAATCAGGAAGCAGGAAAGTATGTTTAATCAAGTAGCTGGTTTGATGTCAAGAGTATCTTTGATTGTCTCTGTTATTCCACAAAATAGATTGTTTATACATGTTGATGGTATTAAACAACATCCAGTAGAGACTGTCGTCAAAGATGTTTATGAATCACTAACTCATGGTTCTTCATGGAAAGAATTCAATTGCCATGTTTATAACAAGTTGTTTTCCCATTGTCGCAAGTTGTTTATAATGCAGATGGAGAGAACAGGTCACCGGATCAAAATGTGCCATGGTCAGCATCATCAAGGTCATCACTTATAGGTGATTGATCGGATGTATTGGTACATCATCAGGTCAAGGTGGAAAGAGAGGGAGTTCTACCCTTATCGACTATTTGTTTAGTCAAAATTTTTGTGGTCCAAAAGCTTTCAAGTGGAGACGATTGATCTAGGAGGATCTCGTCAGATCAGTTGCACAGGTGTTCAAATTCAGTTCAGTGTCATCATCATTCAGTTCAGTTCTGACAGTTTCGACAGTGTTAGTTATGGATCAAGTTGTTCAGGTAATGTTTATGGTTTTTCATGGCGTTCAGTTGATATGGGTTTGTACCTGACTGTCGACTTGTGTTCATCGATAGTTCCGCTAGGATTGGTCGACAACATGTGTCTTTTCGTTCGCATCGCAGGATTTGGGTTGTCGTTCACTCGCAGGTTTTGTTGTCGACAGGTTCGTCGTCATGTGACAAAAGTCGCTAATGTCGCTTGGTGACGTTTGATTGTAAATGGGTTTTGATAAAATTTATATATTAAAACCTAATCTACATCTAAACCTAATCAAAATCCTAATAAAAAAACTAAAGCCTAAAACCCTAGCCCAAAACCAACTCCATTACAAAGATATGCATTACAACTCATGTAATAAACCTAATCCTAAAGTCCTAAACACCAAAACTATGCCTAAACCTAAGTCAGAACCCTTTGGTTAACTCTCGGCATATGTAATTGCAAACTAAAAACATTATAAAACCATAAACAGTCACCTTTGACCGCGCGGGTAGCCTAACCGCGTCGGAGGTCATGTGATCAAAGCATTGATAACCGTTGGAGTGTTAAAAACCGTGGGGTTAACAGTCAGTTGAAAACCGCGTCGGAAGGTCATGTGAACAGGGTTTGGATAAGACCGCGGAGTTAGCACCGCAACATTGAAACCATCGGAGTATTAACGTGGAGGTTAGCTACCAGATGGAACCGCTGGACAGTTGTCACATGCGAGCAGTTAGCGAAGCCATCGCCGGAACCGTCGGGGAGACCGCGGAGGTGGCATCTAGTGGTTAGACCGTCGACACTCACATGCAACGGTTTCAACCTCCGCCCGGTTAGCCTGACCGCCAGTGGTTAAGTACTTATCCAATGTTTATTTTGGGTTTATATGGTTTGTTTTGTTCAGAACTAATTCAAGGACCTTGTAACCAACATCCTAGGTGTCCTCTTGCAATTAGACCGAGCACAAACCTATCCACATTGCAACCAAATTCACCTCGAACTTAGCCAAGGTGGTTTTGATGAACCTAAAAGCCTTTAAAAGGCATTTTTTCTTCATTGAACAGAGAGGAGAGTGGTTTTGATATTTGTTTGCAGATTCTGGAGGTCATAGGCAATTTTGTTTTTAGTGTAATAGGAGCATCCGGAGTCGGAATTGGGAACCGTGACATGCGTTGGAACACTGGTTCAAAGGGCTATCTGATAATATTGATCAGAAGTGCCTTCGTGTACATTCAGACTGATCAAATCTTTGTGTAATCGAACTCATCAGTTTCAATCCTAATAAAGTGGTCGCCCATCTTGAAAGCGAACCTGGAGACGTAGTCCATCAGGGACGAACTTCGTAATCAATTTTGATGTCTGGTATCAATGTGTTTTTACTATTTTCACTTATATTATACATCTATCTTGTGTTTAATAAATTGTCGTAAAGTCTTCTTCTCAAGAAGTTTTCCTCGATTTTTGTGCTTTGAGCTAACATTCAAATCATTAATGGTTAATGAATTCTACATCAATTTAAGTCTATGATCATTTTCAGATCAATCTTTAACACTCATTGTCAATGATTTATTGAGAATATATATTGCATTAGCAATAAATTCAACCAATTCCTTTGAATGAAGGATGCATCTTGCCACATTCATGATTGATTGCTTTTTTCTTTCAACTACTCCATTCCACTGTAGAGTGTATCTGGTTGTGATTTGCATGATGATGCCTCATTGTTGATAAAATGTTGCAAAATCATTGGAACTATATTCTTCTCCTCTATCTGTCCTAAGTACTTTCAAAAACTTGCCACTTTGTTTTTCTTCTTCTGCTTTGAATTGTTTGACCTTTGAGAAAGTATCGAACTTATTTTTAAGAAAATAAATCCCTATTTTATTGCTAGTCATCAATAAAGGTAAAAATAAAATATAAATAAATAAATAAAAATTTACCACCAATTAATTGTGTATGCATTGGTCCACAGATATATGTGTGGAGTAGTTCTAAGGGTTCTTTTTCTCTACTAAAATATGTGTGAAAATTGTCTCTTTTATGCTTTCCAAGAATACAAAATTCCACATTGACAATCTTGTTCTTTCACAACAGGAAGACCTATGACCATAGAATGTTTTGAAGAAGACTAAGACTCTTGAAGGGAATATGGCAGTTATTAATAGATTTAATTAACAGTCACTTGATGGTGGCTTTGTCTACCAAGAATACAGTTTTCCCTAGTTTTTTTTTTTTTGAATCTAGGTATTTTTATTTTCAAAAAATCTAACCATAGAAGTGTTTAGATCATCTTTTTTATTGCAAAAATAGATTCAACAATATCAAAAGAAAATTATAAGTCACCAAAACCCTGAAATTTAACAGATATAATTGTCAAACTTTCTGCCAATTTTTTTTATCAAAATCATATCTAAATTTCACTCAACAAAATTGTAGCCTCTTTCAACTACTCTCTTCAAAATAGTCGATAGTGGATTTAATTATCAGTGACTTTGACAATTGCACGCGACTCCTATGCTGTATTGACACGTTAAAATATTTTAGCAATTTAATTATTAGTCACTTGACAAATGCAGGCGACTCATATACCGTATTGACTCGTGCATGCTAGTCATAACCGTATGGACTGGTTTAGCGATTTAATTATTAGTCACTTGACAAACGCAGGTGACTCATATACCGTATTGACTCGTGCATGCTAGTCATAACCGTATGGACTGGTTGAAATTTATTAGTGGATTTATTTATTACCATTCAAGGCCACTCATATACCATGGACCGTATTGACTCGTTGAAATTTATTAATGGATTTAATTATTAGCTATTTGAAAATTGAAGGCCAATCATATACAATAGAGCGTATTGACTCATTGAAATTTATTAGTGGATTTAATTATTAGCCACTCGACAATTGAAGGCCACTCATATACCGTATGGACTCGTTCAAATTGAGTATGGACTCGTTCAAATTGAATAACGGAAGCCCTACAACATTCGACGTATTGGTCTGTTCAAGCTGGACAGATTATAAGATCAGAGGTCAGGACTATGTTAATGCACAATACGAGTGGATTGTTACGTATTAGAGTATGCTGTGGCAGCAAAGCAGCTTATTGATTTCATAATGGCTACTAGAATTTCGATGACAGAGAAACACCCAATCTCACAGGTTCTGTCTTCTTTTCGTCTCTTCTTAGTGCTCCTACTTCACATAAAATGGGGTTATGCCGCTGACGTAGCTTCAAACAGCATTGTGCTAGGGGCCTCTTTGACAGGCATTGACACCCGCATTTCTAAGGGCGGGACATTCACTTTGGGATTCTTCAATCTCAACAACAACAACAATGCTAAAAATTGGTATGTGGGTATTTGGTATGCCATCTCACCACAGACAATTGTTTGGGTGGCCAACAGAGAGCAGCCACTGCAGAACAACTCAGGCGTTCTCAATCTCACAATGGACGGTAGTCTCCTCCTGTCTTATGGGGGATCCATCCTGTGGTCCACGAAAGGAAACATGAGGAAACCTTCTTCTGCTATGATAATGGATTCTGGTAACTTGGTTGTTCTGAGTTCGAAGAATAGCGCTGATATCATCTGGCAGAGCTTCGACCATCCGGGAAATACATGGTTACCAGGGATGATGGTTAGTATGAGCCAGGCTGTGAAGTCGTGGCGGAGCCCATGGGATCCTAGACCTGGGCGCATCTCCCTTCAAATGGATCCTAAAGGATCCAACCAATACGTTTTGTTGTGGAAGAATCGAATTAAGTACTGGGAAACCGGTGTCTGGAATGGCCAAATCTTCAGCGAAATACCGGAGATGACGCATAATTTCAACTACGATTTCAAATTTTTCAATAACGGTTCGTACAAGTATTTCACTTTTTCTATGAAACCCCACTTTCCATCCTATCTATCACGTTTTGTCGTGGAAGAGGAGGGACAATATCGAATGTACATTATGCTCGGAGATAACAAATGGACCATGTTCTGGGCAGAACCCAAGGATCGGTGCAAGGTGTATGCCCTATGCGGTGCTTATGGATCATGTAACAATGACAATCTCCAGGCCTGCAGCTGCGTTACCTGCTTTGTCCCCAAAGACAGCCATGCATGGGAGTCTCAAAGGTGGTCGAGTGGCTGTGTTCGGAAGATGCCGTTACGATGCATCCACGCTAGAAATGAGACCACCACCGATGGATTTGTAGAGTTGAGTGGCAAATCTACGCCCCCTGAAAGGGTTCCATACAAAGGGAAACGGCAGTGCCAGGCGGTCTGTCTCAGCCATTGTTCGTGCACTGCATATGCCTACCTTGCTAACGGCACTTCGCAGACATGTGTAATGTGGTTTGGTGAACTTCTAGATATCTACGATACCCCCAATGGGATATCTCTCTTTTTACGCTTAGATGCCTCCGATTTGACCGAAAACTATAATGCCAACACAACGGCGACTCTGGCTGGCGTAGTAGGTGGCGTGGTGGGCGGACTTGGGGCTATTCTGGCCATTGTGCTTCTATTTGTCTGGTGGCGTAGGCGCCCTGATTTGTCTGCAACAGAATATGCGCCGGTTGCACTTACTGTATTCAGTTACAGAGAGCTGCAGATTGCAACGAAGAATTTTTCCGAGCGTCTTGGTGGTGGAGGCTTCGGCTCCGTCTTCAAGGGAACTCTACGAGACAGCTCAGTCGTGGCTGTTAAGAACTTGGAGGGGGTTAACCAAGGAGAGAAGCAATTCTGCATGGAGGTGAGCACCATCGGAGTTATCCAGCATGTAAATTTGGTTAGATTGCGGGGATTTTGCAGCGAAGGTTCCAGAAGACTGTTGGTCTACGAATACATGCCAAATGGCTCTCTCAACTGCTTACTCCACAAAAGCCAAAGCGATGATGATGGGATTCAAAATAAGGTGCTGGACTGGAAAACGCGTTTCAGCATCGCGGTGGGGACTGCCCGGGCAATGATGTACTTGCATGAGGAGTGCAGGGACTGTATTATACACTGCGACATCAAGCCCAAGAACATCCTTTTGGATTCCAATTTCTGCCCCAAAGTGACCGATTTCGGGCTGGCGAAGCTTATGGGCAGAGAGTATAGTAAAGCGCTGACGACCGTTAGAGGAACCAGAGGGTGCTTGGCCCCAGAGTGGCTCTCTGGCCTACCAATCACTGTAAAGGCCGATGTCTACAGCTTCGGCATGACATTGCTCGAAATAATTGCAGGGCGAAGAAACGTGGACGTGGACTCAGAATCCAGCGATCAGGTGTACTTTCCTGCGTGGGCTGCAACTCAAATCAATGGCGGCAACGCGATGGAGGTGCTGGACAAGAAATTGATGAACAATGCAGACGCAGATCTGTGATTTTGCTGCTGATTTTTCTGATTTGAATCAGATCTGTGATTTTTATTGTGGCTGCCATCATGCACAGCAAGTGCATGTGCTTTTGGAGGTTTGATTTTCCCCATGCCAATGAGTTTATCTTGCTCAAAAATAAGGGACTCCATAAATTCTTTGAGAGAAGGCATAGTGTAGGATTTACTTGTTGCGAGCCTTACTGAATGAAATGTAGACACAAAGACGGAGTATTCTGGTCCGAGCTTTGACATAATAGAGAGAACTTGGCGACTCTCCTCCTTGGATTTGTCAATTCCACAACCCTTGAGTTGCAGCGATAGATCATTATATTTGGTGAAGAAGTCTTGAATTCTGTCATAGTTCCGTGGATCCAATGATAGTAGTTCCACTTCGAGCAGATGTCCTTTCATCTCATCCTGTTTCCCGTAGAGCTCTTCAACCTTTTTCCAAATCTCATTGGGAGTATTGCAGGCAGATAGATGAAACTGCAACTCTGGAGAGATGCACATGCATATGGATCCGTGGGCCTCATCCATACGGTTGAGGTACTTGGATTTCTCTATGGCTGAAGTGGGTTCCACTTCTGTAGCCATGGTAATCCTGTACAACCCTTTATGACGAAGGTATCGAGCCATTTGATCCTTCCATTCATGATAGTTGTACGGTGTTAGGATCGATGCTTTTGGAAACTCCATTTTTCTGTCAATCTTCGATCTCCAAACTGTAATGCTTGCAAAATAAAGTACTGGTGCACCTTTTATCTAGCAACCTGTGGGCTCTGATACCATGTAAATGTGTTAGAAAACCTGCACAGATGAATCTAGCTAGTAAAGGTTGAACACACAGCTTTGCAGAGCAAAAGCACTAAAAGAAAATCGAAAGAAGAAAAGAATGATTCAATAGAAAATTATGTTACAATGCTCATGATATAACATTACTGGGTGAAGATCCCAAGGTAATGACTATAGTGGTGATCAATGAGAAGACTCAATACCTACAACAAGTTCCGGAGATAACTAGTCAGTTGCGGAGTTAAAGAAGGAGCAAATCAAGGAGTAAATCAAGGAGTAAATCCCATGCTCTAACTAAAAGTCCGCATGTAGATGTGTAGTAGTTCCAACATGCAAAAGGAATCTTGCATGCAGTCACATGCTCTAACTAAGAGTCTGCATGTAGGTGTGTGCAAGATTCCTTTTGCATGTTGGAACTACTACACATCTACATGCGGACTTTTAGTTAGAGCATGGGATTGCATGCAAAATTCCTTTTGCATGATTTACTCCTTGATTTACTCCTTGATTTGCTCCTTCTTTAACTCCGCAACTGACTAGTTATCTCCGGAACTTGTTGTAGGTGTTGAGTCTTCTCATTGATCACCACTATAGTCATTACCTTGGGATCTTCACCCAGTAATGCTATATCATGAGCATTGTAACATAATTTTCTATTGAATCATTCTTTTCTTCTTTCGATTTTCTTTTAGTGCTTTTGCTCTGCAAAGCTGTGTGTTCAACCTTTACTAGCTAGATTCATCTGTGCAGGTTTTCTAACACATTTACATGGTATCAAAGCCCACAGGTTGCTAGATAAAAGGCGCACCAGTACTTTATTTTGCAATCATTACAGTTTGGAGATCGAAGATTGACAGAAAAATGGAGTTTCCAAAAGCATCGATCCTAACACCGTACAACTATCATGAATGGAAGGATCAAATGGCTCGATACCTTCGTCATAAAGGGTTGTACAGGATTACCATGGCTACAGAAGTGGAACCCACTTCAGCCATAGAGAAATCCAAGTACCTCAACCGTATGGATGAGGCCCACGGATGAATCTAGCTAGTAAAGGTTGAACACACAGCTTTGCAGAGAAAAAGCACTAAAAGAAAATCGAAAGAAGAAAAGAATGATTCAATAGAAAATTATGTTACAATGCTCATGATATAGCATTACTGGGTGAAGATCCCAAGGTAATGACTATAGTGGTGATCAATGAGAAGACTCAACACCTACAACAAGTTCCGGAGATAACTAGTCAGTTGCGGAGTTAAAGAAGGAGCAAATCAAGGAGTAAATCATGCAAAAGGAATTTTGCATGCAATCCCATGCTCTAACTAAAAGTCCGCATGTAGATGTGTAGTAGTTCCAACATGCAAAAGGAATCTTGCATGCAGTCACATGCTCTAACTAAGAGTTTGCATGTAGGTGTGTGATAGTTCCAACACCCCCCATAAACACCACTATGGGGAAAAATAAAAAATGGGCCCTGGAAACTAAGGCCAAAGGTCACCCAAAATACAGTGCAACTTGTACTAAAATTGAGGAAAGAGGGAAAACCTCGTGGGAAAAACCCCCCCTCAAAATACAATGTAATCAAAAGAGAAGAGGAAGAAAAATATAGTTGCTAAGCAATCGTGTCCTTCACTCCAAGACGATCACGCAAAGAGCGAAACTTTTGCTCAGTGAATGTCTTGGTGAAGATGTCTGCAGTCTGTTCTGCTGAAGGACAGAACTGCAAATCAATGACCCGATCATGTACTAAGTCTCTGATGTAGTGCATATGGATCTCTATATGCTTCGTCCGCTGCCGCTGTACTGGATCCCTGCAAAATTTGAGAGTGCTCTGGTTGTCACACCAGATGACAATGGGCTGGTGGAACTGGACGCCCAACTCAATGAGGAAGTGTTGTAGCCACAGAGCCTGAATGGTGATGTTGACTACACCTCGGTACTCAGCCTCAGCTGAAGAGAGAGCAATAGCAGCCTGCTTCTTGCTCGACCAACAGATAGGGCCAGATCCTAGACTGAGTGAATATCCGGAGGTGGACTTGCGATCAATGCTGTTTCCCGCCCAATCAGAATCTGTGAAGCCAAGGAGATTCAATGCAGTGCCTGCTGCATAGTGAATCCCGAAGGTGATGGTGCCCTGCACATATCGGAGGATGCGCTTGGCAGCATTCCAGTGTAGCTCATGCGGCTCCTGCATGTATCTGGAAACTGCCCCTATTGCATATGAGAGATCTGGTCTGGAGTGGGTGAGGTACAATAAGCTCCCCACTAGCTGTCGGTAGAGAGTGCTGTCAACTAATGGAGTGTCACCTCCATCCTCAAGGCGGACCCCAGACAGAAAAGGAGTCGGTGCTGGCTTGCAGTCAGTCATGTGAAATCTCTCGAGGAGATCCCGTGCATACTTAGCCTGAGAGAGTTTGATGCCTGTGGCATCCTGGCTGATCTCAAGACCAAGAAAGAAGTGTAATGGACCCATGTCCGTCATCAAGAACCTATCATGCAAGGCCCTCTTGACTGTAGCAATGGCTGAAGCTGAGCTGCCAGTGATTAGGAGATCATCTACATACAAAACTAAGATAAGAAGATAATCATGTGTCCTAAGAATGTAAACATTCGGATCAGACTTACATCTTTCAAAGTTTTGTGATAAGAGAAAAGAATCCATCTTCGCGTACCAAGCTCTCGGGGCTTGCTTAAGGCCGTAGAGAGATTTCTTCAGTCTGCAGACCAAAGATGAATCCTGAATGAAACCATGTGGCTGCTCCATGTAGATCTCCTCAGATAGGTCTCCGTGAAGAAAGGCATTCTTCACATCCATCTGATGTACTTCCCACCGCTGGGCAGCTGCAATGGCAAGTGTAAGGCGTATGGAATCCATCTTTGCTACTGGAGCAAAGGTCTCGTCATAATCAATGCCATGCACTTGTTGGAAGCCTTTGGCTACTAGCCTTGCTTTCCGTCTGGTGATTTGCCCATCTGCAGCACTCTTGGTCTTGTAGACCCATTTGCATCGGACAAGTTTCCTTCCTGAAGGAAGGGGGACCAGATCCCAAGTCTGGTTCTCGAGGAGGGAGTTATACTCCTCCTCCATGGCGGACTCCCAAGACGGATGCCCAGCAGCCTCAGCATAAGACTGTGGATCAGAAGACTGAACCAAATGACAATGCCAGGAGGGCGATGGTTCAGTGGCAGTGAAGACAAGAGGAGGCTCAATAAACTCTGAGCTAGTCCTCTGTAGATCAGAATTATCCCCCACAAGACCATTTCTAGCAGCTGGTTGGTCTTGTGCATATATCTCACGTAAGCTCCTTGTTCTCTGATTTATGACAGGGGAATATGATTCACTGCTGGAAGCCCGATCTGGGCTTGGATGTGGATCATCATTTGCATGCACTAGATTTGTATCTGAAGACTCTGTCTTTGTATCTGCATGCTCTTCCTCGGCATCTGCATGATCTGTATCTGCATCTGAATGCACTGAGTCATCATCTCGGACATGAGTTAGATAAAAAGTGTCTGCATGCGGTGCTTGAGGTGCATGCGAGAGACTTTCCTCAAATTTGACACTTCGCTCAATGATGAGCTTGTCCGTAGAGGGAATCAGTAGTCGATATCCCTTCACACCATCAGGGTATCCAACAAAGATGCACTCAATGCTCTGTGGATCAAGAGCTTTCCTCTTTTCAGAGGGGATTCGGGCCCATGCTCGAGAGCCAAAAACACGGAGGTGAGTGACCTCTGGTTTAGTGCCGCTCCAAGCCTCAAAGGGGGTCTGATCCTTGACAGACCTATGAGGAGATCTGTTCTGGATGTAGTTAGCACAATTAAGTGCTTCGGCCCAAAGCTTATGAGGCAATGACTTGGCATGCAACATGCAGGAAGCCATCTCTTTGAGAAATCGATTCTTTCTCTCAGCAACTCCGTTTTGCTGCGGAGTGTATGGAACTGTATACTGCAACTGTATGCCGGACTGAAGGCAAAGGTTCTGAAGTGCTGTGTTAACATATTCCCCCCCATTGTCTGTACGGAGGGCTTTGATCTTTCTCTCTGACTGTGTCTCAACTAGTGCTTTGAAATCTTCAAAGTGCTCAAAAACTTCAGATTTGTTCCTGAGAAGATACACCCAAGTATACCGTGAGAAATCATCAATAAATGTAAGCACATACCTTGCTTTGTTGATGGAAGGATGAGGAAAGGCCCCATGAGATCACTATGGATCAGATCTAGAGGAGAGGATGCTCTGTGAGTCTTGCCGGTGTCAAACTTTTCTCTAGGATGTTTGCCAAGAACACACCCTTCACAAACTCCTTTGGAGAAACTGATATTTGGCAAGCCTTCCACCATCTCATTCTTGCTTAGTTGCTGCATATACCTGTAATTTAAGTGACCAAACCTCTCGTGCCAAAGCCTACTACTATCATTAGCATGTGTAAGCAATAAGGAGGATTCAGATTCAATAAATTCAGAAAATGTATACAGTCTGGCTCCATTGTTTACCTCACCAGTTGCAATTTTGTCATTGCTATGTAGATCATATATGTTCACTGCATCTGGAGTGAATTCCACTCTCTTTCCGGTGCCGGAATGAGTGATCTGATAAACTGAAAGCAGGTTTACCGAAAGTTTTGGAACATGAAGCACATCTTCAAAGCTTCCGTGTAAAAGTTCCACTCTACCTTTTCCGGTGACCTCAATAGGTGAGTCATCTCCCATGAGGATGGGAGGTCCTTTGCATGCATCCAAAGAGGAATATACTTCCTTTGCAGCAGCCATATGATGTGATGCACCAGAATCTATAATCCATGCATCAGGAGAAGAATTAATTGCAACTAAAGCATGAAAATTGTTACCTTTCCCGTGTGGCGGATCCTCAGTTTTCTTCTTGGCGCCCTGAGGGATGTGGTCCCCAAGGTTGTGCTTCTGAAGAATTTCTGCCATTTGGTCGATTTGTTTCTTCATGCAAGAGGATTCTGGATGGAATCCTCTTTGACAGTAGGTGCATCTGTTTCCTTTCTTCCCTTTCTCATTTCTCGAGCCAGAGGAGTCATTGAAGGGCTTGGTGTACCCTTCCTTCTTTGGATGGGAATGTGCTTTTCCTTTGTCTTTTTGCTGCTGATTTTTCTGATTTGAATCAGATCTGTGATTTTTATTGTGGCTGCCATCATGCACAGCAAGTGCATGTGCTTTTGGAGGTTTGATTTTCCCCATGCCAATGAGTTTATCTTGCTCAAAAATAAGGGACTCCATAAATTCTTTGAGAGAAGGCATAGTGTAGGATTTACCTGTTGTGAGCCTTACTGAATGAAATGTAGACACAAAGACGGAGTATTCTGGTCCGAGCTTTGACATAATAGAGAGAACTTGGCGACTCTCCTCCTTGGATTTGTCAGTTCCACAACCCTTGAGTTGCAGCAATAGATCATTATATTTGGTGAAGAAGTCTTGAATTCTGTCATAGTTCCATGGATCCAATGATAGCAGTTCCACTTCGAGCAGATGTCCTTTCATCTCATCCTGTTTCCCGTAGAGCTCTTCAACCTTTTTCCAAATCTCATTGGGAGTATTGCAGGCAGATAGATGAAACTGCAACTCTGGAGAGATGCACATGCATATGGATCCGTGGGCCTCATCCATACGGTTGAGGTACTTGGATTTCTCTATGGCTGAAGTGGGTTCCACTTCTGTAGCCATGGTAATCCTGTACAACCCTTTATGACGAAGGTATCGAGCCATTTGATCCTTCCATTCATGATAGTTGTACGGTGTTAGGATCAATGTTTTTGGAAACTCCATTTTTCTGTCAATCTTCGATCTCCAAACTGTAATGCTTGCAAAATAAAGTACTGGTGCGCCTTTTATCTAGCAACCTGTGGGCTCTGATACCATGTAAATGTGTTAGAAAACCTGCACAGATGAATCTAGCTAGTAAAGGTTGAACACACAGCTTTGCAGAGCAAAAGCACTAAAAGAAAATCGAAAGAAGAAAAGAATGATTCAATAGAAAATTATGTTACAATGCTCATGATATAGCATTACTGGGTGAAGATCCCAAGGTAATGACTATAGTGGTGATCAATGAGAAGACTCAACACCTACAACAAGTTCCGGAGATAACTAGTCAGTTGCGGAGTTAAAGAAGGAGCAAATCAAGGAGTAAATCATGCAAAAGGAATTTTGCATGCAATCCCATGCTCTAACTAAAAGTCCGCATGTAGATGTGTAGTAGTTCCAACATGCAAAAGGAATCTTGCATGCAGTCACATGCTCTAACTAAGAGTCTGCATGTAGGTGTGTGATAGTTCCAACACAGAGGAGGTCAAAAGGGCCGCCATCGTTGCGGGATGGTGCATCCAGGACGACGAAGATGAGAGGCCATCGATGAGTCAAGCGCTGCAAATATTGGAAGGTATTGTAGACGTGCCCTCTCCGCCCCCAATTCCCGTCTCTCTACAGACCTTTGCCTTAAAACCCGAGAGTCTGGTGCTTTTCTTTTGGGATAAAGATACTTCTGCGCATGCACGCAACAACAACCGTGATCATCCGTCGAATCCTCTGTAGGATTTCACTTGGTATTCTATCTTCATTTCCTTTACGTCTAAATATTTTAGACTAGAGTTTAAAGTAGATTACAATCATCCCAAGAGTGGCAGCTTAATTTTGAACGACTTCAACGCGGGCTTCCCCGTGGATATTTTTTCTTTGCTCTTTAATAACAATTTGTACATGGTCGAGCGAGTGGGGTAATGTGTGTAGGTATGGCGGGATGTTATGTTGTCTTCTTTCCGATTATTGTTGGAAGCTTACGTTATGACGTTGGTTTATAATGTGATTTTTATATTAGGAATTTTTTTGGCAGGTAGATGTTGTTTGTGGACATATATTGTGTGTATATTTTTTATTTAGTATAATTAATTATATTTTAAAAATTTATTATAATAAATTTACATTATTAAAAAATAGTATACATCACAATTTTAGTTTAATTTTTAGAAAAAATAATTTTTTTATTAGAATTTATTAAAATCTAAAATATAATTTCAAGATTTTTTTGGTCGTCTAAAATATATATTAAAAAATATAATATATCATTTTTATTTTTCCAAAAGCAAAACAATTAAAGCATATTCAAATAAGTTTATAGCATATTCAAAAAAGATAAACTTATTTGTGAAACAATTTTTCTAAAGTAATTGTCACACTTACTTCATAGAAAAATAATTACTAACTGCGCCTACTCAACTTAATAGTAAGAGTATGGAAGTTTACTAATATTTATAAATTTTGATATAAGTGAAAACATTCAATAAAATCGACAACTCACTTTAAATTATATTCATATTTTCAATTTACTAATGCAATATTCTTCAAAATGTCATACATTTGCTTATATCTCAATTTCTATATTTATTTTTCCTAAAATCAATGCCAAACTCACTTTAAATCATATTCATATTATCAATTACACTTTAAATCATATTCATATTTTCAATTTGTTGATGCAATGTTTCTCAATTACTAGATATGTAGCTATATCTCAACTCCTATGTTTGAGTGCCAAAGTCCATTAATCATTAACCAACATGTATCCATTAAGCATTACGTTGGAAAGAAACGTTAGTAAGATTTGGGTTGGCATGAAGTATCGACCAACAAAACCCTCTGAAGCATCGACCTTTTCAGTGTCACCGACAAAGTGGATGAATACTCACTCGAGGTGCATATGGGAGACTATTGGAAGTAGGTTTTCTTAGGTTTACAAATTATTTTCTTATACTCCTCAAATATAAATGACAAGGTTATGAAAAGTGTACTTAATTGCTAAGTTGTACAACACTTTACGAAAGCATAGGCATAAAAACATTAATTATATAAAGCAACAACATAGAGTATGCATAATTCACATATTGGGATCCAATAAAAACATAAAAAAAAATATAGAGAATACCCCAAACATGACTTCCATTATTCCTTCAAAACAATGCGTAGTGTGCTACAAAAATGTACTCCATACACTGACTGACTACCCTTACATACACTATAAGCAAAGACAATGATAGAGTTCAACACAATAGAGTATTAACTAGCCATGCACACATCAAACAGTCAGACACAGGACTAACATAGAGACTCAAGCATTAAACATTCAGATACAAAAAGCCAATGAGAACAATCTCTGGAACAACAAAACTTAGGTTGACAAAACTCTTCACCACTTGAACTCATCGACTGACTAACTGACTAAACTACAGAGCCAACTAGATTGAACTAAACTCCCTTGAGCTCAACCTCCCTTCCTTCCAACCCTCCAACCCCCAAGCTAAATAAATCTCATCCTTTTGTACACCTACAACGTCGTTCTTGTCATCATTCATCCAGATTTTGTCCAGCGTGACGAGTCTCCCATGTCGGCCCAACTACCCTAATAGTTTTTGACACCATCATCCAACTATCCCACACAACTTGCTTGATAGGTGGTCCATAATTGAATTATCTCCTAATTATTTCTTCTCCACCCGTTGGCTTTCCCTTTCAAAATATCTTCAATGTCACCTCATCATGGAGATTCATTCCACTTCTGTGTACCACCTTTGGATCTTAACTGTTGTGATTTCCCTCTACATGCATTATCGCCTAGCTAGCACTCGGTATGTTGCATGCGATATTCTCCATTCTTCGGTAAAATTGAAGGAAAAAGCAAATATTTTACTCCATGGCCCCAATACTTCCCGCTGATAGCGATAGTGCATTGAATTATGTCCTTGATTGTTCCATAAACACAACATGACATCTACTTTTAACTATTGAACCATCACTTGTAATTGATATAATTTAATATAGATGTGGTTATTGTGGTTTCACTGAACTATTCACTTGATTTGAGTAAGACAAACCATGATTTGAATATGAGGAGTCTTTTCCAAAACACCTATGAAAAAATGAAAAAATCGCAACTCCTATGTTTGAGTGCCAAAGTCCATTAATCATTAACCAACATGTATCCATTAAGCATTACGTTGGAAAGAAACATTAGTAAGACTTGGGTTGGCATGAAGTATCAACCAACAAACCCTCTGAAGCATCGACCTTTTCAGTGTCACCCACAAAGTGGATGAATACTCACTCGAGGTGCATATGGGAGACTATTGGAAGTAGGTTTTCTTAGGTTTATAAATTATTTTCTTATACTCCTAAAATATAAATGACAAGGTTATGAAAAGTGTACTTAATTGCTAAGTTGTACAACACTTTACGAAAGCATAGGCCTAAAAACATTAATTATATAAAGCAACAACATAGAGTATGCATAATTCACATATTGGGATCCAATAAAAACATAAAAAAAAAATATAGAGAATACCCCAAACATAACTTCCATTATTCCTTCAAAACAATGCGTAGTGTGCTACAAAAATGTACTCCATACACTGATTGACTAGCCTTACATACACTATAAGCAAAGACAATGATAGAGTTCAACACAATAGAGTATTAACTAGCCATGCACACATCAAACAGTCAGACACAGGACTAACATAGAGACTCAAGCATTAAACATTCAGATACAAAACCATTAGAGAGACTCAAGCCAATGAGAACAATCTCTGGAACAACAAAACTTAGGTTGACAAAACTCTTCACCACTTGAACTCATCAACTGACTAACTGACTAAACTACAGAACCAACTAGATTGAACTGAACTCCCTTGAGCTCAACCTCCCTTCCTTACAACCCTCCAACCCCCAAGCTAAATAAATCTCATCCTTTTGTACACCTACAACGTCGTTCTTGTCATCATTCATCCAAATTTTGTCCAGCGTGACGAGTCTCCCATGTCGGCCCAACTACCCTAATAGTTTTTTACACCATCGTCCAACTATCCCATGCAACTTGCTTGATAGGTGGTCCATAATTGAGTTATCTCCTAATTATTTCTTCTCCACCCGTTGGTTTTCCCTTTCAAAATATCTTCAATGTCACCTCATCATGGAGATTCATTCCACTTCTGTGTACCACCTTTGGATCTTAACTGTTGTGATTTCCCTCTACATGCATTACCGCCTAGCTAGCACTCGGTATGTTGCATGTGATATTCTCCATTCTTCGGTAAAATTGAAAAAAATTCAAAATTTTACTCCATGACCCCAACACTTCCCGTTGATAGCGATAGTGCATTGAATTATGTCCTTGATTGTTCCATAAACACACCATGACATCTACTTTTAACTATTGAACCATCACTTGTAATTGATATAATTTAATCTAGATGTGGTTATTGTGGTAAATTCCTTGAACTATTGACTTGATTTGAGCAAGACATACCATGATTTGAATATGAGGAGTCTTTTCCAAAAAACCTATGCAAAAATGAAAAAATCCCATATGTCAACAATTGCATCGGTAAGGTCTTCAGTAATGAAATAAAAATAAAATGAAAAATAACATGTTAAATACCTCATTGAGTGATTTTTCTTCTACCAATTTTCTATAAGGACTTTGTAGTTGCCTAAATGGGGTGGGAGTGGAATTTTAATAATGGTATGACATACAATAGCTATATTGAGAGATATTCCCATTACATTATGCAATCACATTGAAGGAAAATAGTAATAACTACCAATTTCACGAAAATAGTAATAACTACAAATTTTACCCTTTAATGGAAGTTTATGTGTAATCTCTTCCAAGTGGGATTGGGATCTTGGTCCCTAGCATTACCATCTTGCCATAGTTTTTTCTTTGTTGAATTTCATTACCATCCCAATAGAGAAATGTATTTGAAGCCTCAAGTACAAACTAAAAGCAAGCATATTAAGACACTGTCTAGAGAGACCTAGCAAATAACTTACAGTAAATTTCACTTACATGGTGTTGTATTCTAAGGAAAAGTATGCATGGTTAATAGTATTAAGGACATCAAACATTCACGTAGAAAAGAACATAATTAAAGGGAGAAGGAAAAGACACAAGTAGCGGAGAAACAGTGGAAGCACACTTTGCATTATATCTCTTAAAAGCCAATAAGTACTAAGACATTGATACATTTGTAGATATTTATACCATGTCGAGAGAGTTACAACAGTCTAATTGTCCGACCAAACTTAGCTTGATACAACTTAGTCGTAGACTTAACAGGTTTGTCGACTGACTTACAATATGTTTTTTTCCACTCGACTTGGTTAGTTGTCTCATTCGACTAGCCTCTCCAACATCTCCCCACCCTTAAAGCCTTCTTCATTTTGAAGAAGGGGGTATTTTGTAACAACCCATCGGTGAATGGCTTGATTTGGCCATGTAATTTTGTCATGTAATTGAATTTTAAAAATTAAATGGGCTGGGAGGGACACAGATTCCAAAAGATATAGGGAAGTCAATTTCTTGGGAAACGCAGCGTGCTTAAGGGAAGAGATAGATAGTTTTGGAAAACCATTGAAGGATGGTGGTTAAGCCTTAATTGTGTTGGAATCATGTGTTGAATGGAACGACTTTGGTACATTTATTAACTACAAAATAAAGGACAAAGCCCATGCTGGCTTAGGAAACCCAGCACAACAAGAGGACAAAAATCACATGCTACAGACTCTGCGTTAACAGGAACTATGTAGCAACAAAAAAAGAAAAGAGTAGGGAGGGAAAATGGGGTCATCATTTTTTAGAGGAGAAGCTCAACTTCAGGAGAGGGCCATAGAGAAAAAGGGGCAGAGCTCTAATTCTACATAGGAGATCGCTAAATCTGACTGCATATTAAGAACAAAAAAGGAAGGGATGAAGAAACGAGGAATTCTTGTTAGCAGAAGGTACACCAAGCAATGAAGGGGATAGCTAATCCTAATTTACAGATTTTGAGCAGATAGATGAAAACAAGGGGGGCTCAAATTTTGTAGGGGATACAACAAAAAGAGTGAGAGGGAAACAAACGCAAGCCATAAACAAAGTTGGGAAGGGAGCTCGAATCAACAGTGACAACCATAGAAAATTGGTATCTGGGCATTTGGTTTGCCACGGCCTCACCACAGACAATTGTTTGGGTGGCCAACAGCGAGTAGCCACTGCAGAACAACTCAGGCGTTTTCAATCTAAGCGAGGACAGTAGTCTCCTCCTATCTTGTCGGGGATCCATCCTCTGGTCCACTAAAGGAAACATGAAGAAGCCTTCTTCTGCTGTGATAATGGATTCTGGTAACTTGGTTGTGCTGATCAGTTCCAAGAATAGCTTTGATATCATCTGGCAGAGCTTCGACCATCCGGGAAATACATGGTTACCAGGGATGAAGGTTAGTATGAGCCAGGCTGTGACGTCGTGGAGGAGCCCTTGGGATCCGAGTCCTAGGCGCTTCTCCCTTCGGATGGATCCAAAAGGATCCGACCAATATGTTTTGTTGTGGAAGAATCAAATCAAGTACTGGGAAAGCGGTGTCTGGAATGGCCAAATATTCAACGAAATTCAGGAGATGACGCAGAATTACATCTATGATTTCAACTTTTTCAATAATGGTTCCTACAAGTATTTCACTATTTCTGTTAAACCCAACTTCACGTCCTCTCTCTCGCGTTTTGTCGTGGGAGAGGAGGGACAACTTCGAGTGTACATTATGCTCGGAAATAAAAAATGGAGCATGTTCTGGGCACAGCCCAAGGATCAGTGCAAATTCTATGCCGTATGCGGGGCTTATGGGTCATGTAACAATGACAATCTCCAGTCCTACAACTGTGTGACAGGCTTTGTCCCTAAAGACCGCCATGGATGGGAGTCTCAACAGTGGTCGAGCGCCTGTGTTCGGAAGACGCCATTACGATGCATCCACGACAGAAATGAGACAACCAATGATGGATTTGTAGAGTTGAGTGGTAAATCTACGCCCCCTGAAGGGGTTCCATACAGAGGGGAAGGGCAGTGCCAGGCGGCCTGTCTCAGCGATTGTTCGTGCACTACATATGCCTTTGTTGCTAACGGCTCTTCGCACACGTGTGTAATGTGGTTTGGAGAACTGCTAGATATTTACGATACCCCCAGTAGGATATCTCTCTTTTTATGGTTCGATGCCTCCGATTTGACCGAAAACTATAATGCCAACACCAAGGTGACTCTGGCTGGCATAGTATGCGGCGTCGTGGGCGGGCTGGGTGCTATTCTGCCATTGTGCTTCTATTTTTCTGGTGTTGTAGGCGCCCTGGTTTGTCTGCAACAGAATACGCGCTGACAACCATTAGAAGAACCAGAGGGTACTTGGCCCCAGAGTGGCTCTCTGGCCTACCAATCACTGTAAAGGTTGATGTCTACAGCTTCGGCATGACATTGCTCGAAATAATTGCAGGGCGAAGAAACATGGACGTGGACTCAGAATCCAGCGATCAGGTGTACTTTCCTGCGTGGGCTGCAATTCAATTCAATGGCGGAAACGCCATCGAGGTGCTAGACAAGAAATTGATGAATGTTGCAGATGCAGAGGAGGTCAAAAGGGTCGCCATCGTTGCGGGATGGTGCATCCAGGACGACGAAGATGAGAGGCCATCGATGAGTCGAGCGCTGCAAATATTGGAAGGTATTGTAGACGTGACCCCTCTCCCACTAATTCCCCTCTCTCTACAAACATTTGTGTTAAAACCTAAGAGTCTGGTGCTTTTCTCCTTGGATGAAGATACTTCTGCACGTGCACGCAACAACAACGATCATCCCTCGAATCCTCTGTAGCATTTCACAGAGTATTCTCTCTTCATTTTCCAGCTATAGTGCATTGAATTATGTCCCTCATTGTTTCATAAACACGCCATGACATCTACTTTTAACTATTGAACCATCACTTGTAATTGATATAACTTAATCTGGATGTGGTTATTGTGGTAAATTCACTAAACTATTTCACTTGCTTTGAGTAAGACAAACCATGATTTGAATATGATGAGTCTTTTCCAAAACACTAATGCAAAAATGAAAAAATCCCATATGTCAACAATTGCATCGGTAAGGTCTTCGGTAAAAAATAAAAATTAACATGCTAAATATCTCATTGAGTGATTTTTCTTCTACCAATTTTCTATAAGGACTTTGTAGTTGCCTAAATGGGTGGGAGTGGAATTTGAATAATGGGATGACATACAATATTTATATTGAGAAATATCTCGCTTACATTATGCAATCACATTGAAGGAAAATAGTAATAACTACCCATTTGACTTTTTATTTGAAGTTTATGTGTAATCTCTTCCAGGTGGGATTGGGATCATGGTCCCTAGCATTACCATTTTGCCATAGTTTCTTCTTTGTTGAATTTCATTACCATCCCAATAGAGAAATGTATTGGAAGCCTCAAGTACAAATTAAAAGCAAGCACATTAAGAGAATGTCTAGAGAGACCTAGCAAATAACTTGCAGTAAATTTCACTTACATGGCATTGTAATCTAAGGAAAAGTATGCATGGTTACTAGTATTAAGGACATCAAACATTCACGTAACAAAGAACATAAGTAAAGGGAGAAGGAAAAGACACAAGTAGCAGAGAAATAATGGAAGCACACTTTGTATTATATCTCTTAAAAGCCAATAAGTACCGAGACATTGATACATTTGCAGATATTTATACCTTGTCGAGAGAGTTACAACAGTTTAATTGTCCGACCAAACTTAGTTTGATACAACTTAGTCGTCGACTTAACACGTTTTTCGATCGACTTACAATATGTTTTTTTCAACTCGACTGGGCTAGTTGTCTAATTCGACTAGCTTCTCCAACATCTACCCCACCATTAGAGATTTTGTAACAACCAATCCCATGAATGGCTTGATTTGACCATGTAATTTCATCATGTAATTGAATTTTTAAAAGTTAAATGGGTTGAGTGAGCGACACAGATTCCAAAAGGTATAGGGAGGTCAATTACTTGGGAAATGCAGCTTACTTACTGGAGGGAGGAGATATATAGTTTTGGAAAACCATTGATGGTTGGTTGTTAATCCTTAATTGCACTGGAACTGTGTTTTGAATGGAACGACGTTGGTACATTTATTAACTACAAAATAAAGGACAAAGCCCAATGGCTTAGGAAACCCAACACACAACAAGACGACTAAAATTATGTGTTGCCGATTCTGAACTCATAGGAACTACGCAACAACAAAAATTTTTAGAGGAGAGGCTCAACTTATGGAGAGGGCCATAGAGAAAAAGGGGGAGAGCTAGAATTCTACATAGGAGCTTGCTAAATCTGACTATGTATTAAGAAAAAGGGAAGGGATGAAGATGTGAGGAATTCTTGTTAGCAGAGGGCAGAACAAGCAAGGAAGGGGAGGTTTTATTCTAATTTACAGATTTTGAGCAGATAGATGAAAAAAACAAGGGCTCGGATTATGTAGGGGATACAACAAAAAGAGTGAGAGGGAAACAACTGCAAGCCATAGAAACAAAGTTGGGAAGGGATCTCGACTCAATAGTGACAACCATATAAAACTAAATGATAAGAGAGACTTTGAAGTGGAGAGAGGAGAGAAAATAGGGGAAAGCTCGAAGTTTGTAGGAAGAAGAAAAGCAGTAAGTTCGATCTCACCCATCACATAGCCATAAGAAAAAGAGTAGAGAAGCTCGAATTTGTAGACAACAAACTTACAAGCAAAAAGGAAAAGAGAGAGACAACACAAAGGTGGATACACGCAACAACAAGCCTTTGGTTCTCTCCGTTAATTGTTTAGCCATTATTGGATAGTTAGTGGGTGGATGCATTTGGAATATTGAATTTCCTGAACATCATTGAACTGTTTAGTAGTTTGTGGGTGGAGGAAGAGGAACCTTTGGAGTCCCTATTTTAGCTTGTATAATGGTGTTTATTCCCTTGAGCAAGACCACCTCAGACCCTTGTAATATAGCTCGAGGGTGACAATTGTAAGTAGCTTGGTTGCATCTTGTCTATGGTTGGGTGTAGAGTTGAAGTCCCAAACTCATATTCATTGTAATCCAAGATAAGTTTCCTAGAACATACTCATGTGTAGATATCATTTTGCAGTGTAAAGGAATGGAGTGTTATTTCTTGCATGATAGGTTTGGCTTACATATGTTTATCTGTTGAATGGATGGTAATGATCCATGTAAGGATGTGTGAGTGAATATGGATGTTTCATGTTCTCAATGGCCACTAATGAGTGTTTACATTTCTGATGTGAGCTGATATTATTCTTGTTTGAAGTTTGGGTTGAGTTTCATTGCTTAGGTAGGCTAACTGATTATGTTACTTGGCAGTATTGAAGAGTTGTTGGAATCAACCAATGGCATTATGAATTGTGAGTTGCCTATGTTTCTGATGCTCAACCAAAGTCTCCTTGCGAATAATATATATATGTTGATCATCCCTTGATAGCTTGAATGAATTGATTTATACCCATGTATTTAATCCAACATTGCATCCCTATTATGCACATGAAGAGCTCATATTTCTCATAGATGTATGTTCTCCTCCATGTGTGTTCCTTGGTATGGTAATGGTAATGAAGTCTAGGTTGAGAACCTTAATGGATTACATATGCTAGAAAGTGGGTTTGGAATGCATTGCATTGTTTTTATGAAGTACTACCGGAATGGCATGTAAAGCATATTAACTGTTACATAAATTTTAGCATGAGTATCTTTATTGACTGCTCACGTTAATGAGGTGCACATGTTCATTGTATGGGTTATATTTCTATGTTGTTTTCAAGGAATGTGGTTTCTTGTTTGTAGGAAAGGGAAGTTGGATTTCGTGGAGTGACTCTTGTTGAATGGTTAATACATTGATTATATGCATGGGATGGTTTGTCACTTATATTTATATATTGAATGGTTGATAATTACCCACATGAGATTATGTGGATGAACGAAAACATTTCACAGAGTTATTAGTCTTATACTAACATTATGATGCAGGGAAGGGGTTCACCACTATTAGTGTTGGGATTACTCTAGTGATATGTTTGAGCCACGAGGAGAATTTCCTTATAGTCTAATTGTTTTAGCATGATGACTGAATGTTATGAATTGAGCCCTATTATCATGGAAGTGTTGTAATTTCTGCATTGCTAACTCCATGGTTGTATGTTTGTTGTTAATAACACTAGTTAGTGCATCTATTTCACTTGGGTATGAATGTATGCATGGCCATGTGCTTCTATGTTCACTATTGCTCACTTGGATAGAATGATAGAGCCAAGAAGGCTAATTTTCATGTTGTTATAGAGTTGTTTGTTCCTCTGTGTCTTTAGGAGAATCACTCTTAAAAGGAACTATATTTTTGGTGACTTTCCTTGAGGGAATGATCATCATTTGTTCATGAGAATTTTCCCTTAGAGTTCAGTGGCCCCGAGGTGTGGTTATCAGTCCTTAAAATCCCTTAGAATGCTAAAAAACCCTTGAAGAAAACTAGCACCGGAATGCGTTGTAATGCTAGAAAAGCAACAAAATTTGTAACTCTTTAATGCATAGGCCAGAGGTTAGGACCTTGACCTAAGTCGGAGGTCAAGGGTTGGGGCAATGCAAAAGGGAGTAGGAAGATGGCTCGAGTTGACCTCAGCTAAGTCGGAGGTCAGACGTCGGGACCCCAACCAATGTTGGGAGTCGGGGGTCGAGGAAGCATTAAAAAGGTAACTAGCGGGTAGATTTGTGGGTCAACCTTGACTAGGTTGGGAGCATGGAAAATTTTAGGGGCTAATGTTCGCCTAGTGGGCTAATTTTCCATTATTTTTCCACAAAAAAGATTCACCAATTTCCAATTTTATAAAAGGTGATTCGCCCAAATTTAAGAATATAAATTTATTTTACCTTAAAAATCGCCAACATTATATAAAGACTATATATAAAATCATTATAAATTTGAATAATTTTGCAAATATATCAATAAACATTTTATAGTTTGCATATTAGGGATTAGTGAGATTCACCAATGTTTTTAAACTTCAAGAAAAATTTCCGTCCTTAAAATTTTCCTTCCTTGGGAGTTAGTGGTCGGTGTAACAACCCTAGTCAAAATTCCATTTAAAAATTAATAAAGGAAAAATAAGACCTTGGTCATGGGACACATATTCCAAGCTAAATGTTGAGCGAAAACATGGTGACAAGGATCACGTTTGATTAATTAATGGCCATGGAAATTGGCAAAGGTAATGGCTAAGGCTTTGGAAAGACAAAATGACATTTATTGGCATTTATTTATAAAAATAGTGGAAATTAGGACAAAAAGAAGGTGAAAGGTCATAGGTTGCATGTGAGAAAGAAAATGAAGGAAAATAATGGAAAATGAAGAAAATAAAGGCCTCATTAATAAAAAGGCTTCTGAGGATCAATTCATGGCTTTTGATCAATTCAATGTTGGAGCTCTCTCTCTATTCTCTCTATCATACTCTTGGACACTTAGAGTTTACTTGGAGAACTCTTGGAGGAGTGTGGCATACTTTAGATTTGGAGCAAGAAGGAAAAAAAAAAAAGGTAGGAATGCGCAAGAGGACATTGGAATCAATAAATACATCAGGTTGTGCTTGCAGGTACCGAGTTGCATGTATGATTTCCTTTATATTTTTGGCATGCATGACATATGCATGTGGTTATTTGGTTATGATGTATCATTGGCATGGAAGATTTCGTTGATTGACATTGGTTTTTCCTAGCCTTGACATTTCTTGGATAGTCATGGTGTTGTGGGTTTCTCTTTTGTTTTATGTTTGGTTCTCTTGTGTCTTTGGCTGTGGGTTGGGTTATTAGTTCCTGGAAGCCTCGGTTGGATAGACACTCTCCAAGACCTATAATAACTTGGGTTGATTTAGTAGTCTTGGAAACTTTGGTTGGAAAAACACTTTGGAATCCCTTAGTGGGTTGAGTTACTAGCCCTGAAAGCCTTGGTTGGACAAACATTCTAGAAGCTCGATGATAGCAGTGGGTTGAGGTACTAATCCTGGAAGCCCTGGTTGGAACAAGCGCTCTGGAGCCCTGGACAACTTGGGTAGAGACCAATCCGGTGATGGTTAGTGATGTCCGACCATGAGGTGGAATCATTGGTTGAGGGTTGAGCTAGTTTGGCCTTTGGAAGCCTTGGATGGTTTTGATTGATTTGTTTTATGAGATCCCACATTCATGCTTGGAATATGGCATGGGGGTGACTGGCTGAAAGAAAGATTTGGTTTAGCCTAGTCTATGGTCAGGTGGTTCGTGGAAGTCTCATACTTGGTTGACTTATGCAATCATCAATAAGATCTCTCTTTATCCTAGGTATTTCATGTGTAAATATACTTGTTTATATGTGGCTTATATGGTTGTTATATCCTTGATATTTCTGTTGGTTATATTGTGGTTATGAAAGAGTTTTATGAAAGTGAAAATGTATGGCTCTCATCATGTTTTGGTTAATCATTGAATGTACAATTAATATATGGTAATGCAATTATTGTGATGAGAAATCAATGCTTCTTAGTGATTATCAGATAAGTATGAGACCCCTATGCTTAATTTCTTGTTTAAAAATGTAGAATACATATTTGTGACATGTTTGAAAAAATGCCTGTCATGGTTAGTAGGGGTCTATTCAAGTCATTGTTCAAGTATTTTCATTCGTATCATTTTTTTAATGCTATTTTTCATTTCTGTAAGTTTCATGGAGTTTTGGGAAGTGCATGAGTCCTGGCCCTAAAAAAGTGGCACGGAAACCGGAGTCGCTGGCACAGAACTACCTGGAAAAGTCCCGAGGTCGCACACATGCCTTTCCATGGGAGTGACTGGAGGGTCCCAGTTGCATGCATTCCCATGTCAAGGGAGCCAATGAGGCTTTAATATAGCAAAAAGTCAGTTTGTCTCAGGGGTTGGTCACCTGGATAAGTTGGGTGGCTCCTGGGGGTTATGTTGCATGTGTAGAAGGTCAAGTTGTTCATGTTCCATAGGTTCCACTTCCTTAACTACTACATATTGAGGTGAGCACCATCGGAATTATGCAACATGTGAATTTGGTTAGGTTGCGGGGATTTTGCATCGAGGGCTCAAGAAAATTTTTGGTCTATGAATACATGCACAATGGCTCCCTCAACTCCTTACTCCACAAAAGCCAAGGCGATGATGATGAGATTGAGAACAAGTTCCTAGATTGGAAAACACGCTTTAGCATAGCGGTGGGGACTTCCCGGGAAATTGTGTACTTGCATGAAGAGTGCAGGGACTGCATCATTCACTGCGACATCAAGCCAAAAAGCATCCTTCTGGATTCCAATTTTTGGAAAAGTTTATGGACAAAGAGTATAGTAAAGTGTTGATGACCATTAGAGGATCAAGAGGGTACTTGGCCCCACGGTGGCTCTCTATGTTATCGGGAAAACTAGTGTCTATGCAGAGTTGCTAGTCCCACTAAGGCTGGTAGCTACCTTGGAAACAAACAAACTAAAACCACTTTCGTTTTCCTTTATGAGAAGTAGATGAGAGAAGAATAAAGGGGACCAACCTCAGTCTTGCGCTTGATTCCTTGCTTGATTCCTCTCCCTTCTGATAGTCCTTTGCTACTTGCTTCCTTGTATACCCAGCTTCAAAGAGCACCTATACAATCAAAGAAGCATAACACTATCCGAGAACATAGATCTACTATCATAAAAAATATAGGACCAGATATATATTAACCACACAAATGCATATAACATCAATCATACAAGAATGTGGAGGAAAACTTGAATAGCTTTATTGATAATCAAGAAAGAGCAAAGAGAATTACAACCAATTGTTCTGACCTAGCATCATCCTCTCAGCAAGAAGCCCTTCTTCACCTCATGAAAAGCTTAGATCACCCAACACTATGATATTGCACTAAGAAACCAGCAGCACTTCCTTACAAGATACAAAATTCCAACCTCTGGATCTCTGGGATGAGGGATCCATATATAGATGTTTGCAAGGGAGGTGAGTAAGCTTTTGAGATTTGATTAGTGTCCTCCCTCTGATAGTTCTTGATTCCACTTGGAGACTGATGATCTCTTACTCACCCCTGGGCGAATGCAGAGAGGCAAGTGTCACAGGGGAAGTTTCTGGAAGATTCCATGCTCCTCCACCTTGCGGATTGACCCTGCCATTTGTCCACTCTCACCCATCGCAACCCATAGAAGGGCTTTTCAACATGCATTGCACCTACTGTGTGTCAGTAGGTGGGATGCAATGCAATGCACTTTGACTATGGAGCAGGTGAAATGGTCCAGTTTTGACCAGTTCTAAGTAGTTTTTCATGGAAAACTTTTGGAAGATGCTGTAATCAGTTGAACTTGTTCTTTTACGGGTTGGAAAAAAACATTTAGGGACTTAGGAGCCCTTGGTTTATGGACATTTATGATTGGGGTTGCAGTGCCCAAAAACGTCTATAACAGTTGCCCCCTAACGCATGAGGTCGCTAATCTGTTGATGTCGGGTGAAATTCTTTATCATGAGGATCCGAAGTTTTTTCAAGCTGGAAGGTGACCTGTAATAAGATACAATACAATACATTATCTTCATAATATTTTCATGATCTAGTTGAGGCGGGAATTTCCCATGCTCAGCTTTATAAATTCATTTTCATGTACATGAGATAGACAATTGTCTGAGTGTAGACTGATGATTCTGGTAGAGCCATCATCCCTTAGATTGGATGATCATGTGTGCAGCAATGATGTACATTTGATGTCTTTATTTTCCTGAATATATATCGCATCCCGGATGGATGAAACTAGATCCGGGGTCTTCAATCTCATTCGATCTTCACTTAAAGTACAAGTCGATCCATGTGAGAGATGTTCTGGAGTCAAACATGGAAAGACATCGCCTGATTACCAGCCAATGATGTAAGTTGTTAACAGGCGTGAGAGGAATCACCGATAATGATGATGACCCTCAAGGTACTACAGTACAATTCACGTGGTGTGAATAAGGGACTTGGCATTGAACCCCACGTAAAATCTTTCGGTCGAAGGCCATTGATGTAAACCTATCGTCGGAAGTGAGAAACTTGCCATTAAGGCATGCAAGCTTCAAAGTACTGAAAGGGTTGTTCCTATATCGACTTCTTGGATAATGAGCTGATGTCGACAAGAAGCGATCTGTCATAGGAGGGCCTTAGTGAATCCCACATCAATGACATGGAACGGAGCAAATGATTTTAATGGAGGTGAAAACGATCTGGTGATATAAGGTTTAGGGTGGCGGTCATAAAAGAATGGAGCGTAAATGTATTGCAGTGGGTGAGACACACGTGAATTCTCTGAGCGACTTCTCTTGAACATATCGGCGACACTGACATGATGGATCGGTAGCATTAACCCCAAATATGGATGGTGTGACGGAACCATGGTGATATGACCAGTGAATGGAACAACCCAACCCGACTCAGATGCAGAGTGAAAGTGTCATGTTCAAGAGCGACTTGCTACGAATAAAGTTTCTTCAAGTTTTCTTCCCAATTTTTCCCCAGTCATTGCTGACCAGTACCTATTTATTTTTGTCAAGCTTGAGGAGGATAACATATGCTTGTTCTATAATTTTCCCTTCGGGAAAACCCATCACTATGTTTTAACGAGCCTAGCGATAGTGAAACTCGTTCTTGTCTGTATGGACAAGTTTGTCGCTATTCAGTTTTAACGAGTTTAACGACAAAGATAACTCAGTCCTTTTCAATTTTAGAGATTCTGAAAAGGGACGTAAAGGAAACTCCAAAAATTCTTTTTCGTCACATAATCCCTTGAGTCCGAAAAAGTATAAAACAATACAAAAGGGATGAATTTTTGGTATTTGTAACGAGCCGAACAAAACAAGCGCTCGATATTTTTGTGTAATAATCCCTTAGGTCCAAAAAGATTAAAATCTAAAGGAGGGATAGCACTTCCGGTCACTTTAATGAGCTGGAGAGGCCAATGGCTCGACAATCTTTTCATATTTTACGAGTCAGTTGAAAAGAGCTTAAAGGAGACTTGTTTCTAGAGGAACAAGTGATAGATTCGGGTAGCAGCTGATTCCAGGTAAGGGTTGGAATTTTCCAATCACGGCAGTGTCACAAGGATGGCTAACAGGATCATTCTTCGCAGTTGTTCCGTAAAAGGGGTAAACAATCAATTGGAGGTGAATGATCGGCCAATACAGAGTGGAGGTGATGATGAGAACACGACCAAGGCTTAGAAGGCTGATGATAATACATTCACGATGGTTATTTACCGGAGATTGGTTCATTTTTTATTTTAAAATGAGCTTAAACTCTGGAGGAACATTTGCTCATTGCTTATGTTTATTTTTTAACAAGCTTGAATTCCGCATTAAAACTGCTCGATCTTTTGGTCATTGATTTTCTTGATTTTACCATTAATAACTTTGTTCCTTCAAAGGTTGTACTGCCTGCTCAATTGCTTCATCAAACTAGTTATAAATGAACAATATATGTTTGAAAAATGAGTCAAGACACTAATATTTTACTTGAATTACGTAAAAAGTAATTTGAAAGTGCTTATTCCCCTCATTTTACCATTTCATTTGAACTTTGGTTTTTTGGAGCTTTGGAGGTGCTTTCCCCCTTGATTTTCACTAGCTGATTCCGGGAGATTCTGTGGACAATTCTTGGTGCCGTCTGAACCAAGTAGGAGCTAAACCTGAGCTCTTAAGTTTCATTCTTTCCTTTTTGAATTTTGAGCATGTTTTCTGGTTTTTCTGAGCCTCTGGGGTTTGAAAAACTCGCCCTGGCTCCATCGCACCATTTCTATATCGAAAGGTGCATTGCATGTTGGCCTGACCATTGGCTAGTTAGCATGCAACACACCCAGAACACTGTTGGGGGTGCGATGGGCGCAAGGAGGGAAATTTTTGCACAGTTTTCCATGGAAATTTTTGCCTGTTTTTCACCAAATCAGGATCTAACTCTTCTCTTGTTCGTTTTCAGAGATTCATTGGAGCAAAATGCCTGTTACATGGAGAGAATGTGAGCATGAAGAAGAGGACATGCTTGCTTTACATGATCCAGTTACGGTAAATGCACTGCGGAACTGTGGCTTGTTCAAGTTTTTCCGCATCTCAAGCATGAGGCAATAAATCAACTTTTTGCAATATTTGCTCGATGCATGGGATCCTACCAGCCAGGTGTTCCAGATTAGGGGCAAATCTATCCCCTTGACTGTCGTGGACATCTATTTTTTGACCGGATTATTGAGGCGGGGTGCCCCTATCTCATTATCAGGTTCAGCCCGTGGGGGTGAATCTGTGAGAGATTACGTTCGTAGGTATTGCAGAGAGGGATCTCAGCTGAGTAAGGACGGAAAGATCAATATCCGAGATGTCATTGACAGGCCCTTGAGGACCATTCTGTTCACTTTTTCTAGGATGGCCGGTAGTGCGGCTCTTCATGTGGCCAATCGGTCTTATATGCAGTATGCCTTAGAATGCCTTGAACCAAATGTGTTCAACTGGTGTGATGCAATACTCTTTGTGATGAAAGAACAATTGACCAAGGTGAAAAATGGAAGATTGAAGAGCTTTGGATATGGTTCTATTTTGACCACTTTTGCCTTGGAAAAGATCTCGCTGTTGCAGCCGCAGTATATTTCACTTGGTTTACCTCCACCGACTGAGCCACGAATGCAGAGATGGGTCGACCATATGTCTAGACATGCTGGTAAATCTCAGGTTTCCTTTTCTGATACCTTCTTCAGGTGGTTCGATCGTCAGGAGATGGTTTTTTCCGAGTATCCATATGTTGGCGTGGATTTCCAGGGTGACCCGGATTTGGTACTGCTGGCTGGCGAGCAGTGGGGCGCTATTGGTAAAATTTTTGACCATATCTCTGTTTATTGTTTCTCTTTATAATTTTCTTGTGCTTTATTATATCAAGACTAATCAGAACTCATGTTCTCATGCAGATGTTGGACCATTCGGCCAGTAGTACGCCTGAGAGTGCCAGCTGTCACTCCAGTAGGAGAGGCTGTGGGAAGGGCTATCCTTCGCGACCTTGATGTGGCCGAGACTCTTTCAGCATTACAGGATCAAGTCAAGGGCCTCACTCTTGGTATTCTAGATGTGAGGACTAACGAGCTCCCTTTGAGGTTGCAACAACATACTACTGGCGTGCCGAGTCAATGGACTAGGCATTTACGCATGATTGCACAGGCGGTGACTTGTTATCACCAGCATCATTAGACTAGGGTTCCCCCTAGCGTTTTGAGTTTTGGGTCATTTGACCAATTTTTTCTTGGTTACAGAACATTATGTGTAAACCATAAACAATTATGTATATATTTTTGATTTTCGGAGTTTTATTTTGGTTAAGTTACATGATCCTGATGCAAATATTGATGAAATGGTTCTTTTTATAAATGTTGCAAATGTCTATCTAACACATAATTTGCCAATGAGTTTGTTAATGTGTTTAAGTTTCTGGAAATATGCTGATATTGAATAAAATCAAATTGCCTTTCCAAAATCTTGACCCTTAGGAACATGTGATAGATAGCTGGATTTCGGACGGAGTAGATACCAATGAGTTGTAGTATGACGAGCTGTGAGTCTAGCCTGACGAGAAGTCGGCGTATGCCATGTGTGATGGCATCAAAGAGAAGTTCTATCAACGAGCTATATTCAGTGATGTTATTCGTTGATCGACCAATACATACCCCTCTGAAACTTACTAACTCGCCGCTTGGATCAAAAGTGGCCCAGGCCGTAGAAGATAGGTTCCGCAAACTACGACTTGCTCTATCGGCATATCCAACAAAAGATTCCAATAGGTTCGACATCTACAACAAATGTAAAAAGTGGATTACTTGACCAAAACGATTACCCTTAGCGAAAATAAAAATGTAACAAAAGCATATGGGTTACTACACTGCATCATGCGTAGTAACGCTTAAGGTACAACCCGTTACGGGGTTGCGCCAACGGAATCCCATCATAATCCATTAACTCGTAGGCTCCTTTTGCTAATACATGTTTAACAATATAGGGGCCCATCCATAAAGACTTGAACTTACCTGCTCCCAATTTATCGGATTCTTGGTCGTAAAGTAAGACCAAGTCACCTTCTGAGAAGACACAGGGTTTGAAATTCTTGTCGAATTGCGCCTTGACTCATTTCTTATGGGCTTCGTTAGCCAAAGAAGCATCACGGAAGGTTTCATCCAATTGGATTAGTTCCAAGAAACGAGCCTCCTCTTTTGAAGTTCCAGGGAGAAGGTCGACTGCGAGTTTGAGGGACGAGATTTCACACTGAACTGGTAAGATTGCTTCTAGGCCATACACCAGTTGGAAGGGTGTAAACTTGGTTGCATTCCTTACCGATGTTCGGTATGCCCACAAGGCTGAGTACAGGATCAGGTGCCAACTCCTTTTGTGGACTCCAATCATCCTTTGCAGCATCCGCTTTAGGACCTTGTTGATTGCTTCAACTTGTCCGTTGGCCTGCGGATAATATGGAGTAGAGCTGTCGTGGGACAACCCTAATTTGGCAGCCAATTCAACCATCATGTGATTGCGAAAATGCGATCCATGATCTGTGACTATAGCCTGTGGAACGCCGAATCTGGTGACTACATGATTGAAAAAGAAAAGGGCAGTTGTTTCACCAGTGTTATCTAATGTAGGCATCGCCTTGGCCCATTTGGTAAAATAGTCTACTGCGACTATGATATACCCATGCCCCCCAGTCGAGGTGGGGTTACATGTCATGAAATCAATGCCCCATTTGGCGAATGGCCCAACAGCAACTATTGGCTGCAGAGGTGCGGGTGGTCTTCTGGTTTTGCTATCGAAAATTTGACATGCATGACAACTTCTAACTGTGGTTATGCAATCTTTGAACATTGTTGGCCAGAAGTATCCTGCTCTTAAAATTTTTGGCACCGTAGCGTAACCAGATTAATGCCCCCCACACGCGCCTGAATGGCAATCATTCAAGACTTTTTCAGCCTCCTCATGGGTGAGGCACCTCCTTAGAACTGTGTCGACACCACGACGGTAAAGCGTGTCACCGACGATCATGTAGTCTTTTGATTGGTATCAAATACGTTTTTTTTTTCCAAGCGGGAGGTATTAGGCCTATATTTTTGGGTTTGGAGATAGATGATTATATCTTCATACCACGAATTGCTTGAAGATATCAGAAACAAAGATTCATCCACGATGGTTTCTTCGGATGTTTCATCGTTGGACGACGATGGGAGATCGCATAGTAATTCTGCGAATACCAGGGATTTCTTCGATTTGGATTTTACGAATTCCAGATCGAACTCTTGAAAAATTGCTATCCATTTTGAATATTTTCCCCCCAGCAACTGTCGTGACAATATATAAGTCATGGGGTTGCAATCTGACAGAACGGTAGTTTTTCAAAAGAGGATATAGTGTCGAAATCTCTGCATCGCTTGAACAGCTGCGAGAGCCAGCTTTTCAACATAGGAATATTTTCTTTCTGTGTTATTTAAGTTTCTACTTAAATAATATATGGGATGTTCAATTCCAGTGTCTTCTTGAACTAAAACCATTGCTATGGTTGTATCTGTTGTAGCCAGATACAGGTTAAAGTCTTTTTGATAATTAGGAGCGTACATTAATGATGCTTTCATTAGGGATTCTTTTAAAGCATCAAAGGAAGCTTGCGCGACCTGATCCAAAATGAAGGGCACTTCCTTTTTCAATAGACGTGTATAACCTTTAGCAAGTTCGGCGTAATTTGGAATGAACCTCCTTAGAAAGTTTGCTTTCCCTTGGAGTTTCAGAATCTGAAGCAAATTTGAAGGTCGAGGCAAATTAATGATTGCCTGAACCTTACATGGGTTGAGACGAATTCCGTCCTTTGAGACTATAAAGCCAAGCAAACGACCAGAACTGACACAGAACACACATTTGTGTGGATTGAGTCATATTTTGTAGTGTCGGAAACGTAGAAATATCGCTCTTAAATACTGTGGATGATCGGTCTGCTTTCGCGAATGAGCTGGAAGGTCGTCAAGATATGGTTGAAAGATGTTTTTTATGTCATGGAAGGCATAATTCATTGCCCTCTGAAAATGTTGCCCCTGCGTTCTTTAAACCAAAGGGTAATTTGCGATATGCAAATGTGCCCCATGGACAAATAAATGCAGTCTTTGACTGGTCCTATGGGCGGATAATTATTTGATTATACCCGGAGAATCCATCCATGAATGAAAAGATTTCACATCCAGCGCATTCATCAATTATCTGGTCAATAAAGGGTGTAGGATAGTTGTCTTTTGGACAAGCTTGATTTACATCCATATAATCGACGCACACTCTAATCGTTCCTTGTTTTTTCATAACTGGAACAATGTTCGATACCCAATCAGTTAGAGGAACCGGGTAAATGAAACCAGCATGGAGAAGCTTTTCAACTTCTTCCTTGATGGCAGCGGCTTTCTTAGGGTGCACCTGCTGTAGCCGTTGTCGTATCGGTTTGACATCTAGATACATCTTGATTTCAGGTTCAACTATACTCGAGTCAATGCCTGGAATTTCATCATATGACCAAGCAAAGACATCTTTGAATTCACGAAAAAGAGCGTTATATATTTCCAGTTCTGAAGGAGAACAACATTTTCCAACATAAATATTCTCTACAACATCCGTTTTGGTCGAGATATTTATGGTGATAGTCTCTTCAATATTTGACAAGTTTCGCTCTGAATCCACCGTGTTTACAGTATTTGATAGGAAATCAAAAATTGAAGGATGATGAAGGTCATCAGGAGTATCTTCTTGATAATCCAGAAGATGGGAACGATGGTGGTAATCTTCCCATGGCGCCCCTTCAGTTATCATTGACTGAACAATTATTTCGTCGGTGTGATGCACTTGCGACCAAGGATCTAAAGGGGTGTCATATTCCTTAGACCTATCTATCCAGACGCTTGATGAGCATTGATTCGGGTCTGCCTCCCATGCCGAAAACATTGATTGCTACAATATTTCTATTGGGCTTGGAGGCAATACCTGCGGATGATCCATGTTAATATCATTTTCTGAGATCTTTTGAATTGAAGATATCATATTGCAGGTTCCTACCATCACCACTTTCGCCATATTGATTGGAGGTGGGAGGGCAAAAGTCCCCATTAATATAGGGTCTTTTAGTAGGCCTACTTCGATATTTTGAAGCGTATGGGGGCTTCCATGGATCATCGGAATGCTTCTTGTAACTTGGGAACTATTGGGGAGAAATGTTTGTTGGTCGATGATTGTAATTCCTCCTTGAAAAGGAAATGCAATCTTCCTAAAGTAGGTCGACACAACTGCAGCCATAGCATATATCCATGGTCTTCCCAGTAGGATGTTGTAATCGAGGTTTTCGTCGATTACTTCGACATCTATTTCTACTATTTTCCCCACTAGTTCAACTTGCAAGTTACTTAGAATACCGTATGGGGTATACGTTCGTCTGTCAAATGCTTTTAATGTTGTTGAAGATCGCGACAAGGTTGGAGATCCTAAAGTTTTCCAGCAACTCATCGACATAATACATGTAAATGCCCCCTCATCAATAATTGTTCGATGAACAGTTTTGTTGAGGGCTTTCACTTGAATGAGGAAAGCTAGTTGAGCTGGTAACTGAGGATTGTATCCTTTATGATTAAAGGACACAAGATTAGAATCCTTTGGGTCTATCCCATCGATAGCTAATAATAAAGCCTGCTTTTGGGATGGGCAATTTTGTAGTACCTCAAGTGTCGACATAGCGGATGGCGATTGGGCCAGATCTTCCACTATATTACAATACTGTGCTGCTCTGGCATGAGGATTAAATGTCGACTTGTGTACTACTCCCTTTGGCGGTTTTATTGTCAGTTCTGGAATGATGGGCGGCGCAACTTCTGTCAAAGTTGTTGTCAAACTACTAGGTTAATCTTTATCCTTGTTGTTCGACAGCTGTGGATTCCCATAATCTTTATTCCTTGTCGATATCAAAGCATCATTTTGTTGTTTCGAAACTAACAACATCAGCACTTGGGACAGGGAAGCATTTCCTCTGGCAACCAGATTTGTTCCTGGATTTGGAAACGGATCAGTTAATACTGCCGAGGTTTTTGAATTCTTGCAGAATTTCTTAAGCTCAGCTTTATATGGACAATCTCTTGTCCAATGATCCTCATCACATACTAACCATGGATATTTTGGTTTCCTATCTCCAAGAGTATTTGCAGAAGATTTTTCAGGTGATGATTCCTCCTATTTCTTCTTCTTCCCTTTGTTTTTCTTCTTGCCTCCTGGTCGCTTGGTTTCTTCGCCTTTATCAGTCGAGACGACGTTTACTTCCGAGGCGAGTTCTTTCGCATTTTGACTGGAAATCTTACGGGCCTTTTTAGATGTAGCCTTTGTCGATTTCATGTCTGTCGCACCAATCACACCATCGCCAGCATGAGAGTCATTGTTTGATTTAGGAGGAGGGGGATGGAAAATTCTGGTCTGGGAGCATCAGGGATTTTATCGTAGAGCGTGCCAGACTGAGTATAAATCAAGTCTAAATATTGCGCACGAGCAATAACCTGCTCTTTAGTGACGACTCCTCCTTTTTCCACATCTTTTGTAATGGAAGGTAATAATGACTTAATAAACAATTCAGCTAAAAGCTGATCAGGAACATACGTTTTTACCATTCTACGACAACGTTGCCACTCATGAATATGATCGGATATGTGAGTGGCAGTTGTTTTTTTGAAATTGGTAAGAAGTTCTGTTCTCGTTTCGTACCTTATGGGTAACTGAAAATGGGTTAAAAAGGTTGTGGCTAGGGTACTGAATTTGTCAAACGAAGCTCTGGGTAACTCGATATACCATTTTGCTGCCGGACCAGTTGATGTCCTCTTAAAAAGGCGAAGCCTAATCGAATCATCATTTAGGGTGTTTGATGAACACCACAGATGAAAGGTCATCACATGATTCGACAGATCTTTACCCGGATTTCCATTAAATTTAGGAATATCTTATGGAAGTTTATGCGGAATCGCTAGCCACCAAGGGGCGTAAGCAATTGGATCGTTTGTTAGCCGATTTAGATCCGGTAACTCTAAAGTCGCCACGAAGGGTAACTGTTGATTCAGGTTTGGCGAAGCATACCTAGGATAATATGGAATCGCCTGAGCCGTTGGTCTTTGCATACCAGCATAATGCATTTGATGTTGGTAACTTTGGTAAGGTTGATGGGCATAACCATTGTAGAATGGTTGATTTTGACCGTTTTGAATATACGGCTGCCCACTATTTGCAAAGATTTGTTGCTCGGATCCTTGGTATACTTGTTGGAATTGCGGTTGTTGGTATTGCACCAGCCATGGTTGCGAAGCCATGTGCTGTTGTCCAATACTGACTGTTTGACCAAGATGAGGGGTAATTGTACTCGTTTGGGCATGTGTCATTCCACTACTTGGTGATTGTGGTTGAGTCACAGGGACAAGAGGCTGTTGCATTACAACATGAGAAACCTGAGGTTGGCATACAACAGACAACGCTTGTACTTGCGACACCGTCACAATAGCCGGTGTAGTTGGTATATTTGACATAGGTAAACATTGTGGCATCGAATATACAACTCTTGGTTGTTGAGGCAGTATTGGCACCCAATCGCTAGATGTAATTCCAGCATAACCTGAATTTTGTTGTAAACTCTCATATGGTTGTCCTCCTGGAGGAGACAATGAAAGGGTACACTGCCCCCCATACGGCGGTAATCTAGTACTTAAAGGTATTGTTTGCCCTTGAGGACCAGACTGCCCAAATTGACACCCTGAAGGATCAATTTGCTGAGACTCAACATAAGAGTTCCTGGATACTATTCCGGATGAACAAACAGGAACGGACCATACTGTCGAAATAGCCCCTGGGTGGGCTCCTTCTAGCGATTGAGAGCTAGTTGGGATAGATGGTATGCTGGCAAACATTGTTGGAGTGACAGCAAGAAGCTCTGTTATCGCTGTGTCGGATGACACAGTCCTAGATATCGACGGTTGTTCAGACATTTCTAGTCTATCCAAAAGATTGCCTAGTGATTCTACAGGAGCTTCTGATGATGGTAGACTAATTTCTGATGAAGAAGGATATAGAGTGATCCCGACTCCAAATCGCGATGGAGTACTAGATGGAGGATCCTCCATAATTTCTTCTATAGCAATCAGACTAGGTGGAAAAGGTAGACCGTCTAGTCCGTAAAATATTTCTGGTGTCGAAGAAGGTATAGAATCTGCAGCGACAGATGCTTGGGGAATAACACCTTCCGAATCAGTTGTAGATGGAGCTGGTTCAGTAATACAAGTGTTTACCTTCACACTAGGATCAGTTCTACTGTCCTCTGGTGGCTGTTGAACTTCTTCTGTAAAGGCAGGGATACCAGAAATGTTTGGATTAACTGGAGTCTCCGATGGTGTTGGAACACTTGTTCTAACTTTACCAGGGGATTTGGAACCGGTTAAATGAGTTCGTTTTGTCCGTAACAGTTTCGACTCTGGAGACAAAGACAGTTGACTCGTAAGCCTCCGCGAATGACGGGGTTTCAATTGACTTTCTTCCACGATTATGGATTACTCGATCAAATAAAAATCAAGGGGAAGTATGTTTCCGAATTAGATGAATTTTAGACGCTTTGACACAGCTTGATTTTTCAATTTTTAAGAGTCGAGAAAAAATAAAAGATGACTCTAGTCGCCTTCAATTTTTAATGAGCTTGAAGTGAGAAGTGCTCAGATGGACCTTTTCTGTTAAGGAGTCTGAAAAAGAATGAAAGGGACTGCTCTGGAAATCTAGACAGAGGGACTACTAAACCAATCACAAAACTGCAGAATACTTTTTATGGTACGACAGTCAATCTTCCCGAATGCTGTGTTCAGTGCATTGCAATCGATAAGGCGGCATACACGGCTTCCTATGGATAAAGGATAAAGCCTATTGTGGTCTCCCAAAATATACTCGACGGTACGTGGGAGCACAAGTCCGTACTGACACTTGTCATCTCAAAGTGGAGGAATCACCCAACCAATAGTGAAAACAACAATTACCAGGCTTTACGACGTCGGAATACGTCTCTAGCCTAGACTTCTAGATGTTGTGCGTTAGGTTCCAAAGCATTTTTAGATTAATTAAATTTATTTTATAGTTGATCTTGCTTAAGAAATTTTCCTTTCAGGTTCACCGCGTGATGTAGATGTACAATTCCTAAAATGAAATCTAAGATGATAAACAATCGTTTAATCTTCTTTTTGCAATGAAAATCTTAGCTACTAAGGAAAGAGAGATGATTCTTTCAACAAAGAGAAAAAAGCACACACTATATGCACTGTCCCAAATCAAACCAACAAACAGTCTAAATGCAAATGCACATGCATGTATTTGTTTTCAGCCTTCTTAATGTGTGAATGATAAAAAGAAAGCTAATGCACAAATCTGAATTATTTTTCAAAGCGACAATTACTAACAAGCTTCTTTTCAAAATAAAATGAAGACAATGAAGACACTTTGCGATTTGGAATTGAAAACTTGCTTTTGACACTAGAAAAACTACTAATTCAGATCAAATACAAGAGTAATAGTGTAATCGACTATCAAGAACAATCAGATTCTCTTCTATGACTGAAAATGACACTTGCAACACTTTCAAATCAAGAAACGACAATATAATTACGCTACTTCTTTGTAAAGGAGAACTGAAAATGACTCAAAATACACAAAAACACTTACATTTCTTTGCACAATGGAGGCGGAATAATGGCAAGGAAGGGGATTTCAACAGAGGTGTACTGACTACAGGCAACAAAACTCCTGAATAGAGCTGAAAATAATGAACACAGAAGCCAAAATCTAAGAGCAGAAGAGGTCTGATTAGCGCACCTGTAGCACGGGGAAACTGAAATGCAATGCACTTATCACACTCGGGAAGTGCGATGCATTCAAGTTTCAAAGAAGACACAGTGCGATGGACCAGGGACGAGACTTTAGCTGGGTTCCGGGTCACAGTTTGCAGCTCAGTTCAGGGATTTAGGCCGGGTAAGTGGTAATCAGTAAATCAATCACAGGGGTATATCTAAGGAGGTTACTAGAGCCACCACAAGGGCAATTAGAGAGCTTGTAAATCAATTGTTTAATTCATAAAAAAAACCCAGAGATAGACTGAAGTAGCATTGATCTACTTTGCACTTGCATAGCAAATGCAGTTCGAAGGCTAGCTGGCTTGACTTCAGGCTCCGTCTCTAAGTTTATAAAGTAAACAAATGTAGATAAACAAACAATCTATTTTCTCCCCAGTGGAGTCGCCATTTTGTTATCGGGAAAACTAGTGTCTATGCAGAGCTGCTAGTCCCACTAAGGCTGGTAGCTACCTTAGAAACAAACAAACTAAAACCACTTTCGTTTTCCTTTATGAGAAGTAGATGAAAGAAGAATAAAGGGGACCAACCTCAGTCTTGCGCTTGATTCCTCTCCCTTCTGATAGTCCTTTGCTACTTGCTTCCTTGTATACCTAGCTTCAAAGAGCGCCTATAGAATCAAAGCAACATAAGACTATCCGAGAACATAGATCTACTATCATAAACAATATAGGACCAGATATATATTAACCACACAAATGCATATAACATCAATCATACAAGAATGTGGAGGAAAACTTGAATAGCTTTATTGATAATCAAGAAAGAGCAAAGAGAATTACAACCAATTGTTCTAACCCAGCATCATCCTCTCAGCAAGAAGCCCTTCTTCACCTCATGAAAAGCTTAGATCACCCAACACTATGATATTGCACTAAGAAACCAGCAGCACTTCCTTACAAGATACAAAATTCCAGCCTCTGGATCTCTGGGATGAGGGATCCATATATAGATGTTTGCAAGGGAGGTGAGTCAGCTTTTGAGATTTGATTAGTGTCCTCCCTCTGATAGTTCTTGATTCCACTTGGAGACTGATGATCTCTTACTCACCCTTGGGCGAATGCAGAGAGGCAAGTGTCATAGGGGAAGTTTCTGGAAGATTCCATGCTCCTCCACCTTGCGGATTGACCCTGCCATTTGTCCACTCTCTCCCATCGCACCCCATAGAAGGGCTTTTCAACATGCATCGAACCTACTGTGTGTAGGTAGGTGGGATGCAACGCACTTTGACTATGGAGCAGGTGAAATGGTCCAGTTTTGACCAGTTCTGAGTAGTTTTTCATGGAGAACTTATGGGAGATGTTGTAATCAGTTGACCTTGTTCTTTTAGGGGTTGGAACAACACCTTTAGGGACTTAGGAGCCCTTGGTTTATGGACATTTATGATTGGGGTTGCAGTGCCCAAAAATGTCTATAACACTCTGACATACCAATCACTGTAAAGGCCAACGTTTACAGTTTTAGCATGACATTGCTCGAAATAATTGCAGGGCGAAGAAACATAAACATGGACTCAGAATCCAGCGATCAAGTGTACTTTCCTGTGTGGATTGCAACTCAAATCAATGACAGAAACGCCATGGAAGTGCTTAACAATAAATTTGTGAACGATGCAGATGCAAAGCATGTGAAAAGGGTTGTCAACATTGGAGGATGGTACATCCAAGATGGTGAAGATATGAAGCCATCGATGAGTCAAGCGATGCAGCTATTGAAAGGTATAGTAGACGTGCCCCCTCTCTTTACAAACCTTTTCCTTAAAAACTGATAGTATTGTGCTTTTATTCTGGGCTAAAGATACTTCTGCACATGCACGCAACAACAGTTATGATCATCCCTTGAATACATTGTAGCATTTCACTGAGTATTCTCTCTTCATTTTCCTTTATATCTAAATATTTTTCGGAAGTCTAAAGTAGAATAGAATCACGCCAAGAGTGGTAGTTCACAATAAAAAAAACTTAAATAGATGAATGAAAGACTTAGACTCACATTCTCGATAAAATGATTGCAACGTAGTCATCGCCCGTGGGTATTTTCCATTATTGTTATACCTAATGTAGGCATTGTATAACGCATTTAGTTTTTCCTTTGAATGGATATTAGTTTGTCTTTGACCAAAAAATTATGACGCTTATCCATAGTTTAACATTAGGAATTCAATTTTTATTGTTTTTTATTATTAATGAAATTTACTTATTTGTAAAGTGATTGATTGAGGTCTTATTATGGGTTGCTTAGTAACTTCCATTTCTATTAGTTACTAATTTTTTGTTTTTTGTTTTATTTACTTTTTATTTAATTTTTTTATTTATTTCTTTTTCTTTTTCTATTTTATGAATTATAATTTTTTCACAATATTTTCAATTTAAGGTGACTTATTATTATATTAAAAACATATTTTAATAAATTTAATTATAGACAATTATATATATATATATATATATATATATATATATATATATATATATATATATAATGCACATATAGTTATGTGTATTTTAATATAAACAATATTAGTTAATCATATTTCTTAATTTTTGGTGATGGCATTCAACAATATAATATTTTATTAGTTGTTTTATTTTTGCGTTGAAATATTTGTATTTGTTTATTTTTTGTCTCATTAAACTATATTTACTCTAAGAGACAGGTACTAGCTACTATGTAATTTTTATTTAATAATCATTTGTACACCAAAAAACAATATAATTATTAATTATTGCAATTTAAATTATATTTCATTAATAAATTAACTATTTTTTAAATTTATTTTTATATAAAATAATATTACATTTTAATCATTCATTTTTAAAATGTTTTACGTTAATAATGATATATAATATATTGAAAATAAAATAAAATAATGGTGAATGTATATAGTATATTGAAAAATAAAATAAAATAACGGTGAATGTATAGCATGAAAACTTTGAAATTATATATATATATATATATATATATATATATATATATATATATATATATTATTTTTCTTAAGATTTGTTTTTTATCTTTTTGTTAAGGTTAGTAGTTATTATGGGTTCAAATTATGTTCACACGTTGGAGATTAGGTAGGTTAGTTTGTTTTTTAATAATAATATTTAATTTTTGTATTTTATTAATTTATTGTTATAATATTAATAAGAGTGTTTATTTTAAAATAAGATTTTTAGAGTTTTAATTTAATTAGTATATTTATATAAATTAAATTTTTAATAAATATAGATAGATATCAAAATATTTATTTTATAATAAATTTCATAAAATTAGGAAAAAATTCACTTAACTAAAATATGGAAATTTATCCATGACTTTTTATAATTATAATTTATTTAATTTTTATGATGTTTTTTAACCTTGGCAATGTGAGATGTATGGTGAAATAAGTGTTTTGATATTTTTTACTAATTATTTAATTTATATATATGCTTTATATACATTTTCATGTTGAATATTTATAATTAAAATTAATTGTTTTTAAATAAATTAAAAAAAGTAATATAATGCAAATTGAAATATATTTGAGGAGTCCACATGGGGTAGCTCAACCGGCAAGGGCCGTGGAAATGAAGTCTCAGCGAACCGGAAGTCTTGGGTTCAAATCTTGGGCTACCCTTCCCCCGTAGAGGGGTACATAATGGACATGTAAATCGGAGAATCCCACCCCAGCTTACAAAAAATATATATATATATATATATATATATATATATTTGAGGAGGAAATATTTACCAAGATATGTAGATAAATTAAGATTTCTAAAAATCTTGTACACTATATTTTCAAATATTTTTTAAAAAACTAACTACCATTTAAAAAATGAAAAATAAAATACAAATTCTGGATACACGAAACCAAAATATATGAAACAATAAAACCAAAAATCAGTCATATTAAAGAAATAGATCCACTTAACTCTATATTATTAAAGAAAGTTATATATATGTATATACACACACACACACACATATAGATAGATAGATATATAAATATATATAACCTTTTATTTCATTAATAATATATAAAAAAATCATAATATATATTTTATAAGAAAAATAACTAACCACATTAAAATAGGATAAAATTATTTATAAAATAAATTTGTTGGAGTAATGGTCATATTTTTCTCATCAAGAATCAAGTTCACTAACCTTTCTCTTGAGAACATGAGGTTAACCTACATTCTAGAGAATGGTAAGGGTTTGGAAGCTTACTAATATGTATGGATTTTTGTGAAACAAAAACCTTAATATGTTATTAGAGCCTTGGCCAGACTTGATTTTCCAACTTACTTTTGAGAAATAGTATTGGAGTAATTATCACACTCACATTATAAAAAAATCAATTACTAACCCCACTCAAAACAATAATAAGACTTAGAAATTTTACTAATATTTATAAATTTTAATATAACTAAAACATTCAATAAAATCAACAACTCACTTTAAAGTTTAAGCCATATTCATATTTTCAATTTACTGTTGTAATATTTTTCAAATTTCAAAAATCTAATTATATTTCATTTCCTATATTTATTTTTCCTAAAATCAATATCAAACCCACTTTAAATCATATTATTTCGTTAATTACACTTCAAATCATATTCATATTTTCAATTTACAAATACAATATTTCTCAATTTCTAAATATATCTCGTTATATCTCAACTCCTATATTTATCTTGCATAAAATCAATGTCAATTAGTAAATATCTAGTTATATCTCAACTTCTATGTTTACCTGGCATAAAATCAATGCCAATTAGTAAATATCTAGTTGTATATCAACTCCTATGTTTATCTTGCATAAAATCAATGCCAATGTCCAACTACTAGAGCAGTAAGAGAGAATAATATGTTTATCTTGCATGAAATCAACGGCAATGTCCGACTATTGGAGCAGTAAGAGAGAATAAGAAATGATTACATTGAAACGAATAACTAAATTTTGGATAAAAAATAATCAACCGACACACATCCATTAATCACTGATATAACTGAACTGTCAACATCAGTAGGGGCTTCAATGATGGCCGTTACAAGGTATACAATAATTGTCATCTTTATGTTGTCCGTATAAGTAAGGCATATCAGATTGCTCATCTATTTCTAACAAAACTAATTTGTGTTTTTTTTTTTTTCCTAATTATCACCGGCTTAATTTTTCACTTTCTTTTTTCTTGGTTTATGCGAAAGAAAGCAATGCACATTTGGAGCGCTATTTCTCTACAAATTTAATGATTAAAAAGTATATGCACAAACTATCAACCAACATAACTATGTCATATAAATTAATGATTTAAAAGTATATGCACAAACTATCAACCAACATAACTATGTCATATAAATTAAATTATCAGGGTAAAAAAATTCATTAAAAAGGTAAATTATGACTCTATTTAATTATTAGTTATAAAAATTATTAATATATTGAATATATAATAAAAAACAAAAAAATATAGTAAAATAATTAAAAATAATATGAGTTTAATGTCATAAATAAAAATTAAATGGATATTTGTGAATATGGCGGTTTTTTAATTGAAAAACAAAAAAGACATAACTATATTTGAAATAAATCTCAACACTCTATTAATGGCTAGCACTAAAAGTATTCCATGGATATTACGTGGAGGTCTAACATCCATCTAATAATTATTGACAGTTAAATTAACATTCTCGAAGCCCTATTCCAAAATAGACAGTCTATCAACATAATAAAATACTTTAATAACTTCCAAATAAAACAAAAAATACATCCAATGTTACATGAAATTAGTGTGTACAAAACCACATTATGCAAAAAAGGTTCATCACTGACTTTTGAGATTAGCAATTATTGATTCTAGTTAAGGTAGGAAGAGGTGGAGTAGATACACACATTTATTAATTAATATAGCATATAAAAGAAGTATCGATTAGTATATGAGTGGTGTACTATGTAAATGCAACTAGGTAATGGTGCCAAGGAAACCAGTTTGCAATGATGATTAAAAAGGAGGATTCAGACACACTGATGTCTAAAGAGTCCTATATATTTTGAATTCTATGAGACCCTTCCACTTCCTCTACCTTTATTTTATGCCCTTAAAAATTTAAGGTTAGAGAGCTTGCCAAACCCACATTGGATCTATATAAACACATATTCCTTTCCTATGAAATGTTAAATTTCAGTGGTTAGTATTTTGATCCAAATTGAGTTAAAATTACATGTTTTCATTGCAAATTTGATGAAACATATCTCCTTTCAAGGATCCAACAATTAGGTAGATAATCTACAATAAACGATGTTCCAATTAAGGCATGACTGTTTGTGAGAAACCCATCAGGGATGTCAATGGAAACCAAAAAACACCAGAGAAAAATGTTTGTGAAACACAAATAACATAACCCCATTAGATAGTAATGAAATTTAAAATAAAAATAAATACAAAACATGTTAAAGACTTCTTCGAGTTCTTGTACTCGTTTTCTATAAGGGCTTTGTATTTTCCTACATGGGGTGAGGGTGAAATTGGAATCATGAGATGACTTAGAATCTTTATATTGGGAAATATTCCCATTACTTTGTAGAATCACAATGAAGGAAAGTAGTAATAAATGTGAATTTGACCCTTTATTTGAATTTTATATGTGTAATCTCTTCAAGATCGGATTGGGATATTGGGTCCTAGCATTACCATTTTGCCATAATTTCTTCATTGTTGAATTTCATTACCATCCAAATAGCGAAATGCATTAAAATCATCAAGTACAAACATAAAGCAAGAATATTAATAGAATGTCAACATAGACCTAGAAAATAACGTACAATACATTTTGGTAACATGATAATAGCATTTAACAACCATGAGAGAAGGAAAGGGTCATGGAAGTTGTTAAAAACATTCACAATAACATTATCATTTGTTACACTGTCAATTGGAGGCCTTAGAAATTAGTCATTGATAATAATCCCTACCATATATATATGTATATATAAATAACAAGGAAATGAAGTATCCTTCCATTTTTATAACTACAAAATTAAACACCATTTTTGTATAACATTATTTCCAACAAAGCATTAAATGAAGCAACAATTAAAACATTAAATGGAGCAATAAATTACCATTTTCAACTCTCAAAGGGAGTAAATACTTCCATAAGTAATGTTCCATGCTCTACAAATTTAGCTATGAACCCACAAAAGGATGTACATGTTTTTCGTGATCCCTTTTAGAATTGTTCAATATAGGAGTAAAGCTAGTCTAACCTCAAATAAACAAAAGCTAGGCATTTCCTTTTCTCTTGCGATAAACTTATATGTTGTGACAAACTCATAAAATGGAAATACAAACCATGAAATGTAGATGGTTAGTCAAAGTGGAAAATATAGTTGAAGCCCTTTTTGGGTGATTGGTTTTGTACTAATCTTAATATTATGTATTGAATGTAAGAGGTGGGAGTGGAAATATAATTAAGGGGTGAGCTACAATATTTATATTGAAAAATCTCCAACTAATTTATAGAATTACTTTATAAGAAAGTAGTAATAACACTCAATATGAGCCCTCATCCATAAAATATTTGTGAAAATCTTTCAAGACAGGATTAGGTAGTTAGTCCTTGCCATACCATTTTGCCATGGATTTGCTCCTTGAATTCCATTTCTACTTCAATAAATAAATGCATTGTTAACCTCAAGTACAAACTAGAAACACACATTTTAAGAGAATCTCTGAGCAGCCTTAAAAACCAAAGAGAAGGAAAGGATTGGGAAAGTTATTGAAACCATTGATGATAATGTTATTATTGGCTACATTGTTAATTGGATGACCTAGAAATTGGCCATTAATAAGAATCTTACCAAACTTAGAAAAATATGTATAAATTTCAGGAAAACGTAAACGACTATGATTGTTATAGCTAAAAAATCAAATATAATTTGCATCTATGGAGTTATTACCAATAACAATTTAAATGAAGAAACAAACTACTAATTCAGGAACCTCAAGGGGGTAAATAGTGTCATAAGTAATGCTGCATGTAAAGAACTTGTAAAGATGTTCTATATTAACAAACAATCTAACAATTCTAATGCAAATATGGATATCAACAACTCCCATGAATTTCTTTGAACTAAATCTATATGGGATTATTAACACCTTTGTTGCAATTATGATAAACTTTGTTTCTTCAAGACTACTTGATATAGTAACTGGTCTAAAAAGGATAGAACGATCATGAAGCTTGAGGACATAATACACAATTCAACTATGAATCCATGAAAAAAGAACATATATGCCACAATTTCATCCACATTTGTTCACTTCACGAGTAAATAAAGCACCTAAAATGGACCAAAGTTGGACATTTCCAATTTTATTGCAATAAACATGTATACCTAAACATAACTTTTAAAATGAGAAACCAAACCTTTAAATGTATATCATGGCTCAGAGTTGAAAATATATGCATAGATTTCCATTTTTCTATAAATGTATCCATCAAATCCATCCTTTCATCCAAATATTATTAATAAATACCTTATAGTGGCTATGTAAACTATCCTTACTTCTGCCATATACCACAAATGGTCTATTTGCATGAGAAATTTTTTTTTAGAATTGGCTTAAGAGTTGACATCACTCCATATCTATTACCTTTTTAAATGACTTTTCCCATTACTTTCCTTATCCACGTAAGAGCTGACTATATCCCTCAATGGTAACACCAAAGGAGTTTTACATGACTTTTTCAAGCCTTTAGTACTTTCATCAGAGCACTTTTTCATGAATTTTCCAAGCCTTTCATAGCTGCACCAAAGGAATTTTTGCATGAATTTTCTATGCCCTTAATAATTTCACATGATTCCATTCTTTTTTACCAAAAACATGTACATGGACTAACCCGCGTTTATAAGTACCATACCCTAAATGAAAGGGAAAGGGAAGATTTAAGTGAATCGGGGTGGTTATTGTTGGAAAATCAAAGATATTATATTAAGGTTTGATTTTCATTTCTTAATAATTACTTGTGAGTGTGTTTCCTTCTTTTACTTCTTTATTATATTATCTTTCATCAAGAAATTACTATATTATGTGTGTATAAAGATCACAAAACAAGAGACACAAGATATATGCACATGCTAGGGAAAAACGCCCTCGAGGGGAAAACCCAGTCAAGATAATTTTTCCTTTCAAGAGTATTATTTGAGACTCTTTACCCTAGACCAAGACAGACTTACCCTCCACACCATGCCAGCCTCCCAGATCTTCAACTCCTTCCAACAACTTCAACTATGCAATAGCTTCTGACAATAGTGAAATGTTAGGAGACTTCGATCTCCCAACAAAGACCTTGAAACAGAGAGAGATAGGGACCAAAATCTTGATTTTCTTCCTCTCTATAGAATTCCCCAAACTTACACTTCTTTCGACCTCCCGACAATAGACTTCGCACTTCTCCAACTCTTCTTGAGATATCAAACTTGCTTGAGAGTGAATGCTTCAAATGACTTCGACCTCCTTGTATATATAGGCTTCTTATGGGTCAATTGAGGGTCCTTAGTCCAACTTGATCTCTCTTAGGCTAACATGATGTGGAGGGTACATAATTCATATTTGACTTGATACAAAACCTTTTTACATGGTTCAAAAGCCCAAGAACGATGTCTTTAAATGTAGAATGACTCTATAAACTCAATATTAATACTAGGAGTCCACAATGGGGACTTTGAATGATATAATTATGACCCAAGCATGAAACCCATGCTTTAATAAGTAATTGTTACAATAATAAAAATGATTTTCTTTATTCTTTTGACAAGTACATTACATAATGACTCAAGTAAATTATTGAAAAACGAATATAGTTACATTTTTTAACACTCCCTCTTAACTAAGGAGGTATTCATAATGTACAGATACAATGGAAGATCTGAAACTATATGAAAACATGAAGAAATTTTAGGCACCACAATGCCATGGACTAGATTCTTAACCAAGGCAATCTATCCAACCAATCACTCAACAATTTAGGCATGGCAATGCCATGGACTAGATCCCTAACCAGGGAAATCTATCTAGGTGGGACTAAGGTGGACTCGAGCTTTCATCCCATCTAGGTGCCATCAGCCTTACTTGCTAACCACCAACCCAAACATACAAGTGTGTATCCAAAACAGAGCTCAAAAACCAACATCGCCCTTTCAACGTCAGGATTTAGATATCAACATTGAGTGTTGACGTGATGTCTCCCCAGGAAATGATTCACTCACAAAGCCTCGACAAATCTCTTCCATTTCCTTATCATAAATACAATCACCAATATATACCAAACCCAGCAAGTTCCTTAGATATTCAAACTTCTTATTAGGAAGAGCCTTTGTTAGTATGTTTGCTACCTGTTCATCTATCGGGACATACTCTAACTTCACGATCCCATCCTACACCAAGTTTTTGAGTTGGGATTTTCTTTCTATCATGAATTCACTGTGTTACATATTTCACCAATAAGGCTTTCTTAACTTCTTCCACCATGCTATGGTTAGAAGGCTAAGATAAAAAGGTAGTTTTGTTTTATACTAATTATGGCATAATTGAAATTATATTGCATTTCATGTTTTATTTGGAATGCTTGTTTTATTTATAATGCTTTATAGAGACAAAGGCATAGTTTGCTTCAAATGATAGAACTTATGTGTAGAGAGCTCATAGCTCATGGAGTTCCAAGTACCATAAGTTCAAACAATGATTTAGTTCTGTTGTGCTTTGTGTGGAGAGCATTGAAAGAACACAAATAATAGTCAATAGTTATGCATATGATAGAGCGAAGTACAAAGAATTCTTGAGCGAATCCAATGTGTACATATATGACTCATATTTTTTATACAATATTTGTTAGTATGTTACCGCATAGTGTGTGGATTTTAGGGTTTATTCATCTATTGCAGAAGTCTATGATGCCTTTATATGCATTTCAATTGCAATTGCTAAGTGAGAGAGGCTTTTACTGCTTATGTTTCACATAACAGACTTACCAAAATATTGACATTTGATGTTGAGCCATCTCTTGCAGCTAGGTGACCCTTCACAATATGAAGGTTTTTTATTTCTATAGTGATGAGGAGAGTGGAATGGATAAGAAACCGTGAGATCATAAAATTGCAAAAATTTTTCTTTTTTCTTCTATGCTACTCTTTGTTGTTTCCTTATGGCATTTCCTTTGCAACATGTGGTGCAATTGCTGGTTTAATAAGTTAAGAATAAAAGCATAAAAGTAATCATAAACTGTTAAATCAATATCTCTAACAAATTCACTCAACTAAAACATTCATAATAAAATTCATTAACCCTTAGCAAATTGTAACCGATAAGCCCCATGGGTTACTTGAAATGGTCAGTCCCATTCTATAAGCACCTCACTAATAAGAGGTCATGGGTCAATTCTCCTCAACACTCTTGGGATTAGGCTAGTTAAATAAGCCTACGGTATTTAAAGTGATCCTTCGGGGATTAGCCCATGATTATTTTCGTAGACGTAATAACCATAAACCATATTAAAAATAAATTGTAACCAATATATATATATATATATAACCAAATATTGATAACTCATTATGTATATTAACTTGTCATTCTCACCCTTGATAACACATTATTATGTATATTAGATTGCGATTCACACTTTTTTAAAATTAATTTACGAATTAAATAAAAATGTTTCTTTCGTTACCAAATTGATCAAATTATCAAGCGTCACCCTCTCGTAGGCAGCGTATGTATCCAATGACGAAAAACAACGTTCGGGAAATCACGTCTGACTACAAAGGGACCTTACTGAATTAAGAATGTTTTTCCGCCGTGAGGGTCGTCATTGCTTTCACTTGAAGAAACAGGAGCCCCAAATGCCACAGTAATGACATCAACCCGAAGTATTATTGATGTTACGACAATAAGGACAGAATCGACCCACTCTTATAGCATGGTTGTTTTGTTGCGACTAATCACTTGGTCAAAGGAGTTAGCCGATGCCTTTGCCTAGAAGCCAGAGAAAAGCACGTGGAATCCTTCTCTTAGGATAGAATACCCTCAGATCTAAACACAGATGGTTGATGAACCTTCTACATAATACGTAATCCATCTGGCCCGAAATAAGATTGGTTTGAACATGTCATGTGTTGTTGATGATTGAATATAATTGTCACAAAATGTAAGTCATGGGTTGGTTTCATTTTATATTGTAATATTTGATTATCATCGCCATCGACTTGCTTTGCTTCGTTTTATCCAACACATGATCAGTTTTGTTGTTTCTAGTCAGTTTAATTATGCTATGATATCTCGATATCAAAAACTTTTGTGGTCATAACCTTTGGCGATGGGAAACTAATTAAACTGGGTTGAATCTTGTAATCCAAGAAACTTCCTGAAGGAATATAAATTGGGGTCGTCAAAAAAAAAGTTGATTGACATAGATTACTTTAAGAATATTGGAGCTATGCGTGTATACTTATGCTAAATAAAACGACTCATTTAATTAATATGATTTACTGTTATTGTTAATTAACATTTTGGGTTTTTTTTTTTTTTTTTCAATCTTTGCTTTGTTCCCTATGCCTACATACCCGAAAAATCATCCATATATGTCTCATGATATAGCAATGTGTCCATCTGTTACAAAAATATCAACGCGTCCACCTTTTACATAAAAGAGAAATGTATCTAGGATGGTAAAAGACACATAGATTACTTTAAGGATATTGAGCTATACGTGTATACTTATGCTAAATAAAATGATTGGTTTAATTAATATGACTTATTGTTAATTAACGTTTTGGGGTTTTCTGTGTTTTTTTTTCAATTTTTTTGTTTCCCTATCACTACATAACCCGAAAAATCATCCATATGTCGCATGATATGGTAATGTGTCCATCTGTTGCACAAAATATCAACATGTCCACTTTTTACATAAAAGAGAAATGTATCTATGATGGAAAAAGACATCTGCCTCAACCCTCTATCTAACTCTATGTTAACAAAAACATTGAAGACTGTATGAAAAGAGCTTATTATTTCATTACTAAACATTGTTATTTATAGATACATACGCAGGAGTGTTGGCTTGAGGGGGCTTGACCCAAGTTCAGAGTTAATTAGCCAAACAAATCCCTGTACTATTGTCTCTTTCGGCAACAGCCTGCAGAGCGTGCACTGAGGTCTCGCCCGAAGCAGTATGGGGGGATGCTGGAACCAAATTTCTGCACCTTTGAGATGTCTGAGGGGTCGGTTTAGTCAAACTGTGAATACCTTCGTGCAGGTTACTTCACGCATTGTCTTCACATGCGAAACCTTCACGATCTGTTATAATCATCTTTGCGGAGCCCTAACTAGGGGCTGACATGATTTTGTGCTGCCCTAGCAACGCTCTGCGCTACTTCCCCAAGTTACACCACGTATCTTACTTATCTTCTTATAACAGTTAGTTACCTTTGCATAAATAGATACTTTATCTTATATTCACTTTATCAACACATTCATGTAGGTTCGCACATCATATAAACAATAGAAATGCAATTTATATCTGATACATTCAATGCACAAAACAGGAAAAAGATACAGAGAAACGATGTAAGACTTTTCTTTATTACTTCTCCAACAGTTACAAACTCGAATCGCCCTACACACTCAGCTGCAGGGGTCCACGCACTCAGTTGCGGACGACTAGGCCTCTGCGCACTCAGCTATAGAGCCTTCTGATACTGTACAACCCAAAGACTTGACTCTACACTTATATAAGACTTAATTCTCTATCTATTGCTTTCTTTTCTCTAACTTATCTACAACTTAGAGCCTCACTCTATTTATACAATCCCATGGTCCGCGGATTTCTAAAGCCAACATTACATTACAAAAATGAGGGCGGACAACCCTATGACTCATTTACAATCTTCACGCTCCGCACCCACAAAACGAGGAGTATTTACATTTAATTTGGTCAAAATATGGGCTTTAAGCCCCAAAACTTCCCTTATGGGATCTTGCGCCCAACAGGGCCTTGTTGACTTGAAGGGGTCTGACCCAGGTTCGAAGTTAATTAGCCAAACAAATCCCTGTACTAGTGGCCCTTTTGGTAATAGTTTGCAGAGCGTGGACTGAGGTCTCACCCGAAGCAGTATGGGGGGATGTTGGAACCAAGTTTCCACACGCTTTAGATGTCTAAGGGGTCGGTTTAGTTCAACTGTGAATACCTTCGCGCAAGTTACTTCACGTGCTGTCCTAACCTATGAGACCTTCGCGCAAGTTACTTCACGTGCTGTCCTAACCTATGAGACCTTCGCAATCATTTATAATTGTCTTCACGCATCTCTAACTAGGGGCTGAGGTGAGGGCAGAAATTTGCGCTACTTCCCCAAGTTACACAACGTATCTTACTTATCTTCTTATAGCAGTTAGTTATCTTCACGTAAACAAATACTTTATCTTATATTCACTTTATCAACACATTCATATAAGTTCATGCATCATATAAACAACAGAAATTCAATTTATATCTGATACATTCAATACACAAAACAGGAAAAGGATACACAGAAATGATGTAAAACTTCTCTTTATTACTTCTCCAACAGTTACAGACTCGACTCACCCTACACACTCAGCTACAGGGGTCCGTGCACTCAGTTGTGGACTACTAGGCCTCTGCACACTTAGTTGCAGAGCCTTCTCCTACTCTATGATCCAAAGACTCGACTCTACACTTAGATAAGACTTAATTCTCCATCTATTGCTTTCTTCTCTCTTACGTTTTTTTTACAACTTAGAGCCTCGCTCTATTTATACAATCCCATGGTCCACAGACCATGGGTAGATCTCTAAATCCGACATTACATTACAAAAATGAGGGCGGACAACCTTATGACTCATTTATAAGCTCGCGCTCCACGCTCACAAAACGTAGAGTCTTTACATCGGATTTGGTCAAAATCTGGGCTTTAATCGCCAAAACTTGCCTTGGGGGATCCCACACTGACAGAGTGACTCGAGGGTGAGTCACGATGTTTGTTTTGGGGGTGCAAAGGGGTCGGTTTAGTCCAACTGTGAATACCTTCACACGGGTTACTTTGCACACTGTCCTGACCTGCGAGACCTTCGCAATCTATTATAATCATCTTCACGCAGCCCTAGCCGTGATCTGCGCTACTTCCCCAAGTTACACCGCATATCTTACTTATATTCTTATAACAGTTAGTTATCTTCGCGTAAACAGATACTTTATCTTATATTCACTTTATCAACACATTCATATAAGTTCGTGCATCATATAAACAATAGAAATGCAATTTATATCTGCTACATTCAATGCACAAAATAGGAAAAAGATACACAGAAATGATGTAAAAATTCTCTTTATTACTTCTCCAATGGTTATAGACTCAACTCGCCCTACCCACTCAGCTGCAAGGGTCCGCGCATTTAGTTGCGGACTACTAGGCCTCTACGCACTCAGTTGCAGAGCTTTCTCCTACTCTACGACCCAAAGACTCGACTCTACACTTAGATAAGACTTAATTCTCTATCTATTTCTTTCTTGTCTCTAACTTATATACAACTTAGAGCTTTTCTCTATTTATACAATCCCATGGTCTGCGAACCATGGGTATATTTCTAAAGCTGACATTACATTACAAAAATGAGGGCGGAAAACCCTATGACTCACTTACAATCTTCGCGCTCCGCGCCCACAAAACGTGGAGTCTTTACATCGGATTTGGTCAAAATATGGGCTTTAAGCCCAAAAACTTCCCTTGGGGGATCCCATGCCCAATAGGATCCCAACACAAACATCATGACTTTCCCTCGAGTCACTCTGTTGATGAAGAGATCTTCACGCAGAGACCTCCCAACTCTGCTCAGAGTGTTGCAAGGTCAACAACGCACTGAGGAGCTGCCTGTTGTACCTCATGCACGCGTTATTTAGAGACTACGGTATCTGAGTTATTCCTTACATCTACTCCTGCGTTCCCTGCATCTGTGCGAGCTTGGCTTCGATCAAAATTGTAATGACGAATGCCTCATCAATCCAAGGTTGGCCGCACACCTTCAAAACCTCTTCTTTGTGTCACACCACATCTACCTGCTCCTTAAGCACTTTTTCCTGTTCCATTCACGTGAGCCTCTGTGTAAGGGCCACCATCTGCATGTTCCCTTTTATATCATCATACTATTGCTGCAACTCACGCACTTCTGTTTCTAAGCGTTGTATGTTAGGGTCCTCCTGTAGAGTGGTGAGGACCTCGAACGACTCTTCCAACATTTTGGTGCAGTTCTTCACTGCACTACTGATCTTCTACATCCTCGATGTAATGGCGTTGGCGCGATTTTCCCTCACCTCTGGAGAAGTTGAAGGTTGTGTCTTCAACCACAGCTCTGATATCTAAAGGTTTAGCTCCGGCTGAACCATAGCCATCTCTTCTCGTGCTTCGCGCACCCCTACTGCTAACCTTTGTATGTGCACCTTTGTTGGGATGACCAACTCAGGGACCATCTGACAAGCCTCCTCAATCACCTGCACCATCTACCGGTTCTGTGCGACTACCTCATCGCACTGTAGGCTCACTTGTTCCATATTAATTTTCTTTTCACTCAACACCTGTAGTGCGTGACCCTCCATAACTCGCAGCTTTGTAGTCACTCCGTCCTGTAGGACATAGAGTGTCTCCGAAGGGACCACAGCCATGTGATCGCTACTCCCTTCAATGCACTGACCGTAGGCCTATTGGCCTCATTCTCTATAACTAGTGCCCCCTCTGGCAGCACTATGGTGTTGGTCATGTGGGCGCACAGCATTTCCCCAGCCGCAGTTGTTCCTACCGCAAGGATAGTCGAGAGAGTACCAGCGTAAGGAGTGCACACCTACAACTCCTGTATCTCTGCCCGGAGGTCCCCCAACACAATCTGATTCTCCTTCGCAAACTGTTGGAGGGCCTCTGTGGTGACGTCATGCACCGTCTCCCCTATATCATGGAGATCTCCTTCTGTGAGGGTGATTGGGTCAAAAGAAGTCTTAGAATCTTTCGACTTCTTTCGCAGCCCCACCTGCTCTCTCAAGCACCGACGCTTCAACTGTGTAGATGTTTTTTTTGGGTCCGTGTCACCTTCCTTTATCTCGGGCTCTTCCTCAGGCGAGGGTGACTTATGGCCTTCGCGCTCCTTCTCTACTGCCTATTGTTGCTCGGCTGTTGCTTTCTGTTGTTTTGCTACTGCCTTCGCGGCGTCTCGTGCCTCCTGTGCCTTTGTTGCTGTTGACTCTTTTCTTCTTTTCTCTGCCAACTGTGCCATCCACATTTTTGCCTCCTCCTTCTTCCGTTGTGCAACATAATTTTCCGTTTCCAACACGGAGATGGTTGGTGCGCGCCACTATGGCAACCAGAACTCAAGTATGGAGAATATGACATCGTCCATGGCCAAGTACAAGAGTTCATTCCACTTCTTCACGAGGTCCTTGCCTGCCTTGACATACACGTGGTGGAAGTCTGCCTTGAACTCTGTGAAGATTTGTAGGCTATTGTAGACAGTGAGAGATAACCGCGGCTTGTGGTTAATCCCCATTCTGATGTTTATCTCCATGAACACCTAGAATATCTTATTGTTTTGTTTTGTTTTTTAATTAACATTTTGGGTTCTTTTGGTTTTTTTTTCAATCTTTGTTTTGTTTCGTTATCCCTACATACCCGAAAAATCATCCATATGTCTCATGATATAGCAATGTGTCCATCTATTTCAAAAAATATCAACGCGTCCACCTTTTACATAAAAGAGAAATGTATCTAGGATGGTAAAAGACACATAGATTACTTTAAGGATATTGGAGCTATACGTGTATACTTATGCTAAATAAAATGATTGGTTTAATTAATATGACTTATTGTTAATTAATGTTTTGGGGTTTTCTGTGTTTTTTTTTCAATCCCTTTTTGTTTCCCTATCACTACATAACCCGAAAAATCATCCATATGTCGCATGATATGGTAATGTGTCCATCTGTTACACAAAATATCAACATGTCCAATTTTTCCATAAAAGAGAAATGTATCTATAATGGAAAAAGACATCTGCCTCAACCCTCTATCTAACTCTATGCTGACAGAAACATTGAAGACTCTATGAAAAGAGCTTATTATTTCATTACTAAACATTATTATTTATAACTACATACGTAGGAGTGTTGGTTTGAGGGGGCTTGACCCAAGTTCAGAGTTAATTAGCCAAACAAATCCTTGTACTATTGGCCCTTTCAGCAACAGCCCGCGGAGCGTGGACTGAGGTCTCGCCCGAAGTAGTATGGGGGGATGCTGGAACCAAGTTTCCACACCTTTGAGATGTCTGAGGGGTCAGTTTAGTCAAACTGTGAATACCTTCGTGCGGATTACTTCACGCACTGTCCTGACCTGCAAGACCTTCGTAATCTGTTATAATCATCTTCGCGGAGCCCTAACCAGGGGCTGAGGTGATTTCACGCTGCCCTAACAACGATCTGCGCTACTTCCCCAAGTTACACCGTGTATCTTACTTGTATTCTTATAACAGTTAGTTACCTTTGCATAAATAGATACTTTATCTTATATTCACTTTATCAACACATTCATATAAGTTCACACATCATATAAACAATAGAAATGCAATTTATATCTGATACATTCAATGCACAAAATAAGGAAAAGATACACATAAATGATGTAAAACTTCTCTTTATTACTTCTCCAATGGTTACAGACTCGACTCGCTCTGCGCACTCAGTTGCAGGGATCCGCGCACTCAGTTGCAGACTACTAGGCCTCTGCGCACTCAGCTGCAGAGCCTTCTGCTACTGTACAACCCAAAGACTTGACTCTACACTTAGATAAGACTTAATTCTCTATCTATTGCTTTCTTTTCTCTAATTTATTTACAACTTAGAGCCACACTCTATTTATACAATCCCATGGTTCGCGGACCAAGGTTAGATTTCTAAAGCTGACATTACATTACAAAAATGAAGGTGGACAACCCTGTGAGTCATTTACAATCTCTGCGCTCCGCGCCCACAAAATGCGGAGTCTTTACATCGAATTTGGTCAAAATATGGGCTTTAAGCCCCAAAACTTCCCTTAGGGGATCTCATTCCTAACAAGCCCTTATTGGCTTGAAGGGGTCTGATCCAGGTTGAGAGTTAATTAACCAAACAAATCCCTGTACTACTGGCCCTTTCAGCAATAGCATGCGGAGCGTGGAATAAGGTCTCACCCGGAGCAGTATGGGGGGATGTTGGAACCAAGTTTCTGCACCCTTGAGATGTCTGAGGGGTTGGTTTAGTCCAACTATGAATACCTTCGCGCAGGTTACCTCGTGCGTTGTCTTAACCTACGAGACCTTCACGATCTGTTATAATATCATCTTCATGCAACCATAACCAGGGGCTGTGGTGATCCCGAGCTGCCCGAGCAGTGATTTGCGCTACTTCCCCAAGTTACACCGCTTATCTTACTTATCTTCTTATAACAATTAGTTACCTTTGCATAAACAAATACTTTATCTTATATTCACTTTATCAACACATTCATATAAGTTCACGCATCATCTAAACAATAGAAATGCAATTTATATCTGATACATTCAATGCACAAAATAGGAAAAAGATACACAGAAATGATGTAAAACTTCTCTTTATTACTTCTCCAACGGTTACAAACTCGATTCGCCTTACACACTCAGCTGCAGGGGTCCACGCACTCAATTGCGGACTACTAGGCCTCTACGCACTCAGCTGCAAAGCCTTCTGCTACTGTACGACCAAAAGACTCGACTCTACACTTAGATAAGACTTAATTCTCTATCTATTGATTTCTTTTCTCTAACTTATTTACAACTTAGAGCCTTGCTCTATTTATACAATCCCATGGTCCACGGACCATGGGTAGATTTCTAAAGCCAACATTACATTACAAAAATGAGGGCAGACAACCCTATGACTCATTTACGATCTTCACGCTCCGCGCCCACAAAACGCGGAGTTTTTACATTGAATTTGGTCAAAATATGGGCTTTAAGCCCCAAAACTTCCCTTACTGGATCTCGCGCCCAATAAGGCCTTGTTGACTTGAAGGGGCCTGACCCAGGTTCGAAGTTAATTAGCCAAACAAATCCCTGTACTAGTGGCCCTTTCGGTAATAGCCTGCGGAGCGCGGACTGAGGTCTCACCCGGAGCAGTATGGGGGGGATGCTGGAACCAAGTTTCCGCACGCTTTAGATGTCTAAGGGGTCGGTTTAGTTCAACTGTGAATACCTTTGTGCAGGTTACTTCGCGCGTTGTCCTGACCTGCGAGACCTTCGCGATCATTTATAATCGTCTTGACGCAGCCCTAACTAGGGGCTGAGCTGATAGGGCAGCGATTTGCGCTACTTCCCCAAGTTACACAACATATCTTACTTATCTTCTTATAACAGTTAGTTATCTTCACGTAAACAGATACTTTATCTTATATTCACTTTATCAAAACATTCATATAAGTTCACACATCATATAAACAACAAAAATGCAATTTATATCTGATACATTCAATGCACAAAACAGGAAAAGGATACACAGAAATGATGTAAAACTTCTCTTTATTACTTCTCCAATGGTTACAGACTTGACTCACCCTACACACTCAGCTGCAGGGGTCCGTGCACTCAGCTGTAGACTACTAGGCCTCTGCACACTCATTTGCAGAGCCTTCTCCTACTCTACGATCCAAAGACTCGACTCTACACTTAGATAAGACTTAATTCTCCATCTATTGCTTTCTTCTCTCTTACGTTTTTTTACAACTTAGAGCCTCACTCTATTTATAAAATCCCATGGTCCGCGGACCATGGGTAGATCTCTAAATCCGACATTACATTACAAAAATGAGGGCAAACAACCTTATGACTCATTTACAAGCTCGCGCTCCACGCTCACAAAACGCGGAGTCTTTATATCGGATTTGGTCAAAATTTGGGCTTTAATCCCCAAAACTTGCCTTGGAGGATCCCGCACTGACAGAGTGACTCAAGGGCGAGTCGCGATGTTTGTGTTGGGGGTGCAAATGGGTTGGTTTAGTCCAACTGTGAATACCTTCATTCAGGTTACTTTGCGCACTGTCCTGACTTGTGAGACCTTCGCGATGTATTATAATCATCTTCATGCAGCCCTAGTCGCGATCTGTGCTACTTCCCCAAGTTACACCGCATATCTTACTTATCTTCTTATAACAATTAGTTATCTTCACGTAAACAGATAGTTTATCTTATATTCAATTTATCAACACATTCATATAAGTTCGCGCATCATATAAACAATAGAAATGAAATTTATATCCGATACATTCAATGCACAAAATAGGAAAAAGATACACAGAAATGATGTAAAAATTCTCTTTATTACTTCTCTAATGGTTGTAGACTCGACTCGCCCTACGCGCTCAGCTGCACGGGTCCGCGCATTTAGTTGCGGACTACTAGGCCTCTACGCACTCAACTACAGAGCCTTCTCCTACTCTATGACCCAAAGACTCAACTCTACACTTAGATAAGACTTAATTCTCTATCTATTTCTTTCTTTTCTCTAGCTTATTTACAACTTAGAGCTTTGCTCTATTTATACAATCCCATGGTCTGTGGACCATAGGTAGGTTTCTAAAGCTGACATTACATTACAAAAATGAGGGTGGACAACCCTATGACTCATTTACAATCTTCGCGCTCTGCGCCCACAAAACGCGGAGTCTTTACATCGGATTTGGTCAAAATATGGGCTTTAAACCCAAAAACTTCCCTTGGGGGATCCCACGCCCAATAGGCTCCCAACACAAACATCGTGACTCGCCCTCGAGTCACTCTGTCGATGAAGAGATCTTTGCGCGGAGACCTCCCAACTCTGCTCAGACTGCTGCAAGGTCAACAACGCATTGAGCAGTTGCATGTTGTACCTCATGCATGCATTATTTAGAGACTACGGTATCTGAGCTATTCCTTACATATACTCCTGTGTTCCCTACATCTGTGCGAGGTTGGCTTCGATCGAAGTTGTAATGATGAATGCCTCATCAATCCAAGGTTGGATGCACACCTTCAAAACCGATTCTTTGTGTCTCACCACATCTACCTGCTCCTTAAGCGCTTTTGCCTGTTCCATCTGCGCGAGCCTCTGTGTAAGGGCCACCATTTGCACGGTCCCTTTTATATCATACAACTCACACACTTCTGTTTCTAAGCATTGTATGTTCGAGTCCTCCTGTAGAGTGGTGAGGACCTCAAACGACTCTTCCAACATTTTGGTGCAGTCCTTCACTGCAGTACTGATCTCCTCCATCCTCGATGTAATGGCATTGGTGCGATGTTCCCTCACCTCTGGAGAAGTTGAAGGTTGTGCCTTCAACCACAGCTCTGATGTCTAAAGGTTCAGCTCCAGCTGAACCTTAGCCATCTCTTCTCGTGCTTTGCACACCCCTACTGCTAATCTCTATATGCATGCCCGTGTTGGGATGACCAACTCAGGGACCATCTGACAGGCCTCCTCAATTACCTACACCATCTACCAGTTCTGTGCCACTACCTCGTCGTGTTGCAGGCTCACTTGTTCCATATTAATTTTTTGCTCACTCAACACCTATAGTGCGCAACCCTCCCTAGCTCACAGCTCTCCAGTCACTCTGTCCTATAGGACATAGAGTGTTTCTTAAGGGACCACAGCCATGTTGATCTCTACTCCCTTCAACGCACTGACTGAAGGCCTGTTGGCCTCGTTCTCTATAACCAGTGCCCCCTCTGGCAGCACTATGGTGTTGGTCATGCGGGTGCACAACATTTCCTCAGCCGCGGTTTTTCCTACCGAAAGGCTGGTCAAGAGAGTACTAACCTAAGTAGTGCACACCTACAACTCCTGTATCTCTACGCAGAGGGCCCCCAACACAATCTGATTCTCCTTCACAAATTGCTGGAGGGCCTCTATGGTGACACCATGCACCGTCTTCGCTATATCATGGATATCTCCTTTTGTAAGGGTGATTGGGTCAAAAGAAGTCTTAGAATCTTTCGACTTCTTTCGCGGCCCCACCTGCTCTCTCAAGTGCCAGTGCTTCAACTGTGTAGATGTTGTTTCTGGGTCCACGTCACCTTCCTTTATCTCGGGCTCTTCCTTAGGCGATGGTGACTTATGGCCTTCGCACTCCTTCTCTACTGCCTATTTCTACTCGGCTGTTGCTTCCTGTTTTTCTGCTACTGCCTTCACGGCGTCCCGCGCCTCCTGTACCTTTGCTGCTGCTGACTCTTTTCTTCTTTTCTCTGCCAACTGTGCCATCCACAGTTTTGCCTCCTCCTTCTTCCGTTGTACAGCAGAATTTTCCGTTTCCAACACGGAGATGGTTGGAGCACGCCACTATGTCGACCACAACTCAAGTAAGAAGAATATGACATCGTCTGTGGCCAGGTACAAGAGTTCATTCCACTTCTTCACAGGGTCCTTGCGTGCCTTGACATACTGTTAAAATTGGAAACCAGGGAAAAACTTCATGTGGGTCATCTTATTCATGGCTAATAATATTTTTATTAGATTCCTCTCGTCGAGAGGTGTAGGATTGATATAAAGATCATCCAATTCCGATAAGTATTCATGGAGATATGAATTTATTTTGATTATGGAATTATTATCAAGCCGACCTACAACTCATGTAGGCTCAAAAGCCCAACAGTCGCATCTATTCACCCACCAACATTGTGTATAAATATAAGAGGACTTTTCCTCATTTGGACTCACTCATCTCATCACATCTCTCTCTCTCTACTGCGCAGATATGAGTCTCTTCTCTACTGCACTGAAATGGGTCTCTCTCTCTCACACATGTGAAGCCGGAAGCTGTTGAATTTGAAGTTGCAACTGCAGAAGTAAAGATTGACTTGCATGGCCTAGAAGATATCCTCTTTGGAACTGCGTTGTAGGTTCATCTGAACCTCCTTTGAAAGCCGCAACTTTTGGTGGTGGAATGAAGTCAATCCGACGAACGGTTGGCAAGATATCGACTGCCCTAGTTTGAAGCCGGAAACTGCTGAAACTGAAGCTGCAACTGCAGAAGTAAAGATTGAATTGCGTGGCCTAGAAGATCTCCTCTTTGGAACTATGCTGTAGGTTCATCTGAACCTCCTTTGAAAGCTGCAACTTTTGGTGGTGGAATGAATTCAATCCGACGAACGGTTTGCAAGATATCGACTGCCCTAGTTTGAAGACGGAAACTGCTGAAACTGAAGCTACAACCGCAGAAGTAAAGATTGACTTGCGTGGCCTAGAAGATCTCCTCATCTGAACTGCGTTGTAGGTTCATCTGAACCTCCTCTAGAAGCCAAAACTTTTGGTGGTGGAATGAAGTCAATCCGACTGTCGGTTTGTGAGATATGGTCTGCCCTAGTTTGATAATGAAGCCGCTAATGCTGATGCTACTGATCTAGGGTTTGCTACTGCTGATATGAATAAGATTTATTGTACTATTTCTCTCTGCTGAATTATTGAAGATAAAAGAAGATTTGATCAAAGGGTTTCCCCACACATTGTGGGGTTTGTCCCTGGCTAGCCGCCACATCTTGTGTCTCTTGTCTTGGCTTGTTTTCTGTCGATCGTTTAATGTTCTATCTGCACTTTACTTTATGTACATGTGATTGCTAATCGGTGGAATATAATAAGAAAAAGAAGTAAATTGTTATAAGCATAGAACATACCATAACTTAACATGGTGTCAGAGCTGAGGTGAAGACAAAGCCCAAGCAAGAGTAAGAGCAATCATTGAAGAGAAGATTCGCAAGGCTATCTTAAAAGAACTATGGGGTCCTCAACACTCTTTCCTGCCGAAGACAAGCTCCGTGAGAAAGCTGACTATCACGGATGAAAGATGTCTATCGATCTAACCCTTGAAGATCAAGGAGTGCTGGACCATGTAAGAGGCAATATTGTTGAGCCTTCATCAAATGCATCTGCTGCTGCCTGGAACAAATGGAAAAATGGAGAAGTCAAAACAAAGAAGATCATCCGGGACTCTATCGACAAGTGCTTGGTGGCCTACATCTCTAATCTAGACACCTCCAAGGAAATCTACGACAGACTGGTGAGTTTATTTAAAGTTAATGATGCAAATCAAGTTTTTTTTTTAGAAATAAGCTAAGGGAAATCAAGAAGGGTAAAGATGAAAGTATGCAAGCATACTTCTTAAGAATCATCGAGATCAAGAACGATCTCCTATCTATTGGGGAAACTATTAATGACAGAGAAATGGCACTCACAACTCTTGAAGGATTACCATCTGAATGGTATGTGTTCAGGACTACTCTTCTGAACTAAAATGTAATTCCTGGTTTCGAGGAATTAATGGCTAGATGCATTCAAGAAGAAACAAGGGAAGAAGTGTAAGAAATGCCCATGCCTAAAGGTCCTCCTGTTGCCTTTTCTTTTCATGCAAAGAAAAGAAATAATTTCGGGACTAAATCAAAAGGAAAGGCTGGACCTAAGGCTAGAAGAAAATGATGATGTTACATTTGCGATAAAGCAAGTCACTATGCAAGGGAGTGCCCTGATAGAAAGGACTCACTCTAGGACGATGATCAAAATCCCTCTGATGGCAATCAAAGGAATGACAAATTCAACAGCAAAGGTAAGAGGAGAGCTGGGAATCAAGGAAGAGGACAAGCATTCAAGAAGGCCAGAAATTCCAGGATGTATTAAATGCACCTGACCTCAAAAAGAACCTAGTGTCCATCTCGGGAACAGAAGACAAAGGCTTCAAGGTAACCTTCAGCGATGGCAAGGTATGTATATGGAAAAATAATGTTAAAGATGCCTTTACTCTTGGGTTTAGTGTTGATTCATTATATCAGGTCAATGGAAGTATGCTAGGTGTCATGTCTTATGACACATCTCTTCAGTTCGAACTTTGGCATCGGAGGTTTGCCCACCTTCATTATAAAGCTATACTTGGTGTAAGACAAATGGTGATAGGGATGCCCGAATTCTAAATAGAGAATGAAGGTGTATGTCCAGGATGTGGTGAAGGAAAGCTCAAAAGGGGACCATTCCCCTCAAGCCAAAGCAAGACCTCTGATATATTACAATTGGTTCACTCAGGCATATCTGAGGTTGGCATTAAGAGGGAGACTACTACACCACATACTCCTAAGCAGAATGGTGTGGTGGGAAGGAAGAACCGCACGATGTTGGAAGCTGTCTGGGCCATGCTACATGATCAAAGACTTTTGATGTTTCTATGGGATGAAACTACAATCACCGTTGTATATGTACAAAATTGATGCCCACATCAAGCATTGGGTTCCAAGACTCCTGAAGAAAAATTCACCGGCAAGAAACCTAATGTTTCTCATTTTAAAATTTTTTGGAAGCCCTGTATACTTTCATGTGCCGAAAGAGAAAAGAAATAAATTGGGAGCATCTGGAAAGAAGGGAATTTTCGTGGGCTATGGTGAAAATACTAAAGGCTATAGAATCTATGTAGCCAGTCAAAGGGAAGTCATAATTAGTCATGATGTCACCTTTGACGAAGATATGGCTCTCAACAAGGTGATCAATCTTTCGACTTTGAGGAGCTCTCAAGAAGCCGACACCAGGGAACCGAAAGAAAAGGATGATGAATCAATGCCTGATGTAGAAGAACCCATGGATCTAATTGATCCTCCTCCATATGAGCCTTCCTCTTCTAGGAAGAGGCCTTCATGACTTAAGGGGTTACTTGATGATGCTGAAGGACATGCTGCACCCTGAGGAACCTTCCGTCAAAGTAAGAAACTTAATAGGTATCAAGGATACCTGACCATCATGAGCACGATCATACAAAACGAGCCTTCGTCATTCTCAGATGCCGTCAAGCATCAAGTATGGAAGGATGCTATGACCGAAGAATATGAGTCTATCATAAAGAATGATGTTTGAGAAGTAGTTCCCAGACCCCAGGACAAGACTGTTGTTACTTCCAAATGGCTTTACAAGATAAAGCATACAGCAGATGGAAGCACGGAAAAGTATAAGGCTCGTTTTGTTGCTCAAGGTTTCTCCCAAAAGGAAGGTATAGACTATGATGAGATATTTGCACCTGTTGCCAGATTTACAATCTTCGCGCTCCGCGCCCACAAAACACGGAGTCTTTACATCGGATTTGGTCAAAATATGGGCTTGAAGCCCAAAAACTTCCCTTGGGGGATCCTACGCCCAACAGGCTCCCAACACAAACATCGTGACTCGCCCTCGAGTCACTCTATTGATGAATAGATCTTCACGCGGAGACCTCCCAACTCTGCTCAGACCGCTGCAAGGTCAACAACGCACTGAGCAGCTACCTGTTGTACCTCATGCATGCGTTATTTAGAGACTGCAGTATCTAAGCTATTCCTCACATCTACTCCTGTGTTCCCTGCATCTGTGCGAGCTTGGCTTCGATCGAAGTTGTAATGACGAATGCCTCATCAATCCAAGGTTGGACGCACACCTTCAAAACCGCTTCTTTGTGTCACACCACATCTACCTACTCCTTAAGCATTTTTTCCTATTCCATTCGCGTGAGCCTCTGTGTAAGGGCCACCATCTACATGGTCCCTTTTATATCATCATACTATTGCTGCAACTCACGCACTTCTGTTTCTAAGCATTGTATGTTCGGGTCCTCCTGTAGAGTGGTGAGGACCTCGAATGACTCTTCCAACATTTTGGTGTAGTCCTTCACTGCACTACTGATCTCCTACATCCTCGATGTAATGGTGTTGGCGCGATGTTCCCTCACCTCTAGAGAAGTTGAAGGTTGTGCCTTCAACCACAGCTCTGATATCTAAAGGTTCAGCTCCAGCTGAACCATAGCCATCTCTTCTCATGCTTCGCGCACCCCTACTGCTAACCTCTGTATGCGCGCCTTTGTTGGGATAACCAACTCAGGGACCATCTGACAGGCCTCCTCAATCACCTGCACCATCTGCCGGTTCTGTGCCACTACCTCGTCGCGCTGTAGGCTCACTTGTTCCATATTAATTTTCTGCTCACTCAACACCTATAGTGCGTGATCCTCCATAGCTCGCAGCTTTGCAGTCACTCCGTCCTGCAAGACATAGAGTGTTTCTGAAGGGACCACAGCCATGTTGATCGCTACTCCCTTCAATGCACTCACCATAGGCCTGTTGGCCTCTTTCTCTATAACCAGTGCCCCCTCTAGCAGCACTATGGTGTTGGTCATGCGGTTACACAACATTTCCTCAGCCACAGTTGTTCCTACCACAAGGCTAGTCGAGGGAGTACTAACCTAAGGAGTGCACACCTGCAACTCCTGTATCTCTACCTGAAGGGCCCCCAACACAATCTGATTCTCCTTTGCAAACTATTGGAGGGCCTCTATGGTGACGTCATGCACCGTCTCCCCTATATCATGGAGATCTCCTTCTGTGAGGGTGATTGGGTCAAAAGAAGTCTTAGAATCTTTCGACTTCTTTCGCAGCCCCACCTACTCTCTCGAGCACTGGCGCGTCAACTATGTAGATGTTGTTTCTGGTTCCATGTCACCTTCCTTTGTCTCAGGCTCTTCCTCAGGCGAGGGTGACTTATGGCCTTCGCTCCTTCTCTACTGCCTGTTGCTACTCGGTCGTTGCTTTCTGTTGTTCTGCAACTGCCTTCACGACGTCCTGCACCTCCTGTGCCTTTGCTGTTGCTGACTCTTTTCTTCTTTTCTCTACCAACTGTGCCATTCACATTTTTGCCTCCTCCTTCTTCTGTTGTGCAGCAGAATTTTCCGTTTCCAACACGGAGATGGTTGGAGCGCGCCACTATGGTGACCACAACTCAATTACGGAGAATATGACATCATTCGTGGCCAGGTACAAGAGTTCATTCCACTTCTTCATGGGGTCCTTGCATGCCTTGACATACACGTGGTGGAAGTCTGCCTTGAACTCTGTGAAGCTTTGTAGGCTATTGTAGACAGTGAGAGATAACCACGGCTTGCGGTTAATTCCCATTCTGATGTTTATCTCCATGAACACCTAGAATATCTAATTGTTTTGTTTTGTTCTTAATTAACATTTTGGGTTTTTTTGGTTTTTTTTTTCAATCTTTGTTTTGTTTCCCTATCTCTACATACCCGAAAAATCATCCATATGTCTCATTATATAGCAATGTGTCCATCTGTTACAAAAAATATCAACGTGTCCACCTTTTACATAAAAGAAAAATGTATCTAGGATGGTAAAAGACACATAGATTACTTTAAGGATATTGGAGCTATATGTGTATACTTATGCTAAATAAAATGATTGGTTTAATTAATATGAATTATTGTTAATTAATGTTTTGGGGTTTTCTGTGTTTTTTTTTCAATCTTTTTTTGTTTCCCTATCACTACATAACCCTAAAAATCATCCATATGTCGCATGATATGGTAATGTGTCCATCTGTTACACAAAATATCAACATGTCCACTTTTTACATAAAAGAGAAATGTATCTATGATGGAAAAAGACATCTGCCTCAACCCTCTATCTAACTCTATGCTGACAGAAACATTGAAGACTTTATGAAAAGAGCTTATTATTTCATTACTAAACATTGTTATTTATAGATACATACGCAGGAGTGTTGGCTTAAGGGGGCTTGACCCAAGTTCAGAGTTAATTAACCAAACAAATCCCTGTACTATTGGCCCTTTCGGCAACAACCCGTGGAGCGTGCACTGAGGTCTCGCCCAAAGCAGTATGGGGGGATGCTGGAACAGGGTTTCTGCACCCTTGAGATGTCTGAGTGGTCAGTTTAGTCAAATTGTCAATACCTTCGTGCAGGTTACTTCACGCGCTGTCCTGACCTGCAAGACCTTCGCAATCTGTTATAATCATCTTCTTGGAGCCCTAACCAGGGGCTGAGGTGATTTCGCGCTGCCCTAGCAACGATCTGCGCTACTTCTCCAAGTTACACCACGTATCTTACTTATCTTCTTATAACAGTTAGTTACCTTTGCATAAATAGATACTTTATCTTATATTCACTTTATCAACACATTCATATAAGTTCACACATCATATAAACAATAGAAATTCAATTTATATCGGACACATTGAATGCACAAAACAAGAAAAAGATACACAGAAATGATGTAAAACTTCTCTTTATTACTTCTCCAATGGTTACAGACTTGACTCACCCTACACACTCAGCTGCAGGGGTCCGTGCACTCAGCTGTAGACTACTAGGCCTCTGCACACTCATTTGCAGAGCCTTCTCCTACTCTACGATCCAAAGACTCGACTCTACACTTAGATAAGACTTAATTCTCCATCTATTGCTTTCTTCTCTCTTACGTTTTTTTACAACTTAGAGCCTCACTCTATTTATAAAATCCCATGGTCCGCGGACCATGGTAGATCTCTAAATCCGACATTACATTACAAAAATGAGGGCAAACAACCTTATGACTCATTTACAAGCTCGCGCTCCACGCTCACAAAACGCGGAGTCTTTATATCGGATTTGGTAAAAATTTGGGCTTTAATCCCCAAAACTTGCCTTGGAGGATCCCGCACTGACAGAGTGACTCAAGGGCGAGTCGCGATGTTTGTGTTGGGGGTGCAAATGGGTTGGTTTAGTCCAACTGTGAATACCTTCATGCAGGTTACTTTGCGCACTGTCCTGACTTGTGAGACCTTCGTGATCTATTATAATCATCTTCATGCAGCCCTAGTCGCGATCTGTGCTACTTCCCCAAGTTACACCGCATATCTTACTTATCTTCTTATAACAGTTAGTTATCTTCACGTAAACAGATAGTTTATCTTATATTCACTTTATCAACACATTCATATAAGTTCGTGCATCATATAAACAATAGAAATGCAATTTATATCCGATACATTCAATGCACAAAATAGGAAAAAGATACACAAAAATGATGTAAAAATTCTCTTTATTACTTCTCTAATGGTTGTAGACTCGACTCGCCCTACGCGCTCAGCTGCAGGGGTCCGCGCATTTAGTTGCGGACTACTAGGCCTCTACGCACTCAGCTACAGAGCCTTCTCCTACTCTACGACCCAAAGACTCAACTCTACACTTAGATAAGACTTAATTCTCTATCTATTTCTTTCTTTTCTCTAGCTTATTTACAACTTAGAGCTTTGCTCTATTTATACAATCCCATGGTCTGTGGACCATAGGTAGGTTTCTAAAGCTGACATTACATTACAAAAATGAGGGTGGACAACCCTACGACTCATTTACAATCTTCGCGCTCTGCGCCCACAAAACGCGGAGTCTTTACATCGGATTTGGTCAAAATATGGGCTTTAAACCCAAAAACTTCCCTTGGGGGATCCCACGCCCAATAGGCTCCCAACACAAACATCGTGACTTGCCCTCGAGTCACTTTGTCGATGAAGAGATCTTTGCGCGGAGACCTCCCAACTCTGCTCAGACCGCTGCAAGGTCAACAACGCATTGAGAAGTTGCCTGTTGTACCTCATGCATGCATTATTTAGAGACTACGGTATCTGAGCTATTCCTTACATATACTCCTATGTTCCCTACATCTGTGCGAGGTTGGCTTCGATCGAAGTTGTAATGATGAATACCTCATCAATCCAAGGTTGGACGCACACCTTCAAAACCGCTTCTTTGTGTCTCACCACATCTACCTTCTCCTTAAGCGCTTTTACCTGTTCCATCTGCGCGAGCCTCTGTGTAAGTGCCACCATTTGTATGGTCCCTTTTATATCATACAACTCACACACTTTTGTTTCTAAGCATTGTATGTTCGAGTCCTCCTGTAGAGTGGTGAGGACCTCGAACGACTCTTCCAACATTTTGGTGTAGTCCTTCACTGCAGTACTGATCTCCTCCATCCTCGATGTAATGGCATTGGTGCGATGTTCCCTCACCTCTGGAGAAGTTGAAGGCTGTGCCTTCAACCACAGCTCTGATGTCTAAAGGTTCAGCTCCAGCTGAACCTTAGCCATCTCTTCTCGTGCTTTGCGCACCCCTACTGCTAATCTCTATATGAATGCCCGTGTTGGGATGACCAACTCAGGGACCATCTGACAAGCCTCCTCAATCACCTACACCATCTACCGTTTCTGTGCCACTACCTCGTCGCGCTGCAGGCTCACTTGTTCCATATTAATTTTTTGCTCACTCAACACCTATAGTGCGCAACCGTCCCTAGCTCACAGCTCTCCAGTCACTCCGTCCTATAGGACATAGAGTGTTTCTGAAGGGACCACAGCCATGTTGATCTCTACTCCCTTCAACGCACTGACCGAAGGCCTGTTGGCCTCGTTCTCTATAACCAGTGCCCCCTCTGGCAGCACTATGGTGTTGGTCATGCGGGCGCACAGCATTTCCTCAACCGTGGTTTTTCCTACCGAAAGGCTGGTCGAGAGAGTACTAACCTAAGTAGTGCACACCTGCAACTCCTATATCTCTACGCAGAGGGCCCCCAACACAATCTGATTCTCCTTCGCAAACTGCTGGAGGGCCTCTATGGTGACACCATGCACCGTCTTCCCTATATCATGGATATCTCCTTTTGTAAGGGTGATTGGGTCAAAAGAATTCTTAGAATCTTTCGACTTCTTTCGCGGCCCCACCTGCTCTCTCAAGTGCCAGTGCTTCAACTGTGTAGATGTTGTTTCTGGGTCCACGTCACCTTCCTTTATCTCGGGCTCTTCCTTAGGCGAGGGTGACTTATGGCCTTCGCACTCCTTCTCTACTGCCTATTGCTACTCAGCTGTTGCTTCCTGTTTTTCTGCTACTGCCTTCACGGCGTCCCGCGCCTCCTGTACCTTTGCTGCTGCTGACTCTTTTCTTCTTTTCTCTACCAACTGTGCCATCCACAGTTTTGCCTCCTCCTTCTTCCGTTGTACAACAGAATTTTCTGTTTCCAACACGGAGATGGTTGGAGTGCGCCACTATGTCGACCACAACTCAAGTAAGAAGAATATGACATCGTCTGTGGCCAGGTACAAGAGTTCATTCCACTTCTTCACAGGGTCCTTGCGTGCCTTGACATACTGTTAAAATTGGAAACCAGGGAAAAACTTCATGTGGGTCATCTTATTCATGGCTAATAATATTTTTATTAGATTCCTCTCGTCGAGAGGTGTAGGATTGATATAAAGATCATCCAATTCCGATAAGTATTCATGGAGATATGAATTTATTTTGATTATAGAATTATTATCAAACCGACCTACAACTCATGTAGGCTCAGAAGCCCAACAGTCGCATCTATTCACCCACCAACATTGTGTATAAATATAAGAGGAATTTTCCTCATTTGGACTCACTCATCTCATCACATCTCTCTCTCTCTCTACTGCGCAGATATGAGTCTCTTCTCTACTGCACTGAAATGGGTCTCTCTCTCTCTCACATGTGAAGCCGGAAGCTGTTGAATTTGAAGTTGCAACTGCAGAAGTAAAGATTGACTTGTGTGGCCTAGAAGATCTCCTCTTTGGAACTGCGTTGTAGGTTCATCTGAACCTCCTTTGAAAGCCGCAACTTTTGGGGGTGGAATGAAGTCAATCCGACGAACGGTTGGCAAGATATCGACTGCCCTAGTTTGAAGCCGGAAACTGCTGAAACTGAAGCTGCAACTGCAGAAGTAAAGATTGACTTGCGTGGCCTAGAAGATCTCCTCTTTGGAACTACGCTGTAGGTTCATCTGAACCTCCTTTGAAAGCTGCAACTTTTGGTGGTGGAATGAAGTCAATCCGACGAACGATTTGCAAGATATCGACTGCCCTAGTTTGAAGCCGGAAACTGCTGAAACTGAAGCTACAACCGCATAAGTAAAGATTGACTTGCGTGGCCTAGAATATCTCCTCATCTGAACTGCGTTGTAGGTTCATCTGAACCTCCTCTAGAAGCCGAAACTTTTGGTGGTGGAATGAAGTCAATCCGACTGTCGGTTTGTGAGATATGGTCTGCCCTAGTTTGATAATGAAGCCGCTAATGCTGATGCTACTGATCTAGGGTTTGCTACTGCTGATATGAATAAGATTTATTGTACTATTTCTCTCTGCTGAATTATTGAAGATAAAAGAAGATTTGATCAAAGGGTTTCCCCACACATTGTGGGGTTTGTCCCTGGCTAGCCGCCACATCTTGTGTCTCTTGTCTTGGCTTGTTTTCTGTCGATCGTTTAATGTTCTATCTGCACTTTACTTTATGTACATGTGATTGCTAATCGGTGGAATATAATAAGAAAAAGAAGTAAATTGTTATAAGCATAGAACATACCATAACTTAACATGGTGTCAGAGCTGAGGTGAAGACAAAGCACAAGCAAGAGTAAGAGCAATCATTGAAGAGAAGATTGGCAAGGCTATCCTAAAAGAACTATGGGGTCCTCAACACTCTTTCCTGCCGAAGACAAGCTCCGTGAGAAAGCTGACTATCACGGATGAAAGATGTCTATCGATCTAACCCTTGAAGATCAAGGAGTGCTGGACCATGTAAGAGGCAATATTGTTGAGCCTTCATCAAATGCATCTGCTGCTGCCTGGAACAAATGGAAAAATGGAGAAGTCAAAACAAAGAAGATCATCCGGGACTCTATCAACAAGCGCTTGGTGGCCTACATCTCTGATCTAGACACCTCCAAGGAAATCTACGACAGACTGGTGAGTTTATTTAAAGTTAATGATGCAAATCAAGTTTTTTTTTTAGAAATAAGCTAAGGGAAATCAAGAAGGGTAAAGATGAAAGTATGCAAGCATACTTCTTAAGAATCATCGAGATCAAGAACGATCTCCTATCTATTGGGGAAACTATTACTGATAGAGAAATGGCACTCACAACTCTTGAAGGATTACCATCTGAATGGTATGTGTTCAGGACTACTCTTCTGAACTATAGTGTAATTCCTGGTTTCGAAGAATTAATGGCTAGATGCATTCAAGAAGAAACAAGGGAAGAAGTGTAAGAAATTCCCATGCCTAAAGGTCCTCCTGCTGCCTTTTCTTTTCATGCAAAGAAAAGAAATAATTCCGGGACTAAATCAAAAGGAAAGGCTGGACCTAAGGCTAGGAGAAAATGACGATGTTACATTTGTGATAAAGCAAGTCACTATGCAAGGGAGTGCCCTGATAGAAAGAACTCACTCTAGGACGATGATCAAAATCCTTCTGATTGCAATCAAAGGAATGACAAATTCAACAGCAAAGGTAAGAGGAGAGCTGGGAATCAAGGAAGAGGACAAGCATTCAAGAAGGCCAGAAATTCCAGGATGTATTAAATGCACCTGACCTCAAAAAGAACCTAGTGTCCATCTCGGGAACGGAAGACAAAGGCTTCAAGGTAACCTTCAGCGATGGCAAGGTATGTATATGGAAAAATAATGTTAAAGATGCCTTTACTCTTGGGTTTAGTGTTGATTCATTATATCAGGTCAATGGAAGTCTGCTAGGTGTCATGTCTTATGACACATCTCTTCAGTCCGAACTTTGGCATCGGAGGTTTGCCCACCTTCATTATAAAGCTATACTCGGTGTAAGACAAATGGTGATAGGGATGCCCGAATTCTAAATAGAGAATGAAGGTGTATGTCCAGGATGTGGTGAAGGAAAGCTCAAAAGGGGACCATTCCCCTCAAGCCAAAGCAAGACCTCTGATATATTACAATTGGTTCACTCGGGCATACCTGAGGTTGGCATTAAGAGGGAGACTACTACACCACATACTCCTGAGCAGAATGGTGTGGTGGGAAGGAAGAACCGCACGATGATGGAAGCTGTCTGGGCCATGCTACATGATCAAAGACTTCTGATGTTTCTATGGGATGAAACTACAATCACCGTCGTATATGTACAAAATTGATGCCCACATCAAGCATTGGGTTCCAAGACTCCTGAAGAAAAATTCACCGGCAAGAAACGTGATGTTTCTCATTTTAAAATTTTGTGAAGCCCTGTATACTTTCATGTGCCAAAAGAGAAAAGAAATAAATTGGGAGCATCTGGAAAGAAGGGAATTTTCGTGGGCTATGGTGAAAATACTAAAGGCTATAGAATCTATGTAGCCTGTCAAAGGGAAGTCATAATTAGTCATGATGTCACCTTTGACGAAGATATGGCTCTCAACAAGGTGATCAATCTTCCGACTTTGAGGAGCTCTCAAGAAGCCGACACCAGGGAACCGAAAGAAAAGGATGATGAATCAATGCCTGATGTAGAAGAACCCATGGATCTGATTGATCCTCCTCCATATGAGCCTTCCTCTTCTAGGAAGAGGCCTTCATGACTTAAGGGGTTACTTGATGATGCTGAAGGACATGCTGCACCCTGAGGAACCTTCCGTCAAAGTAAGAAACTTAATAGGTATCAAGGATACCTGACCATCATGAGCACGATCATACAAAATGAGCCTTCGTCATTCTCAGATGCCGTCAAGCATCAAGTATGGAAGGATGCTATGACCAAAGAATAGGAGTCTATCATAAAGAATGATGTTTGAGAAGTAGTTCCCAGACCCCAGGACAAGACTGTTGTTACTTCCAAATGGCTTTACAAGATAAAGCATACAACAGATGGAAGCACGGAAAAGTATAAGGCTCGTTTTGTTGCTCGAGGTTTCTCCCAAAAGGAAGGTATAGACTATGATGAGATATTTGCACCTGTTGCCAGATTTACAATCTTCGCGCTCCGCGCCCACAAAACACGGAGTCTTTACATCGGATTTGGTCAAAATACGGGCTTTAAGCCCAAAAACTTCCCTTAGGGGATCCTACGCCCAACAAGCTCCCAACACAAACATCGTGACTTGCCCTCGAGTCACTCTATTGATGAATAGATCTTCACGTGGATACCTCCCAACTCTGCTCAGACCGCTGCAAGGTCAACAACGCACTGAGCAGCTGCCTGTTGTACCTCATGCATGCGTTATTTAGAGACTGCAGTATCTAAGCTATTCCTTACATCTACTCCTGCGTTCCCTACATCTGTGCGAGCTTGGCTTCGATCGAAGTTGTAATGACGAATGCCTCATCAATCCAAGGTTCGACGCACACCTTCAAAACCGCTTCTTTGTGTCACACCACATCTACCTGCTCCTTAAGCACTTTTTCCTATTCCATTCGCCTGAGCCTCTGTGTAAGGGCCACCATCTACATGGTCCCTTTTATATCATCATACTATTGCTGCAACTCACGCACTTCTGTTTCTAAGCATTGTATGTTCGGGTCCTCCTGTAGAGTGGTGAGGACCTCGAATGACTCTTCCAACATTTTGGTGTAGTCCTTCACTGCACTACTGATCTCCTACATCCTCGATGTAATGGTGTTGGCGCGATGTTCCCTCACCTCTAGAGAAGTTGAAGGTTGTGCCTTCAACCACAGCTCTGATATCTAAAGGTTCAGCTCCAACTGAACCATAGCCATCTCTTCTCATGCTTCGTGCACCCCTACTGCTAACCTCTGTATGCGCGCCTTTTTTGGGATAACCAACTCAGGGACCATCTGACAGGCCTCCTCAATCACCTGCACCATCTGCCGGTTCTGTGCCACTACCTCGTCGCGTTGTAGGCTCACTTGTTCCATATTAATTTTCTGCTCACTCAACACCTATAGTGCGTGATCCTCCATAGCTCGCAGCTTTGCAGTCACTCCGTCCTGCAGGACATAGAGTGTTTCTGAAGGGACCACAGCCATGTTGATCGCTACTCCCTTCAATGCACTCACCATAGGCCTGTTGGCCTCGTTCTCTGTAACCAGTGCCCCCTCTAGCAGCACTATGGTGTTGGTCATGCGGGCACACAACATTTCCTCAGCCACAGTTGTTCCTACCGCAAGGCTAGTCGAGGGAGTACTAGCCTAAGGAGTGCACACCTGCAACTCCTGTATCTCTACCCGAAGGGCCCCCAACACAATCTGATTCTCCTTTGCAAACTATTGGAGGGCCTCTATGGTGACGTCATGCATCGTCTCCCCTATATCATGGAGATCTCCTTCTGTGAGGGTGATTGGGTCAAAAGAAGTCTTAGAATCTTTCGACTTCTTTCGCAGCCCCACCTACTCTCTCGAGCACTGGCGCTTCAACTATGTAGATGTTTTTTCTGGTTCCATGTCACCTTCCTTTGTCTCAGGCTCTTCCTAAGGCGAGGGTGACTTATGGCCTTCGCGCTCCTTCTCTACTGCCTGTTGCTACTCGGTCGTTGCTTTCTGTTGTTCTGCAACTGCCTTCACGACGTCCTGCACCTCTTGTGCCTTTGCTGCTGCTGACTCTTTTCTTCTTTTCTCTACCAACTGTGCCATTCACATTTTTGCCTCCTCCTTCTTCTGTTGTGCAGCAGAATTTTCCGTTTCCAACACGGAGATGGTTGGAGCGCGCCACTATGGTGACCACAACTCAATTACGGAGAATATGACATCATTCGTGGCCAGGTACAAGAGTTCATTCCACTTCTTCATGGGGTCCTTGCATGCCTTGACATACACGTGGTGGAAGTCTGCCTTGAACTCTGTGAAGCTTTGTAGGCTATTGTAGACAGTGAGAGATAACCACGGCTTGCGGTTAATTCCCATTCTGATGTTTATCTCCATGAACACCTAGAATATCTAATTGTTTTGTTTTGTTTTTAATTAACATTTTGGGTTTTTTTGGTTTTTTTTTTCAATCTTTGTTTTGTTTCCCTATCTCTACATACCCGAAAAATCATCCATATGTCTCATTATATAGCAATGTGTCCATCTGTTACAAAAAATATCAACGTGTCCACCTTTTACATAAAAGAAAAATGTATCTAGGATGGTAAAAGACACATAGATTACTTTAAGGATATTGGAGCTATATGTGTATACTTATGCTAAATAAAATGATTGGTTTAATTAATATGAATTATTGTTAATTAATGTTTTGGGGTTTTCTGTGTTTTTTTTTCAATCTTTTTTTGTTTCCCTATCACTACATAACCCTAAAAATCATCCATATGTCGCATGATATGGTAATGTGTCCATCTGTTACACAAAATATCAACATGTCCACTTTTTACATAAAAGAGAAATGTATCTATGATGGAAAAAGACATCTGCCTCAACCCTCTATGTAACTCTATGCTGACAGAAACATTGAAGACTCTATGAAAAGAGCTTATTATTTCATTACTAAACATTGTTATTTATAGATACATACGCATGAGTGTTGGCTTAAGGGGGCTTGACCCAAGTTCAGAGTTAATTAACAAAACAAATCCCTGTACTATTGGCCCTTTCGGCAACAACCCGCGGAGCGTGCACTGAGGTCTTGCCCGAAGCAGTATGGGGGGATGCTGGAACAGGGTTTCTGCACCCTTGAGATGTCTGAGGGGTCAGTTTAGTCAAATTGTAAATACCTTCGTGCAGGTTACTTCACGCGCTGTCCTGACCTGCAAGACCTTCGCAATCTGTTATAATCATCTTCGTGGAGCCCTAACCAGGGGCTGAGGTGATTTCGCGCTGCCCTAGCAACGATCTGCACTACTTCTCCAAGTTACACCACGTATCTTACTTATCTTCTTATAACAGTTAGTTACCTTTGCATAAATAGATACTTTATCTTATATTCACTTTATCAACACATTCATATAAGTTCACACATCATATAAACAATAGAAATGCAATTTATATCTGACACATTCAATGCACAAAATAAGAAAAAGATACATAGAAATGATGTAAAACTTCTCTTTATTACTTCTCCAATGGTTACAGACTCGACTCGCTCTGCTCACTCAGCTGCAGGGATCCCTGCACTCAGTTGCGGACTACTAGGCCTCTGCGCACTCAGCTGCAGAGCCTTCTGCTACTGTACGACCCAAAGACTCGACTCTACACTTAGATAAGACTTAATTCTCTATCTATTGCTTTCTTTTCTCTAACTTATTTACAACTTAGAGCCACACTCTATTTACACAATCCCATGGCCCGTGGACCATGGGTAGATTTCTAAAGCCGACATTACATTACAAAAATTAAGGTGGACAACCCTATGACTCATTTACAATCTCTACGCTCCGTGCCCACAAAATGCGGAGTCTTTACATCGAATTTGGTCAAAATATGGGCTTTAGGCCCCAAAACTTCCCTTAGGGGATCTCGTGCCTAACAAGCCCTTATTGGCTTGAAGGGGCCTGACCCAGGTTCAAAGTTAATTAACCAAACAAATCCCTGTACTACTGGCCCTTTCAGCAATAGCATGCAGAGCGCGGAATAAGGTCTCACCCGGAGCAGTATGGGGGGATGCTGGAACCAAGTTTCTGCACCCTTGAGATGTTTGAGGGGTTGGTTTAGTCCAACTGTGAATACCTTCGCGCAGGTTACTTCGTGCGCTGTCCTGACCTACGAGACCTTCACGATCTGTTATAATATCATCTTCGCGCAGCCTTAACCAGGGGCTTAGGTGATTTCGAGTTGCCCTAGCAGCAATTTGCGCTACTTCCCCAAGTTACACCGCCTATCTTACTTATCTTCTTATAACAATTAGTTACCTTTGCATGAAAAAAATACTTTATCTTATATTCACTTTATCAACACATTCATATAAGTTCACGCATCATATAAACAATAGAAATGCAATTTATATCTTATACATTCAATGCACAAAATAGGAAAAAGATACATAGAAATGATGTAAAAATTCTCTTTATTACTTCTCCAACGGTTACAGACTTGACTTGCCTTACACACTTAGCTGCAGGGGTCCACGCACTCAGTTGCAGACTACTAGGCCTCTGTGCACTCAGCTGCAGAGCCTTCTGCTACTGTACGACCCAAAGGCTCAACTCTACACTTAGATAAGACTGAATTCTCTATCTATTGCTTTCTTTTCTATAACTTATTTGCAACTTAGAGCCTTGCTCTATTTATACAATCCCATGGTCCATGGACCATGGGTGGATTTCTAAAGCCAACATTACATTACAAAAATGAGGGTGGACAACCCTATGACTCATTTAAAATCTTCACGCTCTGCGCCCACAAAACGCGGAGTTTTTACATTGAATTTGGTCAAAATATGGGCTTTAAGCCCCAAAACTTCCCTTACGGGATCTCGCGCCCAACAGGGCCTTGTTGAATTGAAGGGGCCTGACCCAGGTTCAGAGTTAATTAGCCAAACAAATCCCTGTACTAGTGGCCCATTCGGTAATAGCCTACGGGGCGCGGACTGAGGTCTCACCTGGAGCAGTATGGGGGGATGCTGGAACCAAGTTTCTGCATGGTTTAGATGTCTAAAGGGTCGGTTTAGTTCAACTGTGAATACCTTTGCACAGGTTACTTTGCGCACTGTCCTGACCTACGAGACCTTCGCGATCATTTATAATCGTCTTCACACAGCCCTAACCAGGGGCTGAGGTGATAGGGCAGTGATTTGCACTACTTCCCCAAGTTACACAACGTATCTTTATTATCGTCTTATAACAGTTAGTTATCTTCACGTAAACAGATACTTTATCTTATATTCACTTTATCAACACATTCATATAAGTTCACACATCATATAAACAACAAAAATGCAATTTATATATGATACATTCAATGCACAAAACAGGAAAAGGATACACAGAAATGATGTAAAACTTCTCTTTATTACTTCTCCAACGGTTATAGACTTGACTCACCCTGCAAACTCAGTTGCAGGTGTCCGTGCACTTAGCTGTGGACTACTAAGCCTCTGCACAGTTAGTTGCAGAACCTTCTCCTACTCTACGATCCAAAGACTCGACTCTACACTTAGATAAGACTTAATTCTCCATCTATTGCTTTTTTCTTTGTTACGTTTTTTTACAACTTAGAGCCTCACTCTATTTATACAATCCCATGGTCCGCGGACCATGGGTAGATATCTAAATCCGACATTACATTACAAAAATGAGGGCAGAGAACCTTATGACTCATTTACAATCTCGCGCTCCACGCTCACAAAACGCGGAGTCTTTACGTCGGATTTGGTCAAAATTTGGGCTTTAATCCCCAAAACTTGCCTTGGGGGATCCCGCACTAACAGAATGACTCGAGGGCGAGTCACGGTGTTTGTGTTGGGGGTGCAAAGGGGTTGGTTTAGTCCAATTGTGAATACCTTCACGCGGGTTACTTTGCACACTGTCCTGACTTGCGAGACCTTCGCAATCTATTATAATCATCTTCACGCAGCCCTAGTCGCGATATGTGCTACTTCCCCAAGTTACACCACATATCTTACTTATCTTCTTATAACAGTTAGTTATCTTCACGTAAACAGATACTTTATCTTATATCCACATAATCAACACATTCATATAAGTTCGTGCATCATATAAACAATAGAAATGCAATTTATATCCGATACATTCAATGCACAAAATAGGAAAAAGATACACAGAAATGATGTAAAAATTCTCCTTATTACTTCTTCAACGGTTATAGACTCAACTCGCCCTACGCACTCAGCTGCAGGGGTCCGCGCATTTAGTTGCGGACTACTAGGCCTCTACGCACTCAGCTGTAGAGCCTTCTCCAACTCTGCGACCAAAAGACTCGACTCTACACTTAGATAAGACTTAATTCTCTATCTATTGCTTTCTTTTCTCTAACTTATTTACAACTTAGAGCTTTGCTCTATTTATACAATCCCATGGTCTGCGGACCATGGGTAGATTTCTAAAGCCAACATTACATTACAAAAATGAGGGTGGACAACCCTATGACTCATTTACAATCTTCGCGCTCCGCGCCCACAAAACGCGGAGTCTTTACATCGGATTTGGTCAAAATATGGGCTTTAAGCCCAAAAACTTCCCTTGGGGGATCCCACACCCAACAGGCCCCCAACACAAACATCATAACTCGCCCTCGAGTCACTCTGTCGATGAAGAGATCTTCGCACGGACGCCTCCCAACTCTGCTCAAACCGCTGCAAGGTCAACAACGCACTGAGCAGCTGCCTGTTGTACCTCATGCATGCGTTATTTAGAGACTACAGTATATGAGCTATTCCTTACATCTACTCCTACGTTCCCTACATCTGTGCGAGCTTGGCTTGGATCGAAGTTGTAATGACGAATGCCTCATCAATCCAAGGTTGACGCACACCTTCAAAACCGCTTCTTTGTGTCGCACCACATCTATCTGCTCCTTAAGCGCTTTTGCCTGTTCCATCTGTGTGAGCCTCTGTGTAAGGGCCACCATCTGCACGGTCCCTTTTATATCATCATACTATTGCTGCAACTCATGCACTTATGTTTCTAAGCATTGTATGTTCAGGTCCTCCTGTAGAGTGGTGACGACCTCGAACGACTCTTCCAACATTTTGGTGTAGTCCTTCACTGCAATACTGATCTCCTCCATCCTCGATGTAATGGTGTTGGCGCGATGTTCCCTCACCTATGGAGAAGTTGAAGGTTGTGCCTTCAACCACAGCTCTGATATCTAAAGGTTCAACTCCAGCTGAACCATAGCCATCTCTTCTCGCGCTTTGCGCACCCCTACTGCTAATCTCTATATGCATGGCCTGTTGGGATGACCAACTCAGGGACCATCTGACAGGCCTCCTCAATCACCTGCACCATTTACCAGTTCTGTGCCACTACCTCGTCGCGTTGCAAGCTCAATTGTTCCATATTAATTTTCTGCTCACTCAACACCTGTAGTGCACAACCCTCCCTAGCTCGCAGCTCTCCAGTCACTCCGTCCTGCAGGACATAGAGTGTCTCTGAAGGGACCACATCCATGTTGATCTCTACTCCCTTCAACGCACTAACCGTAGGCTTGTTGGCCTCGTCCTCTATAACTAGTGCCCCCTTTGGCAGCACTATGGTGTTGGTCATGCGAGCGCACAACATTTCCTCAACCGCGGTTGTTCCTACCACAAGGCTGGTTGAGACAGTACCAATCTAAGGAGTGCACACCTGCAACTCCTGTATCTCTACCCGGAGGGCCCCCAACACAATCTGATTCTCCTTCGCAAACTGTTGGAGGCCCTCTATGGTGACGTCATGCACCGTCTCCCCCATATCATGGAGATCTCCTTTTGTGAGGGTGATTGGGTCAAAAGAAGTCTTAGAATCTTTCGACTTCTTTTGCGGCCTCACCTGCTCTCTCGAGTGCTGGTGCTTCAACTGTGTAGATGTTGTTTCTAGGTCCATGTCACCTTCCTTTGTCTCAAGCTCTTCCTCAGGTGAGGGTGACTTATGGCCTTCGCGCTCCTTCTCTACTGCCTATTGCTACTCGGCTGTTGCTTTCTGTTGTTCTGCTACTGCCTTCGCAGCGTCCCGCGCCTCTTGTACCTTTGCTGTTGCTTACTCTTTTCTTCTTTTCTCTGCCAACTGTTCCATCCACAGTTTTGCCTCCTCCTTCTTCCGTTGTGTAGCATAATTTTCCATTTCCAACACGGAGATGGTTGGAGTGCGCCACTATGGCGACCACAACTCAAGTATGAAGAATATGACATCGTTTGTGGCCAGGTACAAGAGTTCATTCCACTTCTTCATGGGGTCCTTGCATGCCTTGAAATACATGTGGTGGAAGTCTGCCTTGAACTCCGCAAAGCTTTGTAAGCTATTGTAGATAGTGAGAGATAACCACGGCTTGCGGTTAATCCCCGTTTTGATGTTTATCTCCATGAACACCCAAAATATCTTATTGTCTTGGATCCTCTTCGCATCTTTAGTGGTCCACAGTGAAGCGTACTTCGCTGCCTCCAGCACTATGGACAACAGAAGCCATGCAGAGTGGAAGGTCTTCCCCTGTTCCTGTGCCTCGTGGAAATTCTCAAGGAACTCCTTACACAAGTACTCGGACCAGTTAAACTGGACCCCATCTATGCATTGCGCAGGAAGTGCTATCACTGGCGTGGGCACCTCATCTGTGCGACACTTCCACATAACCTTGACAGCTAGTATCTGGGTGGCAACTTTGACTGCCTTGTTGTTGATACTAGAGATCGTGTACCCTCTCTTCTTTTTCTCCAGCTTGAATTTTGCCTTCATGCCCTCCGAGATGGCCAAGTCGTTGCTCTTACCCTCCGAAATATCTGTGGGGTCCTCCCCCTTATAAGGGAGTCGGGTAATTCTATGAATCAGGTGGTCCATGATGGGGATGGGCTCCCCCAACCATAAACACCCATCATGCACCAGGCAGAGTAGTTGCCTGATGAAAAATATAGTTACTAGGGCACGTTGGTAATACGCACCTAGAGCAGGTTTAAAAACCCTACTTTCTCAACTCCGTGTAACTACTTATGCGGCTCCAACTTTACGACTCCTGCGGCAATGTTTTCCTTTGGCCTCATGAGTTGGGAGGTTTCCAAGTGTGGGAACTTCTTGTGCTCTGTGAGATCCCAATCTTCAAACTTTAGACTTGGCACCCGTCCCAAGTGCGCTCCTTCAAAAACAATATTGTCAGGTAGCAGCGGAGTCTACAGAGAGCTCTTTCTCTCATCTAGGTCCTTGGGCACTCTTGCCTTTCCCTTCCACGGAGGAACATACACGGGTATCCTGGTTAGAGGGTCCGCGCCCTTGGTTTCCACCTCCATGTCTTCATCTTCCTCCTCTTCAACAAGGATTTCCTCAATGTCTTCCTCCTCCTCATTGATTTCCACATTAACTGCTTTCCCCTTTTCTTCCATGGTCAGTTTAGTTCGCAGCAGGTTTCTAGGGGACATGCACACCAAAACCATGGGTTGCTTATATTTCTTGGGTCTCAGTGTGCTCAATGATTTATGGATTTCTGCGACTATCTCGGTGCTCTTAGGGGCATCTCTTGTTGTCATGGCTTGCACGGCTTCTTCAACAGCCATTTCACCGCTCTCCATGGCTTCCTCTGGTGTGGTCTTACTGTTGTTCCACAAATATCTCAATGGATTAGGTAAGTGCTCAATCAACACCTTCAAATTCAAAAAATCAAAAAAATATGGGTTCATAGATCTCTAGGCGCGCAATAGCTCAATTCTCAAATGGCCAAGTTTTGTTTGTTGGGCAGCCCTTTGCAATTTATAGCACCTTTTGAATTCGAATTTGACCATTCCCCCCAAATATGGTTCATTAATTCTCCCTTGGCAGCAGATTTTCCCAAATCTAACCCATAAATCCTGCCTTAAATGCCTACTGCCAGCTCCATTTGGTCTCAAACTAAGCATCACATCATGAATAGTGATTATAACGGTCACTTTCCAGCTAACCCGTGTGATAGCACAGCTACCCTTGCGCTATCATGGACCTTGTGACACTTCGCTCCTGTGCACAGCCCTGACATCGCGTAGGTACCGAGCATAGTGGTTTATAGTCTCGTACCTCCTTTCAATTGCCTGGGGCACTAAGATTGTGCTTCTTATGGGTAGTCAGGTGGCTAGGCCACCTATATACGGCTTCAACTGACCATCACTCACTTTTCCTGAGAAATGTTTGCCTTTTAACTCTACTATCTACATCACACACTTTACCATCTACATCGCACCACCATCAGTGATCCCTTTAGTAACATATGGCCTGATCCAAGGCATCACACTGATCAACTCTTGGCAGTAGCTCCTAAATTTGTCAATGGAATCGTGCGCCTCCTGTTTTATCACCATGATTTTCTTATCAAGAAAGTCCTTCTATATTCCTCCCTCAAGCTTCTTGACTTCTGCTTCCACCATGACACTTTTCTCCCTCAACCGAACCCTTTCATTCATGAGTTCTTGGTTCCTAAGATTACCTTGTTGGATCTCTTCATTAGGTCCCAAGCATTCCTCTTCGAGCTCTTCCAACTGCGTGATCCCTTCTTCCAAGGCTCTACGAACTGTCATATCTGGGGGCGCTGCTACACACGGACTAGGCATGATATACTCCATTGGCATTACAACGTTCGCTCCATAGGTCAACCTAGAAGGCATCTGTTCCACCAGTTTATTGCACGTTTCCCTATAAGCCCATAAGACTGTTGGTATGCGCAGGTCCTAATCACTTCGCTATGCATTACATACCTTGTTCAGTGCTTCACACACTTCGTTAAATGCTTCCGTGTGGATAACCTTCTGCACGCTCGTTCTCTCCACAGTCTATCATTCCAATTTGAGGAATCGTTTGCACATTTCCCCCCCCCAACACATGCTTATTGACCATATTTTCCAACGCGCAATTCATGTGTATCCATGCAGGTTGTTTACCATATGCCTGTACCCACCTGGACAGATGCGCGCGTGGACCATCCCGTCTATTCTATTTATCTGCCAATCACACTATAGGTTTCCCAAATTGTGTGTGCAACATTTTTCTACATGCACGCCAGTCTTCAAAGCTTCCTCTGTGCATACCCCACCACCTTGCAGGCGTAGCACGCAGTACCCAATTCAAGGCCCGTAAACGTTGCTTTTCTGACACCTTCCTTTCGAATTTGTCCAAGAAAGTATCTACCTCACCTAATCTATCATAAGTAGGGAGATCTCTCACTTCTATTGTTACGCAGTGCATTGACCTTGTCATCATGTTACAATTAAGCGTAGTTACCTCGCGTAACTGATTCTGCCATTGTTCTATCTCTTCATCAGAATCTAAAGTGTAGGAGCTTTCGCACTCCCCTGATATTCGTCCATCCACGGTGGGATTTACCTAGTCATGCTCTTGCGCAGTTATCTTGTAGATGCAGTCCAAATCATCGTCGCTTTCATAGTTGCGCACTGACTCAGTGTAGTTCGATCCCTCAGCAAGGTCTAAGGGTATAGCTATGCGCAGAGACTTCTTCTCAAAAATTATCTTATGCTTCTTCAGATTAATCACCCTGTTCATGTTAGTGGCCCAATCAATTCCTATGAGCGCAGGGTAGGGATCGTTTTCATCAACAATCTCTATCACCTCAATGTCTGCTAGCGCACTCGCTCCCTCAATATCCACGGTGATTCCCTACAATCACCGCAGGGGTATTACCTTCTGTTGGTTCACCATTCACGGTTCAATAGGAGACCACTGCAGTGTGGGCCTCCCCATGCGCTCCCATGTTTGCTTCGGAAGAACGTTCATGTCTGATCCTAAGTCTAGAATTACTTGGTCCATCTCATATCCTCCAATCTGCGTGGTTAGCCTCATTTCTCTCCCCATCCTTCTCTTATGCCTTCCAATCTTTCGAATTACATGCATTTCTCCTGCCGCAATCCCAACACATCTATTAATGAGTTCTTGTAGTCCCTTTACAGCCTTATTGTCACGCAGTAGCTTCATGCATGTTTCCAAGAATGTCATAAGCATAAATGGGTCCATTTCTGACTCCGATCTATCTTTTCTTCCTGAAGTAGAGGCATCATCGAAGCTCTTCGTAGCTTCCATGAAGGTTTCCTTAGCGCGCTCCAAATCAAACTCTGCTTCCTTTGCCGGAGCTTTGCGAACCCAAGTGCTATCTTCAGGTTTTTTTCCTTTGTCATCTCCCATCATAATTCCACTTCAGAGCACAATATTCACATTCGGATCTTCCTCGCGCGTCTCAAACCTCATCATCTGCAGGTTCTGATTCGGGGGAGGTGGTAGCGCTCCCTTGTCACGTATCCTAGCTATCAGCGTCGAACAATCCTCCATCTCATGATCAAACAAAGTACAATACAGACATGATGGGTGCGTTGGATTCGTACAAATGCGAGCATAATGTCCTGACCCACTACAATTGTAGCATATTAGTTGTCCGCGACCTCTTCCAGGTCCTCCTCCACCTCGGCTTCGTCTGCGTCCCTGAAATCTTGTTCGTGTCATCATTGCACTCGGGTCTAAGGGTCGCAATTCAGCCTAAACTCTGTAGGTGGGAGTTCTATCCATCATTAACTCATAGCTTCTACAAGTGCACTCATCATGTCCTACTGACCTACAAAAGTTACAGAACAATTGTTGCGAATTTTGTGTATACTTTTGTAACAAATGGCAGTTTCTTGTATCATGTTTCCCTCCTATTTTTCAAATCACGCACCACAAAGTAGGCATCGCACTAGGTCCCGCTTGTGCTTCCGACCTTAGTGGCATCGGTCTTCCTCCCGTGAGGTAATTCATGAACATCAGGAAGTGGTCCTTGTCATGACCCTAACCCTTACAGTTAACGCACCATACCTCTTCACGCACTTCTGGTCGAGTTGTCCTATCCTGTTTCAGACTCTACATTTCAAGGCATAAGTTTTTCAACTGCGCGTGGATCTAATAAACTCCCAAGTTAGGATCCTGTATTGGGGTCTCATGCAGCCTCATTGTGATCTCCAAGGCCTCTACCTGAGTCGTTAACCTCCATTGCGATAACACGTTCCTCAAATGCGGCGTTAACGATGCTACAAACCATTCACGGTGTTGTCCATCCATTAAAGTCATATTAGCTTCGCGAATTATGCACTTCAGCCTCTGATCCAACTCCCATGGAGTCTCGCCTGGTAGCACTGTGATCTCTTTGAATCTAATGATCAACTGTGCTTCTCACTTCAGCCTGCTAAATTCCTTATTTACTGTAGTTTGGATATCCACGATCCTCGTATTCAAATTGTCATTAGAATGCTTAATATACTAGGTCCACATGCGGTCCTGCAGGGTGCTAACCTGTGTCTCTTTCTTTATATTGTCATTTGTAACTCCCTGTGCTTCCCATATGGCTCTTATCATGAACCAAAATTGGTTCGAATCTTCATTTCCTACTCCCTTGAACACAGGCAACCTTATCATCTTGCCATATTGACTTGTGGTGGTGGTAGAGGTGGTACGGGTGAAAATGGAGGTGAAGGCAGTGAAACTAGTGGTGGTGTGGGCGAGGGTGGTATGCATGGAATCCTTTGCCTTATCAAATGGATCGCACTTCGTGGCAAGACCTTTGCGAGCTCTTCCTCGTCCCCTCGTGGAGGTGAAATCAAAGGGTTATTATCTGGTCCCTTACTTCGTTCGTTACTGTAGGTTTTTCCACTTCGCGTAGCTTCGGACATCAAGGTAATTCCATAACCCTCTTTTCACACAATAACATTTTAATCCAAGTATTCAGAGACTTTACATACTTACCTCATGGTCCTTTGAGAAAGCATCGCTCTGCCTTGCTATAGCTAACTGAAGTATCTACGTGAACTCAATAATGAATCCTCCTATAATTTAGCCAGTGATTAATAGTGCGCACGAACTTATTCTCTGATGCTTCCAATTTGCACACCAATTCTAGGGTCCACACAATACGGTTGTCGAGTTTCCACCTTCCTTAGCTATCTGCTAACTTTGCGATCCACTCGTACAACTCAGTAGGGAAAGATGCGAAGAATATTTTATATATCTCTATGTACAGGTAGCAGTCTAACAACTCTTCCTTTGATACTCACAGATTCCTGTTCTCCTGCGCTGCGAACTCTTGAATTCTCCTATCCAACCAACCTTCAATTTCCTTCTTAGTTAGATTCCAATGATATGACATCAGACATCTCTATGCAGATTCTGGTTCTGGCAATAGAACCATTTGTTGGCTTGAGGGGGCCTGACCTAGGTTTGGAGTTAATTAGCTAAACAAATCCCTGTACTACTGGCCCTTTTGGCAACATCACACGAAGCTCGGACTGAGGTCTCACCCGAAGCAGTATGGGGGGATGTTGGAACCAAGTTTCCGCACCCTTGAGATGTCTAAGGGGTCGGTTTAGTCCAACTATGAATACCTTTGCACAGCTTACTTCGTGCGTTGTCCTGACCTGCAAGACCTTTGCGATCTATTAAAATCGTCTTTGCGCAGCCCTGACCAGGGGCTTAGGTGATTTCACGCTACCCTAGCATCGATCTGCGCTACTTCCCCAAGTTACACCGCGTATCTTACTTATCTTCTTATAACAGTTATTTATCTTCACATAAACAGATACTTTATCTTATATTCACTTTATCAACACATTCATATAAGTTCGCACATCATATAAACAATAGAAATGCAATTTATATCCAATACATTCAATGCACAAAACAAGAAAAAAATACACAGAAATGATGTAAAACTTCCTTTTATTACTTCTCCAACGGTTACAGACTCGACTCGCCCTGTGCATTCAGCTGCAGGGGTCCGCACACTCAGCTGCGGACTACTAGGCCTCTGCACACTCAGTTGTAGAGCCTTCTCCTACTCTACGATCCAAATACTCGACTCTACACTTAGATAATACTTAATTCTCTATCTATTTCTTTCTTTTATCTAACTTACTTACAAATTAGAGCCTCGCTCTATTTATACAATCCCATGGTCTGTCGACCATGGGTAGATTTCTAAAGTCGACATTACATTACAAAATTGAGGGTGAACAACCCTATGACTCATTTACAATATTCACACTCTGCGCCCCAAAAATGCGGAGTCTTTACATCAAATTTGGTCAAAATATGGGTTTTAAGCCCCAAAACTTCCCTTGGGGGATCCCGCACCCAACAAGGAGAATTAATAATGATCTCCGCCAACTTGAACTGATGTCTTACTGACTCCTGCATACTTACATTAAACTTTTCGACTCACATTAAACTTGATGACGTGGGAACTGTGGGCGGCACCATTGGCGCCATCGTGATTAATGTTCTAACACCTCCCCTTAATCATGATGACCTAAACTTTAATTTGCCTGCTGGTCTAAGTCTCAGCTAGGCTTACAACAAAACATTTCATTTTTTCCTTCTTGCTAAAGGGTCAATGCTTGTTCATTTACTGGTACAGTTTCATCTTCACCTTTCTTGTCATAAGATAGTGATGGAGGTTCTCCTTTCTTGATTGCGGGATAACATTCTTTGTATTCAACATCGCTGCAGGTTCTTGAGACTTATACTTGTCCTTAATGCTTGCAATTTCTTCAAGTTTTGTTGCTTTTTATTGATTGTCAATATATGAACACTCAAAAACAACATTAGATTCATAAAAAGAGCCATACTGATTCTTGTCATCGTGCTCTTTGAAGAGAGCTTTGCTTCCTTCATTTTTCTTTGCTGACACAATTGGTTGATTCATGTCTTCAACCTCTTTAGTCAATTTTGTTGCTGCAAACATGTTGTCCTGCATTTGATTTGTGTATGGAAGTAGGCAACTCTTCTCACCAAACAACAGTTCATCAATAAGATGCTCTTCATGCATCATATTGAACCACTCTTCATGAGATACATTATTCTCATCAAATTTGACTTCATAAGTCTCTGCATCACAGGGAGATTACTTAATATCACATACTACTCTATTGTCATCTACAAACATATTTTCATCCTTAATCCTAGTTATGATGTTTTCAATACAATCAACTTTAGCAACAACACCTTCATCAACTTCAACTTTCTCACTCATATCCATACTGTACTTCATTTCAAGAACATCCCAAAATATTTTTGCATTATATATTTCACCAAATTCATGCAAAATATTAGACAAAATGTTTTCATCTAGAGTTGATATAATGAGAAGTAATGCTACTGCACTTCTACACTTATCTTGGGGATTTATGGATGTTTCTTCAACAAATTGCCATAAATCTACTTAACCAAGTAATCCTTCCATTATCATTGCCCAAAGCTTAAATTTTCTACCCGAGAATGATGGTAGAATTGGAATTAATCGCTTCAATATTACCTCTGTCTCTTCAAACTTTTTTGGCTAATCTAGATTTGCATTTTGATACTCAAGTATGGATTCCTCTTGGAAATATTTCATATTTTCTAGCGGCTTCTTCCATTTGATTTTTTTTCAATGCTCTTCAAGACTTTTTGAACCTCCTTTGCTGACCCATGACTTGTTCCACACGCTTTCACTTGTTCGCAAAAAGTTTTATCACTTTTTGGTAACAACTAACCACATGATGCTCCAATATATGGCTCACTTGCCTCTCCTTAAACACACAAACTTGCTTCTCATGATTCCAACAGTGCTCCAACATTGCTCCCTTAACCAACAACACTCTACTTCTCACAATCTACGCTAGCTGCTTCTCCAGGTAGTTCCTCTCCTCCTTTACGCCTCTTCCAATGGCTCCACTAGACAGCAAAACGATGCAAGGCTTCTCTGACTTCAAAGCCTATGCTTGCTGCTCCTCATCATTGCTTCTCCACACCTCTTCCTAGCTTGTAATGCAGTGCCCAACAGCACGACACACTGTCTCACTTCACAAAATAGCACATAACACTTCCTCCACACCACACTCAGCTTTTCTCCAAGTAGCTCACCGGCGCCAAGTGTTAAGTCATAAAGAGCACACAACTCCATAACGTTCCCACACTTTCGACTATGTCTCCACACAACTATTACTCCACACAACAGCGTCTACTTAATAGTCACAAGCGCTTCCAACTCAAGGGGATCTACTATTCTTATCACACCACTTCCCCTTTTAACATTGCTCAGTCACTAATGTTCAATTTATAAAGCTCGAGAATAGCAATGCACTTAGCTCTTCACACAACTGATTCCTCACAACCTTAAAGCACTTGGCAGTGTCTATTAATGGCACAACGAACTCACAATAGCCATAACGGGCATAATAATTTGCTCAGCTTTGCAACTCTCCAACATATTACAGCGCCAAACAGTATGCTCGCATTCTGGCCAGCTCCACGAGTGGCTCAGCGCTCTACGATCACTGCCAACTCCCTCACACTGCTCTACGCACAACAACATGTTTTCTCCACACTTTGATTTGTAGTGGCTCCGACAACCACTCTGCATGCACACAAGGATTAACTAGCCATTCATGCTGTCGCTAGCTCCATTCTTACACACAACCACCTCAGAGCCCACAACTCTCTCTCTTCCTCAAACAGCAGCCACAGCCAAAACCCTCGGCTCTGATACTGTAACACAAACATTGAAGACTCTATGAAAAGAGATTATTGTTTCATTATTAAATATCGTTATTTATAAATACACACGAGAATCAATAAGGATCTTCGTCAACTTGAACTGATGTCTTACCGACTACTGCAGACTCACATTAAACTTGATGATGTGGGAACAGTGGGCGACGTTGTTGGCGCCGTTGTGATTAATGTTCTAATAGATGGTGGTTGGAATTAATGTTTTCCAACATATGCCTCCTCTTGAATAAACAATAAAACCCTTGGTGTCTGGCCGCTAGTTTCTCCAAAGACCCTTTCTTTCAAGCTTGGTTTGAAAGCGCAGTTTCTGAGATTAAAGGGAGAATCGAAAATTCAATTTCATCACAACGTCTACCATGGTGAAGCCCACTCAAATGTCACAGAAAAGACTTAAATTTATGGTTTTGGGTCGTGATTTTTCCAGGGATTGCGTGAATGCCATCGAGAGCTAAATTTTCAAGGCTAAATTCAGGTTGGATCCATCCACAAATGAAGCCTTACCATCTCGAAATGAAGAAAAGTTTTATGTTAACGAGAGAAGCGAAGCTGTAAGAAAGAACTTGGATCGGTTGGACTCAAAGAAGAGGCCACCAAGAGAACTCATGGTTGTAGTGTAGGTGTTGATAATATTTTTCTAGAACATGCTTTTATGTCGATTTGTGGAAGGAGAAGAGAAATGGAGGACGTTGTTTCAATTATCACAACTTTTAATTCCACAATAAAATGAAAGCAATACGAAGAGCATTCTTGCGCTGCACTTTTTTGGCATCTACGATGGCCATGATGGATTGCAGGTCTGTACCATAGTGTTTTCTTTGCATTTCTTGTCCCGTTTCTTCATAGTTTTTCAACAAAATGATGAATGTGCTCATATGACTCCACTAGGCAGCCTTGTTCTGTAAACAATGCCTCCGCGAAATTCTCACGACGGAGTTGAAGATTCTCGGAGTTGAAGATTCAAACATCATCAAAGGTTGGTTAACATTTTATTTCCCCTCCCATAACGTTTCATTGAACAACAGTGTCCAGGGGATAAATTCTATGGGTGATGGGTACACCTAACTCAATTTTTTATAACAAGAAACCTCTCAAATGACTTAGGGACGACGAAGAAATAGGGACTGCTTTTAGGGATCATCTTTGTCATTTTAAATTATTATGGTATTGTTTAAATATGATATATTTTAGAGTTTTTAGTTTGAATTTTGTTGGGGACTACTTTTAGGGATCATTTGTCATTTTAAATTATTATGGTTTGTTTGAATATTATATATTTGGGAGTTTTTAGTTTAAATTTTGTTGGCAAAATTCCTTCTTCTGATTCATTCTTCTGCGCTCATTGCTTCCATGAAGGCATGGAATTTGACAGAGGAATTGCCCGACATGGGGCAATGCCGTCAAAACTCTCCAATTCCCGTCATCAAAGCTTGTTGAAATTCCTAATGCAGGGACAAGTTCATATTAATTCTAGAATTAGTATCAAGGATTTGATATTAATTTCTGAAGTAATATTAAGGAATTATCAATTTAAATTTAAGTTCTTACAAAAATTTAAGTTTGTTTTTTTGAATTGGTCAGAGTCATTTTTAAAAAGGGCGCCTAGGGTTTCTACGAACGAAATAATTATTAATATTATATTAGTTTTTATTATTATTTAAAATACGATTTTTTTAATTTCTGCTATAAGTAAATAATAATTACTACATGACTTCTATAAGGAATTAATAATAATTAATTTGATTGCTATAAATAATTAATAATTAAGTTGATTGCTATAAATAATAATTAATAATTAAGTTTTACTAATATAAACGTATTTTCAGCATTTTTGTTTAAATGTTTTTTTGGGGTGGCTATTCTGAAAATTTTCTGAGACATTTCAATATAACAGGTAAGCTACGTCAGTTATTTGTCGATTTAATTATTAATAACTTGACAATCGCAGGGGACGCATATACCGTATAGACTCGTTCAAATTTTTTAGTAGATTTAATTATCAGTTACTGACAATTGCAGGCGACACTTATAGCGTATTTGACTCGTTTAAATTTTGCAGGGGACTCTTATAGCGTATTTGACTCGTTTAAATTTGGCAGACGACTCTTATAGCGTATTTGACTCGTTTAAATTTTGCAGGCGACTCTTATAGCGTATTTGACTCGTTTAAATTTTGCAGGCGACTCTTATAGCGTATTGACTCGTTTAAATTTTGCAGGCGACTCTTATAACGTATTGACTCGTTTAACTTTATTAGTCCATTTAATTACCGGTCACTTCACAATTCTAGGCGAGTTATAGACTGTATTAGTGTATTTAATTACCCGTCACTTGACAATTGAAGGCCTACTCCAATATACCGTATTGACTCGTTCGAATTGAATAGCCTCTAACATTCACCCTATCCATTTGTTCAAATTGGGCAGATTACAGGATTCTAGTTCGGGATTAAGTTAACGCACAATACGAGTGGCTTGTTTTTTTCAGTTGGTCACTTGACAATTGAAGGCCTACTCCAATATACGGTATTGACTGACTCGTTTGAATTGAATAGCCTCTAACATTCACCCTATCCATTTGTTCAAATTGGACAGATTATTAGATTCACAATACTAGTGGCTTGTTCTGTTTCAGTGTATGCTGTCGCAGCAGAGCAGCTAATTGATTTCATAATGGCTACTACAATTTGCATGATACAGCAACACCCAGACTCGCGGGTTCTGTCCTGTTTTTTTCTCTTCTTCGTTTTGCTACTTCACATAAAACAGGGTGACGCCGCTGACGCCGCTTCAAACAACATTGTGTTAGGGGCCTCTTTGAAGGGCAATGAGACCCGCGTTTCCAAGGGCGGGAAGTTTACTTTGGGATTCTTCAATCTCATCAACAACAACAACAATGTTAAAAATTGGTATGTGGGTATTTGGTATGCCACTGCCTCACCACAGACACTTGTTTGGGTGGCCAACAGCGAGCAACCACTGCAGAACAACTCAGCTGTTTTCAATCTCACAATGGACGGTAGTCTCCTCCTGTCTTATGGGGGATCAATCCTGTGGTCCACGAAAGGAAACATGAGAAAACCTTCTTCTGCTATGATAATGGATTCTGGTAACTTGGTTGTTCTGAGTTCGAAGAATAGCGCTGATATCATCTGGCAGAGCTTCGACCATCCGGGAAATACGTGGTTACCAGGGATGAAGGTTAGTATGAGCCAGGCTGTGACGTCGTGGCGGAGCCCTTGGGATCCGAGACCTGGGCGCTTCTCCATTCAGATGGATCCAAAAGGATCCGACCAATACGTTTTGTTGTGGAAGAATCGAATCAAGTGCTGGGAAAGCGGTGTCTGGAATGGCCAAGTCTTCAGCGAAATTCCGGAGATGACGCATAATTACATCTACAATTTCAACTTTTTCAATAACGGTTCGTACAAATATTTCACTATTTCTGTGAAACCCAAGTTCACGTCCTATCTGACACGTTTTGTCGTGGAAGAGAAGGGACAACTTCGACTGTACATTATGTTGGGAAATAACAAATGGAGCATGTTCTGGGCACAGCCCACGGATCAGTGCAAGATGTATGCCCTGTGCGGCGCTTATGGATCATGTAACAATGACAATCTCCAGTCCTGCAGCTGCGTGACCGGCTTTGTCCCTAAAAACAGACATGCTTGGGAGTCGCAACAGTGGTCGAGCGGATGTGTTCGGAAAACGCCATTACGATGCATCCACGCCAGAAATGAGACCATCACCGATGGATTTGTAGAGTTGAGTGGCAAATCTACGCCCCCTGAAGGGATTCCATATAGAGGGGAAATGCAGTGCCAAGCGGCCTGTCTCAGCAATTGTTCGTGCACTGCATATTCCTTCGTTGCTAACGGCACTTCGCAGACGTGTGTAATGTGGTTTGGTGAATTGCTAGATATCTACGATACCTCCAATGGGATATCTCTCTTTTTACGCTTAGATGCCTCGGATTTGACAGGACTCTATAATGCCGACAAGAAAGTGACTTTGGCCGGCGTAGTGGGTGGCGTGGTGGGCGGACTGGGTGCAATTCTAGCCATACTGCTGCTATTTCTCTGGTGTTGTAGGCGCCCTGGTTTGTCTGCAACAGAATATGCGCCGGCTGCACTTGCTGCATTCACTTACAGAGATCTGCAGATTGCAACGAAGAATTTTTCTGAGCGTATTGGAGGTGGAGGTTTCGGCTCGGTCTTCAAGGGGACTCTACCGGACGGTTCTGTCGTGGCTGTTAAGATGTTGGAGTGTGTGAACCAAGGGGAGAAGCAATTCCGCATGGAGGTGAGCACCATCGGAATTATACAGCATGTGAATTTGGTTAGGCTGCGAGGATTTTGCACCCAGGGCTCCAGAAGACTGTTGGTCTATGAATACATGCCCAATGGCTCCCTCAACTCCTTACTCCAGAAAAGCCAAAGCGATGATGATGAGATTGAGAAGAAGGTGCTGGACTGGAAAACGCGCTTTAGCATTGCCGTGGGCACTGCCCGGGCAATCGTGTACTTGCATGAGGAGTGCAGGGACTGCATCATCCACTGCGACATCAAGCCGGAAAACATCCTTCTGGACTCTATGTTCTGCCCCAAGGTGGCCGATTTCGGGCTGGCGAAGCTTCTGGGCAGAGAGTATAGTAAGGTGCTGACCACAGTTAGAGGAACCAGAGGGTACTTGGCCCCAGAGTGGCTCTCCGGCCTACCAATCACTGTGAAGGCCGACGTCTACAGCTTCGGCATGACATTGCTCGAAATAATTGCAGGCCGAAGAAACATGCACGTCGATTCAGAATCCAGCGATCAGGTGTACTTTCCTTCGTGGGCCGCAACTCAAATCAATTGTGGAAACGCAATGGAGGTGCTGGACAAGAAATTGATGAACGATGCAGACGCAGAGGAGGTCAAAAGGGCCGCCATCGTTGCGGGATGGTGCATTCAGGACGATGAACATGCGAGGCCATCGATGAGTGAAGTGCTGCAAATATTGCAAGGTATTGTAGACGTGCCCCCTCTCCCACCGATTCCCCTCTCTCTACAAACATTTGCATTAAAACCCGACAGTCTGGTGCTTTTCTTCTGGGACAAAGATACTTCTGCACATGCAGTACATGCACGCAACAGCGATAATCCTTAGAATCCGCTGTAGAACCTTCACAGAGTATTGTCTGTTTACTTGCAGTATAGAATCATTCTCAACCATAAAGATCCTTTTATGATGGACGAGTCACGAAAACCCTAGTGACCTTCTGATAAAACGAATTCAACGCCGCGTGGCGATTTAATTTGTATTTCATTAATAATTTAGTTATTTTATGGATTAAGCTATATAATTGTGGCGATTTATTTGTATTTCATTTATACTTTAGTTATTTTTTTATGGATTTGAATTTATTTATTTCTAGCATGTTAAAAAATAATATTATATTTTAATCATGCACTTTTTAAAATTGTTTTAATATAATAGTATACATATTTTTAATGAGAAAAAAAAATACCATTCCATATTTTTCGAAATTTAAAATTAATATATACATAATTTATTTTTATAATTTATAATATTTTTTTTTTATTCAAAAAAATCTATTGATATTAATTCACAATAAGTATCAAAATATTTTATTACATGTCGAGTTAAAAAAAAATATGATAGTTAATTAAATTATAATTTTATTTAAGATAATAATTATTATTAATGATAAAAATAATTAGTTCATAAGTTAAATATATATTCATAAGTTAAATATATATCTATGTTAAAATAATATGTAACAATATTATTAATTATAAAGATTCATTGGTATTTAGAGATTTTTAATATGTAAATAAGTGTTACATGGAAGAGTAGTACATGTCACTTAAGTCCTAATTATGCTTTCATAAAATTTGCAATTTAATATGTGAAATGGAAAAATAAATTTACATCTAAGGGGCATGGAGTTGTATAAATTTTGATGGGTAATAATGATGGTGAGCTAAAAATATGTTGTACTAATTAAGTGAGCCTAAAACCCACCATGTCAATCTTTTGGTCAAAAGGCACTTCCTTAATACCAATTTAAGAAGATAAATCCTTGTGTAATCCTCGTTTGAAATTAAGTGGAAGGATCCTCAAGGGTGGAGGATTTCCCCAAAAAATCACCGAATTCAAGAGTTTTGGGTATAACCCCAAAGCCAAAGCTTTCCATATAATATGTACGGCCCAAACCATAGAACAACCATAGAAAAAACTCTCCGATATAACAAGCACATGAGGAGAAATTACAACTTTAAAGGCCTTACCTTTCTTGTAGCTCATTTGGAATTATTCCCAACGATTTCCCGCAACAAGCAAATCTTTGATGCCTCGATTAACTCATAAGCGACCAAGGTCTATGACCTCGGTCTCTTTGGCTTCCTTATATGCACAACATTAAACCTTCTGGGATAGTTCAACAATTATGCCACATACCCATGTCCTACTTGTCGTTTCTCTCTTTATTTTTCGTTGGACGTTTGTTTTCGCCTTTCCACGTGAGCTTGGATCTATGCCACCCCGACCTTCCTCAACTATGTACTCAACTATTCCTTTGGTGAAAAGATATGATGTAAATAGATATGCAGGACCCGACTCCACTTGCCTTTGCTTTCTTCTCGCCTTCCCATACTCAACTTGGCCCAAATGCCATGTTTGCCTAGTCCTCTTAAGCCCAGTCATCTCTAAAAGTGTGCACAAGTTTCCTCTTTCGTGAGACAGATTCAGGGAAATGGAAACATTTCCATTTGCTATTGATCCCTGCTCTTGTGAGCTATCATCCCCAGTTCTTTTCTAAATGTGTGCACGCCTTTTTCCTCAGGGATGAGTCAACAGTATTTGTGGCCCACTTTACTCTGCTTGTTCCATGCAAAAGGTTTCCACGTCACCTCTGTCCTCTTTGTATTGGCCAATCTTCACACGTCGACTCGATGCCTAGTCAGCCTGGTTGTTTCTTTGTATGTTCTTCTCTTTATCTTTCGAAGGAGACCTCTAAGGACATGTCATCTCGGTGCCACCAATTGACGATATTTTTTTGATAGAACTCGGTTTCATCTCCTCCACCTTCGTTAATTAAAGTACTCTAAAAAAAGTCGTAATAAAACTAAGTCTTTTTCTCCTCTCCGTTACATTTTGCGATCGGCTTCTACTACAAACTCACACTCTGTACTCAATCTTTCATCTGCAAGCTCCACTTAAGTCTCACACTTCTTATCTCTCCCTCTTCTGGATATTAGATTCCACTGCTTTTGTTGTGCCACTCTAATATTTGCTATAATTGGCCTTGTCATAGGTTTATTGTCTCAATCACATCTTTGTCATAGACTTGCACTCCTCTTTAATTCTTTTTTGACTCTAGATCATTGACCATTCTGTGAATCAATGATAAACAACTTTGACCATCCTTATTTTAAAGGTAATGGTTTTTCCCATTTCAAAAGCTCTCATTCCTCATCACAGATTCTAATGCCCGTTCTCAAAATTCTCTCCCCTAGAGCTTAAATCTCACCCAAATATGTAATCAAAATCAATGCTTGATGACTATAGGGAATAACAATGCATATAATAGATAAGGCTCGATTTACACAGATTCCAACTACTCGACAGAATGTTCAATTATATTATTATATATACAATTTACAAAAGTCCCTTCCTTGGCCTAATTTACATTAGTTCATCCCTTCTCTGTCTTGTGGCCCTACTTTTCCTCACTCCTATACTCTAAATCTCTCCACACTTATACTTACACATTACATCCTTTGATTACATAATTATACATAAAATCCTCAACTATTCCTATTTCTAGATCCTCTTGATCCACATATCCACCAAGAGATCTAACTTACCCTCAAACCTCTCGAACTCTCTAAAATATTCTCAATACTTCTCTTGTTTAATATATTCATCACTTTAATACATGAAAGCATAGGAAAATACAATAAAATAATTAACTAGGGAATCAACTTCCTTGCTAATTGAAAGACCCTTATCTCTAGTCAAAATGTGTTTTTACTTGGAGGTAAGATGATCCTGCACCATTCTCCCAAGGCAGAAAAATTTCATGGCCACCTGACCATGTGCCTTCATATGCTAATAAAAATCCTCCTGGATCCCAAAATTTATGTTGCAGCTGGCCTTTTGCTCTTTTTTGTTACTTTCATGCTTTTGTTGTTGTCTCCTTTCCTCTTCCAGGTTTTCGAATCTTATGTTTTAGTTGTCCACCTTCTTTGTTGATGTATACTTGTTCAGCCAAATGCAATATGTTGTTAACCTTCCTTCTTTATGCAATATGCCTCCTCTGAGACACCTTCATCATTAGCTTCCTCATTTCTTCAATCTCTATGCTTAGATGGTCTTTTGGTTGATACATACTCTACAAATCTCTATTGCTTTCTTGGTGAACTTTTCTACTAATATTCCTCATTGGTTGTTACTGCACCTTCACCTCATTTTTCTTCAAACTACCGAAACTTGTCACTTTTGCACTTTATTCGTCTCTTGGTTTTAGATTGTCCAACCAATCCTCTAAAAATCTATGGTCTTCTACGAGATCACTAACATTTACGATGCTAGTCTTAAACTCTAATTTATTTGTCATTAAATTTCTCTTCCTTACTCTATCTTCCATATAATCATCTTCTTAAATAAATTTAGCACCATCATCATCTTCCATGGTAGCTTCTAATAATTGTCCATCATTGTCATCTGCAAACACATGCTTAAGCATGAATTCCTCAATCTCATCCATCTCCTCCAACATCTTCATGTCTTCATCAATCTGTATACACATGTCAATTGAGTGTTTTTCATTACCTGTAATCACACAAAATCATTATTTTAAAAAACACAAGGCTCCTTAGCCTCATTTAACGTGTTTATTAGCACACCCTCATGGTGATCTCAACTAATCCAATAGTTAATCATACTCTCAATAAATCTCTCTTCTACATCTCTGGCTTATTCTTCATTAATGAACAAGCCTTGTCCATAACCAATTAAATTATACTAAACTGCTATGAGTTCTTCCTTCACCTTCTCATATATTCTTACCTCAAATATTTTTGTAGTGGAGGCCATCTCACAGTATTTTGCTTCATTGTCCAACCATAACTCTGATATTCATGGCTTTTCTATCACAATTGCTTCACATGAATGGGTTCTTCCCTTAATTCAACCATCCCCTTCTCGAATTCCTCATCACCCATCTCCTTTATTTCAGCCACTTTAGCACTCTTTCTTCTTTGATTGCGACTTTCCTGTGAACCTATCACATGACCATTAATAGTCATATTTACCTTTCCTTCTTATGAACTCTCCTTGTCCACATGTGAGCTGCAACAAGCCTTCTTCATCATGTAGCAAGTTTTCCACTTGCCACAGTAACAAGTTCTCATCATGGTATCCTTCTCTTCTCTTTCTCTTGGCAATTCTACCCACACTCATTATGGAATTGCCTTTGGAAACTTCTACCCAAACTTTGCTTTTGGAAGTTGTTCTCTTCTAGTTCTCTGTAGGAGAACCTTTTCTTCTCCTAGAGCACATATACTCAGCTTTCAAACTTTTCAGGCTTCTGCAATTTCATCAGCTCACTTATATCTTCCCCTTTACTATCCTTGCTTCAGAAATTTCATCTTGATGTTAGGTTCCTGTCAAACACAAATACTTAAGGCCAAGGTTAACATAAATCATAAATACTTGTCAATATTCTCTTCAAGACCTTATTCTTTTGATAGTCCTCTACACATCGCCTCTGTATTTTCATTATGCATTCCTCCGTATATATTCTCCCATTTAGGAGCATTTCAACCTTCTCCATTATCTGCAACTTTTATTCTTCCAAAATCAACTTCAATCCTCTATCCTCCCAAACAAACATCCTTCAATCCAGAAACAAATTTTACACTCACTCAATGGCTTAAAGAACACAATTGTTCTACCCGCAATCATCTATATTTAGTAAAAAAATTAAAACAACACCCAAACCTACTTTTCTGCAAAGTCTATTTCTTTAAAGAGCTTCATGTATCCTCCTATTGTTGTTGCTACAACACCCTCCAAAATTTCACTACATTCAAACTTTGGAGTGTACTTTATCGACGTGTCAAGCATCTCCTTAATTGTCAAGTGTTGTTTCATGTTTTCCTATGTGTTTGAACATTTCTTGAATGCTCTCAAGTGTCATCGCACTAATTAGAACATCTTATGTGCATTTCAGAGTCGTAACATCTTTGTTGTTGTAAAATGACACTTTTTGGTCACAGTCACACAAACTTCACCCGTTGTACTTGGGGAGTTCATGCAAAGTGGAATTTTGATGTATACTTATCATTGTTCAAGCTTGTCTAAGGTTTCTTGATGAGTTGGTATGTGTCACACATGGTTTTATGTCTAAAACATATCATGTTCGCCCCTTTTCCTATCTTCCAGACTTAGAAAATTTGTGGTTTCAAAGAAAACCCATTGAGGCCAAGAGCACATGAGCACACTCTGAAACCTTGATCAGGAATCCTTCATTTTTCACCCTCCAAGAGCACAAAGAGTACTCCTTAAGCCCTTTCTCCTTCCTTGTTCTCAACTACACCCTTCAAGAAACCTAGTATTTCTTTGAGTGCACTCCTTTGGGTTGAAGAAGTACACCCTCATTGAGCACATGAGAATTCCCTAAATGCCTTAAGCTCAACCCTTCAGCCTTCCACAATGTGTCATGCACCCTCCTGTTCCTTTGAGCGCATGACCACACTATGAAGGCACAAAACTCCACCTCCATTGTTCAGACTTGCACCATGCTCCCTCTTGTGCCTCTTGAGCGGATGGGCACACCTCGAAGGCACAAGGCCTTCCTCCTTCAGCCTTCAAGAGTGCTCCCTATGCCCTCCCTCTCACCCTTATGTGCACAACGCACTTGGGAAGCCCAATGCCTTCCCCTTTTTCCTTTGGACTCACGCCATGTGCTTTGCCTATATTTTCTCTTTCTCTTGAGTCAATGAGCGCATGTCAAATCCCTGAAGCCTTTGCCTCTTAACCCTTCATCCTTTAGAGGTGCACCCTTGTGCCAAGAATCTCTCATTTCTCTTTCAAAAGCACAATGTTAAGGCATCAACCGAAAATCTACATGAACATGTTAGAATGGGAAATTTTCAGGTTGATGGTTGCTTGTCAGGATTGATTGCAGAAACAAGTATTTCAGGAACATCATGGTAGGCATGCATGAGGATGATCAGGTAAAAAATACAGATAAAGGAATAATTAAAGAAAAAAGAACACCTTGAAATCTTGATGATCGAAGCACCCTAAAGACTCCAAGATCAAAGACCCTTTCGAGGGTGTAGACATCAATGATCAGAAGTTGCATAAATAATGAAGACATAGGTGGCAACCATGTTACTACTGAAGAAAGTCCATGTCATCAGTCACTTTTAGTCCCAGTGATCAAAGATAGTGACTTGTCATTTTTTCATCACACGATGAGGTGGAAGTTATAATGTAATGTTGTAGTCATTGTAAAGACAAATAAGTTGAAATCCAAGAGTCATATGTGGACAAAAGATCCATGGAAGTCCAAAATAAATGTTCATAATTGATGCCTAAGTTTAACTTCTCTTGGCTCTATGTGTCCAAATACAACCTCCCTTATACTTGAGAACCTTGCATGAGGAAACCATTCCTAAATAAGAAGAGGACACAGAGAGAAATATCTAGGCAAATGCTAGTGAAATTCTAAAGGGAGTCTTTTTGGATGTCCAAGTTAGCCAAACTGTGAATTATAACATAAGGAGGATCCAAGTCCAAGGTACGAGAGGGGTAGATCTCATCTAAGGTAACCATTGTATTGCATTCTAATTTCCATAATGTCACATTTAGTATATGTCCCATAACATTTGTTACCATTTGAATGCATTTTATTGGATTTGGATTCCTTAGAAAATATAACTTAGACCTAGTGATTTAGTCTCATATATATTTGGTAGTAGTGTACATATAAGTTCTTTGGTTGCAATGTCTATAATATATAGTTGGGAATAGTAAGGACAGGATATCTATTAGTTGGAGTGGGATTCTTAGCAACTACATCAACTAGGATCTATAATACACTTTATAGGTAAAGGTATGCAAGTCACGCCTCTCTTCTTTGAATGTATCAAATATTAATAAAGTCCAGATGTAGAGAATCTATTGAATTGTATATCCTTTTATCTATACAAATTTTGGGTTGATCTATAGAGTATAACTCTTAGACATAGGAAGAAAAGTTGGATAATGATACCTTAGGAAGTTAGGGTTTGTTACTAATCTTGAAATCACTTCCCAATGCATAATCTTGGTGATTGTACTATAATTTTTTTCTTGAAAAACTTCAAATATGTATTTTTTTGTGAAACTAAGGAGATATATAAAGATACATGTGGTGAAATTTTCAAGTACATATTAATTTTACTTTCAAAGATACCACCTTTTGTAGGGTAGGGTTGGTAACTAATTCAAAAAATCAATTTTAGATAAGACATATTGATATTTTTGTTATAACCTTTCTTAGAGAAATTTTATACTACGAAATTTATAGCACTTTGAAATAAAATACTAAAGTACCTTTGGTATAAATTTCATCATCATATTTGAAATTTTGGAGATGCAACATGTTGTATAGGTGTGTTCATGAGAAAATGTAAAAACTAAACAAGTTTGGGAATGTTACTATAAGTTTCTCCTAGCACCTCAATTTTTTCTCATACTTATATACTTGCAAAGAAGGCATGCCATCATATCGTATACCAAAATTTCTCACTCATAACCCATGTCCATTTGTTCTTGCATGTTGTGTGGTGGTAAGGGTTTAACACTGTCACCTTTCATTTATTGAGACTCAATCTCCTGACCTACTATCTAGCTTACATGATTGTGCCCAAACATTCCTTATCGAGGGATGTGGTTCCATGACTAATATCAAAGACACTGAAAATATTGTTAAGAAAAAAATGTATAATTACACTTCGTCTCATCATACAGGCTAACTAAACCTACTTGTCTCAAGTGTCTTTGCCCTAAATATTCCAACACAAGAGTAGGATGATATTTGACCTTGACCAGAGCCTTAGCACTTGCTACAAACATTTGACGAAAGAGGGAGATGCAAAAATGTGAGGCTTTGACTTATCATGTCATATGAGACCCCACTCTAATACCACAAACAACCAACTCCCATAGGCTCCTATCCATTTTACAAAAAGTGATTTGATTTGAATTATTGAATTTAAGGAGTCGATTGGGATTATTTTGTTCCAGAAGTGGAGGAAAATGCCAACAATAAAGTGTTTCATAAGTGCAAGCACCACGTTTTACAAAGATTGAATGCAACTATAAATGTAGGTATCACGTTTGACAAGTTAAGGAAAAATAGTTTATATTTTCTTCTTATTTGATCCAAGTCACCTTAGTTGTGAAGAACATTTTTTAATGTAAAGAAACCAAACATCCAATGTACCTTCATAATTTTTTTTTGTTTTTTTTTTTTAAATTTCATTTTCTCTAATTATCATATGTAGTGATAGACAATTCATACAATAAATTTTTAATCATATTTTTTTATCATATGTAATGATAAACAGTTATTAGTGAAGATTCTATTAGTTGATTTAAAAATAATTAGAATACACCGCATCTTATATTCTCAATTCTAAAATTAAAATTTCTAATTAAGAAAATAATTAATATACCCACTTTCAATAATAATAATAAAAAATACATATCAACATAAAAACCTACTTTCCAATTGTATAAATCAAAGTTTATATATCAAGCAAAATTCAATTGACTTTAAACTTCAATAATATACCATACATATTGAAACTCCATTATCTCTTGGACTTTAATAATATATAATGTTTTAATAATATATCATACACATTAAAACTCCATTATTTGAAGAGAATTTGATGATATTACTCCTTTCTCATGCAAACAGAGTACTTTGATATTTATCAATTTAGAATGACTGCATAGCTCTTCGAGCTCGAACTGCGAACATTACAGAAAAGAGATACACCTACATACAAAGACAAGGCAATTCTGAACGTTATATATATATATATATATATAAGTGATATATATATATATGAGAGAGATATGCTACAGTGGGTAGTAATCATCATGATGACTGCTATATGAATCTATGATAATTATGAAGACCATGTGAAAGAGGTGGGGAAACCAATCACCAGATTGTATAGTATGTTTTTATGGGATAGTTTTGGTATTTCATTTTATTTATTGTTAATTTTATTTTTGAAATTTGAATTGTTTTATTATTTATATATATATATATATATATATATATATATATTATACAGTGGGCGGTAATCATTATGATGACTGTTATCTGAATTTATGATAATTATGAAGATCGTGTGAAACAGGAAGAGAAAACAATGACCAGATTGTATAATATGTTTTAATGGGATAATTTTGGTATTTCATTTTATTTCCTGTGAATTTTATTTCTGAAATTTGAATTGTTTTATAAAATTTAAACTTTATATTTAATGGAAGATGAGATATTACAAAAATTATTATTCAAAATTAAATATTATAAACATTATTATTCAATAAAAATAAAAATTTATAAAAATTAATTAATTTATATTAACATTTCTATATTATGACAACTATATTTCAAAATTCTTTTGGACACATGCATAGAGAAGTTTTAATATGATAAATGTTATTGCTCTTAAATTTTTATAAAAGATATGGAGAAGATTTAATATATCTATATAATTTGCTTGATAAGTTCATATTAACATTAATTCTAATTTACATCAAATAAATTTTCATTTTTTTTATTTAATCTTTTTTTTATTTTTTTGTTTTTCTAAACCATCTTGTAAGTTAATTACTAATCTAGTATTTTTCAATTTATATCTAAAGCATATCAAAGAAATAAGTTATTGATTAATTTATAAAATAGTGTTTAGTATATGTCTATCACAAACCATTTTAGCGCTTTTTCAATTTATATCTAACGCATATCAAAGAAATAAGTTACTGATTAATTTATAAAATAGTGTTTAGTATATGTTTATCACAAACCATTTTATTGCTTTACAGTTTTTATGAAATGCATAAAAATAACCACCTACATCTATTTTAACATTAGATCTACCAAAAATAAAAATAAAAATCAATTTTTTATTTTAAGAAAATTAATATAACATAGATATATTTGGTAAATCTATAATGAAGATAAATATATGATTATTTAATTATTAATTATAGTTATTTTTTATTTAATTTTTATATAATTAAATAAAATCAAAATATTTTAGTTAATAATTATAATTATTATTTTTCTTATTTTAATTTTAATTTTTTATACATATTTACACACTGAACTCAAAGGATCCAACAATAAACCAATCATTCACTAAAAAAAAATGATTAATATTTGTTTATCACAATCATGATAACGAAAAATAATACACTTACTTTACATTCCCACACTCTGCATTGAGTTGCTTGTATCAGAAACATATTTGTCACGGTGCTCGTGTTAAAGTCGCAGCCTGTGGCTTTTAACCCAAAACATGATATCATATCAAACGACATAGAGTAACGAAATGGATAAAACGATTTGGTAGATGAATCTTGATTCCTGGGATAAACCGACATCCTTTGCTCCAAATACGACCTTAGAAACGAAGAGGGATACATTGATGATCTGGTAAATCGCTATGATCTCAAACCATTACGCACTGATCCACTCGTGCCTCGGCTGCACGAGGCAACACTGCTCATTAAAACCTGCTTTGAAAGGCGAGGGTCGGTTTCAGAGGTGTAAGGGCCCTGAGAAAGCGCAGTAATTCCTTTGCAGACCTGGTTTCAGGCCTTCTGCTGTGCAAATATACCATTTCGTGGCCAACTGATCGGACTCCTTGCGCAGCCTCACCAGAGAATGCCCCGTGGAGTACGAGTGACGAAATTTCTTTCCCTAATCCAGGTCGAGCCTGGAGAGAGATTCTTTAGAATCGGCTCCCTCTGGTGCCACGGGGGTTTCGACATCGTTGTCAATGCGAACTCTCCAGTTCCTCGCTCCATCCACCACAGTCGTTACCTCCTATGGTGGCGTGATCTTGGACGGCTCTATGATTCGGTAGCCGGTGCCTGTGGGGTTCGTGTCGTCCGTCGTCACTGTATCGGCTCAGTAGATTGGACATGTTATGTGTGAGAAGAGCCACATATCAATGAAGAGCCACATATCAATGTAGTCCGGGTGGAAAACGTGGTTGCATCTGGGCAGGAAGCAGAGGTTCTCTAAATTTTATCTGTAGTAATGTTGTAGTTTTCATTCGTTGGAACAATGATAGTATGTTGCTGACAACTTGGAATTACGAAACAATGGTTATTGGATCCTTTGCAACCGCTAAGCGTCATCTTTTTAATAGGTCCGCCTGTTGTTGTGTACATTTGAGAATTGTTCCGGTAACATATCCTTGAGACAACTTGAAGAATCGGCCATTAATTAACCAATCATACATAGTAGAGGGATCACCTATATAATCTTGGGAGATTTCGAGGGTGTGGGACCTCGGCCTCAAGGCCCAGATTCTGTGTGTCAACAATTTTGGGGATGCCCGGCCTTTCGGCAAAAGTTCCGTAACATCCAAATCGTCAACGGTGACGTCATGCTATTTTCTACTAGTTCATGTAAAACGTGGCGTCCATGAATTTGACGGGCATCGAGACACGACAGGGGAACTGAGGGCATTGTGCGAGTGGGGGGCCGGGGTCTATGCGGATCTCGTGAAGGTGAACGATGCCCACGCTTTTCATTCAGCGTGGGTGGATATCAATGGGGGGAAGCCTTATTTTATTCATATTATAATACACTGCGGAAGTAATGCGCCTTTCTTAATGTGCATTGAGTTGTAAGAAGTTCTTTCGTAAGAGTGATCTTAATGGGTATCTTGTTTATGTTTGATTTCAACCCGGGCCAGGTTTGCAGTGAATCCTGGATCAAAGTTGCGGGTGGAAATCCTTAGAGTGTTAGAAGTAAACAAGAATGATCATGACAATGGAAACCCTTTGTATTTGTGGCTAATATAATGAAAGATCAGTGCCACCACATCGTGTAGATACAGAACCCATTATACCGATTTGTAGAAACCAACCAAAAAAGTTATTTAGAAAATCATGTTCCAACAGCATAAGACCTATAGGTTTGGTTATCAAAAAATAGGATTTCATCCTCGAACAAGTATCTTATTGATTTCTATAGCATATGAACATTATTTCTGGGATTGAGTGTATACCCTCCCACTGCAACTGCAGCATCATCACCATATTTGAAGCTTTTCATGCACGACCCACTCACGGACTCGTCCATTATTTTAGTTGGGCTATCATAGATTAATGTACTGTTAGGCAGGCAGTACCAAAAACATGAATCTGAGCCATTGGAAGAAGTAAATTGAAATTGGATAACTGGTTTTGGCGAAGATGAGGAAATCAGACTTATAACGAATTTCAAAGGACATCGTTGCGAAGCGGATCAATTTCCTTCTTCTCATGGATTTCTTGCAATCTTTTATCCATGTTGATAAATTGTTGAAAAAAAAAAAAGGGAAAATTGAACTTGAGAAATAACCACCGGTCCAGTCACGAAGCAAAACACCCAAGGAATATCACTTATGTAGATCTCGTTCTTTTTATTCCAAATATGCAATTTACAAATGAAACTCTTCACACAGAGCACTATGAAAGAAAGCTTATAAATTGGATGATACCCTAAAACAACATTCGTGTTAGAAATTGTAATTACTTCCACATCAGGAGTTAGCTAAAATTAGAGAGTGAGTTAATTAAGCGTTGAGTGTTGAGTCAAGTTAAGTGATGGATAAAGAGTTAAGTGCAGACTGTATTTAGAGTGTGTATTTAGAGTGTGAGTTAACTGAGTTAAGTGAATATCAAGATATTTTAGGCAAGTTGCTATTGGAAAAAGGTTAAATACATTTCACCGGGTTCATTGTAAGAATCATGTTTTGTGTGATCAATAGAACAACAGCAATTAGTGGATTTGTGTTTAAATTTGTGTTTTATCTCCTGTTTTTCCAACAAATTGATATCAGAGCCAGGTTTGAAAAGTTAAATTGGAAAATCTGAGGATAGTTGGGAAATTAATCGGAAATTTTTCTGCTCGAGCTGGTTTTTTTTAAAGAGGGTGGTAACCGTAAGGTCATAAACCATATTTAGTGTCGCCATATAGGCCCGTTCTCATCATCGTTTCCGTGAAGAACAATCAAGCTCTGGCAAGTCAGACATCTGCCTATCGAAAAGTCCAAGCCTGTGTTAGCCTGGGCACTGCCGGTTGATAAGCCACATTTGCAAAGAATCCACATGTTCGTAAAAAGTGTCGCCCTACCATTGTGAGTTTGGGTAGACTTTTCATTGCCGTAAAACAACTCGGTTGAAATTATTTTTTGGAAACTTTATTTAATATTATTTCACTTTTAAGTGCTTTTTAGTTGTCATATGAAAAGTTCATGGAAGTAAATGGTTGAAGGTGAAGCCTATTATACGTTGGTTAAAGGATTATTGAAGTTTCATTTTTAGGTTGGAGATATTAAAAGTAGGTTCAAGAAAGTGTATGATTTATTTGAAAAATAATTGGAAATTTTATTGGAAAGTGAGTTTGGGAATTTGCAAAAGTCTTGTCGCGTACAAAAGTATTTTAGCTGTTTTTTGAGTGATTATTGTGCTTTATGTGGGTGAATAGTGAAAATTATATTTTTTCCGGGGGCCATAGACAATTTCATGTAATCATAAAAAAAAACTATAAGAAAAATAATGACAAAAGTCATGAGATTGAGAAGGTGGTGTTGGACTGGAAAAATCGCTTTAGCATTGCCGTGGGGACTGCGCGGGCAATCGTGTACTTGCATGAGGAGTGCAGGGACTGCATCATCCACTGCGACATCAAGCCAGAAAACATTCTTCTAGACTCTATGTTCTACCCCAAGGTGGCCGATTTCGGGCTGGCAAAGCTTCTGGGCAGAGAGTATAGTAAGGTGCTGACCACAATTAGAGGACCCAGAGGGTACTTGGCCCCAGAGTGGCTCTCCGGCCTACCAGTCACTGTAAAGGCCGACGTCTACAGCTTCGGCATGACATTGCTCGAAATAATTGCAAGCTGAAGAAACATCGAAGTGGATTCAGATCCAGCGATCAGGTGTACTTTCCTGCGTGGGCTGCAACTCAAATCAATGGCAGAAACACAATGCTGAACAAGAAATTGATGAACGATGCAGACGCAGAGGAGGTGAAAAGGGCCGCCATCGTTGCGGGATGGTGCATCCAGGACGATGAACATGCGAGGCCACCGATGAGTGAATCGCTGCAAATATTGGAAGGTATTGTAGACGTGCCCCCTCTCCCACCGATTCCCCTCTCTCTACATACATTTGCGTTAAAACCCGATAGTCTTGTGCTTTTCTTCCGGGACAAAGATACTTCTGCACATGCAGTACATGCACACAACAACAAGAACAACGATAATCCCTAGAATCCGCTGTAGAACCTTCATAGAGTATTGTCTGTTTACTTGCAGTGTAGAATCATTTTCAACCATAAAGATCCTTTTATGATGGACGACTCACGAAACGCTAGTTGTAAGGTCCTTGAGTTCTAACCAGACACGGGGGCGCGGGCGCACAAGTGGACAGGGCGCGCGGTTGGAGTGTACATGGGCGCGGGCGCGATGGGCGAACATGGGCGCACGGTGAACGAGCGCGGGCGCGCGGTGAACGAGCATGGGCGCGCGGTGCACAACCCGGGCGGGCGATGCGACGGAGGGCGCGCACGACCGAACGCGGGTGGAGCGCGGGCAGAAGTGCGACGAGAAGGCGAGCTGCGTGCAACGATGGAAAAATGACTAAGGCAAAAGTGCGATGGTGACTTATACCCAACAAGCGTGGAGGAGTATGGGCGAGGCCGACTTGCAAGTGCGGGCGGGCCGACACATACATGGGCGCATGTAAGGGTGTGATAGCATTGTTTTGGGGGTCGGCTGGAGAGCCATCACCCACGGTGGAACCACAATGAAACACATATATATTGTGTGCGTTGGAACTTCATTTGCAATGAATCAAGTCGAACAAGACAACTTCGCATAGAGCTCAGGAGTAAAAGGAAGTGCGCAGATTTGAAGGGAATGCGCATTATTCAAGAGCGCATTCTTGGTGATACTTAGAGCCGGTCGAAGGTTGGGCAAGGTGTGCCCAGGGTTGTCTCAAGTGCAGATTTGTGTCGGGATTGACAAGGGTGTCTTGGTGGCTCGGGTGAGCACCCACCCTTCGTGCAAGGCACGCACATGGTTATTGTAAAAGGATGATTTGCCTATATTGTAAAAAAAGCTAAGTATTGGCTTGGAGTTTGCCAAGCATTACTTGTGATGATTGTATTATTAAAAGAAGATTGATTATTATATATTGTTAGGCAAACTCATTGTTCAGGGAGTTGCCCCTCCCTTTATACTGTGCAATTGTTGTTCTTGTTATAATTGTTGTTGATAATGAATGGGTATGGGTGTTCATTAGTATAAAGGATAAATATAATTTTACTTGGTTGTGAAACACAAACTAAGTAAGGACAAGAGAATTAGGCGTAGTCCATGAATGTTAGTATTGGTGAAAAGAAAGCATTCGATGGTGCCGCACCTCGCTATAAGCGGTTGGAAGACTACCGCAGGTGTAGGGGCGTGACAGGTGGTATCAGAGCACGTTCACAATGAGTAAAGCCGGTGTATGATGAAGATGATACACACCTGCACTTCGTGACAGGTGGTATTAGAGCAGCTGGTTCAGGGTATTGAAGGTTGAAGTTGCTACACTGAAGTTTGTGAACAGGTTCAAGTGTTGAAGCATTGAAGCTAACACACACTTGACAGGTGGGAACAGAACTTCGGTTTGAAGCCGGTGAGTAGGGTTGCTTGTGACAGTGGAAAGGGTACTTGCAGGTGAAGGAAGCCGTTTCACACAAGTGGAACAAGGGTTGGTTCAGGTTGCAGGTGACTTGGTGAAGCTGGTAAAGAATCGTGAAGGATGTCTATCTTGCAGGAAATGGGTTTTGCAACCTTCAAGGAATTTGAAGGGAGTCTACTTGAAGAATCAAGGGAGGTTGAACAAAAGTTTGCAGAATGGGGCAAAGGCTTGTTCAAAGCAAAGGATGCTCTTCGTGCCTTGGCCAAGGAAGGGATTTCTGACAGGAATAGGGACGAAGCCTATCAACTTGCAAAGGAAGTGGACTTGTTTGAAGCAGAACTCAAGGAATTGGAGATAAGGCGGAAATTGATTCGAAAGAAGTGGGAATGGCTAACTCTTGAGGTGAAGCATTCCATAGCTTTGACTCATAAGGAGAAAGCTGCAAAAGATAAGAAGAATGAAGATGCTTCTGTGGGGATGATGCAGATACTTGGTGCTTCTGCTACTACGGAGGTGGCCTCTAGGAGGGATCCTGAGAGGAACAGATTAGAGTATGTTCGAATGAAGGTTGGAGGTGCTGATGTACTCACTATGGTGGATAGTGGGGCTTCTCACAACTTCATGGGTGAAGATACTACGAGAAGAATTGGGCTGAAATTTGTACCGGAAAAGGCACAAATGAAGACAGTGAATTCTCCTCCTATTGAGATTCTTGGTATAGCTGAGAGGGTGGACACTACACTTGGTGAATGGACAAGGAAAGTTGACTTCAATATAGTGCGGATTGATGACTATGAGGCTGTATTGGGGATGGAATTCATGAAACAATTTGATGCTATGATTGTTCCACATTTGAAGAAGCTCTATATTTACGATGGAAGAGAAGATGTACCCATTGGTGTGACAAGGCCTGATTGTAAATTGGGAGTGATGCAAATGGAGGATGAGAAGAGAATGGGAGACATGAGTAAGTGATTGTCTACTATTGAGGCAAAGCTTACCGAGCAGTCATTAGTCATCAGATCACTTTCAGATAGCATCTTGGACTTGTCAAGAAGGCTAGAGTTGGTTGAGGATGATGATGATGATGAGGAGGTATATGTGAGGCCGGATGTCTAGAAGGAAGACCAGGTTGCTTATCTACAAAGGATGGAGATTGAGGATCCTAATAGGTGGATCGAGTTGATTAGTGAGGGAGAGCCTTCAGGCTCTACTCCCTCTACATCTTCTTAGATGGATGAGAAGATGGGGCTCATTGTTAGCTACTCATGGCAGTGAGTCCCTAAACATGTGGAGCAGGTATGATTGATGATGCAGGGATGGCTTGGCATCAAGCATCATGACATGTTGCAGAGGGATGGAGTTCCATGGACCTGAGCATGGATTGTGGAGATAGATTCTTGACGAATCAAGAATGTGGCAGGATGTTTGAGGAACAACTGATGATGGCATGAGGATGTTCACTCTCATGGTTTGAGCGTGACAGTTGGATTAGCTACCCAACTAGTTCAGACATGGGGTCGCGAAGTGTGCAGAGATGTGTTAACATTTTGTTGGAGTATCACGACAGAGGTTCACATGACACATGATGAGGTCGACACGAGATGTTGCAGTGAAGATTGTGACAAAGGGGTCGATGATCATGGATCGAGATGATATCTGATGGAGGACATACCGTTGAGGTGTATACCTTGGTATGGTGAGCTTGGTGGCAGTTGGTCACTAAGTTGGAGACATGATGGAGATGGGGTCCTACATATGTTGCAAGGATGTTTGCCATATGAGGGGAGAGTTGACATCATGGATATAGGTACTTGGAGGATGGGATGTTGTCGAGGACGACAACGACTTCAGGTGGAGGAGGATGTAAGGTCCTCGAGTTCTAACTGAGCATGGGCACACGGGCGCACAAGTGGACAGGGTGCGCGGTTGGAGTGTACACGGGTGCCGGCGCGATGGGTGAACATGGCCACACGGTGAACGAGTGCGGGCGTGCGGTGAACGAGCATGGGCGTGCGGTGCACGACCCGGGCGGGCGATGCGACGGAGGGCGCACACGACAGAACGTGGGTGGAGTGCGGGCAGAAGTGCGACAAGAAAGCGAGCTGCGTGCGACAATGGAAAAATGACTAAGGCAAAAGTGTGACGGTGACTTATACCCAACAAGCGTGGAGGAGTATGGGCGAGGCCGACTTGCAAGTGCGGGCAGGTTGACACATACATGGGCGCATGTAAGGGTGTGATAACATTGTTTTGGGGGTCGGCTGGAGAGCCATCACCCACGGTGGAACCACAATGAAACGCATATATATTGTGTGTGTTGGAACTTCATTTGCAACGAATCAAGTCAAACGAGACAACTTCGCATAGAGCTCAGGAGTAAAAGGAAGTGCGCAGATTTGAAGGGAATGCGCATAACTCATGCGCATTGTTCAAGAGCGCATTCTTGGTGATACTTAGAGCCGGTCGAAGGTTGGGCAAGGTGTGCCCAGGGTTGTATCAAGTGCAGATTTGTGCCGGGATTGACAAGGGCGTCTTGGTGGCTCGGGTGAGCACCCACCCTTCGTGTAAGGCGCACACATGGTTATTGTAAAAGGCTGATTTGCCTATATTGTAAAAAAAGCTAAGTATTGGCTTGGAGTTTGCCAAGCATTACTTGTGATGATTGTATTATTAAAAGAAGATTGATTATTATATATTGTTGGGAAGACTCATTGTTCAGGGAGTTGCCCCTCCCTTTATACTGTGCAATTGTTGTTCTTGTTATAATTGTTGTTGATAATGAATGAGTATGGGTGTTCATTAGTATAAAGGATAAACATAATTTTACTTGGTTGCAAAACACAAACTAAGTAAGGACAAGTGAATTAGGCATAGTCCATGAATGTTAGTATTGGTGAAAAGAAAGCATTCGGTGGTGCCGCACCTCGCTATAAGTGGTTGGAAGACTACCGCAGGTGTAGGGGCGTGACACTAGTGACCTTATGGATAAAACAAATTCAACGCTGCGTCAGTATATCATTGTTTCATAACAATTTGCAGATACAAAAAGCTATATAATTGTGGCCATTTAATTTGTATTTCATTAATAATTTAGTTATTTTATGGATTAAGCTATATAATTGTGGAGATTTAATTGTATTTCATTAATAATTTAATTATTTTTATGGATTTGAATTTATTTATTTCTAGCATATTATAAAGTAATATTATATTTTAATCATGCACTTTATAAAATTGTTTTAATATAATAGCTATATATATATATATATATATATATATATATATATATATATTTATGAGAAAAGAAATTTACCATTTCATATTTTTGGAATTCTAAAATATATTTATATAATTTAGAATTATATATATATATATATATATATATATATATATATATATATATATATATATATATTGATTATTTATAATTTACAATATTTGTTTTTTTCTCTTAAATATTTATCTACATTAATTCACAATAAGTCTCAAAACATTTTATTAGATTTCAAGTTTAAAAAAACATGAGAGTTAACTAAATTATAATTTTATTTAAGAAAATAATTATTATTAATGATAAAAATAATTAGTCTATAAGTTAAATATATATGCATGTTAAATCATATATAACAATATTATTAAGTGGTAATTATGCTTTCATAAAAATTATAAATTAATATATAAAATGGAAAAATAAATTTACAACTAAAAACATAGAGTTGTATAAACTTTGATGGGTAGTAATGATAGTGAGCTAAAAATATGTTGTACCAATTAAGCCAGCCTAAAATCCTACAATGTCAATCTCTTGGTCAAAAGGCACTTCCTTAATCCCAATTTAGGAAAATAAATCGCTATGCAATCCTTGTTTCAAATTAAGTGGGACGATTCGCGAGGGTGGAAGATTTCTACAAAAAACCACCGAACTCAAGAGTTTTGGGTATAACCCCAAAGCCAAATATTTCCATATAATATGTGGGGCCCAAACCATAGAACAACCGTAGAAAAAACTCTCCAATATAACAAGCACACAAGGAGAAATTACAACTTTAAAGGCCTTACCTTTCTTGTAGCTCCTTTGGAATTATTCCCAATGCTTCTCCGCAATAACACACAAACCATTGATGCCTCGATTAAATCATACGCAACCAAGGTCTATGACCTCGACTAACATTAAACCTCCTGGGATAGTTCAACAATTATGTCACATACCCATGGCCCACTTTTGGTTGCTCTCTTTAATTTTCATTGGATGTTTATTTTTGCCTTTCCACGTGACCCTGGATCTATGCCACCCAGACCTTCCTCAACTAAGTGCTCAAGCATTCCTTTAGTGAAAAGATATGATGTAAATAGATATGCAGGACCCAACTCCACTTGCCTTGCTTTCCTCTCGCCTTCCCATACTCAACTTGGCCCGAACACCATGTTCACCTAGTCCTCTTCAATCCGGTCCTCTCTAAAAGTGTGCACATGTTTCCTCTTTCGCGAGACAGATTCTGGGAAATGGAAACATTTCCACCGGCTATTGATCCTGGTTCATGTTAACTATCGTCCCCGGTCCTTTTCCAAATGTGTGCACGCTTTTTTCATCTAGCATGAGTCAGCAGTATTTGTGGTCGACTTTACTCTGCTTGTTCCATACAAAAAGTTTCCACGTCACCTCGCTCCTCTTCATATTGGCCAATCTTCACACGTCGACTCGATGCCTAGTTAGCCTGATTGTCTCTTTGTATGTTCCTATCTATATCTTTCGAAGGAAACCTCCCAAGACATGTCATCTCGGCACTGCCAATTGTGATAGAACTCGGTTTTGTCTCCTCGACCTTCGTTAATTAAAGTACTCTCAACAAATTCCTAACAAAACTAAGTTTTTAACTCCTGTCCATTACATTTTGTGCTCGGCTTCCACTACAGAATCACATTCTGTACTCAGTCTTTCGTCTGCAAGCTCCACTTAAGTCTCACACTTCTTATCTCTCTCTCCACTCTAATATTTCCTGTAATTGGTCTTCTCATAGGTTTATTATCGCGGTCACGTCTTTGTCATAGACTTGCACTCCTTTTGATTCTTTCTTGACTCTAGATCATTGGCCACTCTATGGATCAATGATAAACAACTTTGATCATCCTTATTTTAAAGGGAATGATTTTTCCCATTTCAAAAGCTTTGATTCCTCATCACAGATTCGAATGCTCATTCTCAAAATTCTCTCCCTCGAGAGCTTAAATCTCACCCAAATATGTAATCAAAATCAATACTTGACGACTATAGGGAATAACAATGCATATAATAGACAAGGCCCGATTTACACAAATTCCAACTACTCAACATAATGTTCACTTATATTATTATACATATAATTTACAAAAGGCCCTTCCTTGGCCTAATTTACATTATTTCATCCCTTCTCCGCCTTGTGGCCCTACTTTGCCTCACTCCTCTACTCTAAATCTCTCCACACTTATACTTACACATTACATCCTTTGGTTACATAATTATACCAAATTGAATTTTCTACTAAATTCTGGTTCAGATCCATAAATCCTCAACTATTTCTATTTCTAGATCCTCTAGATCCACATATCCACCAAGAGATCTAACTAACCCTCAAACCTTTCTAGCCCTCTAAAATATTCTCAATACTTCTCCTATTTACAATATTCATCACTTATATACATGAAAGCATAGGGAAATACAATAAAATAATTAATTAGATAATCAACTTCCTTACTAATTGAAAGACCCTTATCTTTAGTCAAAATGTGTTTTTACTTGGAGGTAAGATGCTCCTGCATCATTCTCCCAAGGAAGAAAAATTTCATGGCCACATGACCATGTGCCTTCATATGCTAATAAAAATCCTCTCAGATCCCAAAATTTATGTTGCATCTAGCCTTTTGCTCTTTTTTGTTGCTTTCATTCTTTTATTGTTGTCTCCTTTCCTATTCTAGGTTTTCAAATCTTATGTTGTAGTTGTCCACCTTCTTTTTTGATGTAGACTTGTTCAGCCAAATTAAATCTGTTGTTAACCTTCCTTCTTTCTGCAATATGCCTCCTTTGAGATACCTTTATCATTAGCTTCCTCATTTCTTCAATCTCTATGTCTATTTGGTCCTTTAGCTAGTACATACTCTACATATCTCTATTGTTTTCTTGTTGAACTTTGCTACTAATATTCCTCATTGGTTGTTACTACACCTTCACCTCATTTTTCTTCAAACTATTAAAACTTGTCATCTTTTCACTTTCTTCATCTCTTGGCTTTAGATTGTCCAACCAATCCTCTAAAAATCTCAGCTCTTCTACGAGATCACTAACATTTACCATGCTAGTCTTAAACTCTATTTCTTTGTCATGGAATTTCTCTTCCTTACTCTATCTTCCATATCATTATCTTCTTAAAGAAATTTTGCACCATCATCATCTTCCATGGTAGCTTCTAATAATTGTCCATCGTTGTCATCTACAAGCACATGCTTAAGAAGGAATTCCTCAATCTCATCCATCTCCTCCAACATCGTCATGTCTTCATCAATCTATATAAACATGTCAATTGTGTGTTGTTCACTACGTGTAATCACACAAAAATCATTATTTTCAGAAACACAAGGCTCCTTAGCCTCATTTAATGTGTCTATTAGCAAACCCTCATGATGATCTTAACTTATCCAATAGTTAATCGGATTCTCAATAAATCTCGCTTCCATGTCTCTGCCTTATTCTTCATTAATGTACAAGCCTTGTCCATAACCAATTGAATTATGCTCAACTACTATGGGTTCTTCCTTCACCTTCTCATATATTCTCTGCCTCAAAACTTTTTGTAGTGGAGGCCATCTCACCTTATTTTGCTTCATTGTCCAACCATACTTCTGATATTTACGGATTTTCTATCACAACGCCTTCACATGATTGAGTTCTTCCCTTAATTCAACCATCTCATTCTTGAATTCCTCATCACTCATCTCCTTTATGCTAGCCACTTTAGCATTATTTTTTCTCTAATTGCAACTTTCCTTTGAACCTATCACATGACCATTAATAGTCATATTTACCTTTCCTTCTTATGAACTCTCCTTGTTCACTTGTGAGCTACAACAACCCTTTTCATCTTGTAACAAGTTTTCCACTTGCCACAGTAACAAGTTCTATGTCATTGTATCCTTCTCTTCTCTTTCTCTTGGAAATTCTACCCACACTCACTATGGAATTTCCTTTGGAAACTTCTACCCAAACTTTTCTTTTTGAAGTTTTCCTCATCTAATTCTTTGTAGGAGAACCTTTTCTTCTCCTAGAGCACATATACTCAACTTTCAAAATTTTCAGGATTCTGCAATTTCATCAGCTCACTTCTATCTTCTCCTTTACTATCCTTGCTTTAGAAATTTCATCTTGATGTTGGGTTCCTTTCACAATTATCCCTCTGAGAGCTCAGCTTATTATATGGCTGCTACCTGCAAACACAAATACTTATGACCAGGGTCAACATAAATCATAAATACTTGTCAATGTGTTCTTCAAGACCTTATTCTTTTGATAGTCCTCTGCACATCGCCTCTGTATTTTCATTATGCATTCCTCCATATATATTCTCCCATTTAAGATCATTTCAACCTACTCCAATATCTGCAAATTTTATCCTTCCAAAATCAACTTCACATGAAAGTCAAATTCTTATTCAATTTCTCTCCTCCCAAACAAACATCCTCCAATCCAGAAACAAATTTTACACTCACTCAATGCCTTAAAGAACAAAATTGTTCTTCTTGCAATCATCTATATTTAGTACAAAAATTAAAACAACGTCCAAACCTATTTTTCTACAAAACTTATTTCCTCAAAGAGATTCATGTAACCTCCTATTTCCGTTGCTACAACACCCTCCAAAATTTCACTACATTCAAAATTTGGAGCGTACTTTTTCGCCGTGTCGAGCATCTCCTTCATTGTCAAGTGTTGTTTCATTTTTTCCTACATGTTTCAACATTTCTTGAATGCTCTCAAGTGTCATCGCACTAATTAGAACATCTTATGTGTATTTCAGGGTCGTAACATCTTTGTTGTTGTAAAATGACACTTTTTGGTCGCAGTCACACACACTTCACCCGTTGTACTTGGGGAGTGCATGCAAAGTGGGATTTTGATGTATACTTATCATTGTTCAAGCTTTTCTAAGTTTTCTCGATGAGTTGGTATGTGTCACACATGGTTTTATGTCTAAAACTCATCATTCACCCCTTTCCCTATCTTCCAGACTTAGAAAATTTGTGGTTTCAAAACAAACCCATTGAGGCCAAGAGCACACAAGCACAGTCTGAAACCTTTGATCAAGAATACTTCACTTTTTGGAAGTGCACCATGCACCCTCCAAGAGCACAAAGTGCACTCCTTAAGCCCTTTCTCCCTCCTTGTTCTGAACTACACCCTTCAAGAAACCTAGTCTTTCTTTGAGCACACTCCTTCGGGTTGAAGAAATGCACCCTCCTTGAGTGCATGAGCATGCCCTAAAGGCCTTAATCTCAACCTTTCATCCTTCCACAATACGCATGTGTGCTACTGACCCTTTGAGCACATGAGCACATTATGAAGGCACAAAACACCACCCTTCAGCGTTAAGACTTGTGCCATTCTCCCTCATGTGCCTCTTGAGCACATGAGCACACCCCGAAGGCACAAAGACTTCCTCCTTAAGCCTTCAAGAGTGCTCTCTATTCCCTCCCTCTCTCCCTTGAGTACACAATGCACTTGGGAAGCCCGATGCCTTCCCCTTTGTCCTTTGGACTCATGCCATGCGCCCTACCTGGATTTTCTCTTTCTCTTGATCCAATGAGCGCATGTTGAAGCCCCGAAGCCTCTACCTCTTAGCCCTTCAACCTTTAGAAGTGCACTGTTGTGCCAAGAAGTCTCCTTGCTCCTTCCAAAGTGCACTATTAAGGTATTAACTAAAAATCTACATGAACATGTTAGAATATGAGATTTTCAGGTTGATGGTTGCTTTTCATGAGTGATTACATCAATAAGTATTCTAGTAACATCGTGGTAGGCATGCATGAGGAAGATCGAGCAAAGAAGATGAACAAAGGAAGCATTTAAGAACAAAGAACACATTGAAATATTGATGATCGAAGCACCCTAAAGAATCCAAGATCAAAGACCCTTTGGAAGGTGTAGACATCAATGATCAGAAGTTGCATGAATAATGAAGACATAGGTGGCAGGTATGTCACTACTCAAGAAAGCCCATGTCATCAGTCACTATTAGTCCTAGTCAACAAAGATAGTGAATTTTCATTTCTGCATCACACAATGATGTGGAAGTTATAATGTAATGTTGTAGTCATTGTAAAGACAATTAAGTTGAAATCCAAGAGTCATATGTGGATAAAAGATCCAAGGAAGTCCAAAATAAATGTTCATAATTGATGCCTAATTTTAACTTCTCTTGGTTGTAGGTGTCCAAATACATCCTCCCTTATCCTCGAGAAGCTTGCATGAGGAAACCATTCCTAGATGAGAATAGGAGATAGAGAGAAATATCTAGGAAAATTCTAGTGAAATTCTCATGGGAGTCCTTTTGGAAGTCCAAGTTAGCCTAACTGTGAATTATAACATAAGGAGGATCCAATTCCAAGGCACCAGAGGGGATGGATCTCATCTAAGGTAACCATTGCATTTCACTCAATTTCCATAATGTCAACGTTTAGTATATGTCCCATAACATTTGTTACCATTTGAATGCATTTTATTGGATTTGGATTCCTTGGAAAATATAACTTAGACCTAGTGATTTACTCTCATATATATTTGGTAGTAGCGTACATATATATTCTTTGGTTGTGATATCTATAATATATAGTTGGTTGTAGTAAGGACAAGAGCTCTAGCACCTTGAGTGGGATTCTCAGCAATTACATCAACTCTAAGGATTTATACTAAACTTTATAGGTAAAGGTATGCAAGTCACGCCTCTTTGCTTTCAATGTATCAAACATTAATAAAGTCCATATGTAGGGACATCTATTGAATTGTACATCCTTTTATCTATACAAATTTTGTGTTGATCTATTGAGTATAACTCTTATACATAGGAAGAAAATTTGGATAATGATACCTTAGGAAGTTAGGGTTTGCTGCTAATCTTGAAATCACTTTCCAATGCATCATCTAGGTAATTTTACTATAACTTTTTTCTTGAAAAACTTCAAATATCTATTTTTTTTTTAAACTAAGGAGATATATAAAGATACATGTGGTGAAATTTTCAAGTACATATTAATTATACTTTCAAAGATACCACCTTTTGCAGGGTAGGGTTGGTAACTATTTCAAAAATCAATTTTAAATAATACATATTGATATTTTGTTATAACCTTTCGTAGATAATTTTTGTACTACAAACTTTATAACACTTTGAAATAAAATACTAAAGTACCTTCGGTATAAATTTCATCATCATATTTGAAATTTTGGAGATGCAACATGTTGTATAGGTGTGTTCATAAGAAAATGTAAAAAGTAAACAAGTTTGGGAATGTTACTATAAGTTTCTCTTAGCACCTCAATTTTTTTTCATACTTATATAATTGCAAAGAAGACATAAGATCATATCGTATGCCAAAATTTCTCACTCATAACCCATGTCCATTTTTTCTTGCATGTTGTGTGGTGGTAAGTGTTTAATATTGTCACCTTTCAGTCATTGAGACTAGATCTCCTAACCTACTATCTAGCTTATGTGATTGTGCCCAAAAATTCCTTATCGAGGCCTGTGGTTCCATGGCTAATCTCAAAGACACCAAAAATATTGTTGAGAAAAAAATATATAATTACACTTCGTCTCATCATTCAGGCTAACTAAACCTACATGTATCAAGTGAGCGTCTTCGCCCTAAATATGCCAACACAAGAGTAGGGTGATATTTGACCTTGGCCAGAACCTTAGCACTTGCTACAAACATGTGACGAAGAATAGAGATGCAGGAATGTTAGGATTGAATTTATCATGGCAGATGAGACCCCACGTTAATACCACAAACAATCCTATGTTTTGAACCAACTCCCATAGGCTCCTATCCATTTTACACAAAGTGACTCAATATGAATTATTGAATTTAAGGAGTCGATTGGGATTATTTTGTTCCACGAGCGGAGGAAAATGCCAACAATAAAGTGTTTCATAAGTGCAAGCACCACCTTTTACAAAGATTGAATGCAACTATAAGTGCAAGTACCACATTTCACAAGCTAAAGAAAAATGGTTTATCGTTTCTTCTTGTTTGATCCCAGTTGCCTTAGTTGAGTAGAACATTTTTTAATGTAAAGAAATGAAACATCCAATATATGCTTCATAATTTATTTATTTTTAATTTCATTTTCTCTAATCATCATATATAATGATAAACAACTCATACAATAAATTTTTAATCACATTTTGTAATTAATTAAATAAATATGATTTAAAATTAAAATTTGTAATTAAGAAAATAATTAAAATGCACACTTCCAATAAAACAATACCTATCAACATAAAAACCTAATTTCCTAGAACTTATAAATTAAAATTTATATATCAATCAAAATTCAATTAACTTTGGACTTTAATAATATACCATACATATTGCTTGAACTTTAATAATATACCATACACATTAAAACTACATTATTTGAAGAGAATGTGATGATATTACTCATTTCTAATGCAAACAGACTACTTTGATGTTTATCAATTTAGAAATGACTACATCGCTACTCGAGCTTGAACTGCCAACATTACATGAAAGATACACCTACGCATAAAGACAACGCAATTCCAACCGTAATCAAATATATTAATCTTAATATTAATACTAGCAATTGTCCCAAAAGGTACAAAGAGAGGCCGATAGGATTATTAAATTGGAAGTGTTGAATTTTTTTAGAAGAGTTAATTGGTTTGTGGAAAACCTTGTTTTCTTGGACTGGATCATTGTGCAATTACTTTTCTTTAAATGTTTTGTTTATATCTATATTACAAGGAGCACATTGAATGTCTTATTTCATTTTAGAGTAAGTTAATTACCCAAAATCAAGAGGTTAAGTTAATTACCCAAAATCAAGAAACCTTTATAGATGGCCAAGCATATACGAAGCTTGCTAGTGACCGAGGCAATAACCACCATGACTATCCCCTACCAATATATTTCATTGAAAACCATAATTGTATATTGCATTTAGAAAGTCAAAACATAATATTAGAAAACATGTTGATATATTGCTATTAAAAAATTAATTCCATTAGAAACCATGATATTATTATTATTATATCATGTTGATATTATTATCAGTTTTTAAGCGCATGGATCTAGCTGAAGTTGAAACTTTATGCTCATCAAATCCCTTATTTTTCTACTCAGAGCTGAGTGTCGAGTTGCAGGTGCATTCGTGCATTTATTTCACAAGGCCAAAGTCAGATTCGTTGTATTCCTTTTCGGGAGAAACTGTCTCTGGCGGTATGATAGGGCCCTTGTAAATCTTGTGTACTCCAACGAAACACTTCAAGGCTATTGAAGTTGGTGCTCAAATAAATTTCACCCCTAACTTAACGTCTAGAACTATAGACTTCAAGGAGGCTAAGAGTTGGGAATAAATTGTGATATTCAAAGTGGTGGATTGTCTTTATTTTTCATTTCCCCGTTATTATGGTAAAAGGGAAAAGGGATCTAGCTGAAGTTATTATGGTAATGATATCTCGAGGCTGTTATTTTATGGTATTTTTATTTTAGTGAGGAAGTGGGGGAGAGTGGTTGAACATTGAGAGAGTCATACAATCTTTAGTCGGCTAATGGATATGCAAATCTAAGGATGTGTAAAGGAATGGCGGTAGAGATTCAAGGAATGAATTGTTCGATGAGATTCAAAGAGTTTTAGAGTCTTTAATTTTTGGTATTTTTGGTAATTTTGAAAAAAGAAAATCTATAAGAGAATTTAGTAATCAAAAAATAACAAGATTCACTTATTTTTAATATTTGACAATTTTGAGAGGGAAAAGTCCAAAAAAACTTAATAATCAAAGAAATAACAAAACGAAAATCACTTTTTAAAATTAGACCAGAGAGATTGATGATGGAGACAATTCTAGACCCATTTCAAGAGTTTTAAGTTCTATTATTATGATCAATCTAACAAAATATAAAATAATAATGTTTCATGTTTCTGAGCAAATGACTCCCCGTAACATGAAGGACTAGGGTTTCCCTTGGAAGCATCAAAATTTAGTCTGATAAATTTAATAGGAAAAGAATACGGGCAAAAGTTTGATAAAATTAATAAGAGAAGAATACCGATGCAAGAGAGAAGAGGGAGTCCATATAGAAAGAGAATTTAACAAGAAAAATGAGAAGATTGAAAGCTACCGCCCTTAGTCTTGAACATGTCTTTTCATATTTTAATTAACTTTACTTTAAAAGCTATAATTTTCAATGGGGATTTTTATGGATTTCGTTTTTATGTCTCTGACTTTGTTTTGATTGGTGTTAAAAGATTATTGTTAGAGACGTTTATTATTTTGTAAAGAATTTGGAAATTTGGTTAAAAATATTGGTACTTTTTACAGACATTCTACACATTTCTAAATGGGGAGTTTTTTTAAAGGGGAACTGGGGTTCGAAGGTATAAAATAATGGGAATAATATGTTAGAGATATATTTTATGTTGTTGATAAGCAATTTTTTCCAAAGAAATTTGATTTATAAAGGGAGTAATTTGATAAGGAATTGCTTATTGAGGATAGTCATTTTTCATTCAAATTTGGTTTTGGTTTTTGTTTTTTTTTTTTTTTGTGATTATGGAATTGTTTGAATATTTTATTTTTTTTTATGGTGGAAGTGGAATCAGCACTATCAAAAATTTCTGAGCACCCAAAATTCTGAAACTTGACAGTTATAACCAAGATTTCCCAAAATTTCCACCTGATTTTATCAAAATTATACCTGAAATTCCATTGTTTCCAACAAAAATGTAACCTCCTTTAATTAAAAATATCTGAATTTGAATACGGAAATTTAAAAAACCAGAAGGGTTTGCTGATCCATTCGATAACTGAGTCTATATTAAAGAATATCTCTACTCATGAAATTAAAAACCAAACATAAATAGTTTAAAAAACTATACACTATAACGCATATTTCAACTGTGAAAGAGTTATGTAGAGGGAATGCAAATAGTTATTCTTTAGATACAAATAGATGCAATGCAAAACTCGTTACGTCTAAATCATCTTGATGTTTAGATACAAACAGATGAAATGCAAAACTCTTTACGTCTAAATCATCTTCCTTTGCAAAAATCTCAGGTTCCTTCTCTACCAGAGAATAACGTCTACTTGCACATAGCAACCAGTACTTGACGTGGAGGCTTCGAAGGTCTTCTCGCATGCTGAACAACCAGGTTATCCAGCAACAATACATCCCCTTCCTCTCACCTTAAATTTACGCACTCTTCATCAACAATGGCCTTGAATGCCTCCGCTGCTTCACCAGAAATATGACACCCATCTCCAAAAGACAGTGACAGGTTTCTTTCGCCATAGCCGGTTATGGTGTTAAACCAGACTTGCCTCCCTCCATATCCCTCGAATGCTCTGATCGCCTCCCGAGGGCCGAACACGAACTCAGCTGATCCGTCCTCTAGGCACTTAAAGTTCGTACAACCCATCACCTCTACTGCTCTGCTTATCATTCATTCAAATGCAGAGGCATTAAACTTTGAAAGCAATAATAACTGAACAACAAAATGAAAAATGAGATGATGAGCTTAAATGCAGTGAAATAATAAAGTTATGACAAAGCCATGTGAACCCGAGGTCTCATCTGAAGATCATGTCAAGTTGATACCCAGGATTAATACCCATCCTCAAACTGTGAAGTTCGCACCTCCAAAATTGCCAGATAAAATTATATGCACCTCCAAAATTGCCGCGTTGGTACCGAAGTTTGTTTATATAATGGGATGTTTATTATCAGAATTGTGTGAAAGTTTAGGGGAGGCTAGATAAGATTGGGGAAATTTAATTCCCAACAAATTTTCATTTTCAACCCTTCCCAAAAGGTTTAAATTTATAATGTAAACTGATACCAAACCCACTAAAACCAACTAATATACACACCATGTGAAACCAACTAGTATACACACCATGTGAATTGAGATTCTGAAAGCTATACCAGGTGGTACTTTAAATGGAACCAACTAATATACACACCATGTGAAACCAACTGGTATACACACCATGTGAATTGAGATTCTGAAAGCTATACCAGGTGGTACTTTAAATGGACTTACGCTAATTAATGCTAGCAGCATGTGAAACCAACTGGTATACACACCATGTGAATTGAGATTCTGAAAGCTATACCAGGTGGTACTTTAAATGGACTTACGCTAATTAATGCCTTCTAGCAGCTACATTGCACTTACCTCTTTTTCGCCTCAATTGGGTCGTTCGTTTCCAGAAAAGTCTGCCAGTTTCCGGTAGAGAAGGAAGCAAATGTGTTTAGGGTGGGAGCCATTACTTTAGACATGACCAACCCTGTATCCTTCACTCTTCTTACAAATTCAGGCATTCTGACTTCCATTCGCTGCGCAATGCCTTGGCTGAGAGCTATGGCAGTCTCTCCACCCGTGGGAGGTGCAGTCTCGCAGAAGAAAAACAGCTTAGACGGCCACTCATCCATCTGCATCGAACCATTGTAACAGAAAATTGAATAGTAGACAAAGATGGAAAATTGGCACAACACAAGTTTCAACTTCAGCTAGATCCATGCTCTTAAAAACTGAAACACCCAACCCCAAAATTCATGGCCATGTTTAGCTATAGGTTCATTTCCATCTTGATATATTAACCCATAAATGAATAATAGACATCAATCCATTCTAGCTTGGGTTTTGGTAACTATCCCAAGATTTAGAAAACCCCAAAACTTTGGGCATTCTAATTGGTGAGATGGCAGTATTTGTTGGGAGAATTCAAATTAACACAGCAAAAGAGAGAATTCGTTCCTGGTTTTGGAATATTCTGGAGATATGGAGGATAAGAGGGTAACCAAATTCAGTAACAGCAAAATGTGGGTCTCAAAAGTGGAGTAACAGCAAAGCGGAAAATTTGTTGCAGAAGTTTTTAAATTCAATTGTGGCGAACAGAAATTGAATTGAAAAACAGAAAAGGGTCATTTTATTGTATAGGTCTCACATTGAATAATAGAAAAGGGGCAATTTATTGTATAGGTCTAAAATTGAATAACACCAAAGGGGGAAATCTGTTGTAAAAGTTGTTGAAGTTCACTTGGTACCAAATAATAGATTAGGGAAACAAGGCATTGAAGATTTGTATTTCAAATAACATATCTTTGTACATCTATCAAATAACATATCTTTTATATATTTCCTAGATATTATAAGAGGTTGAATGATATTTTGACTTGTTCTTTCATAACGTTGCTCCTCCCACCCAAACGCTTTAACAAATGAGCTGAAATCTGCGGCGGATCTGAGAGGGAATCCTCTGAAAAGCAGAGCGCCGTGATCCGTGAGTTGATGCTGTATCCAATCTCTGTTATTGCGTATGTTGTGGGTTACATCTGCAATCCCTCCTTTGCGATCGTGGGAGGTAGCGCATTGCTGAGCAGGGAGAAGAACCTTGGGGAATAATCTGTTTTCTTCCGACGCTCCTGCAATCGTCATCTTCTGCTCTGGTATTCGACCTTCTAAGAAAGTGTGCATGGTTGCAAATGATTCAGATGCAATCTCCATGTTCTAAATTACAAAACAAAATACAAAACTCGAGGGAACCTTGTGCTTTTGCAGAACAACGAGACGACTAAAAGGTCAGGGCTGGTAGGTAACACAATCTCTTTGCGAGATGACATTACTATAATTTAAATGTGCAGATTAGCTGGGCTTCGCTTCCTCTCAAACAACCTGAAATTCGAGATTTTGCTTAAAATGAGACATTCAAATCCAAAATTTGAGAAATGCTCTATCAGTTTAGTTCAAATACGATAATGAATGAACCATGCAGCTATAGAGCTTAGAAACACAACTTCAAGATGCACCAGATCACGGCTTTGGGGGTTTGGGGATTAAGTCTGCAGAGATACAACTAAAGAGTTCGCCACAGGTAGTTTTAATGGGTGTATGGGGTATATAATTTAATACTAATCAGTGCTTGCCAAAAGCCAGGGAAGAAGAACAACAACAACAACTGGCATACCAAAGAAACAAAGGGCAAGAGTGACATAAAAGAATGGGAAAAAGCAGTAAAAATATCTTCAAGAGTGACATAAAAAAATGGGAAAAAGCAGTAAAAATATCTTGCCATGCCAAGAAGGAAACTCAATCGATATTTGGAAAAAGCAGTCACACTTCAAATCAATGGTTGAAAGTGTCTCACCTGATCTAACGGAGCAGGGTAAAAGTGTTGACGATTGTTGATGCATAGGAAGGCCATCTATGATGGAAAAAGACATCTGCCTCAACCCTCTATCTAACTCTATGCTGACAGAAACACTGAAGACTCTATGAAAAGAGCTTATTATTTCATTACTAAACATTCTTATTTATAGATACATATGCAGGAGTGTTGGCTTGAGGGGGCTTGACCCAAGTTTAGAGTTAATTAGCCAAACAAATCCCTGTACTATTGGCCCTTTCGGCAACAGCTAGTAGAGCGTGGACTGAGGTCTCACTCGAAGCAGTATGGCGGGATGCTAGAACCAAGTTTCTGCACCCTTGAGATGTCTAAGGGGTCGGTTTAGTCAAACTATGAGTACCTTCGTGCATGTTACTTCATGCGTTGTCATGACCTGCGAGAACTTCGCAATCTTTTATAATCATCTTCGCGGAGCCCTAACCAGGGGCTGAGGTGATTTCACGCTGCCCTAGCAACGATCTGCGCTACTTCCCCAAGTTACACTGTGTATCTTACTTATCTTCTTATAGCAGTTAGTTACCTTTGCATAAATAGATACTTTATCTTATATTCACTTTATCAACACATTCATATAAGTTCGCACATCATATAAACAATAGAAATGCAATTTATTTACGATACATTCAATGCACAAAACAAGAAAAAGATACACATAAATGATGTAAAACTTCTCTTTATTACTTCTCCAATGGTTACAGACTCGACTCGCTCTGCGCACTCAGCTGTAGGGACCCGCGCACTCGATTGTGGACTACTAGACATCTACGCACTTAGCTGCAGAGCCTTCTGCTACTGTACGACCCAAAGACTCGACTCTACACTTGGATAAGACTTAATTCTCTATCTATTGCTTTCTTTTCTCTAACTTATTTACAACTTAGAGCAGCGCTCTATTTATACAATCCCATGGTCCACAGACCATGGGTAGATTTCTAAAGCCGACATTACATTACAAAAACGAAGGTGGACAACCCTATGACTCATTTACAATCTCCACGCTCTGTGCCCACAAAATGCGGAGTCTTTACATCTTATTTGGTCAAAATATGGGCTTTAAGCCCCAAAACTTCCCTTAGGGGATCTCGCGCCTAACAAGCCCTTACTCGCTTGAAGGGGCCTGACCCAGGTTCAGAGTTAATTAACCAAACAAATTCTTGTACTATTGGCCCTTTCAGCAATAGCATGCAGAGCGCGAAATAAGGTCTCACCTAGAGCAGTATGGGGGGATGCTGGAACCAAGTTTCTGCACCCATGAGATGTCTGAGGGGTTGGTTTAGTCCAACTGTGAATACCTTCATGCAGGTTACTTCGTGCGCTCTCTTGACCTACGAGACCTTCACGATCTGTTATAATATCATCTTCGCACAACCCTAACCAGGGGCTAAGGTGATTTCGAGTTGCCCTAGCAGTGATTTGCGCTACTTCCCCAAGTTACACCGCCTATCTTACTTATCTTCCTATAACAATTAGTTACCTTTTCATAAACAAATACTTTATCTTATATTCACTTTATCAACACATTCATATAAGCTCACGCATCATATAAACAATAGAAATGCAATTTATATTTGATACATTCAATCCACAAAATAGGAAAAAGATACACAGAAATGATGTAAAACTTCTCTTTATTACTTCTCCAACGATTACAGACTCGACTCGCCCTACACACTCAACTGCAGGGGTCCACGCACTCAGTTGTGAACTACTACGCCTCTGTGCACTTAGTTGCAGAGCCTTATTCTATTGTACGACCCAAAGACTCGACTCTACACTTATATAAGACTTAATTCTCTATCTATTGCTTTCTTTTCTCTAACTTATTTACAAATTAGAGCCTCGCTCAGGTAGATTTCTAAGCCAACATTACATTACAAAAATGAGGGCGGACAACCCTATGACTCATTTACAATCTTCACGCTCCGCACCCACAAAATGCGGAGTCTTTACATCAAATTTGGTCAAAATATGGGCTTTAAGCCCCAAAACTTCCCTTACAGGATCTTGCGCCCAACAGGGCCTTGTTGACTTGAAGGGGCTTGACCCAGGTTCGGAATTAATTAGCCAAACAAATCCCTGTACTAGTGGCCCTTTCGGTAATATCCTGCGGAGCACGGACTAAGGTCTCACTCGGAGCAGTATGGGGGGATGCTGGAACCAAGTTTCCGCAAGCTTTAGATGTCTAAGGGGTCGGTTTAGTTCAAATGTGAATACCTTTGCGCAGGTTACTTCACGCGCTGTCCTGACCTGCGAGACCTTCGCGATCATTTATAATCGTCTTCACGTAGCCCTAACCAGGGGCTGAGGTGATTTTGCACTGCCCTAGCAGCGATTTGCGCTACTTCTCCAAGTTACACAACGTATCTTACTTATCTTCTTATAACAGTTAGTTATCTTCACGTAAACAGATACTTTATCTTATATTCGCTTTATCAACACATTCATATAAGTTCACGCATCATATAAACAATAGAAATGCAATTTATATCTGATACATTCAATGCACAAAACATGAAAGGATACACAGAAATTATGTAAAACTTCTCTTTATTACTTCTCCAACAGTTACAGACTTGACTCACCCTGCACACTCAGCTGCAGGGGTTCGTGCACTCAGCTGTGGACTACTAGGCCTTTGCACACTTAGTTGCAGAGCCTTCTCCTACTCTACGATCCAAAGACTCGACTCTACACTTAGATAAGACTTAATTATCCATCTATTGCTTTCTTCTCTCTTACATTTTTTTACAACTTAGAGCCTCGCTCTATTTATACAATCCCATGGTCTGTGTACCATGGGTAGATCTCTAAATCCGACATTACATTACAAAAATGAGGGCAGACAACCTTATGACTCATTTACAAGCTCGCGCTCCACGCTCACAAAACAAGGAGTCTTTACATCATATTTGGTCAAAATCTGGGCTTTAATCTCCAAAACTTGCCTTGGGGGATCCCGCACTGACAGAGTAACTCAAGGGCGAGTCACGAAGTTTGTGTTTGGGGTGCAAAGGGGTCGGTTTAGTCCAACTATGAATACCTTCACGCGGGTTACTTTGCACACTGTCCTGACCTACGAGACCTTCACGATCTATTATAATCATCTTCACGCATCCCTAGCCGCGATCTGTGGTACTTCCCCAAGTTACACCGCATATCTTACTTATCTTTTTATAACAGTTAGTTATCTTCTCGTAAATAGATACTTTATCTTATATTCACTTTATCAACACATTCATATAATTTCGTGCATCATATAAACAATAGAAATGCAATTGATATCCAATACATTCAATGCACAAAATAAGAAAAGGATACACAGAAATGATGTGAAAATTCTCTTTATTACTTCTCCAAAGGTTATAAACTCGACTCGCCCTATGCACTCAGCTGCAGGGGTCCGCACATTTAGTTGCGGACTACTAGGCCTCTACGTACTCAGCTGTAGAGCCTTCTCCTACTCTACGACCCAAAGACTCTACTCTACACTTAGATAAGACTTAATTCTCTATCTATTGCTTTCTTTTCTCTAACTTATTTACAACTTAGAGCTTTGCTCTATCTATACAATCCCATGGTTTGCGGACCATGGGCAGATTTATAAAGCCGACATTACATTACAAAAATGATGGCGGACAACCCTATGACTCATTTACAATCTTCGCGCTCCGCGTCCACAAAACGCGGAGTCTTTACATCGGATTTGGTCAAAATATGGGCTTTAAGCCCAAAAACTTCCCTTGGGGGATCCCACGCCCCACAGGCCCCCAACACAAACATCGTGACTCGCCCTAGAGTCACTCTTTCGATGAAGAGATCTTTGCGCGGAGACCTCCCAACTCTGCTCAGACTGCTGCAAGGTCAACAACGCACTAAGCAGCTGCCTGTTGTACCTCATGCATGCGTTATTTAGAGACTGCGGTATCTGAGCTATTCCTTACATCTACTCTTGTGTTCCCTGCATCTGTGCGAGCTTGGCTTCAATCGAAGTTGTAATGACGAATGCCTCATCAATCTAAGGTTGGATGCACACCTTCAAAACTGCTTCTTTTTGTCGCACCACATCTACCTACTCCTTAAGCGCTTTTGCCTATTCCATCCGCGTGAGCCTCTGTGTAAGGGCCACCATCTGCACAATCCCTTTTATATCATCATACTATTGCTGCAACTCATGCACTTCTGTTTCTAAGCGTTGTATGTTCAGGTCCTCCTATAGAGTGGTGAGGACCTCGAACGACTCTTCCAACATTTTGGTGCAGTCCTTCACTGCACTACTGATCTCCTCCATCCTCGATATAATGGCGCTAGCGTGATGTTCCCTCACCTCTGGAGAAGTTGAAGGTTGTGCCTTCAACCACAGCTCTGATATCTAAAGGTTCAGCTGCAGCTGAACCATAGCCATCTCTTCTCGCGCTTTGCACACCCCTACTGCTAACCTCTGTATGCGCGCCCCTGTTGGGATGACCAACTTAGGGACCATCTGACAGGCCTCCTCAATCACCTGCACCATCTACTGGTTCTGTGCCACTACCTCATCGCATTGCAGGCTCACTTGTTCCACATTAATTTTTTGATCACTCAACACCTGTAGTGCGCGACCCTCCCTAGCTCGCAACCCTGCATTCACTCCGTCCTACAAGACATAGAGTGTCTCCGAAGGGACCACAGCCATGTTGATCGCTACTCTCTTCAACGCACTGACTGTAGGCCTGTTGGCCTCGTTCTCTGTAACCAGTGCCCCCTCTGGCAACACTATGGTGTTGGTCATGCGGGCGCACAACATTTCCTCAGCCGCAGTTGTGCCTACCGCAAGGCTGGTCGAGAGAGTACCAGCCTAAGGAGTGCACACATGCAACTCCTGTATCTCTGCCCGGAGGGCCCCCAACACAATTCCATTCTCATTCGCAAACTGATGGAGGGCCTCTGTGGTGACATCATGCACCGTCTCCCCTATATAATGGAGATCTCCTTTTGTGAGGGTGATTGGGTCAAAAGAAGTCTTAGAATTTTTCGACTTCTTTCGCGGCCCTGCCTTCTCTCTCGAGCGCTAGTGCTTCAACTGTGTAGATGTTGTTTCTGGGTCCGTGTCACCTTCCTTTGTCTCGGGCTCTTCCTCAGGCGAGGGTGACTTATGGCCTTTGCACTCCTTCTCTACTACCTATTGTTGCTCGACTGTTGCTTTTTTTTGTTCTACTACTACCTTCGCGACGTCCCGTGCCTCCTGTACCTTTTCTGCTACTAACTCTTTTCTTCTTTTCTCTACCAACTGTGCCATCCACAGTTTTGCCTCCTCCTTCTTCCGTTATGCAGCAAAATTTTCCATTTCCAACATGGAGATGGTTGGAGCATGCCACTATGGCGACCACAACTCAAGTACGGAGAATATGACATCGTATGTGGCTAGGTACAAGAGTTCATTCCACTTCTTCATGGGGTCCTTTCGTGCCTTCACATACACGTGGTGGAAGTCTGCCTTGAACAACGCGAAGCTTTGTAGGCTATTGTAGATAGTGAGAGATAACCACGGCTTGCGGTTAATCCCCATTCTGATGTTTATCTCCATGAACACCCAGAATATCTTATTGTCTTGGATCCTCTATGCATATTTAGTGGTCCACAGCGAAGCGTACTTCGCTGCCTCTAGAATATTCCACGCAATTGTGGGGAACTGGTTGGCCTCAGGCAATTCCCAAGCCACCAGCACTATGGACAACAGAATCCATGCATAGTGGAAGGTCTTCCCCCGTTCCTGTGCATCGTGGCGATTCTCAAGGAACTCCTTGCACAAGTACTCGGACCAGTTAAACTGGACCCCCTCCATGCATTGCGCGAGAAGTGCTATCACCAGTGCGGGCACCTCATCCGTGCGACACTTCCACATAACCTTGCCAGCCGGTATCTGGGTGGCAACTTTCACTGCCTTGTTGTTGATACTAGAGATCGTGTACCCTCTCTTCTTTTTCTCCAGCTTGAATTTTGCCTTCATGGCCTCCGAGATGGCCAAGTCATTGCTCTTACCCTCTGAAATATCTATGGGGTCCTCCCCCTTACAAGGGAGTCGTGTAATTCTATGAATCAGCTTGTCCATGATGGGGATGGGCTCCTCCAACCATAAACACCCATCATGCACCAGGCATAGTAGTTTCCTGATAACAAAGATAGTTACTAGGGCATGATGGTAATGCGCACCCAGAGTAGGTTTAACAACCCTACTTTCTCAACTCCGTGCAACCACTTGTGCGGCTCCAACTTTATGACTCCCACCGCAATGTTTTTCTTTGGCCTCATGAGCTGGGAAGTTTCCAAGTGTGGGAACTTCTTGTGCTCTGCGAGATCCCTGTTAGGATATTCCGACACATAGGATATAGTTAAGTTCAACTTGGTCTAGTGTAGAGTTAGGTATAGAGTTAGGTAAAGTGTGTTTCTTTACCGTTGTACATTTTGTAACTTACAATCCGACGGTCACGATATGTAGTGATCCGACGGTTCATTCTCTCCTCGGTATTACCGACACTTGATCCGTGGCTTGACACCCGATTGGTCCATGAGTTCTATTTAAAGTGCATGGAGGGTCATTGTTCGGGTAATCCGTGCATGAGAGAAGCTTATGTAAATTTTCATTCCTTGATTAATAAATTGCCTGTAGTAGCCACGTTGGCGCAGGCCGTGGACTGTTTCCCTCTTTGAGGGTTTTAACCACGTCAAAAATACTGGTGTATTGATCTGTGATTTGGTTGTGAGCAGTGTCCTTTTGGTGTTCTTTCTGAGGAACTTACCCTGTAAATTCCTACATGGTATTAGAGCTATTTGAGGGCCGCGTCCGTTGGTGATCCAAATCTGAAGCCGGTAGAACTGCATGTGGCTGTTGTTTCCTAGATCTGCTATTTCTGACTGCTTTCGGGCCGAGAGGACTACTCTGTTGCATTCGGAGCATCTGTTCCAGTGAGGAACCCCTTTCGTTTCACGCGAAAAGGTTTCCGGTAGCCCTAGCTGCGTCATTTTTCAGATCGGGAGGTATACAATGTTTTTGCAGTTTACTGTTATTTTCTCTCTGCTTATTTCGGTTTCGGTTTATTTAGCCCTATTTTTTAACCGGATCTATACCTTTCATCTCTACGTATGCTCTTTGTCCTGCGACTCTGTGCGATCTGGGCAAATCAGAAACAGAAAGGAAGGATTTTTCTCATGCGTATGCTCTTTTCCCTGCACCTTAGTGTGATCTCGAAAAATCAGAAACATTGAGAAAAATATTTAGTTTTTCGGCTAAAGCTAACTTCGATCTGCAAGGTTCGTTTTTCTTTGCATATTCGTGTTGGTTTTTGTGTTTTGTGTTTTGTAGGGAAAAAGAGCTTTCTCAAGGCAAGCACGCAAACCAAGGCCCCCCCCTCTCTCTCTCTCTCTCTCTCTCTCTCTCTCTCTCAAATTTTTTGTATAGATTAATTGGTTCAAAGCTATTTTAAGAGAGTAGAGGTCTTGGGTTCAAGTCTCCATTTTGTGGGGGCGGATTTTTTCATTCCCGCACATTCGCGCACTTTGCCGGCAACTTCAACAATTTTTTTCAAAAAGCCATAACTTCTTCATCCGGAAGCCTTTTTCAGAGCCGTTTTTTTTTAAAACAGCCTAATTTTTCGAGATCTATCCATTGGAACACTTACTTTCAACATCTTCAGCTTCAGTTTTTTTTAAAATGGAAAGTCCATGCCAAGTCATTCTTGACAGCACTAACTACTTCCAATGGATAGCCTACATGGAAGATTTACTTAGAAGTAAAGGTCTCTACAGAATAGCCACAGACCAAGAGAAGAAACCAAAAGATGAAGACAAGGCTGCAAAATGGGAAAATAGACAAGATCAAGCACGTGGTTTGATAGGGATGTCTATTTCTCCTGATCTTAGATTCCATATTGCAGAGCTTGAGACTCCTCATGAAGCATTGGAAAAAATCGCTAAAGTTTTTGGGATTAAAAATGAAATTAGAGCCCATCAACTTGAAAATGAGTTGCTTACTTTGGATCCTAATAATTTTTCTTGCATTGAAGATTTCTTGTCCAAATTCAAGACCCTTAGATATCTCTTGGAAGGTGTTAAGGTTAAGAAAGAAGATGGTAACCTTATTTATTCCATCCTTACTAAGTTGGGACCAGCCTACTCTGTATTTGTTTCCACTTTCCATTCTACAAGGGAAGCTTTCATTTGTCAAGGAAAAGACTACAAGGCCCCTTCCTTTGACTCCTTTTGTGATTCCTTAATAAGAGAACAAGAAAAACTCTTACACCTTGGTCTTCTTAATCTTGGAAACTCTTCCACGAAAGCGTTAGCCGCCCAGTAGCAACCAAATTCAAATAATCCTAAGAAGTCATATCCTCAAAAGAATGGTCCTAAACCAACTCAGCCTCAAAATGAAAGATCATTTCAGCAAAATGATAGGACCAATAAAAACAAATGGAAGAAGACTGATAGACATTGTAACTTTTGTAATCGAGATGGCCACTTAGAATCTAAATGCTTTAAGAAGATGGAAGCCTTGGAAGCCGCAATGAAGAAACATAACATCCATGTGGAGCATTCTTCAACTTCAACTTCATCTTCAGGAATGGCACTTTCTGCATGTCGTTGTCAATCATCTCAGTCTGGTTATGCATTAAATGTATCTTCTTCTTCTCATTCTCATGAGTGGCTCATTGATTCTGGAGCCTCTTATCACATGGCCAAAAACCAAGCCATGTTTTCTTCTCTAAATGATTGTAACACCAAAAATATATATGTTGGTGATGATAGATCTCTTAATGTTGTAGGGACTAGAACTGTTCATCTAGACAATGGTTAGTTTAATGATGTACTATGTGTTCCAACCTTATCCTGCAACCTTCTATCTGTATATCAGATAACTCATTCAGGTGAAGGTAAAATTGTTTAATTTTCACCTCATGATGTTGTAATCAAGGATCTAAAAGATCCTAAACAGATTCTAGCTACTGGTCTTGCTGATGATTCCACAAGGTTGTATAAGTTTCACAACTTTGGGTCATCAAATCTTCCCTCAGTATTTGTTGCTCATAATGATGAAGTGAGCAAACTTTGGCATGAGCGATTTGGTCACTTAAACTATCGCTCCCTTCAGCATCTATGTAAAGAAAATATGGTGACAGGTCTTCCTATGGTATCTTGCAGAGATGGTGTTTGTTCCGGATGTGTACTCGGAAAACATCATCGGGACAGTTTTGACAAACGTGCCTCTTGGCACGCCTCAGCCCCTTTACAGCGTGTGCACAGTGATTTATGTGGTCCACTTCCTGTTGCTTCATTCTCTGGCTGCAAGTATTTCTTAACTTTCATTGATGATTTCTCCAGACGCACTTGGGTATACTTCTTAAAACTCAAGAGCAAAGTATTTAACACATTTTTGGCCTTCAAAGCCTTTGTTGAAAAATAATCTGGACATCAAATTCTTAAGCTAAGAACTGATAATGGTGGAGAATATGTTAAAAACACATTCATCAACTTTTGCACCAAAAATGGAATTCAAATGCAACATACTGTTCCATACACTCCACAACAAAATGGTGTAGCTGAAAGGAAAAATCGCACCTTAAAGGAAATGGCTAATTGTATGCTGCAATCTAAAGGACTCAGTCTTAGTTTTTGGGCCGAAGCAATTAATTGTGCAAATTATATAATCAATCGCACTCCTACTAAGGTTCTAGAGAATATCACTCCAGAAGAAGCTTGGAGTTCCATTAAACCAGATGTAAGTCACTTTCGTGTTTTTGGAAGTGAAGCATGGGCCCATATTCCAGATGAAAAGCATAAAGCTTTAGAACCTAAGAGTGAGAAATGTACTTTTGTTGGATATTCTGAAGATGTAAAAGGTTATAGACTTATTCCATTTAAGTCCAAAAATGTTATCATTAGAAGAGATGTAAAATTTGATGAAAATAAATCGGCCTGCGAGCCTAGTCCGGCAGATGTGCCACCTCTTCCTATCTCTTCTACTTTTGAAAACATTTCTTCTTCAGATGATGAAAGTGAGGATGATAATCCTCCCCCACCTTCTCAGGATCCTCAACTTCCAAGATGGGTCCGTGCTACTCGGGATGCAGCAGGTGATCTTGCCGGTGATCCTACAGATCAGCGACGTACACGTTCTCAGTTTGAAAGAGCCTCTTTTTTACTGGCTCAAGCTCCAGTAAATCATGATCCTGACACTTTTGCAGAAGCTTCAGGCCATCCACATTGGGAAGCAGCTATGAATGAAGAATATCATTCATTGTTGGCAAATGATACATGGGATCTTGTTCCTCTACCAAAGGGATGCAAACTTGTTAGATGTAAATGGGTTTACAGAACCAAGTATGGACCAGATGGGAAAGTTGATAAACATAAAGCTCGTCTTGTTGCTAAGGGATTTTCACAGGTTGAAGGAATTGACTACACTGAAACCTTCTCCCCTGTTGCAAAAATGAACTCTATCCGCCTTGTTCTTTCCCTTACTGCCTCTTTAAAATGGGAAGTCCATCAGATGGATGTTAAATCTGCCTTCTTGCATGGGGACTTGCAGGAATAAATCTATATGGATCAACCCATTGGCTTCATACAAACAGACTCCAGCCTTGTTTGTCGACTTAAGAAATCCCTTTATGGTCTCAAGCAAGCTCCTCGGGCTTGGTATGCCAAAATGGATAGCTTTCTTTTAGAATATGGCTTTTCTAGGTGTTATTCTGACAATACTGTCTACACCAAGAAAGTGGGCAACTCTCTTATCATCCTTGTTCTTTATGTTGATGATCTTATTCTTACTGGTAGTGATCCCAACCTTATAAACCATGTGAAGTCCAGCCTTAAAAAGAAATTTGAAATGACAGACTTAGGACACTTACACTATTTTCTCGGTCTTCAAGTCTTGCAATCCAAGGAGGGTATTTTCCTTTCCCAGTCCAAGTATGCTTGTGATATTCTTCGTCATTTTCACATGGAAGGCTGTAAGCCAGCCCCTTCTCCCTTTCAGTCTGGAGTCAAACTTTCAGTCTCTTGTACTTCTCCTGAAGTTGATGCTTCCTTATACCGTCAACTTGTAGGATTTGGGACGTAGACGAGGTCGAGGTGGAGGAGGACCTGGAAGAGGTTGCGGACAGCTAATATGCTACAATTGCAGTGGGCCGGGACATTATGCTCCCAATTGTATGAATCCAACGTGCCCATCATGTCTGTATTGTACTTTTTTTGATCATGAAATGGAGGATTGTTCTACGCTGATAGCTAGGATACGTGACAAGGGAGCGCTACCACCTCCCCCGAATCAGAACCTGCAGATGATGAGGTTTGAGCCACGTGAGGAAGATCCAAATGTGAATATTGTGCTCTGAAGTGGAATTACGATGGGAGATGATAAAGGAAAACAACCCGAAGATAGCACCTGGGTTTGCAAAGCTCCAGCGAAGGAAGTAGAGTTTGATTTGGAGCGCGCTAAGGAAACCTTCATGGAAGCTAAGAAGAGCTTCGATGATGCCTCTACTTCAGGAAGAAAAGATAGACTGGACTCAGAAATGGACCCATTTATGGTTATGACATTCCTGGAAACATGCATGAAGCTACTGCGTGACAATAAGGCTGTAAAGGGACTACAATAACTCATTAATAGATGTGTTGGGATTGCGGCAGGAGAAATGCACGTAGTTCGAAAGATTGGAAAGCATAAGAGAAGGATGGGGAGAGAAATGAGGCTAACCAAGCAGATTCTAAATTTGTCAATGGAATCATGCACCTCCTGTTTTATCACCATGATTTTCTTATCAAGAAAGTCCTTTTATGTTCCTCCCTCAAGCTTCTTGACTTCTACTTCCACCATGACACTTTTCTCCCTCAACCAAACCCTTTCATTCATGAGTTCTTGGTTCCTAAGATTATCCTGTTGTATCTCTCCATTAGGTCCCAAGCGTTCCTCTTCGAGCTCTTCCAACTGCATGATCTCTTCTTCCAAGGCTCTACGAACTGTCATATCAAAGGGCGCTGCAACGCACGGACTAGGCATGATATACTCCATTGGCATTACATTGTTCTCTCCATAGGTCAGCCTAGAAGGCATATGTTCCATCAGTTTATTGCACGTTTCCCTATAAGCCCATAAGATTGTTGGTACGTGCAGGTCCCAATCACTTCGCTACGCATTACATACCTTGTTCAGTTCTTCACACACTTCGTTAAATGCTTCCGTGTGGATAACCTTCTGCATGCTCGTCCTCTCCATAGTCGATCGTTCCAATTTTAGGAATCGTTTGCACATTTCCCCCCCCCCCAACACATGCTTATTAACCATATTTCCCAACGCGCACTTCATGTGTATCTGTGCAGGTTGTTTACCATATGCCTGTACCCACCTGGACAGATGTGTGTGTGGACCATCCCGTCCATTGTATTTATCTGCCAATCGCACTATAGGTTTCCCAAACCATGTGCGCAACATTTTTCTACATGCACGCCAGTCTTCAAAGCTTCCTCTGTGCATACCCCACCACCTTGCAGGCATAGCACGCAGTACCCAATTCTAGGCCCGTAAATGTTGCTTTTCTGACACCTTCCTTTCGAATTTGTCCAAGAAAGTATCTACCTCACCTAATTATCATAAGTAGGGAGATCTCTCACTTCTGTTGTTACGCAGTGCATTGACCTTGTCATCATGTTACAATTAAGCATGGTTACCTTGTGTAATTGATTCTGCCATTGTTCTATCTCTTCATCAGAATCTGAAGTGTAGGAGCTTTTGCACTCCCCTGATATTCGTCCATCCACGGTGGGATTTACCTAGTCTTGCTCTCGCACAATTATCTTGTAGATGCAGTCCAAATCATCATCACTTTCATAGTCACGCACCGGCTCGGTGTAGTGTGATCCCTCAGCAGGGTCTAAGGGTATAACTATGCGCAGAGACTTATTCTCAACATTCATCTTGTGCTTCTTTAGATTAATCACCTTGTTCATGTCAGTGGCCCAATCAATTCCTAAGAGCGCAGGGTAGGGATCGCTATCATCAACAATCTCTATTACCTCAAATTTTTCTAGCGCGCTCGATCCCTCAATATCCACAGTGATTCCCTGCAATCACCCCAGGGGTATTACCTTCTATTGGTTCACCATTCACGGTCCAATAGGAGACCACTGTAGCGTGGGCCTCCCCATGCGCTCCCATGTTTGCTTCGGAAGAACGTTCATGTCTAATCCTAATTCCAGAATTACTTGGTCCATCTCATATTCTCCAATCTGCTTGGTTAGCCTCATTTCTCTCCCCATCCTTCTCTTATGCTTTCCAATCTTTCGAACTACGTGCATTTCTCCTGCCGCAATCCCAACACATCTATTAATGAGTTATTGTAGTCCCTTTACAGCCTTATTGTCACGCAGTAGCTTCATGCATGTTTCCAGGAATGTCATAACCATAAATGGGTCCATTTCTGAGTCCAGTCTATCTTTTCTTCCTGAAGTAGAGGCATCATCAAAGCTCTTCTTAGCTTCCATGAAGGTTTCCTTAGCGCGCTCCAAATCAAACTCTACTTCCTTTGCCGGAGCTTTGCAAACCCAGGTGCTATCTTCAGGTTGTTTTCCTTTATCATCTCCCATCGTAATTCCACTTCAGAGCACAATATTCACATTTGGATCTTCCTCACGTGGCTCAAACCTCATCATCTGCAGGTTCTGATTCGGGGGAGGTGGTAGCGCTCCCTTGTCACGTATCCTAGCTATCAGCGTAGAACAATCCTCCATTTCATGATAAAAAAAAGTACAATACAGACATGATGGGCACGTTGGATTCATACAATTGGGAGCAAAATGTCCCGGCCCATTGCAATTGTAGCATATTAGCTGTCCGCAACCTCTTCCAGGTCCTCCTCCACCTCGGCCTTGTCTACGTCCCTGAAATCTTGTTTGTGCCATCCTTGCACTCGGGTCTAAGGGTCGCGATTCAACTTGAACATTGTAGGTGGGAGTTATATCCATCATTAACTCATAGCTTCTACAAGTCTGCTCATCGTGTCCTACTGACCTACAAAAGTTACAGAACAATTGTTGCGAATTTTGTGTATACTTTTGTAACAAATGGCAGTTGCCTGTAGCGTGCTTCCCTCCTATTTGATAAATAACGCACCACAAAGTAGGCGTCACACTAGGTCCCACTTGTGCTTCCGGCCTTAGTGGCATCAGTCCTCCTCCCGTGAGGTAATTCATGAACATCGGGCAGTGGTCCTTGTCATGACCCTAACCCTTACATTTAATGCACCATACCTCTTCGCACACTTCTGGTCGAGTTGTCCTGTCCTGTTTCAGACTCTACATTTCAAGGCATAAGTTTTTCAACTGTGCATGGATCTACTAAACTCCCAAGTTAGGATCCTATATTGGAGTCTCATGCAGCCTCATCGCGATCTCCAAGGCCTCTACCTGAGTCATTAACCTCTATTGCGACAACGTGTTCCTTAAATGCGGTGTTAACGATGCTACAAGCCATTCGTGGTGTTGTCCATCCGTTAAAGTCATATTAGCTTCGCGAATTATGCACTTCAGCCTCTGATCCAACTCCCAAGGAGTCTCGCCTGGTAGCATTGTGATCTTTTTGAATCCAATGATCAACTGTGCTTTTGACTCAGCCTGCTAAATTCCTTATTTACTGCAGTTTGGATATCCACGATCCTCGCATTCAAATTGTCATTAGAATGCTTAATATACCAGGTCAACGCGCGGTCCTGCAGGCTGCTAACCTGTGTCTCTTTCTTTATATTGTCATATGTAACTCCCTGCGCTTCCCATATGGCTCTTATCATGAACCAAAATTGGTTCGAATCTTCATTTCCTACTCCCTTGAACACATGCAACCTTATTATCTTTCCATATTGACTTGCGGTGGTGGTAGAGGTGGTATGGGTGAAGATGGAGGTGAAGGCAGTGAAATTAGTGGTGGTGTGGGTGGGGGTGGTATGCGTGGAATCCTTTGCCTTATCAAATGGATCGCACTTCATGGCGAGACCTTTGCGAGCTCTTCCTCATCCCCTCGCGGAGGTGAAATCAAAGGGTTATTCTCTGGTCCCTTACTTCCTTTGTTTCTGTAGGTTTTTCCACTTCGCGTAGCTCCAGACATCAAGGTAATTGCATAACCCTCTTTTCACACAATAACATTTTAATCCAAGTATTCAGAGACTTTACATACTTACCTCGTGGTCCTTTGAGAAAGCGTCGCTCTACCTTGCTATAGCTAACTGAAGTATCTACGTGAACTTAGTAATGAATCCTCCTATAATTCGATTGAGCCAGTGATTAACAACGCGCACGAACTTATCCTCTGATGCTTCCAATCTGCACACCAATTCTAGGGTCCACACAATACGATTGTCAAGTTTCCACCTTCCTTAGCTATCTTCTAACTTTGCAATCCACTCGTAAAACATAGTAGCGAAAGATGCGAAGAATATTTTGTATATCTCTATGTACAGGTAGCAGTCTAACCACTCTTCCTTTGATAGTCGCGGATTCCTGTTCTCCTGCACCGCGAACTCGTGAATTCTCCTGTCCAACCAACCTTCAATTTCCTTCTTAGTTAGATTCCAATGATATGACATCAGACATCTCTATGCAGATTCTGGTCCCGGCAACAGAACCATTTGTTGGCTTGAGGGGGCCTAACCCAGGTTTGGAGTTAATTAGCCAAACAAATCCTTGTACTACTGGCCCTTTTGGCAACATCACATCGAGCTCGGACTGAGGTCTCACCCATAGTAGTATGGGGGGATGTTGGAACCAAGTTTCCGCACCCTTGAGATGTCTAAGGGGTTGGTTTAGTCCAACTGTGAATACCTTTGCATAGGTTACTTCGCGCGTTGTCTTGACCTGCGAGACCTTTGTGATCTATTATAATCATCTTTGCGCAGCCCTGACCAGGGGCTGAGGTGATTTCATGATACCCTAGCATCGATCTGTGCTACTTCCCCAAGTTACACCACATATCTTACTTATCTTCTTATAACAATTATTTATCTTCGCGTAAACAGATACTTTATCTTATATTCACTTTATCAACACATTCATATAAGTTCGTGCATCATATAAACAATAGAAATGTAATTTATACCCAATACATTCAATGCACAAAACAGGAAAAAAATACACAGAAATGATGTAAAACTTCTTTTTATTACTTCTACAACGGTTACAGACTCGACTCGCCCTGTGCACTCAGCTGCAAGGGTTTGCACACTCAGCTGCGGACTACTAGGCCTCTACACACTCAGTTGTAGAGCCTTCTCCTACTCTACGATCCAAATACTCGACTCTACACATAGATAATACTTAATTCTCTATCTATTTCTTTCTTTTATCTAACTTATTTACAACTTAGAGCCTCGCTCTATTTATACAATCCCATGGTTTGCAGACCATGGGTAGATTTCTAAAGTCGACATTACATTACAAAATTGAGGGCGAACAACCCTATGACTCATTTACAATATTCGCACTCTGCACCCACAAAATGCGGAGTATTTACATCAAATTTGGTCAAAATATGGGTTTTAAGCCCCAAAACTTCCCTTGGGGGATCCCGCACCCAACAAGGAGAATTAATAATGATCTCCACCAATTTGAACTGATGTCTTACTGACTCCTGCATACTTACATTAAAATTTTCGACTCACATTAAACTTGATGACGTGGGAACTGTGGGTGGCACCATCGGCGCCATCGTGATTAATGTTCTAACACCTCCCCTTAATCACGATGACCTAAACTTTAACTTGCGTGCTGGTCTAAGTCTCAGCTAGGCTTACAACAAAACATTTCATTTTTTCCTTCTTGCTAAAGGGTCAATACGTGTTCATTTATTGGTGCAGTTTCATCTTCACCTTTCTTGTCATAAGATAGTGATGGAGGTTCTCCTTTCTTGATTGTGGGTTAACCTTGTATTCAACATCGTTGCAGGTTCTTGAGACTTATACTTGTCCTTAATGCTTGCAATTTCTTCAAGTTTTGTTGCCTTTTATTGATTGTCAATATCTGAACACTCAAAAACAACATTAGATTCATAAAAAGAGCCATATTGATTCTTGTCATCGTGCTCTTTGAAGAGAGCTTTGCTTCCTTCATTCTTCTTTGCTGACATAGTTGGTTGATTCATGTCGTCAACCTCTTTAGTCAATTTTGTTGCTGCAAACATGTTGTCCTGCATTTGATTTGTGTATGGAAGTAGGCAACTCTTCTCACCAAACAACAGTTCATCAATAAGATGCTCTTCATGCATCATATTGAACTACTCTTCATGAGATACATTATTCTCATCAAATTTTACTTCATAAGTCTCTACATCACAGGGAGATTACTTAATATCACATGCTACTCTATTGTCATCTACAAACATATTTTCATCCTTAATCCTAATTATGATGCTTTCAATACAATCACCTTTATCAACTTCAGCTTTCTCACTCAGATCCATACTGTACTTCATTTCAAGAACATCCCAAAATATTTTTGCATTATATATTTCACCAAATTCATGCAAAATATTAGACAAAATGTTTTCATCTAGAGTTGATATAATGAGAAGTAATGCTACTACACTTCTACACTTATCTTGGGGATTTATGGATGTTTCTTCAACAAATTGCCATAAATCTACTTAACCAAGTAATCCTTCCATTATCATTGCCCAAAGCTTAAATTTTTTCCCTGAGAACGATGGCAAAACTGGCATTAATTGCTTCAATATTACATCTGTCTCTTCAAACTTTTCTGGCTAATCTAGATTTGCATTTTGATACTCAGGTATTGATTCCTCTTGGAAATATTTCATATTTTCCTGCGGCTTCTTCCATTTGATTTTTTTTCAATGCTCTTCGAGACTTTTTGAACCTCCTTTGCTGACCCATGACTTGTTCCACACGCTTTCACTTGTTCACAAAAAGTTTTATCACTTTTTGGTGACAACTAACTACACGATGCTCCAATATATGGCCCACTCGCCTCTCCTTAAACAAACAAACTTGCTTCTCATGATTCCAACAGTGCTCCAACATTGCTCCCTTAACCAACAACACTCTACTTCTCACACTCTACGTTGGTTGCTTCTCCAGGTAGTTCCTCTCCTCCTTTACGCCTCTTCCAATGGCTCCACTAGATAGCAAAACGACGCAAGGCTTCTCTGACTTCAAAGCCTATGCTTGCTGCTCCTCATCATTGCTTCTCCACACCTCTTCCTAGCTTGTAATGCAGTGCCGAACAGCACGACACACTGTCTCACTTCACAAAACAGCACATAACACTTCCTCCACACCACACTCGGCTCTTCTCCAAGTAGCTCACCCGCGCCAAATGTTAAGTCATAGAGAGCACACAACTCCATAACGTTCCCACACTTTCGACTATGTCTCCACACAACTATTACTCCTCACAACAGCGTCTACTTAATAGTCACAAGCGCTTCCAACTCAAGGGGATCTACTATTCCTATCACACCACTTCCCCTTTTAACATTGCTCAGTCACTAATGTTTAATTTATAGAGCTCGAGAATAGCAATGCACTTGGCTCTTCACACAACTGATTCCTCACAACCTTAAAGCACTTGAAAGTGTCTATTAATGGCACAACGAACTCACAATAGCCATAACGGGCATAATAATCTGCTCAGCTTTGCAACTCTCCAACATATTACAGCGCCAAACAGTATGCTCGCATTCTGGCCAGCTCCACAAGTGGCTCAGTGCTCTACAATCACTGCCAACTCCCTCACACTGCTCCATGCACAACAGCATGTTTTCTCCACACTTTGATTTGTAGTGGCTCCGACAACCACACTACATGCACACAAGGATTAACTAGCTTTTCAGGCTGTCGCTAGCTCCATTCTTACACACAACCACCTCAGAGCCCACAACTCTCTCTCTTCCTCAAACAACAGCCACAGCCAAAACCCTCGGCTCTGATACTGTGACAGAAACATTGAAGACTCTATGAAAAGAGCTTATTGTTTCATTATTAAATATCGTTATTTATAGATACACAAGAGAATCAATAAGGATCTCCATCAACTTGAACTAATGTCTTACCGACTCCTGCAGACTCACATTAAACCTGTCGACTCACATTAAACTTGATGATGTGGGAACAATGGGTGAAGTTGTTGGCGCCGTCGTTATTAATGTTCTAATAGATGGTTGGAATTAATGTTTTCCAACATATGCCTCCTCTTGAATAAACAATAAAACCCTTGGTGTCTGGCCGCTAGTCTTCTCCAAAGACCCTTTCTTTCAAGCCTAGTTTGAAAGTGCAATTTCTGAGATTAAAGGGAGAATCGAAAATTCAATTTCATCACGACATCTACCATGATGAAGCCCACTCAAATGTCACAGAAAAGACTTAAATTTATGGTTTTGGGTCGTGATTTTTCCAGGGATTGCGTGAATGCCATCGAGAGCTAAATGTTCAGGCTAAATTCGGGTTGGATCCATCCACAAATGAAGCCTTACCATCTCGAAATGAAGAAAAGGTTTATGTACCATCTCGAAATGAAGAAAAGGTTTATGTTAACAAGAGAAGCGAAGCTGTAAGAAAGAACTTGGATCGGTAGGACTCAAAGAAGAGGCCACCAAGAGAAATCATGGTTGTAGTGTAGGTGTTGATAAAATTTTTCTAGAACATGCTTTTGTGTCGATTTGTGGAAGAAGAGAAATGGAGGACGTTGTTTCAATTATCACAACTTTTAATTCCACAATAAAATGAAAGCAATACGAAGAGCATTCTTGCACTGCACTTTTTTGGCATCTACCATGGCCATGATGGATTGCAAGTATGTACCATATTGTTTTCTTTGCATTTCTTGTCCCGTTTCTTCATAGTTTTTCAACAAAATGATGAATGTGCTCATATGACTCCACTTGGCAGCCTTGTTCTGTAAACAATGCCGCAAAATTCCACGGCGGAGTCGAAGATTCTCGGTGGCAACGTGTAGGACGAGACGCGATGCGAAATTCTCTAGGCGGAGTTGAAGATTCTCGACGGCAAAGCGTACCACGAGACGTGATGGAAACAGGTCACAAGCGCTTGTTTTGGGGGAGTGGATGCCAAGGTGATATCCGACAGTATCGTGGGAAGAAATGACCATCGGGATGCTCGAAGTGAGACTGACATGGCCTGATGACACCGACAATGTGACACTAAAGACGTGGTCAAAAGCGGCGTAGTCATTCAAACAGATTTGTGGTTTCCACCAATGTCGTGATGACGACACAATTCTGATCGGGCGAGCCGGACGACGAATGTATGAACAATGTCGTGAGGTAAAACCTCATAATAAAACACCTTCGGCGTAATAAGCTCAACATTTTGTTTGCCCTCTTCAAACATCATCAAAGGTTGGTTAACATTTTATTTCCCCTCCCATAACGTTTCATTGAACAACAATGTCCAGGGGATAAATTCTATGGGTGATGGGTACACCTAACTCAATTTTTTATAACAGGTTTCTTCTCATAAACCACTCAAATGACTCATGGACGACGAAGAAATAGGTCAAACTGCTTTTAGGGATATCTTTGTCATTTTAAATTATTATGGTATTGTTTGAATATTATATATTTGAGAGTTTTTAGTTTGAATTTTTTTGGCATTGCTTCTGGAATTGGGCTGTAGTAATTTCAAATCTTTAAAATTTAAAATTATTTGGGTGGGGTGATCTCATATGCTCTAAATATGCTTAGTCACACTTTCAATCCGACAGACTTAATTCATTGATTGGATAAAGGATGGTCACTTTTTCAGTTGTGGGTCTTTGCCACGTTGAATGCGAATCGTTTGGGTTCTCAACACCATCGGTTGTTCGATTGCTTGTTTGTGATTATCGTTGGACAAGCTGTGAAGTTGAGTCGTAGTTGTGTATGTGTGCACAATTGGACAGTGGTCCTGATCCACTGAAAGCAGCTATAAATGTTTGATTAATAACTCCAGGTTGTTGCAAATAATGACCAACTGTTATAAATGATTGATTATTAATTCCAGATTGCTGCAAATAATGACCAACTGTTATAAATGATTGATTATTAACTCCAGATTCTCCAATACTAGACTAAATTAGAAAAAAGATCTCTTGTGCATAGCAACCATTGTAAATATTATTCTAAATCTATGCTAGAGCTCTTGCATATATTACTTTTCTTTATTACATTTTTTAATTCGATATCTTTAAAAAAAAAAAAAAGAGGTCAATTTTTTTCCCTCCAACATTTTTCTAAAATCAATGTTGCATATAATGACGAAGTGCTATAAATTGATGCCAATTAAGAGCATATTTTCATAGATTGCTATGATCTCCAACAAAATGCTATAAATTGATGCTGATTCTCATAGACCAGATATAATGCTTGGCCATGTCAACTATGGACAATCTTTGTCCAACGTCGTAATGGACAATTATTGTCCAACGTGGCATTGTGTCAAAAGTTGTCTGAATATGAAAATCAATCGTCCAACGTCACATTGTGCCAAAGGTTGTCTGAATATGAAAATCAATCATGATCAAGCATATTCCAACATCATAGTGTGACACATGTTGTGGCAATATGAAAATCATCCGTGGTGAAGCACAGTCAACAATGTTTAGGGTTTATAATATTTATCTTAGGATTTATATATCCTGGGTTTATAATAGGTTTTTCTCAATATGAAAATCAATCATGGTCATCCATGGTGCAATTTCGCATTGTGTCAAAGATTGTCTCAATATGAAAATCACCCATGGTCTAACGTCACATTGTGGCAAAGATTGTCTTGAAATTACAATCAATCATGATCAACCATGGTCGCATTGTGACAAATATTGTCTCTTAGTCCAACGTCACATTGTGATAACCACAATCATCCATGGTCAACCATGAGCCAACGTCCCATTGTGACAAAGGTTGTCTCAATATGAAAATCAATCATAGTCAACCATATTTATTATAGGGTCTATTAATATTAATTATTTATTATTAATATTTTTAGTAACAATATTATTGTTAGTATTATTATTTAATTATTTAATATTTGTAAATTATTTAATTATTTAATAATTTTATTTATTATCATATAAATATTTAGTATTATTATTTAAATGATTTATTATTATTTATTTATTTGAATTATTTATTATTATTTATTTATTTATTTATAAATATTTACTGTTACTCTCGATAGCCAAAATTATGTCTCTATGTTGACCAGCTCTAAGAAAAAATGAAGATTGGTAGGATAAGAACTACTCTCACAAGCTTCAGAGTGAAACTGGGCAGTGATCTACTCCCAAGATTCCTTAGGACAATAGAATCTGTCAGATTTGTGATACTAAGAAGGTGGAAGATGAAAAACACTTTCTTTTAGACTGCCCGACTCTTACTCACATCTGCTCTCAATTCCCTAACATGTGCCACACTTCCAATCTTCTTGACTTGTTAAGCCAACCCAACTATAGCGATCTTGGTGCCCTTCTTTCCTTTCCTTTTGATCATAGAAACAAGATTTTGAAGAATCACAATTAGATTCTTTTTTTTTGCCAACCCAACTATAGTGATGTTGGAGCCCTTCTTTGCCAACCCAACTATAGCGATCTTGGAGCCCTTCTTTCCTTTCTTTTTGATCATAGAAACAAGATTTTGAAGAATCACAATTAGATTCTTTTTCTTTGCCAGCCCAAATATAGCGATGTTGGAGCCCTTCTTTCCCTTCATCATCATCTTTTTTTTTTTTTGCTAAAGCAAGAGTCGTACTTTCTATTTAATTAAATCGAAAAAACAAATTACATAAATTATAACAGTCCCAAAAGATCTGTGAGCCATAGAAAAAAGCAAAAGCATCATCATCATCGTCATTTTTTATAAATAAATAATTTTTATTAATCATTATTAATAATTAATTAATTATTATTATTAACAATTAATTAAAATAATTAATTAATCAATAATAATAATAATAAGTAGTAATAATAATAATAATTAAAATTCATTTATTAATAAATAATATTGGTTAATAAATATTTAATTATTAATAATTAATATTTGTTAATAAATATTAATTATTGTTATTATTAATAAAAAATATTTATCAGTAATAATAATAATGATTCATTATTAATAATATTTTTATTTTTAATATTATTATTATTATTTATAATTTTTTATCAAATATTTAATATTATTTAATTAATTATTTATTATTTATTATTATTTAATTATTAATTATTTTAATTAAGCTCAACCACATTTAATTAAATGTAATTGTGTTAGTATTTTTTTTATTATTTTCATTACATTTTTTACATTTAATTAAATGTAATTGTGCTAGTATTTTTTTTATTACATTTTTTAATCAAATATCTTTGAAAAATAAATTCAATTTTTTTCCCTCAAACATTTTTCTAAGACCTGTGCTTCGACAAAGTGCTATAAATTGATGCCGATTAAGACCAGATTCTCATAGACTGCTACGATCACCGTTGAAATAACATAAAATTCCGTTAAACTCATCATTTTTCTTTTTCCCCATTTTTAACCCAAAAAAATCTTAATGCGTTTTTATTTTTCCCATTTAAGAAAAATTAAAAAGTACCTAATTTCATTATCCCATTTTCTTTTTAAGTGGGAGCTTCGAATCCCGACTAATTGATATGGCTAGTGCTGATTTCCATATTCCCAGAGCCTACAATAAATCCCTGTTAAAATTCATTCTTCTGCGCTCATTGCTTCCATGAAGGCATGGAATTTGACAGTGGAATTGCCCGACACGATATGAGGCAATGCCGTCAAAACTCTCCAATTCCCGTCACCAAAGCTTGTTGAAATTCCTAATGCAGGGACAAGTTCATATTAATTCTAGAATTAGTATTAAGGATTTGATATTAATTTCCCAAGTAATATTAAGGAATTATTAATTTAAATTTAAGTTCTTCTTACAAAAATTTAAATTTGTTTTCTTGAATTCGTCACAGTTATTATTAAAAGAGGCGCCTAGAGTTTCTACGAACGAAATAATTATTAATATTGTATTAGTTTTTATTATTATTTAAAATATGATTTTTTTAATTACTGCTATAAGTAAATAATAATTACTACATGACTTTTATAACGAATTAATAATAATTAATTTGATTGCTATAAATAATTAATAATTAAGTTTTACTAATTTAAATGTATTTTAAACATTTTTGTTTAAATGTTTTCTTTTTGTGGCTATTCTGAAAAAAAATTTGAGACATTTCAATATAACAAGTAAACTATGTCAGTTATTTGTCGATTTAATTATTAATAACTTGACAATCGCATGTTGGAAATTTCACAAGTGATTTCAAACACAAAAGACCAGAGAACAATGCTCTAATATAATGTTGGGAATTTTTCTGCTAAAATTCCAAAAACAAAACAAACACAACACAGAGAATGATACTCTGCTAGGAATTTCTGATAATTCCAAAACGACAAAAAAAATCACTTGAACAGAGGATAATACTCTGTTTTACAACACAGGATCTTGCTGCAGACATAATTTGAGCTTGCTGAAGATAGAGTTTCAGCAACAAACATAAAAAGCTTTTATTCATTTAAAATAAACCAACTGTTACTAAACGTCTTCCTCACATAGAGGGATTTTCACAACTGCTGTTACAAAAGCATCTTCCTCACACAGAGGGATTCACCAGAGATTATGCTGAAGAGCATCTTCCTCTTAACTAGAGGGATTCACTAGTCTATGCTGAAAAGCATCTTCCTCTTGACAGAGGGATTCACCAAAGACAACAGATCTTCCTCTTAACAGAGGGATTCACCAAGAGACTGCTTCAAATGCAGTTCCAAAACCAAAACATTCACTGCACTGTTGTGCATACCCATTACATTGTTCTTCTATGCTGCTGCGTATTACATTTCAATCTCTCACCAGAAGGCATTACCCTTGCGCTCCTGCGGATACAAGCAACTACAGAACATGACACACACTGCTGCGTGCTCTGCGTCTTCTCCTCAATCTCTGTTTTCTACACTGTGTCTTTTTCTCTGCACTATTGTGCCATTTCTTTACATTGGAAAAACTTTTCTTCGCGCTGCTGCGTGGGTTACAATTGCTCATTCAACCAACACAAAAACATTACATATATAACTACAAAAATACTTGCATACGTTTTCTTGTCCCATACTCCCGTGGATAAAAAACAATAAAATTAAAGACCTTTTACCAACATTCTACAAATGAAGTAAATTCCATTAAATTACTTCACTGGCAAATTGGTGGTCTTCTTGATTCAATCTAAATGATTTAATGAACAAAAATGGAGTCCCATGCTGTGAACTACTCGAGGTTGTCCTTCTCGTCCTTGGCTGAGCTGCTCTTTAACTGCGGTAGCTGAGAATTCAATGTGCAAGAGCTGGATCACAACCTGCTTCTTCGCGTGCCCAAAAATCGAGCAAACTCGAACATGAGCCGTTGGATTAAACAAATGGACAGCTGAGATTTGATTGACAGAAGGTGCGATCTGCGGTGGCTCAGGTCGCATCGCATCGCGAACTTAGGGCGGAGGCTTAACGCACAATGGCTAATATTTGCGATCTGCGATCGCGTTGCATGGTCGCATCACATCGCAACAGCAGGGAACAAGCAAAAAACAAGGGACACAGCTGGGGATAAATTCAATTTGCGATGAGACTTGATTTGCGATCTACGATGGATCGCATAGCAGGGAACTCCAAAGGGGTTAAGGTTTGCGATTTATGTTCAACTGTTGCTGCAGTTGAAATTACATTCCAACACTCCCCTTTAATTACAATTGTTGGGTTATCATTCATACCCAGACACTTCATCAAAAACTCGAAACTTTTCTGCCTATTCGTATCATCTTCCTTTCATCGCTTTCATTGCTATGCTCAGGCACTCCAATCATGTAATATCCTCTTTTTCTCTGCCTCAGGCAAGATTTCCAATCTTTGCATCTCCAAGCTATCCTGCAACCTTTTCTTCTCTGCTTTTATGGCAAATTTAATTTCATATCTTTCCCCTATAAGAAGATCTTCATCAAAGAATAACTGTTAATATAATTCAGTAATAATGATCAAAAAATTACAAGGCCCCCCAAACTGTATGCATCGTCTCCTTTTGGTAGAGTCTTCTCAAAAGAAGCTTAGATTGGTTGGGGAGCTTGAAGGACTTTCAGACTGTATTTCCTTCCTTATCCATACTTGTGTAACTTTCTTCTTTTGTGTGGGTCTAGCTTGCGTAGGAGCCCACGTTAAGTTACAATCACGTGCCATATGCCCAATGTTATGACACTTGAAACATTCTACATTGTTCATGAATAAGATTTCATGATTTCTTCCTGTAAAATTGTTTCTTGGAGGTTGTCGGAGACCATAACATCTATCTCTATGAGATGCTTTACAGTCTTTTGCCATATGACCAAAGTTTGAACAAGAATAACAATAACCAAAAAATGAACTTTGGTACCTGGTAGATGGTGGTTTCCTTGATGTACTTCTAAAGCTTTTCTGCCTTGAGATCCTTTGATGATAACCATTGCCCCTTGCCTCTTTGACATCATCAACATTTCTTCTTGGAGGTGGTTTTCTTCTTGGAGTAGGATTTCTTCTATTGTAACCTTGATTTTTCTCCTTGCCTTTGCTGGAACTAGGAGCATCACAATTTCTTTCTACCTTCTTCACATCTCCTTTGCTTAAAGTATTTTCATTCTTGTTTGAGGGTTCACCTACATACCCGAGTCTTGATTTATCAGATGGAGATCTGTGATAGCTGATCATGTCATCCAAAGCTTGAGATCTCTTCATGATTTCTTTCAACCCTTCAACCTTTTTTCTGAGGAGGACAATCTCTTCTTCCAATCTTTCACACTCATTATTCTTGTTTGTAAGTTGTTCCTCAGTTTCTTCCTTGCTACGAGTAGCTTCAGCTTCTACTATTTTAAGGGAGATGATATCTGACTTCATTTTGGAGATTTCTTCATTCTTTGCTTGACTGCTCTCCATTTTCTTTTGAGCTTCTTGTGCCTGCTTCCTGGCTTCTTGTAATTCAGACTTAAGGGAAGCGATCTCTACCTTGTACTGTCCAATCTCTTCTACAAGTTTGTTCACTCTCTTGTGCCTTTGTTCAAGTTGACTTGACAAGGTATATTCCTGCTTCTTTGCTTTATTCAATTGATTTTTCATGGATATGACTTCTTCATGATGCTTCCTTTTGCTTTGATCAAGTTCCTTCTTAAGCTTGGCGAGCTCTTCATCCCTTTCTTGTACTTGAAGCTTGATGAGGTCAACCTTCTCATTTTCAGCTTCTATGATGGGTTCATAATTTCCTTCTTGATTGATGGTCATGGTCAGTGCTCCCTTTGCGTGAAGGTCATGAAGTCTGTCCCATATATCCTTTGCTGATGAATATTTTCCTAGATTCTTCTTTACAGAATCAGGCAGCCCATCCAAGATTATCTTTGCTGCTTTTGCATTGTACTCCTTGGATTCTCTATCCTTCCTGCTATCATCAATCACTGATTCCCAGATTTCAATCCCTTGAGACTGTAAGAAAGTCCTCATTTTTACTTCCCATATATAATAATTCCCATTGAACCTTGGGGCCTCAAATAGAAAGCTTTCAAGTTGATTATCTTCTCTTTTATTAGTAGAGGGAGACACATTTTTAGCAGGATTGGTGACTTTCTTCTTTGACCTCGCCATTTGACTGAGTATCTAAAATAACTGACTGTCTTCAATAGTAACACAGAAAAACTTGAGAAATACCTGGATCTTTTTGCTGAGTCTTCACGCTGTTGAAGAAGTTGCTGCAGCAAGAATCCTTCCTTCAACTTCTTTGACACCTTCAAAGAGCCTGGACTAGCTCTGATACCACTGTTGGAAATTTCACAGGTGATTTCAAACACAAAAGACTAGAGAACAATGCTCTGATATAATGTTGGGAATTTTTCTGCTAAAATTCCAAAAACAAAACAAACACAACACAGAGAATGATACTCTGCTAGGAATTTCTGATAATTCCAAAACAACAAAAAAAATCACTTGAACAGAGGATAATACTATGTTTTACAACATGAGATCTTTAACACAGGATATTGTTGCAGACATAATTTGAGCTTGCTGAAGATAGAGTTTCAGCAACAAACATAAAAAGCTTTTATTCATTTACAATAAACCAACTGTTACTAAACGTCTTCCTCACATAGAGGGATTTTCACAACTACTATTACAAAATCATCTTCCTCACACAGAGGGATTCACCAGAGATTATGCTGAAGAGGATCTTCCTCTTAACCAGAGGGATTCACTAGTCTATGTTGAAAAGCATCTTCCTCTTAACAGAGGGATTCACCAAAGACAACAGATCTTCCTCTTAACAAATGGATTCACCAAGAGACTGCTTCAAGTGCAGTTCCAAAACCAAAACATTCACTGCACTGCTGTGCATACCCATTACATTGTTCTTCTACGTTGCTGCGTATTAAATTTCAATCTCTCACCAGAAGGCATTACCCTTGCGCTCCTGCGGATACAAGCAACTACAGAACATGACACACACTACTGCGTGCTCTGCGTCTTCTGCTCTACGTCTTCTCCTCAATCTCTGTTTTCTACACTGCTGTGTCTTTTGCTCTGCACTGCTGTGCCATTTCTTTAGATTGGAAAAACTTTTCTTCACGCTGATGCGTGGGTTACAATTGCTCATTCAACCAACACAAAAACATTACATATATAACTACAAAGATACTTGCATACGTTATCTTGTCCCATACTCCCATGGATAAAAAACAATAAAATTAAATACCTTTTACCAACATTCTACAAATGAAGTAAATTCAATTAAATTACTTCACTGGCAAATTGGCGGTCTTCTTGATTCAATCTGAATGATTTAATGAAAAAAAATGGAGTCTCGTGCTGTGAACTACTCAAGGTTGTCCTTCTCGTCCTTGGCTGAGCTGCTCTTTAACTGCGGTAACTGAGAATTCAATGTGCAAGAGCTGGATCGCAACCTGCTTCTTCGCGTGCCCAAAAATCGGGCAAACTTGAACATGAGTCGTTGGATTAAACAAATGGACGGCTGAGATTTGTTTGACAAAAGGTGCGATCTGCGATGGCTCAGGTCGCATCGCATCGCGAACTCAGGGCGGAGGCTTAACGCGCAATGGCTAAGATTCGCGATCTGCGATTGCGTCGCATGATCGCATCGCATCGCAACAGCAGGGAACAAGCAGAAAACAAGGGACGCAGCTGGGGATTAATTTGATTTGCGATGAGACGTGATTTGCGATCTGCAATGGATCGCATAGCATGGAACTCTAATGGGGTTAAGGTTTGCGATTTCTGTTCAACTGTTGCTGCAGTTGAAATTACATTCCAACATCGCAAGGGACGCATATACCGTATAGACTCGTTCAAATTTTTTAGTAGATTTAATTATGAGCCACTGACAATTGCAGGGAACTCATATAACCTATTGACTCGTTTAAATTTTGTAGGCGAATCTTATAGCGTATTGACTTGTTTAAATTTTGCAGGCGACTCTTATAACATATTGACTCGTTTAACTTTATTTGTCCATTTAATTACTAGTCAATTCACAATTCTAGGCGAGTCATAGACTGTATTAGTGTATTTAATTACCAGTCACTTGACAATTGAAGGCTGACTCCAATATACCGTATTGACTCGTTCGAATTGAATAGCCTCTAACATTCACCCTATCCATTTGTTCAAATTGGGCAGATTACAAGATTCTAGTTCGGGATTAAGTTAACACACAATACGAGTGGCTTGTTTTTTTCAATTGGTCACTTGACCATTGAAGGCCTACTCCAATATACGGTATTGACTGACTCATTCAAATTGAAAAGCCTCTAACATTCACCCTATCCATTTGTTCAAATTGGACAGATTATTAGATTCACAATACTAGTGGCTTGTTATGTTTCAGAGTATGCTATTGCAGCAGAGCAGCTAATTGATTTCATAATGGCTACTACAATTTGCTTGATATAGCAACACCCAGACTCGCGGGTTCTATCCTATTTTTTTGTCTTCTTCGTTTTGCTACTTCACATAAAACAAGGTGATGCAGCTGACGCAGCTTCAAACAGAATTGTGTTAGGGGCCTCTTTGAAGGGCAATGAGACCCATTGTTGCAACAACTTCTATGTAAGCTACATAGACAATGGTTCATTCTGTATCTACAAAATGTTATAAGCAAAAGGACTGATCACCATTGTAAGCTACATAGACAAAATGGTTCATTCTATTTTCCAAAGAAATTTTGTTAATGATATTCATTCCTGCAATGCATGCCTGAGCTGCAAGAATAGCGATATGGGGTTGAATGAGGCCAACTAACTACCCATTTTTTCGCAATCCAGCCCAAAAGAAATTAACCAATCAAAATTAACGTTTTCCAAAGAACTTAACCAATCAAAATTAACCTTTTCAACTCTTTGGAAAACTATTATGTAAGGGGATTTAATTAAAGTTAATTTCATTCTCTTTAAATGTCATTTGTTGAGGATAGAAATAAGTAGGTGAAGAATCAAGACTATTAGGCTATTCTGTGCATAATGTTTGCAATCACAACACTATAAATAGAGGTGCTCATCTTACAAGGATGTCTTCGGTTCAATAATTTTGCTTAGTACATGCTTGATCACTCTGCAACTCTTTCCTGTACTAATTATGTGATTGATTCCTTTTTATAATGTGAAAGACCTTGTTGATCTCTCGACAAGATGCATCAAAATTGTTCAAGTGAGAATATGCCCATATTTAAACAACATAATCATAATCCAAGACCAATCACCAAAGGTACTATTATGACTGGTCTAAACATAGAGATTTATTGTTTTGTTACAATGACAAGTGAAACTTCTCCATGCAAGCTTACTAGACTTTAGCTAAGGAAATAAGGGCAAGACAAAACAACCTTGTTTAGAGGCCATGGGGAACTAAAGCTTAACAACTGAACGAATAAGATCAGATAGTGTCAAAAGGCTTATTGACATAGATGGAGCTCTTCATGCATGGGCTAAGAAGGGCTATAGGCCGAACTAAGGCAATGGGACTAACAGAGTAGTCTTTCCTAGAACGGTAGAATGAACTTGCACTAACAACAACTCCTATTATGGGGGTCATGGTAGTGGTGTTGGGAAAAGGCAATCTTCGTTGCGTATAGGTCCCATATAGGCTCCCATTTCAATCAGTGGGGACTAACCACACCTTCTGCCTTTGTCTCATGGGTGTGCTACTATTGGGAAGGCAAGTTGTATCTGCTAAACTATGGAAATTATGAACAAGAGGTTGTTATGAATGGACAAAAATACCTGAAGATCGACTCTTATGCCCAAAATATAGAAGGAATTATACTATTAAATTTCTTTTGGCTTTGACTGGTTCATGTCAGTTCGTATTTTGAATATATTGTATAATGAACCTTTTGTATATGTAAATTTGCAATGTAAAAATAGAAGGATCATGTTCATGTTGAATAGTATTACTATTTATGAAATGTGTAATGAAACATATCAAATTCTATTGCAAAGTGATATTCATTTATCATCGACTCCAGTCATTGTTATTACAATAATATGTTGTAGATTTGATCTACTGGGTAGTTACAACAACATTCAGTATGTTTGAGATTGCATAAGAAAATATGGCGGAAGTGTCTATGAGGCTTGCAAAGTAAAAATTCTTAAATACTGTGATCCTGCAATAATATGGTTGGAAATATTCAATACCTCATTAGTCTAATAATATTACAATTATTAGTTTAATAATAATGAAACTCTAAGTTTAATTGATGATAACTGTGTTTTTTTTTTTTAGGTTGTGGTTCACGGACACCCTGGTCAACGGGTGGCGCTACGTCCATGGAAAAATCTAGGTTGATTGACCCCGAAGGGAATCTAGCCCTACAGCCCACTAGCAAGGCCTGACCCCAAGGGCTTTGGGGAGATTGAACCCTGTGACCTCCCAATGGCGAGGCACTGATTTTGACCAACTGAGCTAACCCTTCGGGCTTGATGATAACTGTGTTACTAAGTACTATGTAAACAATAATTCAAGCCAAGCCAATTCTTATAGATCAATCCAACCAAAAAAAGAAAAGAAAATGATAATGAAAATGCCATTTGATTATGCACTTACCCACAAAGTGCAACCAAAAATATCTGGAAAAATTTGGGGTAGGTCATTGCAGGATGTTTGTTTATGCGACAACATGAAAAAAGAATAATTTCAAACTTTTAATAGATTAGAAATCATCAGTGTGTTTTGTTCCAGTTTAGACCATATTTTCCAATTGTTAAAAACTATGTATCATATACTATACCTTTCTAGAAAATAAGAAAAAGGAATGATCACCATTGTTGCAACAACGTTTTTGTAAGCTACATAGAAAAAATGGTTCATTCCATTTTCCAAAGAAATTCTAGTAATGATATTCATTCCCGCAATGCATGCGTGAGCTGCAAGAATAACGAAATGGGGTTTGAATGAGGCCAACCAACTACCCATTTTTTCACAGTCCATTCCAGAAGAACTTAACCAATAAAAATTAATGTTTTCCAAAGAACATAACCAAACAAAATTAATCTTTTCAACTCTTTGGAAAACTATTATGTAAGGGGGTTTAATTCAAGTCAATTTCATTCTCTTCAAATTTCATTTGGTGAGGATATAAATAAGTAGGTGAAAAATCAAGACTATTAGGTGATAAAATGTGAATTTTATTGTTCTATGCATAATGTTTGCAATCCCTAAATAGAGGTTCTCATCTTACAAGGATGTCTTTGGTTCAATCATTTTTCTTAGTACATGCTTGGTCACTCTGCAACTCTTTCCTGTACGAATTAAGTGACTGATTCCTTTTTATAATGCGAAATACCTTATTGATCTCTTGACACGATGCATCAAAATTGTTCAAGTGAGAATATGCCCATATTTAAACAACATAATCAAAATCCAAGACCAATCACCAAAGGTACTACTATGACTGGTCTAAACATAGAGATTTATTGTTTTGTTACAATGACAAGTGAAACTTCTCCATGCAAGCTCGTATATAAATGGGAGGAATCTAGTTCTGCCACTATGACAAGAGATAGGGAAAGGGATATTGAAACTCAAAAGGTTAGAGAATTGAACTGAAAGTAAAAACTATAGATAGGTTCTATTCTTATAGAAAATATATATAGTGGAACTACAACACTGATAGAGCTAGAATTATTAGATTAAGAACATGGAATAGATTTTGAATTTGGAACTACTAACTACTGACTGGATGCACTAAAGAGGAGCTCTAGTCTGCCAATATGAGAAGAGTTATAGAGATAGAACCAAAACTAGAGAGATTGTGAACTTACAGGCTCAGACATATGACAAGATCAAGGCACGGCCAATTGAGGCAGAAAGCTAGAGTCTCTCCATTTCGAGGAGGAGTAAGCACTATAGAAGAGCTCGTTAAAACTAGTTGTTAGATTCTAGTAGTTACTTTACAACTTATGGAGAGATAGGTGTTATAGTATACTCTTCATGACTTCTTATTTGATGGAGACTTCCATAGCATGGCAAAATGTTTTTGTCCCACTGTTAAATCTAAATCAGAGCAGTGGTTGGGTTCTCATGTTGATTGGGAGCTTCAAGAAAATGAAACAATGAGTAAGGTATTTGTTCTAAAAGATATCAAGGGGGTTATGGGGTTATTGAACAACTAATTGTAGCCACTATGACAAAGAAACCTAAATTGCAACAAACAAGAAGAACTTTGTTGCAACTTGCAAGTCTGCATAAATTGTAGTGCATGCAACCTTAGATATAGGAGAAGGAAGTAGAGATTTCAAAGCCCTTAAACAACATTCTATATGGAAATGAAGAGACCAGATTCCCCAAGACAAAACCTCATTTTTATCTTAAACCGAAAATTGGTGGTCAAAATGAAGAGTGATATTGAAACATTTTGTCATATAACATAAATTTATTATCAAATCCAGTTGTTTTAATATCATTTATTTATAATACATTCTATGCTCAACAAAATAGAGATGTCTATGGTCTGCAATTTTTTTTTTCCAATGATGTTGAATTATAATTACAACTAATGCCACTTCGGACTTCAAAAATGTGTGTTATTATTCTTAAATTGTACACTTACATCAATATTGAAATATTAGTTTAGTAATAAAAAAATAAACTACAGGACTAGCCTAGTGGAAGCATGATGAGTGTTTTGAGTTGGGATTTTCTTTATATCATGAATTCAATGTGTTACATATTTCAGAAATAAGGTTTTCTTAACTTCATCCACCATGCTATGGTTAGAAGGCTAAGATAAAAATGTAGTTTTGTCTTATGCTAATTATTGCATAATTGAAATTATACTGCATTTCATGTTTTATTTGGAATGCTTTTTTTATTTATAATGCTTTATAGAGGCAGAGGCATAGTTTTCTTCAAATGACAGAACTTATGTGTAGAGAGCTCATAGATCATGGAGTTCCAAGTACCATAAGTTCATACAATGATTTAGTTCTGTTGTGCTTTGTGTGGAGAGCATTGAAAGAACAAAGATAATAGTCAATGCTTATGCATATGACAGAGCGAAGTACAAAGAATTCTTGAGCGAATCCAATGTGTATATATATGACTCATATTGTTTATACAATGTTTTTTGGTATGTTACCGCGTAGTGTGTGTATTTTAGGGTTGATTCATCTATTACAGAAGTCTATGATGCCTTTTCATTTCAATTGAAATTGCTGAGTGAGAGAGGCTTTTACTACTTATGTTTCACATAACAGACTTATCAAAATCTTAACATTTGATGTTGGGCCATCTCTTGCAGCTAGGTGACCCTTCACAATATGAAGGATTTTTATGTCTATAGTGGTTAGGAGAGTGAAATGGATAAGCAACCGTGAGATCATAAAATTGCAAAAATTTTTCTTTTTTCTTCTATGCTACTCTTTGTTGTTTCCTGATGACGTTTCCTTTGCAACATGTGGTGCAATTGCTGGTTTAATAAGTTAAGAATAAAAGCATAAAAGTAATCATAAACCGTTAAATCAACATCTCTAACAAATTCATAATAAAGTTCATTAACCCTTAACAAATTGTAACCAATAAGCCCCATAGGTTAGTTGAACTGGTGAATCCCATGGTATAAGCACCTCACTAATAGGAGGTCATGGGGTCAATTCTCCTCAACACTCTTGGGATTAGGCTAGTCAAATAAGCCTACAATATTTAAAGTGTTCCCTTCAGAAATTAACCCATGATTATTGGCGTGGACATAGCGACTACGAACTACATTAAAAAAATTTGTAACCAATATTATATCTATATATATATATATATATATAAATAATAAAATATAACCAAATATTGATAACTCATTATGTATATTAACTTGTCATTCTCACCATTCATAACACATTATTATGTATATTAGATTGTGATTCACACTTTTTAAAATTCATTTACCAATTAAATAAAAATGTTTCTTTCATTACCAAATTGATCAAACTATCGAGCATCACCCTCTCGTAGGCAGCGTATGTAGCCAATGACCAAAAACAACGTTTGGGAAATCACGTCTTGACTACAAAGGGACCTTACTGAATTAAGAATGTTTTTCCGCCAAGAGGGTCGTCATTGCTTTCACTTGAAGAAACAGGAGCCCCAAATGCCACACTAATGACATCAACTAGAAGTATTATTGATGTTAGGACAATAAGGACAGATGAATTTTTGAGCAGTATGTCTGTCGACATAGTGAACATCAAATATATTCTTCACGAAATTCTGCATCTCTAAGGTAGGGACGTTTTAACCTTGGGCAATATACTAAAATTTAAACGAAAAGATGCAGAATATTGTTAACTCTAACTATTCATGTTATAAAAAAATGTTGAAACAAATAAGTGGCTTTGTTTAGTGCAACGTGCTCTGCTGGAAGAATCCACCCACTCTTATAGCATGGTTGTTTTGTTGCGACTAATCACTTGGTCAAAGGAGTTAGCCGGTGCCTTTGCCTAGAAGCCAGAGAAAAGCACGTGGAATCCTTCTCTTAGGATAGAATACCCTCAGATTTAAACACAGATGGTTGATGAACCTTCTACATACTACGTAATCCATCTGGCCCAAAATACAACGACGATTGAGTCAGATAAGACTGGTTTGAACATATCATGTGTCGTTGATGATTGCATATAATTGTCACAAAATGTAAGTCATGGGTTGGTTTCCTTTTATATAGTAATATTTGATTATCATCACCATCGACCTGCTTTGCTTCGTTTTATCCAACACATAATCAGTTTTGTTGTTTCTAGTTAGCTTTATGCTGTGATATCTCGATATCAAAAACTTTGTGGTCATAACCTTTGGCGATGGGAAACTAATTAAAGTGGGTTGAATCTTGTAATCCAAGAAACTTCCTGAAGGAATATAAATTGGGGTCATCAAAAAAAGTTGATTGACATAGATTACTTGAAGGATATTGGAGCTATACGTGTATACTTATGCTAAATAAAACGACTCATTTAATTAATATGATTTACTGTTAATTAACATTTTGGGTTTTTTTTGTTTTTTTGTTTTTTAATCTTTGTTTTGTTTCCCTATCCCTACATACCCGAAAAATCATCCATATGTCTCATGATATAGCAATGTGTCCATCTGTTACAAAAAAATATCAACGCGTCCACCTTTTACATAAAAGAGAAATGTATCTAGGATGGTAAAAGACACATAGATTACTTTAAGGATATTGGAGCTATACGTGTATACTTATTCTAAATAAAATGATTGGTTTAATTAATATGACTTATTGTTAATTAACGTTTTGGGGTTTTCTGTGTTTTTTTTCAATCTTTTTTTGTTTCCCTATCACTACATAACCCGAAAAATCATCCATATGTCGCATGATATGGTAATGTCTCCATCTATTACACAAAATATCAACATGTCCACTTTTTACATAAAAGAGAAATGTATCTATGATGGAAAAAGACATCTGCCTCAACCCTCTATCTAACTCTATGCTGACAGAAACATTGAAGACTCTATGAAAAGAGCTTATTATTTCATTACTAAACATTGTTATTTATAGATACATATACAGGAGTGTTGGCTTGACGGGGCTTAACCCAAGTTCAGAGTTAATTAGCCAAACAAATCCCTGTACTATTGGCCCTTTCGGCAACAGCTCGCAGAGCGTGGATTGAGGTCTCGCCCGAAGCAGTATGGGGGGATGCTGGAACCAAGTTTCTGCATCCTTGAGATCTCTGAGGGGTTGGTTTAGTCAAACTGTGAATACCTTCGTGCAGGTTACTTCACGCGTTGTCCTGACCTGCAAGACCTTCGCGATCTATTATAATCATCTTCGCGGAGCCCTAACCGGGGGCCGAGGTGATTTTGTGTTACCCTAGCAACGATCAACGCTACTTCCCCAAGTTACACGCGTATCTTACTTATCTTCTTATAACAGTTAGTTACCTTTGCATAAATAGATACTTTATCTTATATTCACTTTATCAACACATTCATATAAGTTCACACATCATATAAACAATAGAAATGCAATTTATATCTGATACATTCAATGCACAAAATAGGAAAAAGATACAAAGAAATGATGTAAAACTTCTCTTTATTACTTCAACGGTTACAGATTCGACTCGCCCTACACACTCAGCTGCAGGGATCCACGCACTCAGTTGCGGACTACTAGGCCTCTGCGCACTCAGCTGTAGAGCCTTCTGCTACTGTACGACCCAAAGACTGGACTCTACACTTAGATAAGACTTAATTCTCTATCTATTGCTTTCTTTTCTCTAACTTATTTACAACTTAGAGCCTCACTCTATTTATACAATCCCATGGTCCGCAGACCATGGGTAGATTTCTAAAGCCAACATTACATTACAAAAATGAGGGCGGACAACCCTATGACTCATTTGCAATCTTCACGCTCCGCACCCACAAAACACGGAGTCTTTACATTGAATTTGGTCAAAATATGGGCTTTAAGCCCCCAAACTTCCCTTACAAGATCTCGCACCTAATAGAGCCTTGTTGACTTGAAGGGGCCTGACCCAGGTTCGGAGTTAATTAGCCAAAAAAATCCCTGTACTAGTGGCCCTTTCGGTAATAGCCTGCGGAGCGCGGACTGAGGTCTCACCTGGAGCAGTATGGGGGGATGCTGGAACCAAGTTTCCACACGCTTTAGATGTCTAAGGGGTCGGTTTAGTTCAACTATGAATACCTTTGCGCAGGTTACTTCGCGCACTATCCTAACCTGTGAGGCCTTCGCGATCATTTATAATCGTCTTCACGCGAAGCTTTGTAGGCTATTGTAGATAGTGAGAGATAACCGCGGCTTGCGGTTAATCCCCATTCTGATGTTTATCTCCATGAACACCCAAAATATCTTATTGTTTTGTTTTGTTTTTTAATTAACATTTTGGGTTTTTTTGGTTTTTTTTTTTCAATCTTTGTTTTGTTTCCCTATCCCTACATACCCGAAAAATCATCCACATGTCTCATGATATAGAAATGTGTCCATCTGTTACAAAAAATATCAATGCGTCCACCTTTTACATAAAAGAGAAATGTATCTAGGATGGTAAAAGACACACATATTACTTTAAGGATATTGGAGCTATACGTGTATACTTATGCTAAATAAAATGATTGGTTTAATTAATATGAGTTATTGTTAATTAACGTTTTGGGGTTTTCTGTGTTTTTTTTTCAATCTTGTTTTTGTTTCCCTATCACTACATAACCCGAAAAATCATCCATATGTCACATGATATGGTAATGTGTCCATTTGTTACACAAAATATCAACATGTCCACCTTTTACATAAAAGAGAAATGTATCTATGATGGAAAAAGACATCTGCCTCAACCCTCTATCTAACTCTATGCTGACAAAAACATTGAAGACTCTATGAAAAGAGCTTATTATTTCATTACTAAACATTGTTATTTATAGATACATACGCAGGAGTGTTGGCTTGAAGGGGCTTGACCAAAGTTCAGAGTTAATTAGCCAAACAAATCCCTATACTATTGGCCCTTTCGGAAACAGCCTACGGAGAGTGGACTGAGGTCTCTCCTGAAGCAGTATGGGGGGATGCTGGAACCAAGTTTCTGCACCCTTGAGATGTTTGAGGGGTCGGTTTAGTCAAACTGTGAATACCTTCGTGCAGGTTACTTCACGCGCTGTCCTGACCTGCAAGACCTTCGCAATCTGTTATAATCATCTTCGTGGAACCTTAACCAAGGGCTGAGGTGATTCCGCACTACCCTAGCAACGATCTGCGCTACTTCCCCAAGTTACACTGCGTATCTTACTTATCTTCTTATAACAGTTAGTTACCTTTGCATAAACAGATACTTTATCTTATATTCACTTTATCAACACATTCATATAAGTTCGCACATCATATAAACAATAGAAATGCAATTTATATCTGATACATTCAATGCAAAAAACAAGAAAAAGATACACATAAATGATGTAAAACTTCTCTTTATTACTTCTCCAATGGTTACAGACTCGACTCGTTCTGTGCACTCAGCTGCAGGGATCCGCGCACTCAGTTGCAGACTACTAGGCCTCTGCGCACTCAGTTGCAGAGCCTTCTGCTACTGTATGACCCAAAGACTCTACTCTACACTTAGATAAGACTTAATTCTCTATCTATTGCTTTCTTTTCTATAACTTATTTACAACTTAGAGCCGCGCTCTATTTATACAATCTCATGGTCCGCGGACCATGGGTAGATTTCTAAAGCCGAAATTACATTACAAAAATGAAGGTGGACAACCCTATGACTCATTTGCAATCTCCGCGCTCCGCGCCCACAAAATGCGGAGTCTTTACATCTAATTTGGTCAAAATATGGGCTTTAAGCCCCAAAACTTCCCTTAGGGGATCTCGTGCCTAACAAGCCCTTGTTGGCTTGAAGGGGCCTTACCCAGGTTCAGAGTTAATTAACCAAATAAATCCCTATACTACTAGCCCTTTCAGCAATAGCATGCAAAGTGCGGAATAAGGTCTCACCCGGAGCAGTATGGGGGGATGCTGGAACCAAGTTTCTACACCGTTGAGATGTCTAAGGGGTTGGTTTAGTCCAACTGTGAATACCTTCATGCAGGTTACTTCGTGCATTGTCCTAACCTACAAGACCTTCACGATCTGTTATAATATGATCTTCGCGCAGCCCTAACCAGGGGCTGAGGTGATTTCGAGCTACCCTAGCAGCGATTTGTGCTACTTCCCAAGTTACACCACCTATCTTACTTATCTTCTTATAACAATTAGTTACCTTTGCATAAACAAATACTTTATCTTATATTCACTTTATCAACACATTCATATAAGTTCACACATCATATAAACAATAGAAATGCAATTTATATCTGATACATTCAATGCACAAAATAGGAAAAATATACACATAAATGATGTAAAACTTCTCTTTATTACTTCTCCAATAGTTACAGACTCAACTCGCCCTACACACTCAGCTGCAGGGGTCCATGCACTCAGTTGCGGACTACTAGGCCTCTGCGCACTCAGCTGCAGAGCCTTCTGCTACTGTACGACCCAAAGACTCAACTCTACACTTAGATAAGACTTAATTCTCTATCTATTGTTTTCTTTTCTCTAACTTATTTACAACTTAGAGCCTCGTTCTATTTATACAATCCCATGGTCCACGAACCATGGGTAGATTTCTAAAGCCAACATTACATTACAAAAATGAGGGTGGACAACCCTATGACTCATTTACAATATTCACGCTCTGCACCCACAAAACGTGGAGTATTTACATTGAATTTGGTCAAAATATGGGCTTTAAGCCCCAAAAATTCCCTTACGGGATCTCGCGCCCAATAGGGCCTTGTTGACTTGAAGGGGCCTGACCCAGGTTCGGAGTTAATTAGCCAAACAAATCCCTGTACTAGTGGCCCTTTTGGTAATAGCCTGCGGAGCGTGGACTGAGGTCTCACCTGGAGCAATATGGGGGGATGCTGGAACCAAGTTTCCGCACGCTTTAGATGTCTAAGGGGTCGGTTTAGTTCAACTGTGAATACCTTTGCGCAAGTTACTTCGCGCACTGTCCTGACCTGCGAGACCTTCGCGATCATTTATAATCGTCTTCACGCAGCCCTAACCAGGGGCTGAGGTGATTTTGCGCTGCCCTAGCAGCGATTTGCACTACTTCCCCAAGTTACACCACATATCTTACTTATCTTCTTATAACAGTTAGTTATCTTCACGTAAACAGATACTTTATCTTATATTCACTTTATCAACACATTCATATAAGTTCATGCATCATATAAACAACAGAAATGCAATTTATATCTGATACATTCAATGCACAAAACAGGAAAAGGATACATAGAAATGATGTAAAACTTCTCTTTATTACTTCTCCAACGGTTACAGACTTGACTCACCCTGCACACTCAGCTGCAAGGGTCCATGCATTCAGCTGTGGACTACTAGGCCTCTGCACACTCAGTTGTAGAGCCTTCTCCTACTCTACGATCCAAAGACTCGACTTTACACTCAGATAAGACTTAATTCTCCATCTATTGGTTTCTTCTCTCTTATGTTGTTTTACAACTTAGAGCCTTTCTCTATTTATACAATCCCATGGTCCGCGGACCATGGGTAGATCTCTAAATATGACATTACATTACAAAAATGAGGGCAGAAAACATTATGACTCATTTACAAGCTCGCGCTCCACGCTCACAAAACGCGGAGTCTTTACATCGAATTTGGTCAAAATCTGGGCTTTAATCCCCAAAACTTGTCTTGGGGGATCCCGCACTGACAAAGTGACTCGAGGGCGAGTCCCGATGTTTGTGTTGGGGGTGCAAAGGGGTCGGTTTAGTCCAACTGTGAATACCTTCACACGGGTTACTTTGCACACTGTCCTGACCTGCGAGACCTTCGCGATCTATTATAATCATCTTCACGCAACCCTAGCCGCGATCTGCGCTACTTCCCTAAGTTACACCGCATATCTTACTTATCTTCTTATAACAGTTAGTTATCTTCGCGTAAACAGATACTTTATCTTATATTCACTTTATCAACACATTCATATAAGTTTGTGCATCATATAAACAATAGAAATGCAATTTATATCTGATACATTCAATGCACAAAATAGGAAAAAGATACACAGAAATGATGTAAAAATTCTCTTTATTACTTCTCCAACAGTTATAGACTCGACTCGCCCTACAGACTCAGCTGCAGGGGTTCGTGCATTTAGTTGCGGACTACTAGGCCTCTACGCACTCAGCTGTAGAGCCTTCTCCTACTCTACGACCCAAAGACTCGACTCTACACTTAGATAAGACTTAATTCTCTATCTATTGCTTTCTTTTCTCTAACTTATTTACAACTTAGAGCTTTGCTCTATTTATACAATCCCATGGTCTGCGGACCATGGGTAGATTTATAAAGCCGACATTACATTACAAAAATGAGGGCGGACAACCCTATGACTCATTTACAATCTTCGCGCTCTGCGCCCACAAAACGCGGAGTCCTTACATCAGATTTGGTCAAAATATGGGCTTTAAGCCCAAAAAATTCCCTTGGGGGATCCCACGCCCAACAGGCCCCCAACACAAACATCGTGACTTGCCCTTGAGTCACTCTGTCGATGAAGAGATCTTCGCGTGGAGACCTCCCAACTCTGCTCAGACTGTTGCAAGGTCCACAACGCACTGAGCAGCTGCCTATTGTACCTCATGCATGCGTTATTTAGAGACTGCGGTATCTGAGCTATTCCTTACATCTACTCCTGCGTTCCCTGCATCTGTGCGAGCTTGGCTTCGATCGAAGTATTAATGACGAATGCCTCATCAATCCAAGGTTGGACGCAAACCTTCAAAACTGCTTCTTTGTGTCACACCACATCTACCTGCTCCTTAAGTGCTTTTGCCTGTTCCATCCGCGTGAGCCTCTATGTAAGGGCCACCATCTACACGGTCCCTTTTATATCATCATACTATTGCTGCAACTCACGCACTTCTGTTTCTAAGCATTGTATGTTCGGGTCCTCCTGTAGAGTGGTGAGGACCTCGGACAACTCTTCCAACATTTTGGTGCAGTCCTTCACTACACTACTGATCTCCTCCATCCTCGATGTAATGGCGCTGGCATGATGTTCCCTCACCTCTGGAGAAGTTGAAGTCTGTGCCTTCAACCACAGCTCTGATATCTGAAGGTTCAGCTCCAGTTGAACCATAGCCATCTCTTCTCACGCTTCGTGCACCCCTACTGCTAACCTCTGTATGCGTGCCCCTGCTGGGATTACCAACTCAAGGACCATCTGACAGGGCTCCTCAATCACCTGCACCATCTGTTGGTTCTGTGCCACTACCTCGTCGCGTTGCAAGCTCACTTGTTCCATATTAATTTTCTGCTCACTCAACACTTGTAGTGCGCGACCCTCCCTAGCTCGCAGCTTTGCAGTCACTCCATCCTGCAGGACATAGAGTGTCTCCGAAGGGACCACAGCCATGTTGATCACTACTCCCTTCAATGCACTGACCGTAGGCCTATTGGCCTCATTCTCTGTAACCAGTGTCCCCTCTGGCAGCACTATGGTGTTGGTCATGCGGGTGCAAAAATTTCCTCAGCCGCGGTTGTTCCTACCGCAAGGCTGGTGGAGAGAGTACCAGCCTAAGGAGTGCACACCTGCAACTCTTATATCTCTGCTCAGAGGGTCCCCAACATAATCTGATTCTCCCTTCGCAAATTGCTGGAGGGCCTCTGTGGTGACGTCATGCACCGTCTCCCCTATATCATGGAGATCTCCTTTTGTGAGGGTGATTGGGTCAAAAGAAGTTTGAGAATCTTTCGACTTCTTTCGCGGCGCCACTTTCTCTCTCGAGCGCTGGCGCTTCAACTGTGTAGATGTTGTTTCTGGGTCCGTGTCACCTTCCTTTGTCTCAGGCTCTTCCTCAGGCGAGGGTGACTTATGACCTTCGCGCTCCTTCTCTACTACCTATTGCTGCTCGGCTGTAACTTTCTGTTGTTCTACTACTGCCTCCACGGTGTCCCATGCCTCCTGTGCCTTTGCTACTGCTGATTCTTTTCTTTTTTTCTCTGCCAACTGTGCCATCCACAGTTTTGTCTCCTCCTTCTTCCGTTGTGCAGCAGAATTTTCCGTTTCCAACATGGAGATGGTTGAAGTGCGCCACTATGGCGACCACAACTCAAGTACGGAGAATATGACATCGTTTGTGGCCAGGTACAAGAGTTCATTCCACTTCTTCACGGGGTCCTTGCGTTACTTGACATACACGTGGTGGAAGTCTGCCTTGAACTCCGCGAAGCTTTGTAGGCTATTGTAGATAGTGAGAGATAACCACGGCTTGTGGTTAAGCCCCATTCTGATGTTTATCTCCATGAACACCCAGAATATCTTATTGTCTTGGATCCTCTGCACATCTTTAGTGGTCCACAACGAAGCGTACTTCGCTGCCTCCGGAAGGTCCCATGCAATTGTGGGGAACTTGTTGGCCTCAGGCAATTCCCAAGCCACCAGCACTATGGACAACAGAAGCCATGCATAGTGGAAGGTCTTCCCCTATTCTTGTGCCTCGTGGCAATTCTCAAGGAACTCCTTGCACAAGTACTCGGACCAGTTAAACTGAAGCCCCTCCATGCATTGCGCAGGAAGTGCTATCACCGGCGCGGGCACCTCATCCGTGCGACACTTCCACATAACCTTGCTAGTCGGTATCTGGGTGGCAACTTTGACTGCCTTGTTGTTGATACTAGAGATCGTGTACCCTCTCTTCTTTTTCTCCAGCTTGAATTTTGCCTTCATGGCCTCCGAGATGGCCAAGTCGTTGCTGTTACCCTTCGAAGTATCTGCGGGGTCCTCCCCCTTACAAGGGATTCGGGTAATTCTATGAATCAGGTGGTCCATGATGGGGATGGGCTCCTCCAACCATAAACACCCATCATGCACCAGATAGAGTAGTTGCCTGATGACAAAGATAGTTACTAGGACATGATGGTAATGTGCACCCAGAGCAGGTTTAACAACCCTACTTTCTCAACTCTGTGCAACCACTTGTGTGGCTCCAACTTTATGACTCCCGCCGCAATGTTTTTCTTTGGCCTCATGAGCTGGGAGGTTTCCAAGTGTGGGAACTTCTTGTGCTCTGCAAGATCCCAGTCTTCAAACTTTAGACTCGGCACGCGTCCCAAGTGTGCTCCTTCAAAAACAATATTGTCAGGTAGCAGCGGAGTCTGCAGAGAGCTCTTTCTCTCATTTAGGTCCTTGGGCACTCTTGCCTTTCCCTTCCACGGAGGAACATACACGGGCAGCCTGGTTAGGGGGTCTGCGCCCTTGGTTTCCACCTCCATGTCTTCATCTTCCTCCTCTTCAACAAGGATTTCCTCAAGGTCTTCCTCCTCCTCATTGGTTTCCACATTAACTTCTTTCCCCTTTTCTTCCATGGTCAGTTTAGTTTGCAGCGGGTTTCTAGGGGACATGCACACCAAAACCATGGGTTGCTTATATTTCTTGGGTCTCGGTGTGCGCAGTGATTTAGGGATTTCTGTGACTATCTCGGTGCTCTTAGGGGCATCTCCTATTGTCATGGCTTGCACGGCTTCTTCAACAGTCATTTCACCGCTCTCCATGGCTTCCTCTAGTGTGGTCTTACTGTTGTTCCACAAATCTCTCAACGGCTTAGGTAAGTGCTCAAACAACGCCTTCAACTTCAAAAACTCAAACAAATATGGGTTCATAGATCTCTGGGTGTGCAATAGCTCAATTCTCAAATGGCCAAGTTTTGTTTGTTGGGCAGCCCTTTGCAATTTATAGCACCTTTTGAATTCGAATTTGACCATTCCCCCCAAATCTGGTTCATTAATTCTCCCTTGGCGGCAGATTTTCCCAAATATAACCCATAAATCCTGCCTTAAATGCCTACTTCCAGCTCCATTTGGTCTCAAACCAAGCATTACATCATGAATAGTGATTATAACAGTCACTTTCTAGCCGACCCGTGTGATAGCACAGCTACTCTTGCGCTATCATGGACCCTGTGACACTTCGCTCCTGTGCACAGCCCTGACATTGCGTAGGTCCCCAGCATAGTGGTTTATAGTCCTGTACCTCCTTTCAATTGCCTGGGGCACTAAGACTATGCTTCCTATGGCTAGTCAGGTGGCTAGGCCACCTATATACGGCTTCAACTGAGCATCACTCACTTTTCCTGAGAAAAGTCCGCCTTTTAACTCTACTATTTGCATCGCGCACTTTACCATCTACATCGCACCACCATCAGTGATCCCTTTAGTAACATATGGCCCGATCCAAGGCATCACACTGATCAACTCTTGGCAGTAGCTCCTAAATTTTTCAATGGAATCGTGCGCCTCCTGTTTTATCACCATGATTTTCTTATCAAGAATGTCCTTCTATATTCCTCCCTCAAGCTTCTTGACTTCTGCTTCCACCACGACACTTTTCTCCCTCAACCAAACCCTTTCATTCATGAGTTCTTGGTTCCTAAGATTACCTTGTTGGATCTCTTCATTAGGTCCCAAGCATTCCTCTTTGAGCTCTTCCAACTGCGTGATCCCTTCTTTCAAGGCTCTATGAACTGTCATATCTGGGGGTGCTACTACACGCGGACTAGGCATGATATACTCCATTGGCATTACAATGTTCGCTCCATAGGCCAGCCTAGAAGGCATATGTTCCATCAGTTTCTTGCACGTTGCCCTATAAGCCCATAAGACTGTTGGTACGCGCAGGTCCCAATCACTTCGCTACGCATTACATACCTTGTTCAGTGCTTCACACACTTCGTTAAATGCTTCCGTGTGGATAACCTTCTGCACGCTCGTTCTCTCCACAGTCTATCGTTCCAACTTGAGGAATCGTTTGCACATTTGCCCCCAACACATGCTTATTGACCATATTTCCTGACGCACAGTTCATGTGTATCCGTGCAGGTTTTTTACCATATGCCTGTACCCACCTGGACAGATGCGCGCATGGACCATCCCGTCCATTGTATTTATCTGCAAATCACACTATAGGTTTCCCAAACCGTGTGCACAAATTTTTTCTACATGCGCACCAGTCTTCAAAGCTTCCTCTGTGCATACCCCACCACCTTGTAGGCGTAGCGCGCAGTACCCAATTCAAGGCCCGTAAACGTTGCTTTTCTGACACTTTCCTTTCGAATTTGTCCAAGAAAGTATCTACCTCACCTAATCTATCATAGGTAGGGAGATCTCTTAGTTCTGTTGTTACGCAATGCATTGACCTTGTCATCATGTTACAATTAAGCGTGGTTACCTCGTGTAACTAATTCTGCCATTGTTCTATCTCTTTGTCAGAATCTGAAGTGTAGGAGCTTTCGCACTCCCCTGATATTCGTCCATCCACAGTGGGATTTACCTAGTCTTGCTCTCACGCAGTTATCTTGTATATGCAGTCCAAATCATCGTCGCTTTCATAGTCGCGCACCGGCTCGGTGTAGTGTGATCCCTCAGCAGGGTCTAAGGGTATAACTATGCGCAGATACTTCTTCTCAAAAATCATCTTGTGCTTCTTCAGATTAATCACCATATTCATGTCAGTGGCCCAATCAATTCCTAAGAGCGCAGGGTAGGGATCGTTGTCATTAACAATATCTATCACCTCAAAGTCTGCTAGCGCGCTCGCTCCCTCAATATCCACGGTGATTCCCTGCAATCGTGTTATCGGGAAAACTAGTGTCTATGCAGAGCTGCTAGTCCCACTAAGGCTGGTAGCTACCTTAGAAACAAACAAACTAAAAACTACTTTCGTTTTCCTTTATGATAAATAGATAAGAGAGGAATAAGGAGACCAACCTCTGTCTTGCGCTTGGTTCCTTGCTCGATTCCTCTCCCTTCCGATAGGTCTTCGCCACTTGCTTCCTCGTCTACCCAGCTTCAGAGAGCACCTGTAGAATCAAAGCAGCATAACACTATCCAAGAACATAGATCTATTATCATAAACAATATAGGACTAGATATATATTGACCACACAGATGCATATAACATAAATCATACAAGAATGTGGAGGAAAACTTGAATAGCTTTATTGATAATCAAGAAAGAGCAAAGAGGATTACAACCAATTGTTCTGACCCAGCATCATCCTCTCAGCAAGAAATCCCTTCTTCACCTCATGAAAAGCTTAGATCACCCAACACTATGATATTGCACCAAGAAACCAATAGCACTTCCTTACAAGATACAAAATTCCAGCCTCCGGATCTCTAGGATGAGGGATCCATATATAGATGTTTGCAAGGGGAATGAGTCAGCTTTTGAGATTTGATTAGTGTCCTCTCTCTGATAGTTCTTGATTCCACTTGGAGATTGATGATGTCTTACTCATCCCTGGTCGAATGCAGAGAGGCAAGTGTCACAGGAGAAGTTTCTGGAAGATTCCATGCTCCTCCACCTTGTGGATTGACCTTTCCATTTGTCCACTCTCGCCCATCGTACCCCATAGAAGGGATTTTCAACATGCATCGCACCTACTGTGTGTATTCAGGTGGGATGCAACGCACTTTGACCATGGAGCAGGTGAAATGGTCCAGTTCTGACCAGTCCTGAGTAGTTTTTCATGGAGAACTTCTGGGAGATGCTGTAATCAGTTGACCTTGTTCTTTTAGGGGTTGGAACAACACCTTTAGGGACTTAGGATCCCTTGGTTTATGGACATTTATGATTGGGGTTGCAGTGCCCAAAAATGTCTATAACAGTTTCCCCCTAAAGCATGAGGTCGTTAATCTTTTGATGTCGGGTGAAATGCTTTATCATGAGGATCCGAAGTTTTTTCAAGTTGGAAGGCGACCTGTAATAAGATACAATACAATACATTATCTTCATAATATTTTCATGCTCTAGCTGAGGCGGGCATTCCCATGCTCAGCTTTATAAATTCATTTTCATGTACATGAGACAGACAATCGTCTGAGTGTAGACTGATGATTCTGGTAGAGCCATCATCCCTTAGATTGGATGATTATCAGTGCAGCAATGATGTACATTTGATGTCTTTATTTTCTTGAATATATATCACAGATCGGATGGATGAAACTAGATCCGGGGTCTTCAATCTCGTTCGATCTTCACTCAAAGTACAAGTCAATCCATGTGAGAGATGTTCTCGAGTCGAACATGGAAAGACATCGCCTGATTACCAGCCAATGATGTAAGCTATTAACAGGCGCGAGAGGAATCACCGATAATGATGATGACCCTCAAGGTACTACAGTACAATTCACGTGGTGTGAATAAGGGACTTAGCGTCGAACACCACGCAAAATCTTTCAGTCGAAGGTCATTGATGTAAACCTGTCGTCGGAAGTGAGAAACTTGCCATTGAGGCATGCAAGCTTCAAAGTACTGAAAGGGTTGTTCCTAGATCAACTTCTTGGATAATGAGCTGATGTCGACAAGAAGCGATCCATCATAGGAGGGCCTTAGGGAATCCCACATCAATGACACGGAACGGAGCAAATGATTTTAATGGAGGTGAAAACGATCTGGTGATATAAGGTTCAGGGTGGTGGTCATGAAAGAATGGAGCGTAAATGTATTGCAGTGGGTGAGACACAGGTGAATTCTCTGAGCGACTTCTCTTGAACATATCGGTGACACTGACATGATGGTTCGGTAGCATTAACCACAAATATGGATGGTGTGACGGAACCATGGTGATGTGACCAGTGAATGGAACAACCCAACCCAACTCGGATGCGGAGTGAAAGTGTCATGTTCAAGAGCGACTTGCTACCAACAAAGTTTCTTCAAGTTTTCTTCCCAATTTTTCCCCAGTCATTGCTAACCAATACCTCTTTATTGTTGTCAAGCTTGAGGAGGATAACATATGCTTGTTCTATAATTTTCCCTTCGGGCAAACCCATCACTATGTTTTAACGAGCCTAGCGATAGTGAAACTCGTTCCTGTCTGTTATGGACAAGTTTGTCGCTATTAGGTTTTAATGAGTTTAACGACAAAGATAACTCGGTCCTTTTCAATTTTAGAGAGTTTGAAAAGGGATGTAAAGGAAACTCCAAAAATCCTTTTTTATCATCTAATCCCTTAAGTCCGAAAAAGTATAAAATAATACAAAAGGGATGAATTTTCGGTAATTTTAACAAGCCGAACAAAACAAGCACTCGATCTTTTTGTGTAATAATCCCTCAGGTCCAAAAAGATTAAAATCTAAAGGAGGGATAGCACTTCCGGTCACTTTAACGAGCTGGAGAGGCCAATGGCTTGGCAATCTTTTCATATTTTACGAGTCAGTTGAAAAGAGCTTAAAGGAGACTCATTTTTTGAGGAACGAGTGATAGATTCGGGTAGAAGTTGATTCCAAGTAAGGTTTGGAATTTTCCAATCACGACAGTGTCACAAGGATGGCTAACAGGATCACTCTTCACAGCTGTTCCTTAAAAGGGGTAAACAATCAAGTGGAGGTGAATGATCGGCCAATACAGAGTGGAGGTGATGATGAGAACACGACCAAGGCTTCAAAAGGCTGATGATAATACATTCATGATGGTTATTTACCGGAAAATGGTTCATTTTTTAATGATCTTAAACGCTGGGGGGAACACTTGCTCATTTCTTATGTTTATTTTTTAACGAGCTTGAATTTCGCGTTAAAACTGTTCGATCCAGTCGTATAATAAGGATGTCTCATCTAAGATGCCATTTTTGTGGAGCTTGCACCTTACAAAGCTTTGCTCCGAATCCTTTCTTTATGCAAGTTAGAAAACGACCAATCCTACAAGTTTAAAGGGTTAGAGGACCTATAAATTTAAAAAATAAATGATCGCTCTTTGCTTGCATACCAAAAGGTTTGCATGCCCCCAGGTATAGCGAAAAATTTCCAGGTTACCAAAGATTGTTCCATCTATGTCACAGACAAAACACTTCCTCGGCGATGTCTACCGAAATAGACAAAGGTGAGTGGAGCAGATGCCTCCACTCACATAACTTTGACGAGGGAATCTTATTCCAGCCTAATCCCATTTTCTTAAATGGACGGGTGTGTCAGACTAGTCATATTTCCTCTGCAGAAACCTACCCTATACCCAAGGTTTTCCTGTCGAAACAGGCCACGGTGCATGCCCCCTGGGTTTCAGTCATGTCCTCCGAATCACTATCAGGAGGACGGACTAGGGATTGATGAGACATTCCTTGCATGAAAAGACCATTCAGGGTTGGTATATGACTATTTTCTATGTGTGAACTAGGAAATGAAAGCTGGTCTACGAGCTTGACCACTCTTCCTTCGCGCAGGAAACACATTACTCTAAAGAGTGAGGAGACGACAACTCCCATGCAATAAATATAGTCCCGTCCAAGGAGTAGATTATAATCCAGGGGTCCTTGGACTACAATTACGTTCATGTGAACGGTTTTCCTTCTCAACGTTATCGGCACATCGGGAAGGATCCCTAACGGTCGACTGGTTCCTTTGTCAAAGCCTGTTAGATTTCTCATCTCAGGCAAAAGCGATGGCAAACCAAGCGCTTTCCAAGCAGTTGAGGAAAGGATACTCACAGAAGCCCCTTCATCTATGATGGTACCGGCCATGACCATTCTATATATTTGAGCAATGATTCGAAATGGTACACTAGCCGGTAAATGGGGTCTGCCTAGTAGATTCCAGTCAAAGGAAACAACTAGGTTGCTTAGAGGTGGGACCGAATAGACGGCCGGATACGACTTTGATGAACTTCCTTCCTGCGGTAAAGGAATGGGTAGACTACCCCCATGTTCATCGAAGTTTGTGCTTACGAAGATAATTTGAACGGTGTCATTCTTTTTCTCTTCGGTGACTGCATCATCTAAAGATTGATCCTCTGAAGGCACGACTAGGTCAACTGCCACCTCGACCTTTTGACTTTCGTCTGGTGTGGATTCAGATGGTTTATCTTCAATGATAGATGCTTCGGCTGACCACAAGGGTGTGTCAGCCGGATTTTCAACTAGTGACGGACGCGGCAAGAGTTTCTTATATCCAGGAGGAAGCCGTAACGATGAAACCGGACGGTCGTCCAAAACTCTTTTAGCTTTGTCTAAGAAGGGACAATGGTGGACGACATGATCGCCTTCACACAATTTACAAGGAAATTTATACTTTCCTTTTTGTCCAGGGGCTTCACTTTCACTAGTTGATGGTGTATGCTCAACGTGATCGTCAGAGGTTGATGACACCAGATTGTGCAAACGAGGAGACCAGTCCCTTAAGATCCGAGGGATGCAAGGACAATCTCGATGATAGTTGTCTCCTTTGCAAATGACACATGGCAATTTAGGCCTGGTCGGTGCAGTGTGTGGATTTTCGCTAGACAATGCTTGGTTTCCCCTTTTCGCCTTTAGCTCCTTCTTCTTCTTCTTTTTCTTCTTCTTCTCCTTCTTCTTCTCAGTTACTTGATTTTGGGCTTTACCAGCTTCATCAAGCGAAGAGGAAGGAGGAGAGGAAGAATTGGACGAAGTGGAGGGTTGGGGGGTAACTCTAGTATTGTTTAGTTGCTGACTTGATTATTCAGGAATCACGGTGTTCTGAACGACATAAGTTGAGAAGAGCCATATGGGCAAGCCGATTGTCAATCCTAGAAGAGACAATGTGGCCATATGGGGTGCATTGACATCTCCCCAAGAGGATAAAGGACTAGGATTTCCTCCAAGGGGAACTCCTTGGTTGGTGGACTCCATTTTTTCTCAACCTAAGACCAACGTAGGAAAGGTGATGTTTATTCCGTTTAAAATAAATTTTAGACGCTTTGACACAACTTGTTTTTTCAATTTTTAAGAGTCGAGAAAAAACAAAAGATGACTCTAGTCGCCTTTGATTTTTAATGAGCCTGAAGTGACAAGTGCTCAGATGGACCTTTTCCGTTAAGGAGCCTGAAAAGGAATGAAAGGGATTGCTCTAGAAATCTAGATAGAGGGATTACCAAACCAATCTCAAAACTGCAGAATACTTTTTACGGTACGGAAGTCAATCTTCCCGAATGTTGTGTTCAGTGCATTGCGATTGATAGGGCAGCAGACATGGCTTTGTATGGATAAAGGATATAGCCTATTGTGGTCTCCCAAAATATACTCGACGGTACGTGGGAGCACAAGTCCGTACTGGCACTTATCGTCTCAAAGTGGAAAAATCACCCAACCAACAGTGAAAACAACAGTTTCCAGGGTTTACGACACCGGAATAGTCTCTAGCTTAGACTTCTAGATGTTGTGCGTTAGGTTCCAAAGCGTATTTAGATTCATTAAATTTATTTTATAGTTGATCTTGCTTAAGAAATTTGCCTTTCAGGTTCACCACGTGATGTTGATGTACAATTCCTAAAATGCAATCTAAGATGATAAACAGTCGTTTAATCTTCTTTTTGCAATGAAAATCCTAGCTACTAAGGAAAGAGAGATGATTTTCTTTCAACAAAGAGCATAGAACACACACTATATGCACAATCCTAAATCAAACCAACAAACAGTCTAAATGCAAATGCACATGCATGTATTTGTTTTCAGCCTTCTTAATGTGTGAATGATAAAAAGAAAGCTAAGCGCAAATCTGAATTATTTTTCAAACCGACAATTACTAACAAGCTTCTTTTCAAAACAAAATGAGGACAATGACGACACTTTGCTATTCAGAATTGAAGACTTTCTTTCGACACTTGAAAAACTACTAATTCAAATCAAATACAAGAGTAACAGTGTAATCGACTATCAAGAACAATGGGATTCTCTTCTATGACTGAAAACGACACTTGCGACACTTTCAAATCAAGAAACGACAGTACAATTACGCTACTTCTTTGTAAAGGAGAACTGAAAATGACTCAAAAATACATAAAAACATTTACAGTTCCTTGCACAATGGAGGCGGAATAACGACAAGGAAGGGGGTTTCAACAGAGGTGTACTGATTACAGGCAACAAAACTCCTGAATAGAGCTGAAAAGTATGAACACAGAAGCTAAAATCTAAGAGCAGAGGAGGTCTGATCAGTGCACCTGTAGCATAGGGAAACTGAAATGCAACGCACCTAATACACTCGGGAAGTGCGATGCATTCAGGTTTCAAAGAAGACACAGTGCGATGGACCAGTGACGAGACTTTAACCGGGTTTTGGGTCACAGTTTGCAGCTCAATTGAGGGATTTAGGCCGAGCAAGTGGTAATCAGTAAATCAATCACAGGGGTAGATCTAAGGAGGTTACTAGAGCCACCACAAGGGCAATTAGAGAGCTTGTAAATCAACTGTTTAATTCATAAACAGAACTCGGAGATAGACTGAAGCAGCGTTGATCTACTTTGCACTTGCATAGCAAATGCAGTTCGAAGGCTAGCTGGCTTGACTTCAGGCTCCGTCTGTAAGTTTACAAAGTAAACAAGTGTAGATAAACAAACAATCTATTTGCTCCCCAGTGGAGTCGCCATTCTGTTATCGGGAAAACTAGTGTCTATGCAGAGCTGCTAGTCCCACTAAGGCTGGTAGCTACCTTAGAAACAAACAAACTAAAAACTACTTTCATTTTCTTTTATGAGAAATAGATAAGAGAGGAATAAGGAGACCAACCTCTATCTTGCGGTTGGTTCCTTGCTCGATTCCTCTCCCTTCTGATAGGTATTTGCCACTTGCTTCCTCGTCTACCCAGCTTCAAAGAGCGCCTGTAGAACCAAAGCAACATAAAACTATCCAAGAACATAGATCTATTATCATAAACAATATAGGACCAGATATATATTGACCACACAGATGCATATAACATCAATCATACAAGAATGTGGAGGAAAACTTGAATAACTTTATTGATAATCAAGAAAGAGCAAAGAGGATTACAACCAATTGTTCTGACCCATCATCATCCTCTTAGCAAGAAAGCCCTTCTTCACCTCATGAAAAGCTTAGATCACCCAACACTATGATATTGCACCAAGAAACCAACAACACTTGCTTACAAGGTACAAAATTCTAGCCTCCAGATCTCTGGGATGAGGGATCCATATGTAGATGTTTTCAAGGGGAATGAGTCAGCTTTTGAGATTTGATTAGTGTCCTCTCTCTGATAGTTCTTGATTCCACTTGGAGATTGATGATCTCTTACTCGTCCTTGGTCGAATGCAGAGAGGCAAGTGTCACAGGAGAAGTTACTGGAAGATTCCATGCTCCTCCACCTTGCGAATTGACCCTGCCATTTGTCCACTCTCGCCCATAGCACCCCATAAAATGGCTTTTCAACATGAATCGCACCTACTGTGTGTATTCAGGTGGGATGCAACGCACTCTAACCATGGAGCAGGTGAAATGGTCCAGTTTTGACCAGTCCTAAGTAGTTTTTCATGGAGAACTTTTGGGAGATGCTGTAATCAGTTGACCTTATTCTTTTAGGGGTTGGAACAACACCTTTAGGGACTTAGGAGCCCTTGGTTTATGGACATTTATGATTGGGGTTGCAGTGCCCAAAAATGTCTATAACAAATCTCCCCAGGGGTATTACCTTCTGTTGGTTCACCATTCACGGTTCAATAGGAGACCACTGTAGCGTGGGCCTCCCCATGCGCTCCCATGTTTTCTTTGGAAGAACGTTCACGTCTAATCCTAAGTCCAGAATTACTTGGTCCATCTCATATTCTCCAATCTGCGTGGTTAGCCTCATTTCTTTCCCCATCCTTCTCTTATGCTTTCCAATGTTTTGAACTACGTGCATTTCTCCTGCCGCAATCCCAACGCATCTATTAATGAGTTCTTGTAGTCCCTTTACAACCTTACTGTCACGCAGTAGCTTCATGCATGTTTCCAGGAATGTCATAAGCATAAATGGGTCCATTTTTTACTTCGATCTATCTTTTCTTCCTGAAGTAGAGGCATCATCGTAGCTCTTCTTAGCTTCCATGAAGGTTTCCTTAGTGTACTCCAAATCAAACTCCGCTTCCTTCGCCGGAGCTTTGCGAACCCAAGTGCTATCTTCGGGTTGTTTTCCTTTATCATCTCCCATTTTAATTCCACTTCAGAGCACAATATTCACATTTGGATCTTCCTCGCGTGGCTCAAACCTCATCATCTGCAGGTTCTGATTCGGGGGAGGTGGTAGCGATCCCTTCTCACGTATCCTAGCTATCAACATAGAACAATCCTCCATCTCATGATCAAAAAAATTACAATACAAACATGATGGGCGCGTTGGATTCGTACAATTGCGAGCATAATGTCTCAGCCCACTGCAATTGTAGCATATTAGCTGTCTGCGACCTCTTCCAGGTCCTCCTCCACCTCGGCCTCGTCTGCGTCCCTGAAATCTTGTTCATGCCATCCTTGCACTCGGGTCTAAGGGTCGCGATTCAGCCTGAACTCTGTAGGTGGGAGTTTTATCCATCATTAACTCATAGCTTCTACAACTGCACTCATCGTGTCCTACTGACCTACAAAAGTTACAAAACAATTATTGTGAATTTTGTGTATGCTTTTGTAACAAATGGTAGTTGCCTGTAGCGTGTTTCCCTCCTATTTGACAAATCATGCACCACAAAGTAAGTGTTGCACTAGGTCCCGCTTGTGCTTCCAGCCTTAGTGGCATTGGTCCTCCTCCCGTGAGGTAATTCATGAACATCGGGCAATGGTCCTTGTCATGACCCTAACCCTTACATTTAACGCATCATACCTCTTCGCGCACTTCTGGTCGAGTTGTCCTGCCTGTTTTAGACTCTACATTTCAAGGCATAAGTTTTTCAACTGCGCGTGGATCTACTAAACTCCCAAGTTAGGATCCTGTATTGGGGTCTCATACAGCCTCATCGCGATCTCCAAGGCCTCTGCTTGAGTCGTTAACCTCTGTTGCGACAACGCGTTCCTCAAATGTGGCGTTAACGATGCTACAAACCATTCGCGGTGTTGTCCATCCGTTAAAGTCATATTAGCTTCGCGAATTATGCACTTCAGCCTCTGATCCAACTCCCAAGGAGTCTCACCTGGTAGAATTGTGATCTCTTTGAATCCAATGATCAATTGTGCTTCTGACTTCAGCCTGCTAAATTCCTTATTTACCGTAATTTGGATATCCACGATCCTCGCATTCAAATTGTCATTAGAATGCTTAATATACCAGGTCAACACGTGGTCCTGCAGGGTGCTAACCTGTATCTCTTTCTTTATATTGTCATCTATAACTCCCTGCACTTCCAATATGGCTCTTATCACGAACCAAAATTGGTTCGAATATTCATTTCCTACTCCCTTGAACACAGGCAACCTTATCATCTTGCCATATTGACTTGCGGTGGTGGTAGAGGTGGTACGTGTGAAGATGGAGGTGAAGACAGTGAAACTAGTGGTGGTGTGGGTGGGGGTGGTATGCGTGGAATCCTTTACCTTATCAAATGGATCGCACTTCATGGCAATACCTTTGCGAGTTCTTCCTCGTCCCCTCGTGGAGGTGAAATCAAAGGGTTATTCTCTGGTCCCTTACTTCCTTCATTTCTGTAGGTTTTCCCACTTCGCGTAGCTCCAGGCATCAAAGTAATTGCATAACCCTCTTTTCACACAATAACATTTTAATCCAAGTATTCAGAGACTTTACATACTTACCTCGTGGTCCTTTGAGAAAGCGTCACTCTGCCTTGCTATAGCTAACTAAAGTATCTACGTGAACTCAGTAATGAATCCTCCTATAATTCGATCGAGCCAGTGATTAACAGCGCGCACGAATTTATCCTCTGATGCTTCCAATCTGCACACTAATTCTAGGGTCCACACAATGCGATTGTCGAGTTTCCACCTTCCTTAGCTATCTGCTAACTTTGTGATCCACTCGTACGACTCAGTAGGGAAAGATGCGAAGAATATTTTGTATATCTCTATGTACAGGTAGCAGTCTAACCACTCTTCCTTTGATAGTCGCGGATTCCTATTCTCCTGTGCCGCGAACTCGTGAATTCTCCTGTCCAACCAACCTTCATTTTCATTCTTAGTTAGATTCCAATGATATGACATCAGACATCTCTATGCAGATTCTGGTCCCCGCAAAAGAACCATTTGTTGGATTGAGGAGGCCTGACCCAGGTTTGGAGTTAATTAGCCAAACAAATCCCTGTACTACTGGCCCTTTTGGCAACATCACATGGAGCTCGGACTGAGGTCTCACCCAAAGCAGTATGGGGGGATGCTGGAACCAAGTTTTCACACCCTTGAGTTGTCTAAGGGGTTGGTTTAGTCCAACTGTGAATACCTTTGCATAGGTTACTTCGCGCGTTGTCCTGACCTGTGAGACCTTTGCGATCTATTATAATCGTCTTTGTGTAGCCCTGACCAAGGGTTGAGGTGATTTCACGCTACCCTAGCATCGATCTGCGCTACTTCCCCAAGTTACACTGTGTATCTTACTTATCTTCTTATAACATATATTTATCTTTGCGTAAACTGATACTCTATCTTATATTCACTTTATCAACACATTCATATAAGTTCGCGCATCATATAAACAATAGAAATGCAATTTATATCCAATACATTCAATGCACAAAACAGGAAAAAAATACACAGAAATGATGTAAAAATTCTTGTTATTACTTCTCCAACGGTTACAGACTCGACTCGACCTATGCACTCAGTTGCAGGGGTCCGCACACTTAGCTGCGGACTACTAGGCCTCTGCACACTCAGTTGTAGAGCCTTCTCCTACTTTACGATCCAAATACTCGACTCTACACTTAGATAATACTTAATTCTCTATCTATTTCTTTCTTTTATCTAACTTATTTTCAACTTAGAGCCTCGCTCTATTTATACAATCCCATGGTCTGCGGACCATGGGTAGATTTCTAAAGTCGACATTACATTACAAATTTGAGGGCGAACAAACCTATGACTCATTTACAATATTCGCACTCTGCACCCACAAAATGCAGAGTCTTTACATCAAATTTGGTCAAAATATGGGTTTAAGCCCCAAAACTTCCCTTGGGGGATCCCGCACCCAACAAGGAGAATTAATAATGATCTCCACCAACTTGAACTGATGTCTTACTAACTCCTGCATACTTACATTAAACTTTTCGACTCACATTAAACTTGATGACGTGGGAACTATGGGTGGCACCATTGGCGCCATCGTGATTAATGTTCTAACACCTCCCCTTAATCACAATGACCTAAACTTTAACTTGTCTGCTGGTCTAAGTCTCAGTTAGGTTTACAACAAAACATTTCGTTTTTTCCTTCTTGCTAAAGGGTCCATGCTTGTTCATTTGCTGGTGCAATTTCATCTTCACCTTTCTTGCCATAAGATAGTGATGGAGTTTCTCCTTTCTTGATTGCGGGTTAACATTCTTTGTATTCAACATTGCTGCAGGTTCTTGAGACTTATACTTGTCCTTAATGCTTGCAATTTATTCAAGTTTTGTTGCTTTTTATTGATTGTAAATATCTGAACACTCAAAAACAATGTTAGATTCATAAAAAGAGCCATTCTGATTCTTGTCATCATGCTCTTTGAAGAGAGCTTTGCTTCCTTCATTTTTCTTTGCTGACATAGTTGGTTGATTCATGTCTTCAACCTCTTTAGTCAATTTTGTTGCTGCAAACATGTTGTCCTGCATTTGATTTGTGTATGGAGGTAGGCAACTCTTCTCACCAAACAACAGCTCATCAATAAGATGCTCTTCATGCATCATATTGAACCACTCTTCATGAGATACATTATTCTCATCAAATTTGACTTCATAAGTCTTTGCATCACAGGGAGTTTACTTAATATCACATACTACTCTATTGTCATCTACAAACATATTTTCATCCTTAATCCTAGTTATGATGCTTTCAATACAATCACCTTTAGCAACAACACCTTCATCAACTTCAGCTTTCTCACTTAGATCCATACTGTACTTCATTTCAAGAACATCCCAAAATATTTTTGCATTATATATTTAACCAAAATTCATGCAAAATATTAGACAAAATGTTTTCATCTGGAGTTGATATAATGAGAAGTAATGCTACTACACTTCTACACTTGTCTTGGGGATTTATGGATGTTTCTTCAACAAATTGCCATAAATCTACTTAACCAAGTAATCCTTCCATTATCATCGCCCAAAGCTTAAATTTTTTACCCGAGAATGATGGCAGAACTGGCATTAATCACTTCAATATTACATCTGTCTCTTCAAACTTTTCTGGCTAATCCAGATTTTCATTTTGATACTCAAGTATGGATTGCTCTTAGAAATATTTCATATTTTCCTGCGGCTTCTTCCATTTGATTTTTTTTCAATGCTCTTCGAGACTTTTTGAACGTCATTTGCTAACCCATGACTTGTTCCACACACTTTCACTTGTTCACAAAAATTTTTATCACTTTTTGGTGACAACTAACTACACGATGCTCCAATATATGGCTCACTCGCCTCTCCTTAAACACACAAACTTGCTTCTCATGATTCCAACAGTGCTCCAACATTTCTCCCTTAACCAACAACACTCTACTTCTCACACTCTACGCTAGCTGCTTCTCTAGGTAGTTCCTCTCCTCCTTTACGCCTCTTCCAATGGCTCCACTAGACAGCAAAACAACGCAAGGCTTTTCTGACTTCAAAGCCTATGCTTGTTGCTCCTCATCGTTGCTTCCCCACACCTCTTCCTAGCTTGTAATGCAGCGCCCAACAGCACGACACACTGTCTTACTTCACAAAACAGCACATAACACTTCCTCCACACCACACTCAACTCTTCTCCAAGCAGCTCACCTGCGCCAAATGTTAATTCATAGAGAGCACACAACTCCATAATTTTCCCACACTTTCGACTATGTCTCCACACAACTATTACTCCACACAACAACGTCTACTTAATAGTCACAAGCGCTTCCAACTCAAGGGAATCTACTATTCCTATCACACCACTTCCCCTTTTAACACTGCTCAGTCACTAATGTTCAATCTATAGAGCTCGAGAATAGCAATGCACTTGGCTCTTCACACAACTGATTCCTCACAACCTTAAAGCACTTGGCAGTGTCTATTAATGGCACAACGAACTCACAATAGCCATAACGGGCATAATAATATGCTCAGCTTCGCAACTCTCCAACATATTACAGCGCCAAACAGTATGCTCGCATTCTGGCCAGCTCCACGAGTGGCTCAGCGCTCTACGATCACTGCCAACTCCCTCACAATGCTCTACGCACAACAACATGTTTTCTCCACACTTTGATTTGTGGTGGCTCCGACAACCACACTGCATGCACACAAGGATTAACTAGCTATTCAGACTATCGCTAGCTCCATTCTTTCACACAACCACCTCAGCGCCCACAACTCTCTCTCTTCCTCAAATAGCAGCCACAGCGAAAACCCTCGGCTTTGATACTGTGACAGAAACATTGAAGACTCTATGAAAATAGCTTATTGTTTCATTATTAAATATCGTTATTTATAGATACACAAGAGAATCAATAAGGATCTCCGTCAACTTGAACTGATGTCTTACCGACTCCTGCACACTCACATTAAACCTGTCGACTCACAATAAACTTGATGATGTGGGAACAATGGGCGACGTTGTTGGCGCCGTCGTGATTAATGTTCTAAGAGATGGTGGTTGGAATTAATGTTTTCCAACATATGCCTCCTCTTGAATAAACAATAAAACCCTTGGTGTCTGGCCGCTAGTCTTCTCCAAAGACCCTTTCTTTCAAGCCTGGTTTGAAATTGCAGTTTCTGAGATTAAAGGGAGAATCGAAAATTCAATTTCATCACAACGTCTTCCATGGTGAAGCCCACTCAAATGTCACATAAAAGACTTAAATTTATGGTTTTGGGTGGTGATTTTTCCAGGGATTGCGTGAATGCCATCGAGAGCTAAATGTTCAAGGCTAAATTCAGGTTGGATCCATCCACAAATGAAGCCTTACCATCTTGAAATGAAGAAAAGGTTTATGTTAACGAGAGAAGCGAAGCTGTAAGAAAGAACTTGGATCGGTAGGACTCAAAGAAGAGGCCACCAAGAGAACTCATGGTTGTAGTGTAGGTGTTGATAATATTTTTCTAGAACATGCTTTTGTGTCGATTTGTGGAAGGAGAAGAGAAATGGAGGATGTTGTTTCAATTATCACAACTTTTAATTCCACAATTAAAAGAAAGCAATACGAAGAGCATTCTTGCGCTACACTTTTTTGGCATCTATGATGGCCATGATGGATTGCGGGTATGTACCATAGTGTTTTCTTTGCATTTCTTGTCCTGTTTCTTCATAGTTTTTCACAAAATGATGAATGTGCTCATATGACTCCACTAGGTAGCCTTGTTTTGTAAACAATGCCTCCGCGAAATTCTCGCGGCGGAGTTCAAGATTCTCAGTGGCAACGCGTAGCACGGGACGCGATGGAAACAGGTCACAAGCGCTTGTTTTGCGGGAGTGGATTGCAACGTGATATCCGACGGTATCGTGGCAAGAAATGACCATCAGGATACTCGAAGTGAGACTGACATGGCCTGATGACACCGACAATGTGACACTAAAGACGTGGTCAAAAGCGGCGTAGTCATTCAAACAGATTTGTGGTTTCCACAAATGTCGTGATTCTGATCGGGCGAGCCGGACGACGAATCTAGGAACAATGTCGTGAGGTAAAACCTCATAATAAAACACCTTCGGCGTAATAAGCTCAATATTTTGTTTGTCCTCTTCAAACATCATCAAAGGTTGGTTAACATTTTATTTCCCCTCCCATAACGTTTCATTGAACAACAGTGTCCAAGGGATAAATTCTATGGGTGATGGGTACACCTAACTCAATTTTTTATAACAGGTTTCTTCTCATAAACCACTCAAATGACTCATGGACGACGAAGAAATAGGTCAGACTGCTTTTAGGGATCATCTTTGTCATTTTAAATTATTATGGTATTGTTTGAATATTATATATTTGGGAGTTTTTAGTTTGAATTTTGTTGGCATTGCTTCTGGAATTGGGGTGTAGTAATTTCAAATCTTTAAAATTTAAAATTATATGGATGGGGTGAGATCTCATATGCTCTAAATATGCTTAGTCACAGTTTCAATCCGATAGACTTAATTCATTGATTGGATAAAGGATGGTCACTTTTTCAGTTGTCAGTCTTTGCCACGTTGAATGCGAATCGTTTGGGTTCTCAACACCATCGGTTGTTCGATTGCCTTTTTGTGATTCTCGCTAGACAAGCTATGAAGTTGAGTCGTAGTTGTGTATGTGTGCACAATTGGACAGTGGTCCTGATCCATTGAAAGCAGCTATAAATGTTTGATTAATAACTCCAGGTTGTTGCAAATAATGACCAACTGTTATAAATGATTGATTATTAATTCCAGATTGCTTTAAATAACGACCAACTGTTATAAATGATTGATTATTAACTCCAGATTCTCCAATACTAGACTAAATTAGAAAAAAGATATCTTGTGCATAGCAACCATTGTTTTTCTTTGTTGCATTTTCAAGTAAATATTATTCTAAATCTATGCTAAAGCTCTTGCATATATTACTTTTCTTTATTACATTTTTTAATTCGATATCTTTCCAAAAAAAAAAGTTTCAATTTTTTTTCCCTCCAACATTTTTCTAAAATCGATGTTGCATATAACGACGAAGTGCTATAAATTGATGCCAATTATAAGCATATTTTCATAGACTGCCATCATCTCCAACAAAATGCTATAAATTGATGTTGATTATCATAGACCACATATAATGTATTGGCCATGTTAACTATGGACAATCATTGTCCAACGTGGCATTGTGTCACAAGTTGTTTAAATATGAAAATCAATCGTCCAACATTACATTGTGTCAAAGGTTTTCTAAATATGAAAATCAATCATGATCAAGCATAGTCCAACATCGTATTGTGACACATATTGTGGCAATATGAAAATCATCCGTGGTGAAGCATGGTCAACAATGTTTAGGGTTTATAATATTTAACTTATGATTTATATATCCTGGGTTTATAATAGGTTTTTCTCAATATGAAAATCAATCATGGTCAACCCTGGTGCAATTTCACATTGTGTCAAAGATTGTCTCAATATGAAAATCACCCATGGTCTAACATCACATTGTGGCAAAGATTGTCTTGAAATTACAATCAATCATGATCAACCATGGTCACATTGTGACAAATATTGTCTCTTAGTCCAACGTCACATTGTGATAACCATAATCATCCATGGTCAACCATGGGCCAACGTCCCATTGTGACAAAGGTGGTCCCAATATGAAAGCAACCATAGTCAACCATATTTATTATAGGGTCTATTAATATTCATTATTTATTATTAATATTTTTAGTAACAATATTATTGTTAGTATTATTATTTAATTATTTGATATTTGTAAATTATTTAATTATTTAATAATTTTATTTATTATCATACAAATATTAATTATTATTATTATTTAAATGATTTATTATATAAATATTTAAGTTATTTATTTATTTATTAATTATTTACTATTACCCTTGATAGCCAAAATTGTCTCTGTGTTGACCACTGCTAAGAAAAAAATGAACATTGGTAGGATAAGAACTACTCTCACGAGCTTCGAAGTGAAACTCGGTAGTGATCTACTCCCAAGATTCCTTAGGACGATAGAATCTGTCAGATTTGTGATACTAAGAAGGTGGAAGATGAAAAACACTTCCTTTTAGACTGCCCAACTCTTACTCACATCCGCTCTCAATTCCCTAACATCTGCCACACTTCTAATCTTCTTGACTTATTAAGCCAACCCAACTATAGCGATCTTGGAGCCCTTCTTTCCTTTCCTTTTGATCATAGAAACAAGATTTTGAAGAATCACAATTAGATTCTTTTTCTTTGCTAGCCCAACTATAGCGATGTTCGAGCCCTTCTTTGCTAACCCAACTATAGCGATCTTGGAGCCCTTCTTTCCTTTCTTTTTAATCATAGAAACGAGATTTTGAAGAATCACAATTAGATTCTTTTTCCTTGGCAGCCCAACTATAGCGATGTTGGAGCCCTTCTTTCCCTTCTTCATCATCATCATCGTCTTTTTTTTTCGCTGAAGCAAGAGTCGTACCTTCTATTTAATTAAATTGGGAAAACAAATTACATAAATTACAATAGTCCCAAAGGATCTGTAGGCCATAGAAAAAAACATCATCATCATCATTTTTTATAAATAAATAAATTTTATTAATCATTAATAATAATAATAATTATTATTATTATTATTATTAACCATTAATTAATCAATAATAATAATAATGAGTATTAATAATAATAATATTCATTTATTAATAAATAATATTGGTTAATAAATATTTTAATTATTAATAATTAATATTTGTTAATAAATATTAATTATTGTCATTATTAATAAAAGATATTTATCAATAATAATAATAATAATTTTTTATTATTAATAATATTTTTATTTTTAATATTATTATAATTTATAATTTATAATTTATGTATCAAATATTTAATATTATTTAATTGTTTAATTAATTATTTATTATTATTTAATTATTAAGTATTTTAATTAAGCTCAACCACATTTAACTAAATGTAATTGTGCTAGTATTTTTTTTATTACCTTTTTTAATCAAATATAAAAAAAAAAATCATTTTTTTTCCCTCAAACATTTTTCTAAGACCTATGCTACGACAAAGTGCTACGATTAATACCAGATTCTCATAGACTGCTACGATCTCCGTTGAAATAACATAAAATTCCGTTAAACTCATCATTTTTCTTTTTCCCCATTTTTAACCCCCAAAAAATTCTTAATGCGTTTTTATTATCCCAATTTTTTTTTAAGCGGGAGCTTCGAATCCCGACTAATTGATATTCTTCTGCGCTCATTGTTTCCATGAAGGCACGGAATTTGACAGAGGAATTTGACATGAGGCAATGCCGTCAAAACTCTCCAATTCCCGTCATCAAAGCTTGTTGAAATTCCTAATGCAGGGACAACTTCATATTAATTCTAGAATTAGTATTAAGGATTTGATATTAATTTCCGAAGTAATATTAAGGAATTATTAATTTAAATTTAAGTTCTTCTTACAAAAATTTAAATTTGTTTTTTTGAATTGGTCACAGTCATTTTTAAAAAAGGCGCCTAGGGTTTCTACGACCAAAATAATTATTAATATTATATTAGTTTTTATTATTATTTAAAATACGATTTTTTTAATTCCTGCTATAAGTAAATAATAATTACTACATGACTTTTATAAGGAATAATAATTAATTTGAGTCCTGCAGGGTGTTTCTGTGGAAATCCGCTGGCTTCGGCCTTATGGACAATTTGTAACCTATGCGGTAAATATTCTGAAATGGACAATTTGTATAAATATTCTGAAATTTTGTTGAAATGGACAATTTGAATAAATATTCTGAAATTCCGTTGGCTTCGGTCATATGTTGTAAAAATCTGTTAGCTTCGGCCATATGCTGTAAAAATCTGTTGGTCTCGGCCATATGTTGATTTTCCCTCTGAAAAAAAAATTTAATTGCTATAAATAATTAGTAATTAAGTAATAATAATTAAGTTGATTGCTATAAATAATTAATAATAATTAAGTTTTACTAATTTATATGTTTTTTTTTGTTTTTTTGCGGCTATTCTGAAAACTACGTCAGTTATTTGTCGATTTAATTATTAATAACTTGACAATCGCAGGGGACGCATATACCGTATAGACTCGTTCAAATTTTTTAGTAGATTTAATTATGGAGTAGTCTTTAACGCGACTTTTTGAAAGTTTTTCCGGCGATTTTTTCCGGTGAAAATCCGGCAGTAATTTATTGGAATCCAAGTTTGATAGCTAATTTCTGCACAATGAAACCGTCCTAGGGGTTTTTCAGGGTGCTGAATCCGAATATGCAGTTAAAAAACCATTTTAACTGCAACAAATCATGATTTCATCTCAATTTCTTCCGCCGGATTCCGTCACCGGAATCTCAAAAAGTCGCATTATAGACAACTCCTTTAATTATCAGTCACTGACAATTGCAGGCGATTCATATAACCCATTCACTTGTATAAATTTTGCAGGCGACTCTTATAACGTATTGACTCGTTTAAATTTTGCAGGCGACTCTTATAACATATTGATTAAATTTTGCAGGCGACTCTTATAACGTATTGACTCGTTTAAATTTTGCAGGCGACTCTTATAACGTATTGACTGGATTAAATTTTGCAGGCGACTCTTATAACGTATTGACTCGATTAAATTTTGCAGGCGACTCTTATAACGTATTGACTCGTTTAAATTTTGCAGGCGACTCTTATAACGTATTGACTCGTTTAACTTTATTAGTCCATTTAATTACTAGTCACTTCACAATTCTAGGCGAGTCATAGACTGTATTAGTGTATTTAATTACCAGTCACTTGACAATTGAAGGCCTACTCCAATATACCGTATTGACTCATTCGAATTGAATAGCCTCTAACATTCACCCTATCCATTTGTTCAAATTGGGCAGATTACAGGATTCTAGTTCGGGATTAAGTTAACGCACAATACCAGTCTAATGACAATTGGTCACTTGACAATTGAAGGCCTACTCCAATATACGGTATTGACTGACTCGTTCGAATTGAATAGCCTCTAACATTCACCCTATCCATTTGTTCAAATTGGACAGATTATTAGATTCACAATACTAGTGGCTTGTTATGTTTCAGAGTATGCTGTCGCAGCAGAGCAGCTAATTGATTTCATAATGGCTACTACAATTTGCATGATCCAGCAACACCCAGACTCGCGGGTTCTGTCCTGTTTTTTTCTCTTCTTCGTTTTGCTACTTCACATAAAACAGGGTGATGCCGCTGACGCAGCTTCAAACAGCATTGTGTTAGGGGCCTCTTTGAAGGGCAATGAGACCCGCATTTCTAAGGGCGGGAAGTTTACTTTGGGATTCTTCAATCTCAACAACAACAACAACAATGTTAAAAATTGGTATGTGGGTATTTGGTATGCCACTGCCTCACCACAGACAATTGTTTGGGTGGCCAACAGCGAGAAACCACTGCAGAACAACTCAGCCATTTTCAATCTCACAATGGACGGTAGTCTCCTCCTGTCTTATGGGGGATCAATCCTGTGGTCCACGAAAGGAAACATGAGGAAACCTTCTTCTGCTATGATAATGGATTCTGGTAACTTGGTTGTTCTGAGTTCGAAGAATAGCGCTGATATCATCTGGCAGAGCTTCGACCATCCGGGAAATACATGGTTACCAGGGATGAAGGTTAGTATGAGCCAGGCTGTGACGTCGTGGCGGAGCCCTTGGGATCCGAGACCTGGGCGCTTCTCCATTCAGATGGATCCAAAAGGATCCGACCAATACGTTTTGCTGTGGAAGAATCGAATCAAGTGCTGGGAAAGCGGTGTCTGGAATGGCCAAGTCCAAGTCTTCAGCGAAATTCCGGAGATGACGCATAATTACATCTACAATTTCAACTTTTTCGATAACGGTTCGTACAAATATTTCACTATTTCTGTGAAACCCAAGTTCACGTCCTATCTGACACGTTTTGTCGTGGAAGAGAAGGGACAACTTCGAGTGTACATTATGTTGGGAAATAACAAATGGAGCATGCTCTGGGCACAGCCCAAGGATCAGTGCAAGATGTATGCCCTGTGCGGCGCTTATGGCTCATGTAACAATGACAATCTCCAGTCCTGCAGCTGCGTGACCGGCTTTGTCCCTAAAAACAGTCATGCTTGGGAGTCTCAACAGTGGTCGAGCGGATGTGTTCGGAAAACGCCATTACGATGCATCCACGCCAGAAATGAGACCATCACCGATGGATTTGTAGAGTTGAGTGGCAAATCTACGCCCCCTGAAGGGGTTCCATATAGAGGGGAAATGCAGTGCCAAGCGGCCTGTCTCAGCAATTGTTCGTGCACTGCATATTCCTTCGTTGCTAACGGCACTTCGCAGACGTGTGTAATGTGGTTTGGTGAATTGCTAGATATCTACGATACCTCCAATGGGATATCTCTCTTTTTACGCTTAGATGCCTCGGATTTGACAGGACTCCATAATGCCAACAAGAAAGTGACTCTGGCCGGCGTAGTGGGTGGCGTGGTGGGCGGACTGGGTGCAATTCTAGCCATACTGCTGCTATTTCTCTGGTGTTGTAGGCGCCCTGGTTTGTCTGCAACAGAATATGCGCCGGCTGCACTTGCTGCATTCACTTACAGAGATCTGCAGATTGCAACGAAGAATTTTTCTGAGCGTATTGGAGGTGGAGGTTTCGGCTCGGTCTTCAAGGGGACTCTACCGGACGGTTCTGTCGTGGCTATTAAGAAGTTGGAGTGTGTGAACCAAGGGGAGAAGCAATTCCGCATGGAGGTGAGCACCATCGGAATTATACAGCATGTGAATTTGGTTAGGCTGCGAGGATTTTGCACCCAGGGCTCCAGAAGACTGTTGGTCTATGAATACATGCCCAATGGCTCCCTCAACTACTTACTCCAGAAAAGCCAGAGCGATGATGATGAGATTGAGAAGAAGGTGCTGGACTGGAAAACGCGTTTTAGCATTGCCGTGGGCACTGCCCGGGCAATCGTGTACTTGCATGACGAGTGCAGGGACTGCATCATCCACTGCGACATCAAGCCGGAAAACATCCTTCTGGACTCTATGTTCTGCCCCAAGGTGGCCGATTTTGGGCTGGCGAAGCTTCTGGGCAGAGAGTATAGTAAGGTGCTGACCACAGTTAGAGGAACCAGAGGGTACTTGGCCCCAGAGTGGCTCTCCGGCCTACCAATCACTGTAAAGGCCGACGTCTACAGCTTCGGCATGACATTGCTCGAAATAATTGCAGGCCGAAGAAACATGGAAGTGGATTCAGAATCCAGCGATCAGGTGTACTTTCCTGCGTGGGCCGCAACTCAAATCAATGGCGGAAACGCAATGGAGGTGCTGGACAAGAAATTGATGAACGATGCAGACGCAGAGGAGGTCAAAAGGGCCGCCATCGTTGCGGGATGGTGTATCCAGGACGATGAACATGCGAGGCCATCGATGAGTGAAGCGCTGCAAATATTGGAAGGTATTGTAGACGTGCCCCCTCTCCCACCGATTCCCCTCTCTCTACAAACATTTGCGTTAAAACCCGAAAGTCTGGTGCTTTTCTTCTGGGACAAAGATACTTCTGCACATGCAGTACATGCACGCAACAGCGATAATCCCTAGAATCCGATGTAGAACCTTCACAGAGTATTGTCTGTTTACTTGCAGTGTAGAATCATTTTCAACCATAAAAGATCCTTTTATGATGGACGACTCACGAAAACCCTAGTGACCTTCTGGATAAAACGAATTCAACGCTGTCAGTATATCATTGTTTCATAACAATTTGCAGGTACAAAAAGCTATATAATTGTGGCGATATAATTTATATTTCATTAATAAATTAGTTATTTATTGGATTAAGCTATATAATTGTGGCGATTTAATTTGTATTTCATTAATACTTTAGTTATTTTTATGGATTTGAATTTATTTATTTCTAGCATATTCTAAAATAATATTACATTTTAATCATGCACTTTTTAAATTGTTTTAATATAATAGTATATATATTTTTAATGAGAAAAAAAAAATTACCCTTCCATATTTTGGAATTTTAAAATTAAAATATATATATATATATATATATATATTTTAATCATTTATACTAAGTTATTTATAATTTGTAATATTTATTTTTTTCCTTTTAAATATCTATCCACACTAATTTACAATAAGTATCAAAACATTTTATTACATTTGGAGTTAAAAAAATATAATGGTTAAATAAATTATAATTTTATTTAAGATAATAATTATTATTAATGACAAAAATAATTATTCCATAAGTTAAATATATATGCATGTTAAAACAATATGTAACATTATTATTAACGATAGAGATTCATTGGCATTTAGAGATTTTTAATATGTAAACAAGTGTTACATGACAGCTTAGTCCATGCCACTTAAGTGTTAATTATGCTTTTATAAAAAATGCAAATTAATATATGAAATGGAAAAATAAATTTACAACTAAGGGGCATGGAGTTGTATAAATTTTGATGAGTAGTAATGACGATGAGCTAAAAATATGTTGTACCAATTAAGCCAGCCTAAAAACCCACAATGCCAATCTCCTAATCAAAACACACATCCTTAATCTTAATTTAGGAAAATAAATCCCTATGTAATCCTCGTTTGAAATTAAATGGAAAGATCCGCAAGGGTGGAGGATATCCACAAAAACCACTGAATTCAAGAGTTTTGGGTATAACCCCAAAGCCAAAGTTTTCCATATAATATGTTATGCCCAAACCATAGAACAACCGTAGATAAAAACTCCAATATAACAAGCACGCGAGGAGAAATTACAACTTTAAAGGCCTTACCTTTCTTGTAGCTCCTTTGGAATTTGGCCTCGATTAAATCATACGCAACCAAGGTCTATGACCTTGGTTTTCTAGCTTCCTTAACATTAAACCTCCTGGGATAGTTCAGCAATTATGTCACATACCCATGGCCCACTTGTGGTTGCTCTCTTTAATTTTCATTGGATGTTTATTTTCGCCTTTCCACGTGACCCTGGATCTATGCCACCCAGACCTTCCTCAACCATGAGTGAAAAGATATGATGTAAATAGATATGCAGGACCCGACTCCACTTGCCTTTGCTTTCCTCTCGCCTTCCCATACTCAACTTGGCCCGAACGCCATGTTCACCTGGTCCTCTTCAACCCAGTCCTCTCTAAAATTGTGCATAGGTTTCCTCTTTCGCGAGATAGATTCCGGGAAATGGAAACATTTCCACCAGCTATTCATCCTGGCTCATGTTAACTATCGTCCCCGGTCCTTTTCCAAATGTGTGCATGCATTTTTCATCTGGGATGAGTCAACAGTATTTGTGGTCAACTTTACTCTGCTTGTTCCATACAAAAAGTTTCCACGTCACCTCGCTCCTCTTCATATTGGCCAATATTCACACGTCGACTCGATGCCTAGTCAGCCTGGTTGTCTCTTTGTATGTTCCTATCTTTATCTTTCGAAGGAAACCTCCCAAGACATGTCATCTCGGCGCTGCCAATTGTGATAGAACTCGGTTTTGTCTCCTCGACCTTCGTTAATTAAAAGTACTCTCAACAAAGTCCTAACAAAACTCAGTTTTTTGCTCCTGTCCATTGCATTTTGTGCCCGGCTTCTACTACAGAATCGCACTCTGTACTCAGTCTTTCGTCTGTAAGCTCCACTTAAGTCTCACACTTCTTATCTCTCTCTCCACTCTAATATTTCCTGTAATTGGTCTTGTCATAGGTTTATTGTCTCGGTCATGTCTTTGTCATAGACTTGCACTCCTTTTAATTCTTTCTTGACTCTAGATCATTGACCACTCTGTGGATCAATGATAAACAACTTTGATCATCCTTATTAAAGGGAATGATTTTTCCCATTTCAAAAGCTTTGATTCCTCATCGCAGATTCGAATGCTCATTCTCAAAATTCTCTCCCTCGAGAGCTTAAATCTCACCCAAATATGTAATCAAAATCAATACTTGTACGTAATCAAAATCAATACTTGATGACTATAGGGAATAACAATGCATAGAACAGACAAAGCCCGATTTACACAAATTCCAGCTACTCAACAGAATGTTCACTTATATTATTATACATATAATTTACAAAAGGCCCTTCCTGGGCCTAATTTACATTATTTCATCCCTCCTCTGCCTTGTGGCCCTACTTTGCCTCATTCCTCTACTCTAAATCTCTCCACACTTATACTTACACATTACATCCTTTGGTTATATAATTATACCAAATAGAATTTTCTACTAAATTCTGGTTCAGATCCATAAATCCTCAACTATTTCTATTTCTAGATCCTCTAGATCCACATATCCACCAAGAGATCTAACTAACCCTCAAACCTCTCTAACTGTCTAAAATATTCTCAATACTTCTCCTATTTACAATATTCATCACTTATATACATGAAAGCATAGGAAAATACAATAAAATAATTAATTAGATAATCAACTTCCTTGCTAATTGAAAGACCCTTATCTTTAGTCAAAATGTGTTTTTACTTGGAGGTAAGATGCTCATGCATAATTCTCCCAAGGAAGAAAAATTTCATGGCCACATGACCATGTGCCTTTATATGCTAATAAAAATCATCTCAGATCCCAAAATTTATGCTGCAGCTAGCCTTTTTCTCTTTTTTGTTGATTTCATGCTTCTATTGTTGTCTCCTTTCCTCTTCTAGGTTTTCAAATCTTATGTTGTAGTTGTCCACCTTCTTTTTTGATGTAGACTTGTTTAGCCAAATGAAATATGTTGTTAACCTTCCTTCTCTCTGCAATATGCCTCCTCTGAGACACCTTCATCATTAGCTTCCTCATTTCTTCAATCTCTATGTCTAGTTGGTCCTTTAGCTAGTACATACTCTACAAATCTCTATTGCTTTCTTGTTGAACTTTTCTACTAATATTCCTCATGGGTTGTTACTACACCTTCACCTCATTTTTCTTCAAACTATCAAAACTTTTCATATTTTCAATTTCTTCATCTCTTGGCTTTAGATTGTCCAACCAATCCTCTAAAAATCTGAGCTCTTCTACGAGATCACTAACATTTACCATGCTAGTCTTCAACTCTATTTCTTCGTCATGGAATTTCTCTTCCTTACTCTATCCTCCATATCGTCATCTTCTTAAAGAAATTTTGCACCATCATCTTCCATGGTAGCTTCTAATAATTGTCCATCATTGTCATCTACAAGCACATGCTTAAGAAGGAATTCCTCAATCTCATCCATCTCCTCCAACAGCTTCATATCTTCATCAATCTATATAAACATGTCAATTGTGTGTTGTTCATTACGTGTAATCACACAAAAATCATTATTTTCAGAAACACAAGGCTCCTTAGCCTCATTTAATGTGTCTATTAGCAAACCCTCATGATGATCTTAACTTATCCAATAGTTAATTAGATTCTCAATAAATCTCTCTTCCATGTCTCTGCCTTATTCTTCATTAATGTACAAGCCTTGTCCATAACCAATTGAATTATGCTCAACTACTATGGGTTCTTCCTTCACCTTCTCATATATTCTCTGCCTCAAAACTTTTTGTAGTGGAGGCCATCTCACCTTATTTTGCTTCATTGTCCAACCATACTTCTGATATTTATGGATTTTCTATCACAACGCCTTCACATGATTGAGTTCTTCCCTTAATTCAACCATCTCATTCTTGAATTCCTCATCACTCATCTCCTTTATGCCAGGCGCTTTAGCATTCTTTCTTCTCTAATTGCAACTTTCCTTTGAACCTATCACATGACCATTAATAGTCATATTTACCTTTCCTTCTTATGAACTCTCCTTGTTCACTTGTGAGGTACAACAAGCCTTTTTCATCTTGTAACAAGTTTTCCACTTGCCACAGTAACAAGTTCTCGTCATTGTATCCTTCTCTTCACTTTCTCTTGGAAATTCTACCCACACTCACTATGGAATTTCCTTTGGAAACTTCTACCCAAACTTTTCTTTTTGAAGTTTTCCTCATCTAATTCTTTGTAGGAGAACCTTTTCTTCTCCTAGAGCACATATACTCAACTTTCAAAATTTTCAGGCTTCTACAATTTCATCAGCTCACTTCTATCTTCTCCTTTACTATCCTTGCTTTAGAAATTTCATCTTGATGTTGGGTTCCTTTCACAATTATCCTTCTAAGAGCTTAGCTTATTGTATGGCTACTACCTAAAAACAAAAATACTTATGACCAGGATCAACATAAATCATAAATACTTGTCGATGTGTTCTTCAAGACCTTATTCTTTTGATAGTCCTCTGCACATCGCCTCTGTATTTTCATTATGCATTCCTCCGTATATATTCTCCCATTTAAGATCATTTCAACCTACTCCAATATCTGCAAATTTTATCCTTCCAAAATCAACTTCACATGAAAATCAAATTCCTATTCAATTTCTCTCCTCCCAAACAAACATCCTCCAATCCAGAAACAAATTTTACACTCACCCAATGCCTCAAAGAACAAAATTGTTCTTCTTGCAATCATCTATATTTAGTACAAAAATTAAAACAACGTCCAAACCTATTTTTCTACAAAACCTATTTCCTCAAAGAGATTCATGTAACCTCCTATTTCCGTTGCTACAACACCCCCCAAAATTTCACTACATTCAAATTTTGGAGCGTACTTTATCGCCGTGTCAAGCATCTCCTTCATTGTCAAGTGTTGTTTCATTTTTTCCTATGTGTTTCAACATTTCTCGAATGTTCTCAAGTGTCATCACACTAATTAGAACATCTTATGTGTATTTCATGGTCGTAACATCTTTGTTGTTGTAAAATGACACTTTTTGGTCGCAGTCACACACACTTCACCTGTTGTACTTGGGGAATGCATGCAAAGTGGCATTTTGATGTATACTTATCATTGTTCAAGCTTTTCTAAGTTTTCTCGATGAGTTGGTATGTGTCACACATGGTTTTATGTCTAAAACTCATCATGTTCACCCCTTTCCCTATCTTCCAGACTTAGAAAATTTGTGGTTTCAAAACAAACCCATTGAGGCCAAGAGCACACAAGCACAGTCTGAAACCTTGATCAAGAATACTTCACTTTTTGGAAGTGCGCCATGCACCCTCCAAGAGCACAAAGTGCACTCCTTAAGCCCTTTCTCCCTCCTTATTTTGAACTGCACCCTTCAAGAAACCTAGCCTTTCTTTGAGCACACTCCTTCGGGTTGAAGAAATGCACACTCCTTGAGTGCATGAGCATGCCCTAAAGGCCTTAATCTCAACCTTTCATCCTTCCACAATACGCATGTGTGCTACTGACCCTTTGAGCACATGAGCACATTATGAAGGCACAAAACACCACCCTTCAGCGTTAAGACTTGTGCCATTCTCCCTCATGTGTCTCTTGAGCACATGAGCACACCCCGAAGGCACAAAGACTTCCTCCTTAAGCCTTCAAGAGTGCTCTATATTCCCTCCCTCTCTCCCTTGAGTGCACAATGCACTTGGGAAGCCCGATGCCTTCCCCTTTGTCCTTTGGACTCATGCCATGCGCCCTGCCTGGATTTTCTCTTTCTCTTGATCCAATGAGCGCATGTTGAAGCCCCGAAGCCTCTACCTCTTAGCCCTTCAACCTTTAGAAGTGCACTGTTGTGCCAAGAAGTCTCCTTGCTCCTTCCAAAGTGCACTGTTAAGGTATTAACTAAAATCTACATGAACATTTTAGAATATGAGATTTTCAGGTTGATGGTTTCTTTTCATGAGTGATTACAGCAATAAGTATTTTAGTAACATCGTGGTAGGCATGCATGAGGAAGATCGAGCAAAGAAGATGAACAAAGGAATCATTTAAGAACAAAGAACACATTGAAATATTGATGATCGAAGCATCCTAAAGAATCCAAGATCAAAGACCCTTTGGAGGGTGTAGACATCAATGATCAAAAGTTGCATGAATAATGAAGACATAGGTGGCAGGTATGTCACTACTCAAGAAAGCCCATGTCATCAGTCACTATTAGTCCTAGTCAACAAAGATAGTGAATTTTCATTTCTGCATCACACGATGATGTGGAAGTTATAACGTCATGTTGTAGTCATTGTAAAGACAATTAAGTTGAAATCCAAGAGTCATATGTGGATAAAAGAGCCAAGGAAGTCCAAAATAAATGTTCATAATTAATGCCTAATTTTAACTTCTCTTGGTTGTAGGTGTCCAAATACATCCTCCCTTATCCTTGAGAAGCTTGCATGAGGAAACCATTCCTAGATGAGAAGAGGAGATAGAGAGAAATATCTAGGAAAATGCTAGTGAAATTCTCATGGGAGTCCTTTTGGATGTCCAAGTTAGCCTGACTGCGAATTATAACATAAGGAGGATCCAATTCCAAGGTACCAGAGGGGATAGATCTCATCTAAGATAACCATTGCATTTCACTCAATTTCCATAATGTCAACGTTTAGTATATGTCCCATAACATTTGTTACCATTTGAATGCATTTTATTGGATTTGGATTCCTTGGAAAATATAACTTAGACCTAGTGATTTACTCTCATATATATTTGGTAGTAGCGTACATATAGATTCTTTGGTTGTGATGTCTATAATATATAGCTGGGTGCAGTAAGGACAAGAGCTCTAGCACCTTGAGTGGGATTCTCAGCAATTACATCAACTCTAAGGATCTATACTAAACTTTATAGGTAAAGGTATGCAAGTCACGCCTCTTTGCTTTCAATGTATCAAACATTAATAAAGTCCATATGTAGGGACATCTATTGAATTGTACATCCTTTTATCTATACAAATTTTGTGTTGATCTATTGAGTATAACTTTTATCCATAGGAAGAAAATTTGGATAATGATACCTTAGGAAGTCAGGGTTTGTTGCTAATCTTGAAATCACTTTCCAATGCATCATCTAGGTAATTTTACTATAACTTTTTTCTTGAAAAACTTCAAATATCTAATTTTTTTTTAAACTAAGGAGATATATAAAGATACATGTGGTGAAATTTTCAAGTACATATTAATTATACTTTCAAAGATACCACCTTTTGCAGGGTAGGGTTGGTAGCTATTTCAAAAATCAATTTTAAATAACACATATTGATATTTTGTTATAACCTTTTGTAGAGAATTTTTGTACTACAAGATGTATAACACTTTGAAATAAAATACTAAAGTACCTTCGGTATAAATTTCATCATCATATTTGAAATTTTGGAGATGCAACATGTTGTATAGGTGTGTTCATGAGAAAATGTAAAAACTAAACAAGTTTGGGAATGTTACTATAAGTTTCTCTTAGCACCTCAATTTTTTTTCATACTTATATAATTGCAAAGAAGACATAACATCATATCATATGCCAAAATTTCTCACTCATAACCCATGTCCATTTTTTCTTGCATGTTGTGTGGTGGTAAGGGTTTAATACTGTCACCTTTCAGTCATTGAGACTAGATCTCCTAACCTACTATCTAGCTTATGTGATTGTGCCCAAAAATTCCTTATCGAGGCCTATGGTTCCATGGCTAATCTCAAAGACACCAAAAATATTGTTGAGAAAAAAATATATAATTACACTTCGTCTCATCATTCAGGCTAACTAAACCTACATGTATCAAGTGAGCGTCTTCGCCCTAAATATGCCAACACAAGAGTAGGGTGATATTTGACCTTGGCCAGAGCCTTAGCACTTGCTACAAACATCTGACGAAGAATAGAGATGCAGGAATGTTAGGATTGAATTTATCATGGCAGATGAGACCCCACGTTAATACCACAAACAATCCTATGTTTTGAACCAACTCCCATAGGCTCCTATCCATTTTACACAAAGTGATTCAATATGAATTATTGAATTTAAGGAGTTGATTGGGACTATTTTGTTCCACGAGCGGAGAAAAATGCCAACAATAAAGTGTTTCATAAGTGCAAGCACCACCTTTTACAAAGATTGAATGCAACTATAAGTGCAAGTACCACATTTCACAAGCTAAAGAAAAATGGTTTATCGTTTCTTCTTGTTTGATCCCAGTCGCCTTAGTTGAGTAGAACATTTTTTAATGTAAGGAAATGAAACATCCAATATACGCTTCATAATTTATTTATTTTTAATTTCATTTTCTCTAATCATCATATATAATGATAGACAACTCATACAATGAATTTTTAATCACACTTTGTAATTAATTAAATAAATATGATTTAAACATTGGATTTAAACATGCAAGAAAGTTATTATTAAGAACTCTATTAATTAATTTAAAGATAATTAGAATATACCAAATCTTGTATTCTTAATTCTAAAATTAAAATTTGTAATTAAGAAAATAATTAATATGCACACTTCCAATAAAACAATACATATCAACATAAAAACCTAATTTCCTATAATATAAATTAAAATTTATATATCAATCAAAATTCAATTAACTTTGGACTTTAATAATATACCATACATATTGAAACTCCATTATCTCTTGGACTTTAATAACATACCATACACATTAAAACTACTACATTATTTGAAGAGAATTTGATGATATTACTCATTTCTAATGCAAACAGACTACTTTGATGTTTATCAATTTAGAAATGACTACATCGCTACTCGAGCTCGAACTGCCAACATTACATAAAAGATACACCTACGCATAAAGACAACGCAATTCCAACCGTAATCAAATATATTAATATTAATATTAGTATTAGTGATATGCTATGCGATGATCAGATTGTCTGGTATGCTTTTCGGGGATAGTTTTGGGATTTCATTTTATGGTTAATTTTATTTTTGAAATTTGATTGTATTATAAAATTCGAACTTTACATTTAATGGTACAAAAATTATTATTCGAAATTAGATAGGAAAAATTATTATTTAATAAAACTTAAAATATATATAAATTAACTAATTTATATTAACATTGGTACATTATCATAATTATATTTCAAAAAATAATTGGACACATATATAGAAGTTTTAATATGATAAAGGTCATCGCTCTTACATTTTTATAAAAGATTGGAAGAGACTTAATATATCTATATAATTACGCTGATAAGTTCATATTAATATTAATTTTAGTTTACATATCATATAAATAATTTTATATATTTTGAGTGACTTGGACACATATATAGAAGTTTTAATATGATAAAGGTCATCGCTCTTAAATTTTTATAAAAGATTGAAAGAGACTTAATATATCTATATAATTACGCTGATAAGTTCATATTAATATTAATTTTAGTTTATATATCATATAAATAATTTTATATATTTTGAGTGACTTGGACACATATATAGAAGTTTTAATATGATAAAGGTCATCGCTCTTAAATTTTTATAAAAGATTGAAAGAGACTTAATATATCTATATAATTACGCTGATAAGTTCATATTAATATTAATTTTAGTTTATATATCATATAAATATTTTTATATATTTTGAGTAATAAGTTTATATTAATAACATTAATTTTAGTTTACATATTATAAATTTTTTTTTCATTTAATCATCTTTTTCTTTTAATTGTTTTTTGGTTTTTTTTTTTTCACAAAACTATGTAGTAAGTTAATTACTAATCCATTTCTTTTCAATTTATATCTAAAGCATACAAAAGAAATAAGTTAATTATTAAGTTATAAAATAATGCTTAGTATATGTTTATTACAAATAATATTAGCATTTTTCAATCTTTATAAAAAACATAAAAAATAATCACTCTAAATCTATTTTAATTTCGGATTTACCAAATGTTGAGATGGATCAAATCTTTTTTCATTCTAAAAGAAGTTTGCATTTTAAGAGATTTAATATAATTTGATAAATCCGAAACTAAAATAAATATATAATTATTTTTTTTTTTTTTTTTTCAATTTAATTTAATTTTTATATAATTAGGTAAATTTAAAATATTTTAGTTAATAGTTATAATTATAATTTTTTTATTTTTATTTTAATTTTTGTATAATTTGACCAAATCAAAATATTTGTATAATATCAACCAACAAAACAACACACTTACACATTGAGCTGAACAGCGATTTATATTCCAACATTAAATCAATCATTCACTCATAAAATAATAATTAATATTTGTTTATCACAAACATCACAAAAAATAATAATACATTTACTTTACATTCCTGAGTTGCTTGTACCAAAAACTGGTGTTGATGTCAAAGTTGCAGCCTCCAGCTTTTAACCCAAAGCATGATATCAGATCAAACGGCACAGAGTAACGAAATGGATAAAACGATTTGGTAGATATGCAATAGGATGGACAATCGGCATTGGTCATCGCCTTGTCATCTCAATGACCCGAGACGGAAAAAACCACACCAACTCACCGCTTTAATGGTGTAAAGCGGTTTCGTGGCATTGAGTGTTATAAGGAGTTCTCTATGGAGGCAGAGGAATTGTCTGGATGGCTAAAAGTGACCGGAATCTGGGAAAAAAAAATTCAAAACATCTTGTAGAGGTAGTGTTTGAATCATGTTTTTGATGGTGGAAATGGATTCATGCCATCAAAGACTTCTAGGGCACCTAAAATTATGAAGTTTGATAGTTTTTACTTTGATTTACAAAAATCCCTGCCGGATTTTTTCAAAATGTGGCCAGAATTTCCATAACTTTCAGGGCAAAAAAGCATAATCATTAGACTACAACATTCTATAGGATAAATGTGACAACACTAATATTTTATAAGTATTGAGATTTTATTGAGAATTGTGTGACTAGATCTTAATTTCCAAAGAAAAAGAAAAAAAACATTTTTTTATATTACTTCAATTTAATAACTAAAATTTGTTATATTATTTCATTTTAATATCATGATAAATTTTGAAATTGCATTGAGAGATGCAAAGGAACGCCAATAAGAGGGAGTGACAATCGTGGAATGCAAAGGGACACTTTAGAAAATATTGTTGAAACTTTAAAAAAAAAAACCTAAGTGGTTATAATTGTAGGATTTCCATGTTCATATAGGCAAGTTATTACGACTACCTGCCAACCATTTGGGAACACCATTTTAATCAACGTCTATTGTAGTTTCTCCCTCAAAATGGCAATTAAAGTTGCTTTGATCTTGACAAAAAAAACCCATAATTCTTTACTTCAATGTCATAATTATTTTCTAGGCATTGAAAGTTTCTTTGAGCTTGACAAAAAACCTCCATAGTTCTTTAGCTTCAGTGTCATAATTCTTTTCTACGTGTGTGCACTTGCATGCCCATGCATGAAGTGATGGAGAGCTTTGATAAGGACAAACTTTTCCTTTCAAGCTTTTTCGTCATTTTTCTCTCGCTTTTTTTATTTGTAATCTCTATTATAAGTTTGGCAAACATAGGATTGATAATGATAGTTTTATAGTTCTTTACAATGTTTTTTTGGTTTCCTCTTTTACATATTTAAATACCCATAAAAATATGAAATATCTAATATGTTGAAATACTCTATCCACATACTATCTATGCTTCCCTTGCATCAATGATATTCTATGATTTCGCTTGTGTATTCCACTGTACCAAACCATGAAATGACATTTCCATGAACCCAATGCCTCATAGGTCGATAGACAATATACCCTAATTTCATTTTGTACACAATTGATTTAAACAAAATTGTAGTTAGTAATGTGGTGCGGTGGGTGATAATGCTTCCTACAAACTTTGCTTTTTTTTTTCACAGCTTAAAGAATTTTGCACATGCTCAATGTCAAGAATTCACAATAACTTATCATAATGTAATGCCCAATGTCGAGTATTCACAATAACTTATCATAATGTATCCTTGAAATTACTGTCATCCTAAATAATGAAAAAAAGAGAATTCCCAACTAATTTTTATATTCTGAACTCCTAGTAATGCCCATTGTTCTTAGAATGTTTTTCCTTCTTGCAGCTCATTTTTTCCCTATAAAGATGCAACCATTGCTAACAAAGAATTAACCCAAGGAATGCATTTTGACACACTTAAGAATTATTGCTTGGAAACTTCATGCTTATGTTTGCATCTTCTCGCATTCCTCCCATATGGATTGAAACAAAACAATTGACAGATATCGGTCACCAAAACTTGGAAATATAACTGCAATCAATTTCCCAAAGTTCCCTGATCGTTTTGCCACTTCAATTGATGCTGCTGCAACAACTCCTGATGAAATTCCAACCATCAAGCCTTCCTGAAGTGTCGGCAACAGGGCACCACTCGTCGGCGGCGGGATCGTAGGCTTCGATGGAGCTAAGGTCGAAGCTGGGAGCCACACTTCTGCTGCCCATCGTGTAGATGTGGTCGTCCTTTAAGTAAGTTGGTTTCTCATTAGTTGAAATTTTGTCGCACCTTAAGTTGATGGAGTTAGGATCCACGTTGCACCCACTTGTATAAGGTTTTAATTGAATTCCATTAGCCGTGTCGGTCTTAAGGATAACAACCATTCCAATCCATCGCATTATTGACTTTTCACTGGAAAAATAATTTATTCCAAAGAAGAAGGGCAATAAATATAGGGCTATCTTGTGAAAAGCCAAGGTGCACTGCACCAATGCTGGTTGTTGAATTCGAAGGGGCTCCAATTGTGGTGTTGGTGGCGTTGGCCAAAGTCTCATTTGCATCGACACTGTAACAAATTTTTTAAATAACAAGCTGAGTTTCTACTCTAAATAAAATTGTAAAATAAATATTAATATTCATGTTAGATCTTACACTACTACATTAAGGGTACTTTTGAGACAATTTTTTAACACAAAAGAAATCTTTTGTCTCAAAAACTCATTTTTTATTTTAGTTATTTTACATTAAAAATTAATATCAATTGATTTGTCTTAAATATGGACTTTAAGACAAAAATAGGTTGAGACAAAAATATTTTAAGACAAAACTTTATATTTAAGACAAAAATAGTTTAAGACAAAAGTAGTTTGAGACGAAAGTATTTTAAGACAAAACTTTATATTTAAGACAAAAATAATTTAGGACGAAAATATTTTGAGACAAAACTTTATATTTAAGACAAAAGTAGTTTAAAACAAAAATTTAAAGACAAAACTTCATATTTAAGACAAAAATAGTTTAAGACAAAATTATTTTAAGACAAAAACAATTTAAGACAGAATTATTTTAAGACAAAACTTTATATTTAAGACAAAAGTAGTTTGAGACAAAAATTTAAAGACAAAACTTTATATTTAAGACAAAAATAGTTTAAGACAAAATTATTTTAAGACAACTTTATATTTAAGACAAAAGCATTTTGAGACAAAAATATTTTAAGACAAAACTTTATATTTAATACAATGACCACTTTAGATCAAACCTATGTTTAATACGATATTTCACTTCGAATGAAAATGGAGGGCAGCGCTGAGTTTCAGGGTGATCTGCGCAAGCATTCTAAACTGGAGCTCCTGCACCTCTGCTTCCTCGGCCCTCCGCAGGCCCCCTGCCTGGCAGCCCCTGCTGCTGGGCTCTCAATCCTTCCCGGCATCCCCGCAATCAGGCTCTGCCTCCCTCCTCCGGCTAGTGCTGTTGCTGGCACAGCGTCCGCGTCTGGGTTTTGTGATCGCAGAGGAGCGTAGCCGCCGCCATGAGTGTTCCTGGGGGTGGGGAGACTTCTACCACCCCACCAATCTCTTCAGAAGAAGCATTCAGAAGATTGCTCTCGCAAAAAGGGAAGAAACATTTGATTCCAGAAGTCCCGAAATTCATCAAAAAACTGGAGGAAATTCCTCAGATTGCCTTGCCAGAAGACCAACCAATAAAAATCGCCCTAGCCCTTGCTGACAGAGGGTTGGTAGGACAATTTATGGGATGTTGGCCCTCTACAAAAACAACAGATGACTGGATCCAATGCAACTGGAGGCCCCAGCTGGAAAACAATGTGATCTGCTATGTTGTCGGAAGAGGGTATTTCATTTTCTAGTTCACCTCCAAAGAAGATCGAGATTTGGTTTTCAGAAACGGCCCATATTTTATGGGAAATCAAGGTCTGTATCTTAATAAGTGGACCCCGACTTCGATCCCTCAATTGATACCCCTAAAGAGGTCCCAGTCTAGGTCCGGCTTCCCAATCTTCCGATCCATTGTTGGAGCTATCACACCTTGTAGAAGATTGGAAATGGCCTAGGCTGTTTCATTGACAAAGCAGATAACAAGGGCCAATATACCTGCATAATTATTTGTGTGGAAGTCGATCTGGAAGCTGGACTGCCTGAAGCGGTAAAACTTACAGTCAGAGAATGGCATCATTATCAAAAATCGGATTACGAGCAACTGCCTTTCAAATGTAGAACCTGTCATGAACATGGACACTTCCAACGAAATTGCCCAAAAGCTCCAACTGGGGACAAAGTGGACGAAGAAGGATGGAAAGAAATCAAAAAGGGCAAGGTAGTCCCAAAACCAACTAAGAAGAAAAATTTAGGGCCATTGGTGAAGCCCCAGCCTAAACCAAAAGCCAAAGAAGTTCCAAAAGAGGGTTCTTCCTCTGGGGTAAAGATAGATGCCATTGGAACCCAAGAGGAACCAGAAGACTTGTCGAAGAAAGTGAAAGAAGCAGAGGCAAAGTCAACTCTTCCTCCATCAGAGGATGAACAAGGGGAAAAAGAAGAAAACAAGGAGCGCATCAGTCTGGGCTCCGATTTTGAGGGAGATTCAGAAGATGGAGTCTCAGATTCAGACAGCTCGCAAGTCACTCCTATCAAGTCGGCCAGGGGTCGAAAGTCCAAGAAGAAATAGAGAGAGGAACAAACTTATCTGGATGTTCTCCAAGGCTCTCAGAAAACTCTCAAAGGAATGATGAATACCAGATCTAGGCGCAAGCATGGTCAGGCTCCAAAAGGAGCCACAACCTTCCAAGCCAGTAAATAATGAAATACGTCTCCTGGAATTGCAGAGGGTTAGGCAGCAGGTTGAAAGAAGAAGCTCTGAAAGACATTGTAAGGATGTACTCGCCTGAAATCCTTCTCATCCAGGAGACAAAACTGGAGGACCTTCTACTCCTCCAAGCAAGCAAAGCATTCTGGCATAAAGGCCAAGGGAGAGCAGTCAGCGCTAGAGGCACCTTTGGAGGGATTGCCTCCTTTTGGGACAGCTCCAAATATGATCTGATTCACAAAGAATGTTGCCCCCATTGGCTACTCACTAAGCTCCTCCATAAAGAATATGGCCACCAAGTAAGTATGTTCAATCTTTATGCTCCGGTCTTACCATCTGAGAAAAAAAATTGTTGGGACTCGCTCCAGTCCTATCTTTTCTTGCACAACCCAGAAAATATTATTATTGCAGGTGATCTAAATGTTATGCTAGCTGCATAAGAGAAAAAGTAGGGCTCGCTGGTCAGGGCCCCAGCTAGAGAATGGGTTGAAGACCTCATTTTAGATTGGGAATTGGAGGATATCAAGCCCACATCTGGGAAATTCACCTGGTCAAACAAAAGGATAGGCCCCAGCCACATTGCTGCTCGTCTAGACATATTTCTAGTCCAATCCTCCTTCTTGACTTGTGGTCTAATGGCCACCTCTAAAATTCTGCCGAACTACACCTCTGACCATAAACCCATTCTGCTTGAGCTCTCCTTGGATGGAAATCTTGGCCCCATTCCCTTTAGATTCAGTTCTCTATGGATTCATCAAGAAGGATTCCAGGAGGTGGTCTTCGAGGCCTGGAACTGGCAAGTTCATGAAGGATCCCCTTTCTTTGTGTGGGAAGAAAAAATGAGGAGACTTAAAAGGGAGCTCAAGGAGTGGGCTAAAAGGTTGAAAACGCCCACCGCCAAAAGAAAGGAGATGCATGACAGTTTAGCAGGCCATCAATTAACAATGGAGAATTCTGATGTAACTCAAATCCTTCTTCAAAAAGAAGTAGAGCTGCAAAAAGATCTCCATAGAGCAAGTAGGGATGAAGAAGAGTTCTAGAGACAGAAGTCCAAAAATCTTTGGTTACAGGCCGGAGACAAAAATACAAGCTACTTCCATAAGCAAGTTGAAGCACGCAAGCACTTCAAAACAGTAAATGAAATTCACTATCAAAACATTGTGGTTAAAGATTCCGAAGGCATAAAGTGAGCAGCCCACTCCTTCAAAGATCTTTACTCTGCCCCGGAAGACCCTCCTATCAATTCTCAAGCCTATCCGATTGATCTTATTCCTCACTGTGTTCAAGATTATGACAATATTATGCTGACTGCTCCGATCAGTATGAATGAGATTAAAGAAGCTTTGGATTACATGGATCCGGATAAAGCCTCGGGCCCTAATGGGTTCACTGCAAGGTTCTACCTAACTTTCTGGCCTACAATTAAAAAAGGCCTTCTGAGAATGATCTGTAAATCTTAGACCTGCACCAAGATTGGAGGCAGTACCAACTCAGCCTTCCTTGCCTTGATTTTGAAAGACAAAGGCGCCACCGATTTCAGCAGATTCAGGCCCATCTCTTTGTGTAATACAAGTTATAAGCTAATTACAAAAATAATATCCAACCGTGTTAAGAAAATTATGTCGGTCATCTTCCCTGAAAACCAAGGATGATTCATAAAAGGGAGAAAGATTCTTGACAATATTGTGCTGGTGCAAGAAGCAATTCATTCAAGTTGTCATAGAAGAGAGAAAGGCATGGTCATTAAGCTAGATTTGACAAATGCCTTTGACAGGGTGAGACATGATTTCCTGTTTTCTGTGATGGAGAAATTTGGCTTCTCAAAAGTTCTCATAACTTGGGTGAAAGCCTGCATTGCCTCCCCTTGGATAGCGCCTCTGGTTAATGGTCATTCAACGGAACTTTTCCAGACCTCGAGGGGGCTCAGACAAGGTTGCCCTTTGTCCCCACTTCTTTATGCCATTCAAGCTTCGGTGCTCAACTTCCAGCGAGACTACTATCAACAGATCCAAACTCTACCAGGCCTGAGAATGGCTCACAATGTTAAAGACATAAATCATGCCTAGTTTGCTGATGATACATTATTGCTTGGAGGAGCTAGCATAAATTCTGCTAGAACCTTCAAGAAGGAGCTGGACATTTATAGGGAGGTTTGGGCAGCAAGATTAACTATCTAAAAAGCACGATCTATGGCTGGAATTGCTCGATCAAAGATTTGACAGACATAACAAGGCTATTAGAAATGGAAAAGAACCCTGACCTGGGAGTCATTTAAGTATCTTGGGATCCCAATCTTCAAATCAAATCCTAAGGTAGCTCACTGGATGCCCCTGCTAGACAAGCTAAAACTCAAAATACAAGCTTGGGGAGCCTCATGGTTGAATAATGTTGGGAAGGTAATCCTTATGAAATATGATCTCATAAGTCTCCCAGTTTATCAGAACTACATTCTACTAGCCCCTAAAACCTTTATTAGTAAAGTGGATGGTCTCCTGAGAAGATTTTTGTGGGAGGGAGGGAAAAATAATGAAAGAAGGCTTCATTTAGTTAATTGGGACACTGTTAAGAAGCCATTCTTGGAAGGAGGTCTCCAAATGCGGGATCTGGCAGCCCAAAATCTTGCTCTAGGCTCCAAGCTCCTTTGGAACATTGTTTCTGGGAATCCTAGTTGGAGAAAGAGAGTCTGTGGAAAAAATATTTTCATGGGCAGCATTTGAGGTGCTTGGACCAGCCTCCTAGAATTTCCAAAGGATCACCAGTTTTCAAACTCTATCTCACAACTTTGAAACTTTTCAGTCATAAGATTTATTGGATCCCAGGTAATGGGAAAAAAATAAAAAATTTGGAAGATTCGATTCTTGGAGATCGGCCCTTGAATCAAATGGAAGAACTGGAAAATATCAGAGCTTGGCTTCAGGCCAGCAATCTGGAAACCCTTTGGGACATCTCCAATTGGAAAAATGATGCAGAAACTCTATGGGATGGTTGGAATTTGGGGGTGGTCCCTCATTGGCTAGATGGTGAAGCCAATTTATTGTTGGATTTGCTCCAAGTAAAATCTCCCTTAAAGGCCTCTTCTAAGGACAAAATAGGGTGGGGTTCTCTTTCAGGCTCTTACTCAGTAGCAGAAGGTTACAAAAGTATGATGGCTGTCCCTAGCATCCCCCCAGTGCCAACTCAATGGAAATTTATTTGGTCTTTTCCTGTTCTCCCCAAAATTGACTTATTTTGTTGGACTCTGGCGCATAAAAGTATCCTCACAGAGATAACTTGAGGAAGTGTGGAATGGAAGGTCCCTCCAGGTACCCTCTTTGTGCATCGGATGAAGAAACAGCTAACCACCTGTTCTTATTATGCCCCTTTGCTCAAGAAGTTTGGAAGGGTGTCCTGATGTTAGGACCTGACAAAATAGAGCTTCCAGGAAATATTCAGGACCTGCTAAGAAACTGGGCCAAGTTATCCCCGTTCTGTCTCTCCAAAAAAAGCCTTCTCAAGACTGGTTGGATGTGGATCCCCAAATTCACATGCTAGAAACTGTGGTTGGAGAGGAACAACAAAATATTTAGGGAGGAGAGTTGTAACCCGGTCAGAATTATCACTAAGATCAAAGCTTTGTTGGGGGAGGCCTTAGAAACCAAACCCACCATAAGAAATGGCATGATTCTGGACAGCGAGGAAGATCAATGGTTAAAAGAGCTTGTTCCAAATCATCAGAATAGATCCATTCCTCTTGCTAAAGCCCCTTCTCATTGGGAAATTCGTTTGGAAGAATAGGAATTCATCAAATGGATATTTGCTTTCGATGATCACTGCCTATTCTTCGATGGGGCCTCTAAAGGTAACCCAGGAAAGGCGGGTAGCGAGGGAGTTATCTTAAGCCCAGGTGGCTCAACTGAGTTGTGCTTTGCTTGGGGTCTAGGGCATGAAACAAACAACAGAGCAGAGGCTCTTGCTCTGTGGCAGGGTCGAAATCTGGCTATCAAGAGGAATCTCCTCTCCATATCAGTCTTTGGAGACTACAGACTAATTATACAGTCTATGAACTCTCAAAAGATCCCTTCTTAGGTGCAGTTAGCCCCCATCCTAAAAAAAATCAGACTACTATTGCCCAAGTTCCACAAAATCTCCTTTTATCATGTTCTGAGGAAGTTAAACTCTCAGGCGGACTTGACAGCCAACCTAGGCTCTCTCAGGAGGAGGAGATCTCTGTTAGTAAATGAGGTTGAATCGGACTGCAGCATTCCTTAATTTTGGAGTTTTTTGGGCCTCTATTCCTTTGAGCATTTCGCTGATTCAGATTCTCCAAACTTCGGGACTGAACCATTTTGAGTTGGCTGCTGTTAGGAAACACAGACTCATCCACAAGGGAAAATTCAGAACACAACCGTGGCATTTTCGATCTTTGTTCGTCGTTGGAACTCACTGTTGCGTCTGGGTAGGTGCTGGGGAGTTCACGAGGGCCTCTTCAAGGCCAATTTACCGCTCTTGGCATTCTTGAACACTATATAACACTCCGCCAGACATTTCAAAAAGAAAACGCAGTAATTCTTAGGATGATCCGACACTCCAACGCGTTGGATCTCCTCTCTGCAAGCTAGGAAGCAGAGCTACGTCATGGAAAGCAAAAGCAGCGGAATTTCAAGGCACCATTCTGAAACCAAATCAAGTTCTTTTTCAAGCCTCTATCTACATTCACAGTGTAACTCATTCAGCAGACTATTCAAAAGCAAAATCTTCTTTCCCCGCCAACTGTAACAAGGAAATACAGGGTTTCAGTGTTAAAGTCCTTGGCAGCTGATTTGTCGAATTTTAAATAAAAACTAACCGTTTATGTCAAAAAAAATAAAATGGAGAGCAGAGCGCTTAGGTTTTGACACTGCTCTGCAACTGGCAGACCTTCACAGACTACGTCATTCTGCCATTAACCTTCAGCCATAAGGTAGCTACAGCACAATAAGGAACAGCTATCGCGCAATGGAATCCCCTCAAGGGGAGGACATGATGCCTCCCCCCGCTGATACGGAAAACGGCCTGCAACAAACTGAAAATGTCAGGATGGACCATCCAGAAGATACATCAACAGAGAATGAAAATACGCCAACGAATAACAACACAAATGAAGAACCACGAGTGACATCAAACACCTACAAGCCGGTAGCAGTTGACAGACCCAAAATCAAGCTCCCAAGTCAGCACATCAACACTCAGATCCAGTTTATGAGGGATCATATTTTTATAGGAAAGTTCATAGGCCTTTGGCCAACAGAGAAAGCTTTGCACGGCTGGATCACAACCAAATGGAAGCCAAAAGGGCATATAACACTGTAGTTAGGGCCTAAGGGCTTCTTTACTGCCATTTTCAATTGTCTGGAGGACCGAAATAGGGTATTGGATGGAGGACCATATTTCTTCAACGCAGCAGGGTTGTACCTAAGAGGATGGATCGAACGCTTTAACCCGGACAAAGAAGATCTGAGCTGGGCCCCGGTGTGGTTGCGCCTTTATTCTCTCCCTCTGGAGTATTGGGATGAAGACTCTTTGCGAGACATTGGGAATGGTTTAGGCGAATTCATCAAAGTGGCAGAGGAGACAAAGCTGAAGCGATACACCTCCTATGTGCGGATCTGTGTATACATGCACCTCAGCAAAGCTCTCCCAGACGCGGTAAGCCTCTACCATGATGATTATGAATGGTTACAAACAATAGATTACAAGCATGTACGCCCTGGGCCATTTATTCCGAGACTGTCCGTCCAATATGAAATCCACAACCACCCCTTCAATGGACAAATCCGACCTAAATGGGTTCACAAAAGTTCCCAATTGCAAAAAGATCCATAAAAAGCCATCTACCTCAATCAAAAAACCTGTCACGAGCACCTCCTTTCCTTCAACAAGCAACAGCTTTGAAATCCTGCTCCAGCCGAAGGTTCATATTTTAGATAATCAGAAACAACCTGAAGCCATTCCTAAGACTTCTGCCCATTCTGCTCCATCAAGCTCAAAGAAAGCCCTCACTTCTAAGCAAGCCGCGGACACCAAAACACCCTCTCCCAGTAACATGCAGAAAAGGACTACTCAAGGCGTGGAGGTAGATAGCACTCAGATGCAGCTCACGATTGTAGATGATTCAGACGCAGAGTAGGAAATAGTACAACACATGAAAGAGGAACCGTAGAGCTTCGACATCGGAGATCTAGATATACTGGGACTTGAACAAGCTTGTAAGAAAAAGGAATATGACAAAATTTCTGAGCGACAGCTAGAGAACTTAGAAGTAATTCTCTCAAGAGCACAGAAGCAAAGATCATTAGGTGTCCAAACTGGTAGTGAGTGGGATGGAAGAAATATCTTCAAATACAACAAGAAACAACGACGGAAAACCGATCTTCAGAGAACCATTCACATAGGGGAGATGCTGGTGGAATTTGGAAGATACTCCAAGCTCACCAAATACTATAATCCCCTTCCCAATCGTGAATCATGAAGCTCATCTCATGGAACATCAGAGGGCTCAACAGCTCGGGGAAGGGACGATTAATAAAGAACATGCTACAACAAGAAAAGCCTCAAATTCTCTTCTTGCAGGAGACCAAGTGTAATTCCACATCGTTGGATCAGATCCTTTCCAAAGCGTGGCCAGGAAGCAAAGAAGTGGAGGTGGAATCCATGGGAGCCTCAGGAGGGCTAGCCATCGTTTGGGATGATAGAGCTATAACAATTACCAACATACATGCCAGTAAGCACTTTATTCAGGCCAAGTTTCATTTAACAGGGACAAATGTTCATGGACACTTAACTAATGTCTACTTCCCCCAGGAGGCAACAAACAAAGTAGATACACTGAACACCCTAACTCAGATCAACTCAGAAAGATCCCACCCACTTTAGATCACAGGAGGGGACTTCAACATGATTACAAGATTGGAGGAAAAAAGAGGAGGACGGATCAAGCTAGACTGTGAAAGCACGCACTTCAAAAACTACATTCATAACAATAGGCTTATAGATATGGAATTCAACAATGGAGTTTATACTTGGAACAACAAGTGTGCAGATGCCCACCAAATTGCATCTCGGTTAGACAAATTCCCTATCTCTGATAATGCAATACATCTTGGCGGGGATCTCTTGGCCTCTATATTGCCACTCTCTGGCTCGGACCATTGGCCTATTAGGCTTCACTGGAAAAGACTGGGAGACAATGTTCGCAGGCCCTTTCTCTTTGAAGCCTTTTGGCTGAATCACCCCGATTTTCATAACCTGATAACAGAGACATGGAGAAATTTCACACCACCAAAAGGCACAAAAATGTACAAGCTCCAATGTCGACCTTTTGATCGCGCACGAGATTTTGAACCGGAGCTCCCGCGCCCCTGCAACCTCGCCTCCTACGGCCCTCCGCAGGCCTCCCACCTGGCAGCGCCTGCTGCTAGGCCTCCAGTCTTCCTCCTCGGCATGCCCGCAGTCGGGCTTTGCCCTCCTCCTCCGACCAGTGCTATGACTGGCTCCCTTATGGCCTTTCCATGGCTGGGATCGACCCCTCCTAGATGCAAGACAATGAAGACCAGGCTGAGATCTTCGCCTCTCTCATTTCTGAAAATGCTACCATCCGAAACAAACCCACAGCTTCAAAGTTCGTCAAGAAACTGGCTGACATCCCAGAAATCTCCCTTCCCCCTAGTCTCCCAAGGAAGGCAGCGATCTCTCTAGTAGAGAGAGGTTTGGTTGGACAATTTACTGGCCTGTGGCCCTCTCCCAGAGCTGTACAGAAATGGGTGGAGCACAACAGGAACACGAACATCCAAGGAAAAATCGCAATAAGATTCTGTGGAAGGGATTACTACACATTCCTCTTTGAAACCAAAGAAGACTGGAATCTCATCTTTAGAAATGGTCCCTACTTCATGGATTCGAGAGGTCTCTATCTAAACAGATAGGCCCCTAACTTCGACCCAGAAATGGATATACCTAATGCAATCCTGGTTTGGGTTCGCTTGCCCCATCTCCCTCTTCATTGCTGGGGAGATGAATCGGTCAAAGCCATTGGGAACACTGTCGGAAAATATATTGACAGATGCAAACCAAAGGACAACATGCATGCATGTGCAAGGATCTGTGTTGAAGTCGACTTAGGAAAGGGCCTTCCGGAAGCAATCAAGATCAAAGTGGATCAATGGACCCATATTCAGCAGCTGGACTACGAAAAAATCTCGTTCAAATGTAAGGTATGCCATGAATATGGTCATTTTTCTAATAGGTGTAGTAAACTAAAAGAAAATGAAATGAATGAAAATGCTGAAGCCAGTGAAGACACATTGGAACAAGTAAAAAAAAATAAAGCAAGCCCCAAATAGTCTGGCCCAAAACCAAAGCCTCCCCCTGAAATCCAAGTTGCATCCTTGTCCCCCCCTCCCATCTTGACTTAGCCATTACCCTCTACATCAAACCCCTTCGAATCTTTGGAGGAAGAAGACCCCTCATCACCCCACTCTCCTCCTGATCACCAGGAGCCTCCTCTCCCTGAAAGCCAACGCCAAGACACTATCGAATCCTCATTGCCTCTTACTATTTCCTCTCAGCCTCTTCTTGATCCTCCCCTCAACAGAATCACCAGAAGCTCATCTAAAGATCACGGGGGTTCTAGTGAACCCTCCAAGAAACCTGGCCCAGGCAGGAAATCTGCTAAGCAGCACAGGGATGAGAACGTGCAAAAGGACATAGCAATGGGAACGCAGACACCCATAGAAACTTATATCCTGGGGCAACATGACAAAAAAGAAATCAACAAGGACCAAGGGGGGTGAGCACCTCCCCACATACCGCATATCTAATGATGAAAATATTATCTTGGAACATCAGGGGACTTGGTCACCCCTCTAAGGTAGCAGCCCTAAGGGATCTTATCATTTTTTAGAAGCCATGAATTATTATGTTACAAGAAACAAAATAAAACCACAAGGAAATTAATAAAGTCATTGAGCAGCAGAGACATTATAGAGGAAGCATTAGTGAGGCAAGAGGAGCCTCGGGAGGAATAGCAACAATTTGGAATCAAGGTATATGGAACTGTATTTCAGAAACAATAAATCAACGCTGGATCAAAACAACTTTGGAAAATAAAGCAGATCAGCAAGCCATTATCATCTACAACATCTATGTGCCAAATCACAGCAGAGATAAGGATAGTTGTTGGCATGATCTAAAAGAGAGTCTGGACGCAGAAGAGAACACTAACATTATTCTAGGAGGTGACTTTAATTTAATCCTCCATGCCAATGAGAAAATGGGAGGCAGTTTTACGCCTGATCCATATAGAATACAGTTGGAAAATATCATGCAGGAGCATGATCTTATGGATGTCCCTCCAAAAAACCGTAGATACACCTGGAACAACCGCAGGATGGGTACTGGTAACATCATGGAGCGGTTGGACAGAATTCTCATCAATATTACACTTCTCTCTGCTTTCTCCGTCGGATATGCTAACATTCTAACGTGCTCTACCTCCGACCACTTCCCAATAACTCTAACGCTGGAAAATCATAGGCCACTTGGGCCCATTCCATTCAGATACAGTTCTCTCTGGAATGATATACCAGCAGTTGCAGGAATTGTTTACAGCTCTTGGATCCAACACGTGGAAGGCTCTCCCAGTTTCATTTGGGAAACAAAACTACGGAAAACAAAACAAGCCATCAAAGAATGGGCTAAAACAAAGTATCAAGAACCAGAGAAGGTAAAAAAAGAAATTAAGAACAATCTGGAGAGTATCCAAAGAGCAATAGAGGATAATGGCCTTTCCCAAGAGAACAAATAGCAGGAAAATGAACTCTACTTACAGCTATACCGAGTTAACAGAGAAGAGGAAACAAAATGGAGGCTCAAGTCGAGACAATTATGGTTACAAGGGGGTGACAAGAACTCAGTTTTTTTTCACAAGCAAACGATAGCCAGAAAGATAAGGAATAATGTTAGCTCCATCCTAGATGCAGAAGGTGATAGACAAAGCACTCAGGAAGCCATTCGAAGAGCTGCTACAGATCACTATCGGGACCTGCTAACTGAAACAAAGGAAGCAGAGGATTATACAGATTTATTGCAGCATCTCCCAATAGGGATAAGTAGGGAAATGAATGACATTTTAAGCAACAAGATAGATGAGGAGGAAATCAGGAGATCAATCTGGACTCTTCAACCTGATAAAGCCCCAAGACCGGATGGCTTTCCCGTCTTCTTTTATCGAGCATTCTGGGGAATTATTAAAAAGGACTTGAAAAAATGCTCAATTGGATCCAACGAAAAGGAAAAATAGGAGGATATACCAATGCTACTCATCTAGCACTCACCCCCAAAGAAAACAGGCCATCTTCCTTTGCTCGTTTCAGGCCCATATCAGTCTGTAACTCCTCCTATAAAATCTTGACAAAAATCATTGCTACCCGCCTAAAGCCTTTGCTCCCTTCTCTCATTTCCAAAAATCAAGGGGGATTCTTAGCCAATAGAAAAATAACTGATTCCATTTTACTTGTGCAAGAAGCCATCCATTCGAGCCAAACCAGAAATGAGAAAGGGTTTATCCTCAAGCTTGATCTGGCCAATGCATTTGACAGAGTGAGACACTCCTTCCTCTTGGTAGCTTTGAAGAAGATGGGATTTGATGACCACTTTCTCAACCTCATTTGAGCCTGCATTTCGGGGCCATGGATCTCCCCTCTTGTAAATGGTAGACCTGGAGAAGTTTTCCAATCCTCCAGAGGCCTCCGACAAGGTTGCCCCCTCTCACCTTATCTCTTCATTCTAATGGTTGAATCCTTCAGCAGAGCGTTGGACTTCAGCCGGAGGGTTGGCTTAATCACAGGAATAAAATTTGGGGACGGGGTCAAGAACATAAATCATTCACAATTTGTCGATGACACCCTACTGATTGGAGGGGCCTCCACCACAATAGCCAAGCGCTTCAAATCTCTCCTTGACAAATACATGAGCTACTCTGGCAGAATGGTAAATAATTTGAAAAGCTGCATATATGGCTGGAACACAATAGTACAAGTGCTTCACAATATCGCCATCATCTTTGGAGTCACATGCAAGTATGATTGGACTCACTTCTCTTACTTGGGCATGCCTGTAAGTGCTGGACCTTTGAGAGTAGAAGTCTGGGACACAGTAGTCGACAAAATGAAAAGAAAAGTGCAGCAGTGGGGATCTATTTGGCTCAACCCAGCTGGTCACCTCACTCTTCTTAAGTCAGGTATATCTTCTCTCCCCCTATATCATTTTTCTCTTCTTCAAGCTCTGGCCTCCTTCCACAAAAAAATGGAAATCGTCCTTCGCCAATTCCTATGGCAGGGGGGGAAATGATAAAAAGAAATTCAACTTGATTAATTGGAAGCAGGTGATCCAGCCCCAAGACCGAGGAGGTATTGGAATTAGATCTCCTAAATTTCTCAATTTAGCCTTTGGAGGCAAAATTGTCTGGAGACTCATTACTGGACTCCCAGCATGGTGGAAAAAAGTTCTGGAAATTAAATACCTCAATTTTCCTAGACAGCAGCTTCTTGATTGAGATATTCCCAATAGAGAATCCTCCAAAATTTGGCGATTATGCAAGAGAGCAATTCCACTAATTGCTCAAAATACTTCAAAAATCCCCAAGGGAGGTGCAAGCATCAATATTGGAGCAGACAGAATCATGGGTCAGTAGCCAATAAACAGACATGGGGGAGTCCACCCTATCCTTTCCTTTTTTGAAAGAACAGGCATTCATTACCTGGACCAGATCTCCCAATGGGATCCTCACACCCTTCTTTGGTTAGGTTGGGCCTTCCCAGCCATACCCAATAGTCTTAATGCAAGTGTTTATGTCCTTCAATCCCTTTTGCACAGTATAGCCCCTGTCAAAAAGAACGATCTTGATGTGTTTCGTTGGGACCCATCCGGATCCTCTTACACCATCCAAGCTGCTCACCATTATATTTGCAACATCAGCTACCCCATGCCAAGTTGGCACCACTGGAAGGTGGTTTGGAAATCTGAGGCAATTCCAAAAATCAAGTTTTTTCTCTGGACCCTCCTCAAAGGGAAAACCCTCACGGCCGAAAATTTGCAAAAGAGGGGAATTAATGGCCCCTCTCGTTGTCCTAACTGCTTAGCTACTGAAGAATCAATGCATCATCTCTTTATTGAATGCCCTTTTGCCATAAACTACTGGAGGAACTTGTCTCATAACAATCAAATCCCATGGAACACCCAAAACACCATAGGAGAAATTCTTTACAAATGGAAAAAAAACTACCCTTGGCAGCACAGGAAAAATAACACAGTGAAGAGAGTCTGGGACATTCTTCCCCACAATATGCTATGGAATATTTGGCTGGCACGAAATCGGAAGGTTTTTAAGGATAAGGACTCCACTGTTAGAAGCCTTTGCACCAAGGCAAGGAGTCTTGCCCTTGAGATCATCTCAGTTAAGAATCCGAGAAGTATAAATGTCAGTGAACTCAGCATAGAAGAACGCATTTTCATTGGACACCTGTTAGACCAAAACACCAGTATTCAGAAGAGCAATGCTACTAGCAACAGAAACAACAATGTTTCCCATAACTGGAAGATTAGGCTAAAAGAGGAAGAATTTGCAGGTTGGCTTAAAAAAAGCAATAGGCATTATCTTTATTTCGATGTGGACTCAAAGTCGAATCCTGGGGCAGCAGGGGCGGGAGGAGTTATTTTTAATGCTAATGGGGATAACATACTCTCATACGAGTGGGGTCTTGGCCACACTTCCAATAACAGAGCAGAAGCCCTGGCCCTTTACCAAGGTCTTATCCAACTTGGGAAGCTTGGTATAGACACAGTCACGATATTGGGAGACTCGGCGATAGTCGTCAATGCAATGGTTCAAAACAGGGATCTGCCCAATGCTCTCCTTCAGCAGATTATCAGATGGTGCCAAATTTTAGGACACACCATGAAAGATGTGCGCTACTATCATGTTTTGCGATCGCGCAATAAAATTGCAGATAGTCAAGCCAACAAAGCTTGTGCCAGATCACTGGGCTGCCTTATCTGCAATGGCGTGGAATCATTTCAGCATATACCATAATGAAGAGACCTCTTAGATTCGAACGACATCTCAGCTCATCCGATATACCTTTGGTTTTTGTTGTTCCGTTTTCCCGAAGGAACAACAGAAAAAACGGAACAGCAAAAAAGGAACAGCAGAAAATACAGCTAGAAAAGGAACAGTAGAAAAGGAACAACAGAAAAAATGGAACAACAGAAAAGGAACAACAGAGAAAACATAACAGCAGAAAAGGAACAGCAGAAAAAACAGAACAGCAGAAAAGGAACAGCAGAAAAGAAAAACGCAGCTCCAACAAGTTCATCAAGCTTGAAGTAAGTCGACACCGACAACAAACCTGAAGAGTCCACTGCTCGACACATCAGCCACAGTAATATAGATTGATATGCTTTGTAAATGTTGTTATTTACTACTGCAGTTTGTTAGGATTTACCTTTGGTCTTTGGTTTTTAGAAGCCCAAAAGGCAGGATTAAGGAGGAATTTTGTTTAAGTTGTAACTCCTTCTTCCCTAGCTCTTCTTGGCACCTCAGCATGTATTTCAGGAGCTCAGTCTCCCTCCTTTTTTCAGATTTATAATAGCAACCGAATTTGTCAAAAAAAAATGTACAAGCTCCAACAAAAGCTAAAACATATCAAGGAAAAAATAAAACAGTGGAATCGCTTTACCTTCGGCAATATCTTTCAGGCGCAAAACACTCTTGAACAAGAAATGCAAAAATTACAGTAGAGAATCATAGCTGAAGGCAGATCCGAAACCATAGCAGAACAGGAACGTCAACTACAAACGAAGATCTCAGAAAGAGCAAGACAGGCAGAGATTCTTTGGAGACAAAAATCGAGGATCCAATGGCTTAAAGAGGGCGAACGCAATACAAAGTTCTTCCACCATACCACTATCCAACGGAGAATGCACAACAGCATTACTCTCCTCCAAAATCGACAAGGGGAACATCTAGAGAAGCATGAAGATATAGAACAGGAACTCCTCACCCACTTTCAGAGGGTGCCTCAGGAAACGGAGACTGATCGGCTGCTAGCTATAGAGAAGATCATCAAGATTATTCCTAAGATCGTAACTGAGGAACACAATCAAATACTCCTCAGGCCTATTTCTTTACAGGAAGTGGAGACAGCTATGCGACAGCTCAAAGTTGGGAAAGCACCTAGACCAGACGGCTTCACTTCGGACTTCTTTCACAACTTCTGGGATCTAATCAAGGAGGAAGTCTGGCAAGTAGTCGAGGAGTCCAGAGTTAACAGATGGATGCTTCCATCCTTGAATGCCACCTTCATCGCCCTCATCCCTAAGGAGGAGAACAACCAGACTCTGGACAAATTCCGACCTATTGCACTATGCAATGTATTGTATAAAATTGTCTCCAAAGTGATCGCCACACGCCTCAAGCCCCTGCTTCCTCTTCTTATATCACCGGAGCAATCAGGTTACGTGGAAGGAAGGCAGATCACCGATGGCATAATTCTCACTCATGAAATCATTCACTCCCTAAAGCAAACCAAAAAGGCAGGTATGCTCCTAAAAATCGACCTCTCAAAAGCTTTCGATACTTTAAGCTGGAAATATATTCAAAAAATACTGCTAGCCTTTGGATTTACCCCCCCTTGGGTAAGATGGATTATGAGTCTCATCACTTCTACCTTTTTCTCAATTCTTGTCAACGGGACCCCCTCCACCCCCTTCCACCCGTCCAGAGGTATCTGACAAGGGGACCCTCTCTCACCCTTTCTATTTGTTATTATGGCGGAAGGTCTTGGACGTTACATCAAAGATGCCCTTCAAAACCAGCAATTATGAGGCGATAGTAAAAAAAGGTAAAGGTAAAGGATTAGGGGTCTGTCTACTGGCATTCACTGAGTGGTTGGTTTACCATGGTTGTGAAGTGATATTCAACAAAGGAAAAGCATTCCTGAGACACATAGCCACGGGGCAGGTGAAGCAGATCGGGGTTCATGTGAAGAACCTGTATAAGCTAGATGTGGAAGAATGTGCTACATTAAGCACTAAGGCGGAGAAAGTGAAGGTTGCGATGTCGATGAACTTTGGCACAAAATACTTGGTCATTTGTATCATGGTACCTCGAATATTATAGAAAAAATAACCACTCGCATCTCTAAAGGAGCACTTAAGCAATAATATATATGCAAAGGATGTACATTACAAAAGTACATAAAATCCACATTCCATGATCAGGACAACAAAGCACATGCAGTCCTAGAAAGGATCCACTATGATGTTTATGGACCTTTCTCGACAACCTACACTGTCAGACACAAATATTTTGTCACTTTTATTGATGACTTCTCACGGAAGTGTTGGATCTTCTTCACGTGGAATAAAGATGAGACATTCTCTAAGTTCGTAGAATTCAAGACACTAGTTGAAAATGAAGCTAGCAAGAAGGTGAAGGCTCTGTTGTAGAGGCTGCAACACCCTCCAAAATTTTGGCCTACACTTAAATTTCAGAGCCTACTATGGATATTGTGATCAATCGTTCTTTAGTCACTTATTGGTAAGTTGATGATCTCAAGCTCCCCTTTCTGATCTTAAGAATCGTTTATGCTTTTATCTTTACATAGAATGTGTCATCTTTGGGCATGGGGGTATTCGCTTGTCATGAAAAGGGAGGCTTGTTTTGCTTCAAGGGGAAATATTTATGAGAATGAGACATGTTTAACACTCATTTCACACACTCTTACACAAGTGTCGCCTTTATCCTCCCAAAGTCTATAATCGAAGCCGCACTTGCCATAAGTTGTCATAAAGGTTGTTGCATTAAGTGAAGTATGTGTTATATATTTTGGATGGTCTATATTGTATCGATAAGTTTTCAAGTGTGTGATCGTAGTGAAGTTTTATCACTATTCACATAAGTTCCACTGATCCCACACTTAGCTAAATTTCAGATTTTCCTTAGCAACCTAGCCTCATCCAACTTTCCTGAACTACACTCTTCACATATGTAACCCTCAAGCTTTTCCGTTGCTTGTTCGAACAGTGCAATGCGCAGAAATCCCAACCTCCCTTACCATTCAAAAATGAGCAGTGGTTTCCTCCAGTGTCCTTCCCTTAGCCGAAACCCATTGTCTCGAAAAACTGTGCAGTTTTGTCCCTTGACTACCCAGTCTACCTTGTAGCCTAAAATTGCATAGATGTGTCCTCCCAGGGCCTCGTCCCAAGTAGGGCCACGAATAAGATGACATGATAGATGACTCTCAAGGAGCTGAGGAGAAAAATAAGCAGACCAAGAAACCCAAGGTATGATAGAATATTAGGATCGCATGAAGACTCCATCTGATGCATAACACTTTGGAGGCTAGGTATGGAAAACAAAGAACATATTTTGAAATACACCTCTTAATGTAGCTTGAAATCTTGCTTATCATTGTCGTATCATTCAGTCTTCAATGACATTCATGGTTGCAAGAACTGAAAGTCATTCCATGTGTTTGATCTGCGTGTCTTGCTCCCTTTCACTTGTTTATTACATATCTTAAAAGATGAAGAGTATTACCACTTGTTTATTTAAGCTACTGAGGTTGTGACCAACATGATCTTATGACTAACCAGGCACGATGCAAGGCATCCTAAGTGGGATGAAAGATGTTTGATGATATGTATGTAGTCAGTACACTCCTCTGCATTACTCCTTTGCATTAATCCTTGCTTTGTATCTTGCATGTACTCTCACCGCTTGTCAAATTTGGCTACCTGCTGCCAATAGTCTCTTAGCTCTTTCCTGACAAAGCAGGTGAAGGAATTTCCTTCAACCTGATTTCTTCAAGGCTCTTCATAGAAATTATAGAGATAAGAGAAGAAGATGTGGAATCTCACTATCAAACTCTTTATAATACTTTGCATGTTCGAATATATCCAAACAATTAAGCTACCACTCAACAACATTGTCAATCTTGGAAGACTCAAGAAAGATCACATCTCTAGATATTATAAACTTCTTATTCACTTCATCATAGAGATGGTATGCTTTGGAGGTATGAGTACCCAAAGAAGATACATTTGTGACTCCTTGCACTGAGTTTTTTAATCTGTTCCTTAGGTATGAAGGCATAATATGAGGAACCAAAAACCCTGGGATGCCTCACCGAAGGAATGTGGCCATACCACATTTCATAGGGAGTCTTGTTTCTAATAGCAAGAGTTGGACACCTATTATTTATATACACAACACATAGAACCACATCAGCCCAAAACCTTATGAACTTAACATGTGAACTATGCCAAGTTCATAGTGTAAGTAATACATTCCATTGAAATATGTGTTGAAAAATGTAGCAAGAAATTCTCAATTTGATTTTTCCTTCATTAAATTGAAAAAATTCATATTTCCACATCAGCAGACAACTTGGATGATGTTAACTTGTGTGACATGGCTTGTGTCACCTAGTTTACTCAATAAATTCGAGTTGGAGGAGTTAGAGTTCAGTTCTGCATATGTGATTGCTAACTTGTTGCCATAAAGGTCAATTATCTCTGGTTGTTGTCAGTTAAACTAGTTCTAACTTTTGGAGGAACTAGTGGAAGGTCATTTAAGTAGTGGGACTTCAGTCAAACTCGGTGATCATCTAGTTAACTGATCAATCAACCCAAAATAGTTGGGGCATGAAGAGAAGTCAAGTCCCCTAAAATTGGTGGAGATTCGAAGGTAGTTTTAATTTCTTGTAGCTCACATAGTTGCAAGAACTTGCTATAACCATAGTGGAGGAGTTTGCTTGATTAGGAACTTCTTGTGAAATTAGAGAGTGAATGATTGTTGGTAGCATTAATAACCTACCAGCAATTTGTTTTGCACCACACTTCAATGTTTTGGGCATGGTTTTTGAGGGTGGATATTTTTTTTATGCTTTTTGGTCATGCACGTCCTCACTAAGTATCTTGGGAGGTCTGTAATAGTTCCTTGCATGCACATCCTCACTAAATATCTTTTGGGATGTTTGTACTAGGTCCTTGTAAATTTTTGTTTGCCAAGGCTTAACTACTTATGATCTTAGGTGCTCACAACAATTCGACAGTTTATGGCACTTTCCAAATCACCATTCCTGAAAGGATCCAACAAAACGACTTCATAGGAAGATGATAAGGGAAAAGTCTTATTGGAACTAACCTAGAACTAGTGGAATTGGTTGGTCCCAATGGTTTTAGAGTTGTACTGGTCTAGTTTGGTGGTTCAGATTGGCTAAGGTCGTTCTTGTATTGAACTGACCTTAAAACACCAAATTCACTAGTTCTCTAATAAACTGACCAATTCTTAAGAATGTAGTGCAACATAGCTAATGACCACCAAACAATAATTTTTTAATAAAAAAATACTGAAAAGGAAAAAAAAAATTATTAACTCGAGGGCCCTACAAAACGTAACCCTAGCAATTAATGGTAGTATTTAATTTTTAAAGTTGAAGTAAAAGTTGACATTCTCCTTATCTTTCCTTTTTGAAAAGGAAAGATAAGGATAATGTCAGATTTTACTTAAATTTTTAATATTAACATTAATTGTTTCGAGTTGTTTCAGAGTGGTTCCAACTTCATTCAATTTTAAGAAAGTCAAATTTTAGATCCCATTCAAAACTTAGTGGTTGTTGTTTGAACCGCTTCTTTATAATGAGTCCTAGACTTTGACTTCCAATTCTTCAGGTGCAGTTATTGCATAATCATATTCCTCGTGAGACTTTGCAGTAGAAGTTGATCTTTAATCCATTGCAAGCACTTGACCTAGCATAGGGAACCATCAGCTACCCCTCTCAATATGGTCCAATAGCCCCTCAAGAGCTATACAATACAAAAGAACCACTAGCATATGTAGTGTTGATTTCGGTTGTCCTCGGTTCATATGGTGTTACATATTCTCCCTCATAGGTATGGGTGCCCGCGAGATCATCAAATAAATTGGCCCTCTCATCCCATTCGTGGAATTCCTATCAATCACCACATCTCAACATGCAATCAATGCATTAGTTATAATCATAGTATCAAATAAATAGTCCAGATGCCAACACTTTCATTTCATCCTAATAACATAAAGTGATTGTTATCACAACATTTTGAATAGTAAAGATCTTCATACTCTTGAATTTCATAAAATTTGCATGCAATTACCCCATGTTTCACATCATAAAATACTCTCATAAGTTATAACATCAACATATCAACATCAAGGATATACCATGACATCTCATAATAAATGAACCACATGTCAATTTACATCATGATCCCTATGCATATCATATCCATCATGAGAATTCAACATCATTATCATAACAAATAAATAAATAAGCACCACATATACATCGTTAACCTCTCATTAGAACTATATACATTTACCACATACCATCATATCACGAAACATCGTTAATATGAGAATCATATCAATACTTATCAAATATAGAAGAACAATACGCTATAAGCATTCTTATCATGAATTAATTTCATTTACTTGTATAAACAGTTCAACATCCCTCTAGGATCTATGTGAGGATGTGGTCCAACCCTGAACAGGATTACGTTATCCCATGAGTACTATTAGTGTCATGTTTTCATCAAGGTACCAATTACTTTTTCAATATACATTTCTTGTTCTTTCTATTAGGAAGTTAACTATTACATCATAGGTATACTCATCTAAGTACATCATTAAATTTAAAATGAGTCTCATCATCTTGAGCCTTAACCTCTTGTCGAATATTCTTCCTTCCCCAAGGACATTTGAGTCAAATTCAATGTTAAGATATTATCGTTTGTACAATCATTTAAATCATCAATATCATGTTAAAATTCCATGATCACTATACATATTGTGCTTATCCAAATGGAACACATACATGAGGTCATCCTTATTTAAGTCTTATGTTATGCTTAATCCACTTGCATGAAGGCTTAATCCATTGTTATGCTTCCATTGTAGCCCAGTAGGTTAAGATACTTGGCTCTTACTAGAGCAGCTTGGGTTCAAGTCCCCACAATTGAAATGATGTGCTTGTTGTCCCCTAGTGATTTATCCATCACTTGCATGACTTTCATTGTGAATCTTGGCTTATCTCATCAAGTTCCCACTTGATATCTTTTATCATAGATTCATCCATCTTCAAGTTAGACTAGGGATTCTTCCACCTTAATTTTCACTCATTAAATCTTTAGTTTATAGTTTGAAATGCTTGGAACCACTACCACCATTACCACCCACGAATGATTTGGTATGCCTAATATGTTTGAAAATAAATTCTTTATCGATAATCAATTTACACTTAAATTTCTTATTAACTCAAAATACCAATATTCACACTTCCAATAAATAATAAAGTAAATTAACAACTTATCAATTTCAACATAATATTTTAATATTAAATAAAAAAAAAATCAATTTTTATTACTCATTTCAACATAATACTTTAATAATAATTAAACAAATTTAAGCTCTATTATCTAATTTATTAAATGACTAAATCCACATTATATAAATTCCTTCTCATTCCTTAAAACTTGGTGAGTCATTTTTATACTATACTTAATACATGTTTTATATAATATAAAATAACACTCATTATATATATATATATATATATATATATATATAAACCTTTACTTATAATTTTAAAATTTAATTTAAATATATTTTCATAATACCACATCCTATAAATCCTATTTTTTCTAATAAAAAATTATAGTCATCCATAAATATTAATTATAACCTCAACCCATTATATACTTTATGTTAACGAGTTATATGAATTACATGGTGTCCATTATATTGTTTTAATATTAATGTATATGTATATTATCACTTCCGTTAAATATAAGCACTAATTTTAATAACCTTAATGCATTAAGGTTAACACATGCAACCTATTAAGTTTTTTTCTTTAAAAACTCGTCTTGCCTTAAAGCAGCCTCTCCGTCTCTCGTCTTTCACATTCTCCCATGTGCCCGACACCTCTTTTCTCTCTGCCTTATTATCATATATCTCTTAATGACATCAGCGTTGTGATGTTTATTACTTGTATCGTTCTACGTGGAGAATTCACCAATATGGCAGATAAATAATTTGGCATTTAGCAAATTGGCGGGGTTTATAAAACAACAATTTTTTTTTTATCACTAGTTTTGTCTCTCTTATTTACTTTTTCTTAGCGAATTTGTTATGTACCCAGAAACAAAAAATAATTTCAAATAAAGTTTACCCACATCCACATTTATATTGACTCGCTACAGGATTGTTTTCATGCTTTATAAGGTTGGCATTCATGCATTTCATTCGATCCTAAGTACGCCTCACATGATGACTAGCATTCAAGGCCTGCAAGTTTCTGGTCTCATCATTTAATTTCATTTGGTTATTTGGATAAGGTCGTATCGTTCCCACGCAGAGTTCTCTATGTGACTTGCCCTGCTGGAGGTTGGCATGAATCCCACCCGTAGATTCGTGTACTCCCTACAAGTGTACCCAGATTAACGATGGTGTAGTCGTTTAAGCTTGGTTATGTTGATTTGAGTGTTAGCATGTTACTGAATGTATATTGACTGTTGTCTCGCCCGGAATGTGGCGTGGGCAGACTGCAGCTGCCTCCTCGAGATTACTCATGCATCAATGGCTACGCAACTTGAATGTTGTAGCAAAGACTTGCCGACTTACTCTACCCTTGGCGCCAACAGGTAGCCTCATTCTTGCATGGGAAGATGTGTATTGTGGCTCTGTCTCCTATCTCGACTGTGGGCTTAGGCAGACCCAGTTTCAGGGTTTGAATGCTGAGAAGAGGGCATGCAGGATTTCTGAAGCTAACCTCTGCTACCAAGTTTCACCACCGGGTACTGTATGCGGATTCTCCCTATACCGCCTATCTTCCATTTCCGTGTTGTTTGCATGGTGCATAAATTTCCATGTTTCATGCTCAGATTTCCGCATAGTTTTTAATCATATGGCTCTTTGTTTCGCAGGTTCTTCTGGCCATAACCTGGTTGCGGTTGGCACTAGATGGTGAGACATTCTCGGCCGATATGCCTTCTTGATATTCACCGGTATGGAAATAAACGTTTTACTTGTTAATGGTTATTTTTCTTTGATAGAAGGCTGGCTAAAGTCGGCGGACCCTTCCCTCAGAGTTTGGTTTCCATGGATCACATGGCTCACTGTTTGGTGACCCAATTTAGGTCTCAGTGGCCATTCCTGTTAAGCTATATATTTTTTGTATATGACAGAACTTTAAGTGGAAAGAGGGTTTTTAATTCCTCATTTTGCTCTATTGCCACTTGGCCATACATGTAAATTATTTGCTAAGTTTTAGCAGGCCCTCTCTATGAATTTCTAGGCGACCTCATGACGTATTTCATATATTGGCTTCAGTATAGAATTAAACAGGAATTACTATCTACTTTATTTGTTCTTCCACTTTGGCTTATGCATGGCAGTATTTTTTTTAATAGAACTCGGTTACACCACGATGCTTTTCTTTCAATGGTTTATACTCTGGTTTGAGTTACCTAGTTGTTGATGCTGCCTTAGTTTTAATGAACTTTGTTAACTCTGTTCCCAGTAATGTTATGGTTTCATTATCAACTATAAGTTTTGCCCTAATGATTAATGATGTAGTTCCTTGGGTACTCTGTTTAATCCATAGCGTAACAATGTGATTACTGTTTAACTATTGAGGGGGAGTTGCCTCCAAGTTGAGACTCGGGCTTCATCTCGGTGCTGGAGAGTAGAACGTTGTCCCCTAACAGTTGTCATTTCTTTTCGTCAGGTTATCTTGGGTTGACTGCCGGTCACACTTGTGACTCTTATCCAGAGATCCCAGAAAACCCTCTGATTAGACCTTTTTATGCAAGACACTGAGGGAAATATTTCCTCAACTAACCCTCGCTGGTTCCTGTTAAAGAAAGGTTTTCCTCTCTGGACGGTAAAGTTTGACTTATGGTTGAAGAGATTCTTTAAAGAAACAATGGATGCTGGTACCCCCACCCCCCCCCCACAGTCATTTCACGGCATTGAATTTTTGTATTGTTTTCCTACTTCTCGGTCCTCTTACGATTTTATACAGAATCTTGGATATTTACAAGTGTGTAGTTCATAAATGTCAGAGACGTCATATTTTTTTATTGTCAGATAAAACCCTCGTTATATAGCCGCCTATAATTGTGACAGTCTAAATTCAACAAACCTCCATAATTGCTCCGCAAAACCAAGATACTGGTCACCTTTCTAGAGGGTTTGAGGTGTTTTCCGCCACTATTCTTATTCCTTTTTCTTTTAAAGAAAATATATTAGCCGTAGAACAGGTTATGTTTCATTTGTCTTCTTTTCATTCCACATGACACAAACATTGAATGCTCGTAAGTTCTTGGGATTTCTACAGTGAAGATAATATAATACAGTACTTAAAATGCGGTTACTTTAACACAGTACTTTACAGTGAAGTAATTTAATATAATACTTCTATTCTACTCAAATTACTTGCAGAATGGTTAAAAGTATTCTTCACTTACCTGTACCGCTGCAACTTACAAGTACTCTGGAAGCTGAGCAAGTTACTAAGGAAGCTAAGCTAAGCAAGTGAAAGCTAAGCAAGTTACTTTTCATAGAAAGAAGAATATTCAGTACTATGATATATCTGCAAAAAGTAACTACAACTTTGAGAAGCCATTCCTGTACTTGACACGGAAACTCTCAGGGTGAGCCTTTAATCTAATTTCTGATGCTCCCTAATATGAATGTTATATTAAAAAATTTGCATTGATTCTATAATGGGTTATTTTTATAGGGATCCAAACCTTCATTTTGTGGAGTCACCTGCTCTTGCTCCTCCTGAGGTTCAGATAGACCTTGCAACCCAGCAGTAGTAAGTAGAATGCTATTTTCTTATTATTTTTTGTTAACTTTTATTGAAATAATTTGTTCCATTTCTAAAAGATTGAAACTTTGGCTTACAATCTTTTATGTTGTCAAGTACGAGGCAGAACTTGTAGCAGCCCAACCCCTTCCAGATGACGATGATGATGCTTTTGAATAGCTTTGTTAAGATGCTTGTGCATATTTAGGGATTGGCGGATTCAATTAGTTTTGTATCATTTGAGTTTGCTATTGAGTTTCGAAATTTAATTCTGATTTGTATTTGGGGCTTAGAATAGCATTATCGCATCTCTTTATATGTGATTTGGGTACTGTGCAGATGTTTTCATCGGTGGAGTTGGATAAGCTATCTTAATTCAACTCCATTACAGAGCTATTTTATATGCTAAGACAGTTTTTTCCGTTATATATTCTTGCACATTTGCACAAGAACTTTTTTTACTCTTCAAATATTTCAAGAATGCTCAAGTGCCTTTCATTGTGTACTGTTGGGGGAAATGCTAGTTGTGGTGATTGTTGCTTGTAATATATTATGGCTTGTTAAAACTTTCTCTGAAAATTCTAGCTATGTCTGAGGATTTATTTTAACTCTGAAATTGGTTTACATAGTTGATAATTGTGGCTATCAAGCCTGCCTGGGTATTCTTGTGGGTATGTTGTCTGTCGAACACATAAAGGTATCACCATTTCATTAATTGGGCTCTCGATTGATTTCTGCATAAAGATTCACATTGTCTAAATCTAAAGTCGTTTCCATTCAACAATCTACAGATTCTTCTTTAACTATAGTAAAACTGGGAGATGGAACGCTTATCAAAGCTAAGGTAGCATCTTAAATCCAAACTTCTAACTCCCATTTGAAGTAGATATTAAAGCTTTATAAGATGGCACGCTGTTGAAAAGTTGACAGTAATTAAATATGCTGGTTGGACATTGCATTTATATATGGGTGGCCATGTTAAGCTCACATGGTCTTGGAGGAAAGCATTTTCTGCTTTGTATTAATGCTGGCGTGATTTAGATTTTATAGGAGTGTTCCGACATCAATTGTTAGTCCTCACTTTTATATATTTATCACTTATATTCATGCCAATGTTGGGTAACTTTGGCTTTGAAGGAAATAGTTCTATGTCGTTTTATTGCTTAAGCATCACATTTTATCTGCTGTTGGTTTGACATGTTTAATGCTCGAGCAATATTTTCTGAAGTGTTGCTTGTCTTCATGTCTGTTGGAAGAAAACCACGTCAGGCATGGAATGCTGCATTGTGATGTTGGTAATTATTGGTGTGGAAATGTGAATGCTGGACTGAGTGCTCCACACACACAGCTTGTTATTATTTAATTGGCAGAGTAAACCTACAGATTTACAGGGGTGCCAGGTTTTGTTGGAACACAAAGTAAAACTTGGGCGTAAATTTAGTAATGAATTGAATCCCCTCTTGCTAAACAAAGGTAATATTAATAACCCATATGCGCTGGTTTCTATCAGACAGCAATTTCTGTGGTGGTTTCTCTCATACACGAGTACTATTTGTGAACTTTGAATGTGAAACTACTTTGAAAGAACATTCAAAATGATTTTATTTTATTTTTCTTAGTAATTTTTTATATTGTCTCTAGAGAGACAATAGTTTGAATTATGGACATTTATTTATTTTTAAATAATTTTTTATATTGTCTCTAGAGAGACAATTATGGACATTTATTTTTTTTAAATAATTTTTTATATTGTCTCTAGAGAGACAATAGTTTGAATTATGGACATTTATTTTTTTTTAAATAATTTTTTTTATTGTCTCTCTAGTTTGAATTATGGACATTTATTTTTTTTTAAATAATTTTTTATATTGTCTCTAGAGAGACAATAGTTTGAATTATGGACATTTATTTTTTTTAAATAATTTTTTATATTGTCTCTAGAGAGACAACAGTTTGAATTATGGGCATTTATTTTTTTTAAATAATTTTTTTTATTGTCTCTAGAGAGACAATAGTTTGAATTATGGACATTTATTTTTTTTAAATAATTTTTTATATTGTCTCTAGAGAGACGATAGTTTGAATTATGGAATTGTCTCTAAAAATACAAAAATGTAATTGTCTCTAAAGAGACACAAATGAAATTGTCTCTAGAGAGACAAATCAAATTGTCTTTATAGAGACAATAGTAATATGTGTTCTATATTGTCTTTATAGAGACAAATTTTTGAGACATTATATTTTCAGACACCCTCTTAGAGACAATATTTAAGACAATACACAAGTTTCATTTTGTCTTAAGTTAAGACAATTGACTCAAATATTGTCTTAAAACCCCCCTACATGTAGTAGTGTTATTTTACAAAACCAAAGAAATGAAGGACAAAAACTATGAAAGTAGTAAAGGTGTCCCATATTGGACAAATGTCAAATACACAAAGACCCAAAAATTATCAATACCAAAACATTCACGCCTTGCAGGATAAATACACGAGCCATGACTAAGAAAACACACACACAGAGTATATCAATTAATCTTTGATTTTTTGCCTTGAAGGCTTGGTTGGAAAAAGAAAAGAGATCATAAGAAATAATTTGTAGATAGGTAGTTCGTTTTGTTTTGAAACTATCTGATATGTATCATGTCAAAGAAATATAAACAATTCATGGAAATAAATTTGCTTCAATGGAAAAAAAACTCAGATATATGATTACACATAAAGTTAAACAAATTAAAGAAATGAACTCATTGGATAACTCCATAGCATACTTAAAAACTACCTATGTTCAACTAATGAAATTATTAACGTAGATTCATCGCAACCCTGGGTCTATTAAGTGTCCAAGCGGCGGATCAAAATAAATAATTGAGTATAAACCTATATATGCCCTTGATTTGTTAAATGCCCAACAAAATTAAATAATTGTGTACAAATATTCCCATGCATAAACAATCCAGTGTGTGTATGTGTGTGTGTGTGTATATATATATATATATATATATATATATATATATATATATATATTATCAGTTTTCTTTTTCCTATCTCTCTACAAAACAACAATAGGTTTTTCACTATATTTTCAAGGATTATGTTGTAGCGGCTACAACCACCCTCCAAAATTTTGTCTATGTTTTGATTTTGGAGCCTCCCTTCTAAATCACAGTAGCTCATCTTGAACTGATCAAGCTACTTGCGATTCGATTGAGCTTTATTACTTTCATCTTGGTTTTTGTTTGGTCACTTGGTTCATTTTCTAACCCGCAAGTCGATCTCTTGACTTGATCTTTCCATAGTTCCAGGCTTGCCTTAGAGAACTACACAATTCTTGAGGGAAACTGGCCTTGATCTTGGGAATTGTGTAGTCTTGACTGCCAGTGAGCCTTAAGCTTAGGAAATGTGTAGTACTAGATGGAATCAAACCTTGAGCTAGGAAATTTAACAAGCATGAGATGCAACCTAGAACCACTCAACCCAGAAATTGCGTAGAACCCACTGTGCTTAGAAACTACATAATGCATGCGCCATAGAATTGCCTGGTTCTTCCCAAAACTGGGCAGCCTTTCTCAGGCAATGCTTGGAAGTTTTTCCCGAAAAAGAAAAAAGAAAAAAAGCATCCCTAAAAAACAGGGATCTCTTTTTAGCAACCTGAAGGAGGCACTTGAGTTACTTTGGAAGCTTCCGCCAAGTGTCGCTTTTTCCTTGATTTTTGGCCTGCGTGTCATAAACCCTAACTTGACCAAATCTATTTAATTGACGCTACTTTATCTCATTTTCACACTTGATCTTGGAGCTCTAACATTCCCAAGGAGATCAAGGAACCTTCGGTGTGATTGTCGTCACTTTTCTGGGTGAGTTTTGCTTTTCTAATCTTTTTTCACCTTTTCTATCACTTATTGTGGTTTAGTTTGTGAGAGTGTTGTTTCATTTGTTTCTTTGAACGAATTTTGGTGTTTTAACTTGTTTTCTCTTGTAGAAGTTTTATATCAAGTCTTAGATTGACTTTCCTAAGTGTCGTATGTGTTTTCCCGTTTTTGCACCAACGGTCATCGTTGCACCGACTCTCTTCACATGCTTCATTTTCCTTCAGTTTAATTGATTCATTTAGTTGCTTCACATATATGCATTAACATTTATTCAAATATGCACTCATCATCACACCATCCTTCAGATCTGCTTGTTTTCCACACTCTCTTTGGGTAGATCTAGGTCCCTTTGCCTAGATCTCACACAGTTTCACTACATGCATTGCACAATCTGGGAGCTCAAGGTCTCTACCTTGGCTTATGGAATTACGCAGAGCCTGTCCCAGCCTATCACCAACTGTAGACTATGCAGTTCTAGGAGACAACCTCCCAATGTGGCCACTGAGACTGCACAATCTCTACTAGCCTTGGCCCAAGACTAAACTACGCATTGTGTGGTTTCAATCATCAAGCTTCTTGACTGAATGTTGGGACTGCACAATGCGCAGTTCCCAAAGTCAGCCAGTGACCTCTGTCAGTCAGAATTGTGCAACCCTTCCCATCATGAGCTCGACTTGTTGCTTAATCTTTTCTTGAAGTTTCTTTGGTTTTATGCTGACATTTTCTTTCCATGAGTGTCCTCTCTATCCCATAGGTACAATAGTTGTTGAGCATCTCTCTAGTAGGTACAGTTAACATGGAATCCAAGAGAGATTCATCAAAGGAAACTATTGAGAGAAGTACTCGAGAAGAAGTTAAGAAGATATTAGTTGATCTACCAGTTTATGCAGCTACTCAGTTGTTCATCAAGAAGGGTTCAACACCGACATGGAAGCAAATCAAAGATACTTTTGTAGAGAACTTCAAGGAAGACCTAGAACACCAGTAGGTTTATCTTATTATCCATCGGTCAGGTTTATACAAGGTTTCATGCAAATACCCCACCTTCCCATGTGCGGACATTATCAGCTAGATTGTCTCACACATAGATGAACATACTATGATATTGAGCAGTGCTAGTGGGATAGATCTTTCCACCTTCAGTTAAGATAAATTTCAACAGATGTATCATTTACCCCGGCCGGTGAAGCACATGGACTCATTTTTCTGTGCCACCCATAGCTTTGTGAACATGAGAGATATCATCAAGTGCTGGGTGAAAGAGACGTCAAAGTTTAGACAGACACCCAATCATGTTTAAAAGACAAAGTCCCTTAGGAAGGCTTATCAATTCTTGATCATATTTTCCTGCAAAATATATGGTCAAGGGAAAACAGAAACCTTTCGTAAAGGGTGGGTAGTCATACTAGAAAATTCAATGAGTGATGGGAAGTGATTCAACTAGTCATATTTGTTAGCTCATCTATTGAATAACCATGTAACTAATGCTCAGAATATTCCAAATAATGAGCAAGCAAGTTTTTACATGCCTGCACACTTACTGAATGCAATTTGTGCCCATTAAAAGTTCCCTGGCATGAGCTGGACATGGACACCAAAAGATACGACCATCAACATCTATTTTGAGTGTCTTTCCGACTGGATCTACCAAGGAGTGATGGCAAGGCTAATTGAACATTTTATTATCCTATTATACAATCTTATCTTTAAGCAGGATGCACCTTGCATGTTCTGAGAAGTAATGGAGGTGATAGTATGATCCGGATTTAAACAGGAACGCAATAGATTACAGAGATAACCATAAATACAGAGATGCAATAACCATAAACACATATATGCAGCGGAAATAATGATTCATTTCATTAATGGAAAATACTGAATACAACCAGAAATGGAAATCAACCAGCTAGGGCGATGGTAGCTATCTCTGAGAAGAGATGTGCGGCTACATGCCTCTGAACTGTTCCGAACTGTATTACAATGAGGCTCGAAGGCCTATTTATTGTTGAGAAACAATGGAAAACCCTTCACATACCGAAACCTAACCCTAGAAGATGAAACGCCAAATTGTGGGCCCCGTTTGGGTAAATTGGTACATCAATTTCCCGGGGTCGTAACTTTGGCATACGATCTCCGTTTGACGCGTACGATAGCTCGTTAGAAAGATCTATCCGAGTACTACCACTTTGGGAGGCAACAATAGGGCTTGGTCGCCCCAGAATTCCAAAAAAACGTCGTTTAGGGCCTCAAAACGGCTCCGGAAGTTCAGGACCCGAAAAACTGCTAAAAATAGTAAACTGTGCTACAATTTAGGAAACTGAAAAAGCTGAAAGAGACAGTTGTGGGGGGGCCAAATGGGTTAGTGGGTGGCCACCAACATCCACCTGGATCACTCCTCCCCCCTTAGGAAGCAATGGTCCCCATTGCGTTGAGTTCCTCCATCTGCTGAACTTGTCCTGCAATCTCTGATGTGTCCAGTGATGGTGGGAAGCATGGTTGACGATGGTCCACATTGAACATTTGGTGCCAGTGAAGGAATGGAGGAATGATGTGCTCCAAAGCATTGTTCCCCATAGCCTTGGTACTGTTGTAAAGACCATGTCCGAGTGATCTGAGCTTCTGATGGGTTCTGGTAAGGCGTTCTTTCTGTCGATGCAACCAGACTTTGTTGCCCACCTGAAACTTGTGTGGTACCCATGTGGGTGAGGAGAAGTTGTTCCTGTGTTTTGTCATGACCGTATCCTTTTGCTGCTGCTGCTGCGTGGAGGAACCCTTTGTAGGAGTCATGGATGTAGCAACGATCTTCCCCTTACTTTGGGAGTGAACCAGACAGATGAATTTCCTGGTCTGTGATATGAGCTTGCTGCCTTTCCTGGTAGTAATCAAAGATGTGGCGGTAGGTGGGGCTACCTCCGGTATCCTGTATAATGAATTATTCAAAGAAATAATGACAGCACGAGGCCTGGACTCATACACAGCATGTCGCCTCCACAAGTATGGTTGGCCTAATAATACATCACAAACATCCAGAGGTGTAACATCACATAATACCTCGTCAGTGAAGGGCTTGATGCTGTAGGGAAGGCGGCACTGCTGGCGAACTTTCAGATCTCGTCCTTCGTGAAGCCACCCTATACTGTACGGCTGCGGGTGCGGTGTAGTCGGTAGGCCCAACTGCTTCACGACCTCTGCTGAAACCAGGTTCTTTTGGCTACCACTGTCGACAATGAATCGCAGTGGTGAACCCTTCACCCACATCTGTGAGTGGAAAAGACGCTCGCCTTCCTCTGGATTTTCGGGCTCATCTTTCTGGATCTTGGCGGTGGCAACAATGGCGCTGGGATCCGCATCAATGATCTGCTTCCCTTTGCCATTCCCTTTGTCGAGTTCTGGCTCAGGGTCAGAACATGCATCTGATTCGGAAGCCTTCAACTCCACCACGAGCGACTGCTTGGTCCGACACTCACTTGTGTTATGAGTGGGACTCTTGTGGAACTCACACCACTTTCCTGTGTCCTTCTTCGGCTTCGTGGTGTTGTTCTTTTCTTGCAGCTTCGACGGGTTGTCTTGGGTCACCCCGCCTTGGCTTTGTCCTTTGGGCTTCGGATTTGCAGATCCAAAGTCTCGCTTCTTCTGTTTGAACTTTTGCTCGATTTTGACTGCGTATCGGTATGCTGTGCCGAGTGAGGAGATGTTCAAGAACACCATCTCTTCCTGGATGTATCTATGCAGGAAGCCACGGTATTTGAGTACCAGATGCAGCTCAGAATCTTTGATACCCAACTGTGTGCGAAGGGTATGAAAAATGTTTGTGAACTCTGGCACATCTTGGTCTCGTCCCTGTCGCAGTGTGGTCCATTTGATGTATTTGTCCTCATAGCTTCCGACAGGGTAGTACTGCTCCTTGATGGCATCCCGGAAGTCATTCCAAGTGGGTGCGGCTGAAAATAGTGAGCCTGTACTTTCATCCTTCTGCTCGCAGTAGGTTTCCCACCAGTCCTTGACGTGGGGGGCTGCTTTGAGAAGAGCGAAAACAATCTTTTCCCGGCTCGAAAATTCATGAACAGAAAAATAACCCTCTAGCAGATTTAACCATTTATCTACGGCATCTGCGTCTATCTGACCCTCGAATATGGGGATTTCAAAATTAACTTGTACCTTAAACGGCGTGGCGTTTCCAGAGTCGCTGTTGGAAGTCGATGCGTCGCCTCTGGGTAGCCGCTGAAGGATCTGCGCAAAGCTATCCATCATCGCGTTCCTTTGCCGCTAGAGCGCTTCTTCGAGCAAGATTTTGATAGGATCTCCTGCCCCCTCGTCTTTCTTCTCATCCGCCATGGGAGGCCGTCGGGATTTGCGAGGCTGGTCTTGCAAAGGTTCGACCAGTTCAAGCCCTAACTCCTTATATCCCGACCTCGTTGGGGACATGCAAAGAAAAACAGAGAAAAAGCAGACCGCTCTGATACCATTGATCCGGATTTAAACAGGAACACAATAGATTACAGAGATAACCATAAATACAGAGATGCAATAACCATAAACACATATATGCAGCGGAAATAATGATTCATTTCATTAATGGAAAATACTGAATACAACCAGAAATGGAAATCAACCAGCTAGGGCGATGGTAGTTATCTCTGAGAAGAGATGTGCGGCTACATGCCTCTGAACTGTTCCGAACAATATTACAATGAGGCTCGAAGGCCTATTTATTGTTGAGAAACAATGGAAAACCCTTCACATACCGAAACCTAACCCTAGAAGATGAAACGCCAAATTGTGGGCCCCGTTTGGGTAAATTGGTACATCAATTTCCCGGGGTCGTAACTTTGGCATACGATCTCCGTTTGACGCGTACGATAGCTCGTTAGAAAGATCTATCCGAGTACTACCACTTTGGGAGGCAACAATGTTAGAAAGATCTATTCGAGTACTACCACTTTGGGAGGCAACAATAGGGCTCGGTCGCCCCAGAATTCCAAAAAAACGTCGTTTAGGGCCTCAAAACGGCTCCGGAAGTTCAGGACCCGAAAAACTGCTAAAAATAGTAAACTGTGCTACAATTTAGGAAACTGAAAAAGCTGAAAGCGATAGTTGTGGGGGGCCAAATGGGTTAGTGGGTGGCCACCAACATCCACCTGGATCATAGTAAACATTGGAAATTGGTATGCCTCACTAGGTGGCACCTTCATCAGAGTGTTTGGTGGAGACAAGCCTCCACATGTTCTACCAAGGTATGCCATTGACAAGTTGATCATGCAAGAAGTGTCACATCACCTCTCTACAGGTTTGTTAACAAGACTGCATAGGAAGAAGAAAGTGTCATGGCCCACTCTTCCTTTGCAGATCAGATTATATGATATTAAGAGCTTGAAGGATGCGATGTCGAGGCTAAGGAGATAGTGAAATTCGAGTTTGGCACCAAAGACTTTAATCTATATTATCCCCATGGTATTTGCAAGTACCATTGTGCGAGGGTGTATTTTCCATAGATCCACAGGGCATGTCATTGGCCAGAGGAGGACCCTTGGAGATATTGTTACAATGCCTCCAAAATCCATGAGCCAGTTAGTATAGCAACAACTTGGAAGGCTGCTCTGTAGGAAGAAACAACTCCAAAAGCAACAACAACAACAACAACAATAGGTAGAAATCCAGTGTAGGACAAGGGGAAGAGGAAGATTCCTGAGAACCCAGACATAGTGCAAAGCTGCAAGATGAAGTCAGATCCTCTCTTGGAGAAGACAAATTTGGCAGTGGAAGCAAAGAGGGAGCAACGAATAAAGAGAGAAGAGCGAAGGAAGACTGAAAAGCAGAGGCTATAGGAAGCAAAACTGAAACTGTAGGAGATTGAGAATAAGTTGAAGGAAGAACATAAGTTGAGGAGGATAGAAAGGGAAGAGATGTAGAAGCAGAAAGAGGAACAAAGGCAAGGCGTGATAACAAATCAAACAATGCCTATACAGGTTGATGAGTCAGAACAACCAGCAACTGAGGAAGAGGGTGAATAGGTGTGGGATCTGGAGCTTGCTCAACAAATTGAGAAACTGATTGAAGTAACATACATGGAGATGGAACATGAGCCACATAATGAATATACTAAATTTATGCTAAGAGCACTAGATGTCATCTCTTAGTCTCCGCCACCTCTAGTGTAAGAACTATTCTCGAGCGAGCAAGGAGATAGTGTTATCCTTGATGATTATCGGGTCATGGATGTGTACAATCTATCATTTGATGAGTTGAAAAAGAATATTGTACATGTGCAGAAGAATCACTTTCCGCATGATCACGAATCACCTACATTCATCAAGGAAAGGGTGATAGTTTCAGACACCAGGAAGCATCCAACGGCCCTTTCCGAAGCCAACTTGGCCGATGTAGGAGTAACAGGTTCAAACGTTAATTACCTGATGACCAAGAATGAACAATTGGAAAAGAACTTGTAGGCTTCCAGACAAGAGGCAGAATAACTTTGATCATCAACACAGAATGAAATCTTCGTGATGTGGCAGATGAGGAAAGTGATACTCGTTGAAGTATCAACACTTGAGGGTACCATGTGGAAGTTCTATGATGGATTTGTCACCGTGCATAAAGCAGTTGTTTGTGTGCATGGATTACAACAACAGAGAAAAGATTTTGTTCAAACTCTCAAGAACATAAATGTTTCCATCACCCATGTACAAGAGTGGAAAATGCGATACAAAGGGGCCCCACTTGACTTAGTTAAGAAGATGAAGCCACATGCAGAGCTAGAGAAAGAAAAGGTCCAGATGTTGATCCAGAACTACGAGCAACTCACCCCATTCATCAGTAGCATACATGCCTCATATGTATGGTTGTACAATAGTTTCGATGTCATGGTGAGAAATCATAGGATCCCATCAATTGGTTCCCTCACCAATGCTTGACCCAAGAACCAAGTTCGGCTAGAGATCGACGAGTACATGGAGCAACTAAGACGAGAGGCCACCAAGGAAGACCTGGAGCTGAATGCACAGAACATGTAGAAGTACATCGGTGGTCCCGTCAAGGTCAGCACCATGTTTTACATGCTTCAGAATGAGTTGGATATAGGTTCCAAGACCATATACCTCGATGCTATGGAGGCAAGAATCTGCTTTCAGAAAGACACCATCAAACAGTTTGGGGGCACCATCATACAGTGCCAAGCTTGGCATCAATATGTGACCAAGAAGCACCAAGTGGAGGTTGTCGAGTTGGTCTTTCCCCAAACTTCGGAATCATATTGTTTTGTCTTGTTAGGATGTCTCTATCCTATTTTGTCTTACATGGGTACATGTGGAAAATTTAATATTATTTGTAAATATGTTGTAAGTGAAATTCCAAGTGTAATTAGTGGAATGTGAAAGGTCATCATGTTATGTAATGAGTTACTTGTAAAGAAGTTGAAGATTCATGAGAGTAATTAAAGAGTCACAAAGGGGAATGGCAAGGGTCACCCCACCCTTTCTATAAATAGAACCTCATAACTCATAGAACGGGCTTTTTGGGAGCCAATCTTTTGGCTAGGCTTAGGCTTAGAAAAGGCTTGGGAGTATTGTGAAGAGACTTGGGTTCTCCATAGTGTAGAGCGGGTATACTTCTTTGAAGGAGGAGGTGTTATTGACTGTAGTGTTCCACTATTGGGGCTAGTGGTCGTCAATGTTGTATATATGGATGGAACTTTCACTTATAATAATAATATCAAAGCCAACATGCTTTCATGCATATGTTGTTAATGTATTGAACTATTCTGATTGATTTGGAAGTGTATGTTGTTTAACTTAAGAATTTGCTTATGAACTAATTTGTATGCAATTGTACGAATAATGTTGAATGCATATCGTTGGTTTAACTCATCACTTTAATTTGTGCACTATTCTACATTTTAGCTTGTGATGTCATTTCGTTCATGTGTTCCTTTCAAGTTGCGTACTATTACAGGATTCTAAGGGGCGCATTTTATTTTGGCCTTTGTGTGTTAGAACCTTCATGCATCGCACTGGACTCTCCACAAGTTCACACACTTGATCTCACCCAAAGTTATTATACTTATCTCTACGCGCTATCATGGTCAAGGCATTACACTACCACCCACAGTTGGGACTCCTACTCCAAATGGTTTGAGGTCTAGTTGGGACTTCATATCGGAGAGATCCCATGAATGTTGGCAGGTCCAGCGCCATCAAAATTTTTGGCGCTAGAAGGAGGGCTAGATGACAGGATGAGCCCTTGAAGTCTATTTTGAATTTCTACACATATTTCATGACTTTTGTCCAAATCATAACCCCAACATGTTTCTTTGACTTTATTTTTTTCGAAGTGCCGAAGAGAATTATAGATGACTTTTCCATATATAAGTTCAATGGCAAGGATGGAACAACCTTGTTCAAGCACACAACCACTTTTGCTAGCATCTATGACAGGCATGATGTCCCTTCGGATGACATTGCATGTTGGTTGTTCACTTTCACGTTCGAAGGGCACGGAAAGCAATGGTGTCACACATTGCTTGCAGCCTCTATACACTCTTTTGATCACTGTTTAGATAATTATGTCATGCTTTCTTTCTTTATGATTGTAAAACCCTTAATAAAAAAAAAAATTAAAATTGCAAAAATCACCTGACGAATCTCTTCAAGATTTTCATGATCATTTTCTTCACTAATGTTATGAATTTCCTAAAGATGAAGTTGCTTAGGAATTTTTGGAGGAAATATTTCAATATCTTGTTCACATTTCTGAGAATCTGCATGAGTTAGAATCTTTCGAGCCTCTACCAACATACATCAGTGTTAGAGCTTCCAAATTTGAGACGGACAAGGTTCTTGTCCCAAGTGACCTTCCGTAGCCTTCTCATCAAACAACTCTAGCTCCACAGGTAGAGGTGGGATAAGTTTAGAATCCACCTATTGATCTATCACTGTCTCCTCCTACCCCACCTGGTCAGGATTTCTGCGCATATTTGGACTGTAACCTTGATGGTTGTCATGTGGTCTTATCTCCTTAGCCTCTGTCATTTGGTCCTATTAATCCTTCATATTTTGGTGTGTTGTGTTTGTCTATCTTGGATCTCACACGTGATTTTCACAAGGATCAAGTTCTGGACAAAGTTGGCATTGAGAAGCCAACCTACGCTATCATTTTTTATGAGTATGTATGGGAGTCTCAACAAGAATCTATGGTGAAGGATGACCGCCTTCTGTCCGCACCTCGTCTGATTTATCCTGACATCTTACATGATTCTTCCATTTATGTTCCATCTTGTGAAAATTCATTTTTGCATGTTTCTATCTCCGATCATTCGCAGAACACGTGGGATGCCAATTTTCCATTTGGTTGTGAAAAGGACAAATCTCTCTTCCCTGATCCGCCCAATCTCTTATCTTACCTTTCTGGAAACATAGAGGGTAAAATTTCTCATTTTTCCTCATCCCCTTTGTACGATCCGCCAGATCATTAGGATGTCACTGTCCATCATCTTGATTTTTCTGATCGTGGCTATAATGATCGTTTCATCCATTCATCTAATCACGACTCTAACTTTCCTACTATTGATCTTTCTAAGCCACCGGTATTTGATGATCCATCTTCTAATGAATTGGAAACTCCTCAAGCTATCGAGGCACCTCAAGTTGAGCTGATGGTTATGTCAGGTTCTCGTAGCCTTGAGGTTAGTTCCACTTCTAATCAGAAATCTATTGAACCTTTATTGGCTCCTCATCACTCTATTGTTTACACTAAAAATCAATTTATTTCAAAAATTTTGCATACTCCACCAGAATCACAAGATCTTATTTCTCAATCTTTGGAGGAGTTGTACATAGCAAGCACTGTTGTCAAACAAAAGTTTTCTTGTTTCTTTATGTTTGCTCTTTTTTCAACTTCGAAGGTGTGTACATGCTTGTCTTCCATGCATAATGTGATAGGACACCATGATACATCCGCAAAGTGCCTTTCATGTGATTTCCGTATTTACTTTTATGTGGATGCATTCAAGTTTCAAACGTATTGGTTTACATTTTTGCATCTTTCTTGTCTGTTGGTTTTATTGTATATATTTCTTGTCAATCATGCTCTCGCATACATGGGCCAACCAATGCGGTGATGACTACATTGGAAGTATAACTTTACGTGAGTTGGCCTACGTTATGCTTAGGTTGAGAGTAGGAGTAGTGTTTTCTTTTCTTGTTTGTTTCCTTATTTGATTACTTTGTTTTTATTTTTTCTTTCTTCTTTCCTTTTCTTGTTTGTTTTTTCACCTGTAGGTTAGTTTTTTCATGAAACCGTGTTTGGCTTCTTAGACAAGTAGGGTGAAACCCAAGAGGAACTTGTACAAGTATCAACACTTGGTTATTTGTCTATTCCATCTTTATGTGCATCTTGCATTTCTTCTAGTCAATGATACCTTGATGGAAAAGACGTTCATTTCAGAGAGATTCATGGTAAAATCACGATGCTTGCACTTTTAACTAGTACCGCCTACTCTAATTATTTTATATATTTCGTTAACCCTTTTCAACTTATTCAAGTAGAGTAAGGAGAGGGGGTAAACCTTAACAAGTATGTCAGATGTATATAAAAATATCCTTCTTTGAAGGAACAACCTCTTCTTCTCTCAATAAGTCAGGATCCCTCTTCCACCTCATGAAATAAATAAGTGCCTATGCACAGTTCTTTGAAAAATGAAAAATGAAAAAAATGAAATTAAGGGTGAAAAAAGAGAAAGGCTTCCTACATAGAGAGGTGAAGCAAGTAACTCCTCCAATGTACTATCCAGGCCCACTAGCAGCGGAGCAATGCTTATGTTCCTGAAGTGACTCCATTAGGGTAATGTTTAGGCTTGCTGGTAGCGGAGCAACACCAGAGATGAAACTAAAACTCTGACAATATATTTTACTTATGCATTTATATACCTCTCATCCCCAATTGAAACAACTTAGTTTTAATTGGCTTGGTATGTGTGTTGTCGATAAAGAGAATGGTAGGGACTACATCTTTAACTCAAGCTAAGTGAAGAAGTTATGATAATCGAAGAGCTGAACAATACTTTCGGAAGAGTTAGACTTGCTTTGCATGAGACAAGGTCCATACAGAGAGCTAGAGTTCTACCAGTGTGTCGCCAATGTTGTAGCGACTATAACCACCCTCCAAAATTTAACCTATGCTTTGATTTTTGAGCCCCCTTCTAAACCACAACAACTTATCTTGCATTGATCTAGGTACTTCACTTCGATTGAGATTTATTCCTTTAATCTTGTCTTGTGTTTTCTCACTTGGTTCATTTTATAACCCACAAGAAGATCTCTTGACTTGGTCTTTCAACAGTTTCGGGCTTGCCTTACAAAATTGCACAATTCTTGAGGGAAACTTCCGTTGCTCTTGGGAATTGTGCAGTCCTGATTACCAGTGAGCCTTGAGCTTAGGAAATGTGAAATACTGGATGGAAGCCAACTTTGAGTTGGGAAATTTCACAGACATGAGAGGTAGCCTAGAGCCACTCAGTCCAGAAATTGTACAGAACCCACTGTGCTCAAAAACTGTGCAATGCACGAGCCAGAGAGTTTCCCAGTTCTTCCTAGAAATGTGCCATATTTATGGGAAATACATGGAAGATTTTCTTGGAAAAGGAAAAAATTAAAAATAAGAAAAAACATCCATAAAAAATAGGGATCTATTTTTAGCAACCCGAAGGAGTCACTTGAATTATTTTCGAAACTTCCGTCAGGTGTCGCTTTTTCCTTGATTTTTGGCATAAGCATCATAAACCATAATTTGACCAAATCTATTTAATCGACGCTACTAGAGCTCATTTTCGCACTTTATCCTGGAGATCTAGCATTCCCAAGAAGATAAAGGAACCTTCGGTGTAGTCATCGTCCCTTTTCCGGGTGAGCTTTGCTTTTCTAGTCATTTGCCGCTTTTTTTGTCTCTTTTTATTGTTTAGCTTGTGAAAGTGTTGTTTCACTTTTTTCTTTGAATGACGGCTTCCGTTTTAACTTATGAAGTTATAAGTGTTAAAAATAGCAACAAGAAATTCCAATTTAATTTTTCCTTGAATTAAATTGTGAATTAAAAATGTAATTCTATTCTCATAGCAGCTTTTAATAGTTAATTAAGTTAAATTTACTTAATTGCCTTATGAAATTCAAGTTGGAAGTCTATCTAGAGTCATGTAGAGTGATCCCTAAATTTTAGAGGCCCAGGTTGAGTTCTTTGGAGTTATAATTAGATAAATTAGTTTAACTGAGTTATAGTCAGTTAAAATAGTTCTAACTGTTGGAGGAACTAGTAGAGGTATAGTAATGGAGTAGTGCACCAGTGCATCCCCAGTACCACACTAGCTAACTGAAGATTCACTCATAAATAACTCATGCATGTTAGTTGAGAGGAAGACCAAGTTGAGACTAGAGTGTGGGGACAGTGTACTATCAGTTTTATAATTTTCTAATTTATATGGATGGTGCATGCAATCAGTTAAGGACCTATGTTTGGATTGTGTAGTTATGGAGGAAAGATTTCCCAATTAAATATGGGCTAATCCTCTCAAGAATTGTACAAGGATGTAAGGGATTGGTAGGTAGAAGAATTGGCTAAGTGTTGGCTTGAGCTGGCTTGTGAGGCAGAGAGTTAGATCATACTTGTATAGGAATTGTTCTAGTGTGAACAAGCATTGTATTTTATTCGTAGATGTTCTGGTTAATGAAATATAGATAGTCAAGGTTTTGAGTTGTGGATTTCCCCAGAGAAATATTGTGTTATGTGTGATTGATATTCTTCCTCTCTCTACTTATTGTTTTCGTTGATCAATTTTGGTTTCCACTGAAGAGTAAGTAGATTCTTGTCTTGTGTTTTAGCATATCACATAAGTTGTTGAATCTATAAAAAAATCTACATGGTATTGGAGTTGAAGATAATATAGAAGAGGATATTTCGAGTTTGTTGTGCAGGTGAAAATCGAATTTTCAAGTTCATACTTCAGATCAACAATATGTTTTTCTACGAGTTGCGACTTGAGTATGCCTTGGAAGGCGGCTCGAATTACATAGCATGGAAGGACGTGATGAAAGAAGTGTTGGAAGAAAATGGCCTTAAGGAATTCATTGATCAAGACATTCCTAAGCCTCCATCATTGAAGGCTAAAGATCTGGCTGAATGGAGAAAGTGTGTGGCAAAGGCGAGGCGAATTATCCTTAAGGGAGTTCGAGATCACATTTTCTCGAGTCTCCATGTTAAGGAAACTCCATACTCAATGTGGAAGGCATTGAAAGACCTGTTTCAAAATAGCAGTGACCATAGGAAGTTGGCAATAAAGGACAAACTTAGAAAGATCAATATGGATAAGGGCGACTTTATTCCAAAATACTTGACCAAGTTCACTCATTATCGTCATGAGGTTGGAAGTGTCGGGATTACTGTTGCCGACGATGATATGGTGAGCCTAGCTCTTCTTGGACTTCCCAAGAGTTGGCATAGTTATAAGGACTCTATCAATGGGAGGGAGAATCTACCATATTGGGAATGGTTATGGTCAAATTTGGTGCAAGAAGAGATTCAGAGTAACACCAGAGGCAGATCCTCATCAAAGACTAACGATGAGGAAAATTGTGCCTTAGCGGGTAAGGAAAAGAAAGGGAAAGGGAAGGTGTCCCATTCCAAATCAGATTCTTGTCATGGAGGCAAGAAGTAGGACATGTCGAAAGTAAAGTGTTTTCATTGTCACGATCTGGGAAATTTTGCTACAAATTTTCTGCTCAAGAAGGCCAAGAAGAAGCCCTTAGGAGGAGCAGCAGGTGAGGCTCTTGCCTCACAATTCGAACTAGACTTTACCCTCATTGCATGTATGGTGTCATCGATGATGGGCAGTGTATTGTACTTAGATAGTGGATCTTCTTTCCACATGACTGGTAACAAGGAGTTCTTCATTAACTTGGAGGAGAAGGATCTCCATATGCATATCGAGATGGGTGATGACATGAGGTATAGTGCTACCAGGCTTGGTACAGTTACCTTTCAGAGGAATTCAGGTGCTCCCCTCACTTTGCGAGATATTATGTATGTTCCTAGTTTGAAGAAGAACTTGGTATTTGTTGCCATGTTGGAGGATAGAGGCTATGATGTAATCTTTAGTAAGGGAAAGTCGCTACTTTGTAACATAGCCATAGGATAGGTAAAGAGGATAGGGATTCAGTTGAAGAATATCTACAAGTTGTAGGTAGAAGATTGTGATGCCTTGAAAACGAAAGTAGAGAAGGTGCAGAGCCAAGACATCTTTGAGTTGTGGCATAGGCATTTGGGTCACTTGCATCATGGCGCTTTGCAAATGCTGCAGAAAATTTCTACCGGTCTTCCCAAAGGTACATTGGAGAAAATTGATGCATGTAAAGGGTGTACTTTGGGAAAATTCACCAAAGGTTCCTTTCATGATAAATACAGTGGAGAATAGGTGATCCTCGATTAAGTCCATTTAGATGTGTGTGGATCGTTCTCGACAACATCCATGGCCAAGCACATGTATTATGTTATACTTTTTTATGATTTTTCTTGTAAATGTTGGATCCTTTTCATGCAAAAGAAAGATCAAAATTTTTCAAAGTTTTGTGAATTCAAAGCATTGGTCGAGAAAGAACTTGGAAACAAGGTTAAATCACTCAGGAGTGATAACGATGGAGAGTGGTGAGCCTCTAAATTAGACATAAATTAAGGCCCATATGACCATCCTTCAACACATTAAACCACTTTTTTTGCATTAGATAACATAATTTTTAACTTTAATATGTTCATTAGGAAGTTTTATGGATAATTGCATATTTGTGCCTAATATTATTTATTTTTGTGGAATATTGTGAGAATATTGGGCAAATTATGAAGATTTGGAGGAGGAGATAATTTAGGGACTTGATCCCTACTACAGGATGATCAATATTGGATAATAAATCAATAAGATATTATGAAATTATTGCACAAACTCTAGAGCTCCAATGATTGAGAAAATATAGGAATGTGTTCCCTGTCATTTAATGCAGATTCCTAGTGTTGGGAACTAAATCCACTATTTGAGAGATTTTGGAAGGGAAAGCTTCTTTTTTTCATGGAGAATGCTTCCCAATCATTTTTTATAAGTACCAATTTCAATTTTCCTCTAGGGGTTGATTTTTATTAATCTTCTTGTGGAGAACAATTGTATTTTTGCAGCTCCACTTTCATTTCTTGCAAGGATGTATTTATATTAACGAAAATAATGAATATTGGTACCATTTTCACCTTCTAAATATTGGTCTCCTTCATAGGACTCTAAATTTCCTTGGGCTTGGCCATCTCAGGAGCCTAACAGCCCTTTTTGATAAGTTACTTTTCTTCTTTTCACTTCTTATTCACATGCATCTCTTGTTCTTGTTTTTTCTATTTCTGCATTTAGTATTGATGATTTCTTGTTGTAAGATTGGATTAAATGGTTGAACGAAGTTCTTCTACAGGATCACAAGCGTGATTTCATCCTTAGAACAGCTTTGGAAGGTCATAGTAATCATCGAGCTACTTGGATTAGTTTTCTTATTCACAAATCTAAATTTCTGGAAGTCCTTTGTGGAAAATAGTAGTAATTTTCTGCTATTTTCTAGAACGTGCTAATTAGTTTCAATTGAGTTGATTCCAATTTCATTAGATCATAAAAAATTTTAGGTTAATAACAAAATTTACCCCATTTAATTTTCACTTGATTAGGTTATGCATTTGATAGACTAACTAGCTCACTAGTTCTTGAATTTCTAGATCATTTTAGACTAATAATTTTCTGCTATTTTTTAGCATGTGTTAACAGGGGTATTTTTGAGTGATTCCACTTATAATGGAGACCTAAGACATCCTATTCAATAAATAAAAAAATTCCCATCCAATTTGGATTTGATTTACTTGGTCATTTGGTGAATTATATCTTCTTGTAACAAATCTGTAACTTCTTGTAGACGCACACCTGTAACTTCTTGTAGCACTCTTCCAACATGTATATACTTACTCAGATTTGCTCAAAAATCTTGGTTTGTGTCCCTTAGGGTTGAAGCATAACCCCTAGGATCTAAATCAATGGTTAAGGAGGAACAAACACCACTTAGGACTTGCTTTTTTACCCCTGCAAAACATCTCAACAAGTTGGGTTAATGGACAGATTTATGAATTGGATAATACAATAATAATTTTCTTGATTGCCACATCCAATGAGCTCTGTCAATGGATCTAAACTCTTTTAAGTGTAATGATGGATATTTATCTCGTGATCTTTACTTTACGAAATTAGAATATATTTTATTTCCTTGTAATTTATTTCTTGCAATAGGTTAAGGTTTCCATTTCTAGCATTTTCATTTCTGCAATTAGTTTAGGATTTGATTTCATTACATTCACTCCATTACATCATGACAGAAGGAAAGAGACATTGTATGTTGCACACATAGTGTCGATACCTCTTAAGTTTTCATGAACCTCAGGTTGATAATTAAAGTTGGTAGCCTTGGGATTTATATCATTCTTGTTGCAACATTGAGGCTCATCACTTTTTGGCGTTGTTGTTGGGGAGGTGTCAAAGTATGCATTGTTTTCTTCCCTAGCTGATTCATTTCTTTTACTTTCTACAAAAACAAAAATTGCATTAGGCATATTTCATTTCAAAAATAGAAAAGTGCATTTCATTAATGTTTTCATTCAATCATAAAAATAAAAATAAAAAACTAAAAAATAAATCTCCAACACCAACCTCCCCATTTGATCATGTGGTGAAGTAAGAGCCACATCACCATTCATATCTGCAGGTAAAAGAAGAAGAGGTGACAGAGAAGGTAGTAGAAATGGATGGAGATGATGACAATGAAGAAGATCATCTTGGATTTCCCATTCAAGATATGGATGTTAGTTTGCACTGTAGAAATTCTGACAAATGATTAACCTGATAATGCAATATACTAAAGAAAAATACTTCAATCTACTTCTACAATCAAACTTGCGGAAGTTTAATAGATTTAAGCAAGATCAAGTGGAACACATATAACCTGAAGCAGAATCAATGCGCATGAAACACAGAAGAATACTCAGGGGAAAGCCTCAGCTAAAAACCCCACTATCTGTATTATCATACAAGGTGGAAATACAACAAGATTACACAAAGCTTTAGCTCTCACAACTAGCCAGCTCTCTTTAAAATCCTCCTGAATAGTCATAGGCAAACAAGGCTTCTCACAAACCTTCTCCTCGGCCCTCCAAGCCTCCTATTTGCTTGTGCTATTTATCCTGGGTCATCCTGTTGTTACCAAGATTAACAGTGATCACTCACACTGATCCCACACCCTATAAAACTACACAATCCTCAAGGAACATTTCCTTGACTGCATGGATGATTTTCCTTTATAGGAAAAGACATGCAACTGATAGTAACCTGTCCTTGACATTTAGCTCAACTGGGTCTTTCTCATAATAGACATGCATGAGTTTCTGATGAGAAAATCTTCAATTATCTAGAGTACACTTGTTGAGTGAGTGCATGCATCAACTGACTGATAACTCACAATTAGTTCCTCAAACAGTTTGGAACTAATTTAACTAGACTTAACTTAGTAAACTAAGCTAACTAATTACAACTCAAATATAACTCAATCTTATCTCCTTAATTAAGGGATAAACTTCTTAATTTAAGGGATAATTGTTGCATGATTGCAGAAAGACTTCTAACTTGAATTTCTCCAACTAATTAATCCATAATTAATTAATTAATTAATTCCAAGCAGCTGGTGAGACTAAATTCGATTTTAATTCACAATTTTCATTCAAGGACAAATTAAAATTGGAATATCTGGATTCTATTTTTATCATTTCTTGTTGCTATTTTCAACACTCCCTCTCAACAAGAAAGGAATCCAAGTCAATCATGATCCTGAACCTTTGGAATGTTCTGCATGCAACACTTCTCTCGAGCGTTGTAGCTCCAACAACTCCAAAAAAAAAACAAAAAACAAAAAAAAAACATCCAACCTGAATCAAAATGATGCCTCTATCATCAAAGTCTCTGACTACTATTGCCTCTGTCGACTGAAAATCCAACGCTTCTGCTGACTCACCCTTTTTGCACTATTGTCAATCCTTCTCTGCGCTCTTCAGTATCTGACTGCTCTAGCCTCTGTCACTTTGATCTCTGACTACATCAATCCCATTGATTCCTCCCGCTACTATGTACTTTGGGCTCCCGTAGCAAGGTACGATCCATGAGATAAAACCTCTCAATGGACCCTGCCCAATTTTAGCCTTCTTGAGACTATCACTTCACATCGCCCCACCTCACACCTAGAGGTATGGTTGCATGTGATCCCTCTGCCGACTTCTCCAATTTTGGTTCCTCCACAATTGTCTGAGACTTCTTCTGGGGCTGCATGTTGAGAGGTAATTTACTTTCCCTCTCAACCACAAAGTCTCTAACATTTGCCTTGTTCCTCAAGGCTTTGCATGCATCTTGAACCTCAAGAGCATACAGGTTCTTAACTCGTGAACCGATCTGTTTCACCTATCCCGTGGTGATGTGTCTAAGGAAAACCTTTCCCTTACTAAAAACAACATCGTAGCCTTTGTCCTCCAACATTGCGACCGATACCAAGTTCTTCTTCAGTCTAGGCACGTACTTCACATCGGTCAGGGTAATAAGAGCTCCATGCTTCCTCTTAAAATAAACAGTGTCCACTCCTAAAATACTATACCTTTCATCGTCACCCATCTCTATGCGAATCTTGAGGTCTTTCTCCTCCAAGGTACTGAATAAAATTTTATTGTCGGTCATGCGGAATGAGGCTCCACTGTCAAGAAACCAACCACAACCCATCATCAATGACACCATGCATTCGATGAGATTAAAGTCCATTTCGAACTGAGAGGCTAATGCCTCACCTTCCGATCCTTCCGAGGATCCCTTCTTGGACTTCTTTGATGGGAAATTAGTCGCATAATGACCCATCTCGTGACAATTAAAGCATATCACTTTAGACTTGTCAACCTTCTTCCCTCCATGAGAAGAATTTGACTTGGAATGAGAATCGTTCTCCTTCTCTTTCCTTGCCTTACTTGCTAAGGCCAGATTTTCTTCATCATCCTTGGATGAAGAACCATCTCGTGTGCTCCTCCTAATCTCCTCCGACATTAGATCCAACCACAGTCGTTCCCAATCTGACAGTTCCTCTCATCCATTCACAGAGTCCTGGTAGTTATTCCAGCTTTTTGGAAGGCCGAGGAGAGTAAGGCTCACCATATCTTCATCAGGAATAGTTATTCCCACACCTCCAAGCTCATCTCTACTAGTGGTGAGCTTGTTCAAATATGTGGAAATAGCATCGCTATTCTCCATCTCGATTCTTTGAAGCTTATCCTTGAGCACCAATTTCCTCTGGTTGTTACTGTTCTGGTAGAGGTCCTTCAATGTCTTGCACATTGAATATGGAGTAACCTTCCCATGGAGACTCGAGACAATATGGTCTCGAACTCCCTCAAGGATGATCGGTCTCACCCTTGCCACACACTTCTTCCACTCAGCCAACTCTTGTGCATTAGTTGAAGCTGGCTTTGAGATTTCTTGATCAACGAAATCCTTCAAGCCGTTGTCTTCTAATACAACCTCCATGCAATCTTTCCATGCTATGTAATTTGAGCTGTCAGCCAAGGCATCCTCGAGTCTCAAGCCATAGAATGCCATTAACCAACCTGAAGTATGAGATGAATTCGATTTGCACCTACAACCCCGAACTTCAAACTTCAAATTCTCTTCTCAGTATAATGTTCACAGCTCTAATACCCTTTTCTCTGATACCATGTAGAAATTTTGACTGTAGATTAACCTGATAATGCAATATAACTAAAGCAAAATACTTTAATCTACTTCTACAATCAAACTTGCAGAAGCTTAATAGACTTGAGCAAGATCAAGCTGAACACATATAACCAGAAGAAGAATCAATACACATGAAACACAGAAGAATACTCAGGGGAAAGCCTCAACTAAAAACCCCACTATCTGTATTATCATACAATGTGGAAATACATCAATATTACATAAAGCTTTAGCTCTCACAGCTAGCCAGATCTCAGTACAATCCTCTTGGATTCTCACAGGCAAACAAGGCTTCTCACAAACCTTCTCCTCAGTCCTCCAAGCCTCCTAGTTCCTTGTGTTGTTTCTCTTGGGTGATCCTACTGTTACCAAGTGTAACACTGATCACTCACACTGATCTCACACCCTGTAAAACTGCGTAATCCTCAAGGAACCTTACCTTAACTGCATGGATGAGTTTCCTTTATAGGCAAACACATGCAACTGATAGTAACCTCTCCTTGACATTTAACTCAACTGGGTCTTTCTTATAATATACATGCATGAGTTTATGATGAGAGAATCTTCAGTTATCTAGAGTACACTTGTTGAGTGCATGCATGCATCAACTGACTGATAACTCACAATTAGTTCCTCAAACAGTTTGGAACTAATTTAACTAGACTTAACTCAGTAAACTGAGCTAACTAATTACAAATCAAATATAACTCAATCTTATCTTCTTAATTAAGGGATAATCTCCTTAATTTAAGCGATAATTGTTGCATGACTGTAGAAAGACTTCTAACTTGAATTTCTCTAACTAATTAATCCATAATGAATTAATTAATTAATTCCAAGTAGCTGGTGAGACTAAATTCGATTTTAATTCACAATTTTAATTCAAGGAAAAGTTAAAATTGGAATATCTGGATTCCATTTTTATCATTTCTTGTTGCTATTTTCAACACTCCCTCTCAACAAGAAAAGAATTCAACTTGATCCCGATCCTGAACCTTCATAATGTTTTGCATGCAACACTTCTCTCGAGTGTTGTAGTTCCAGCAACTCTAGAAACAAAAAAAAAAAGACATCCAACCTAAATCAGAATGATGCCTCTGTTATCAAAGTCTCTGGCTACTATCGCCTCTGTCGACTGAAAATTTTGTTCTTTTGCTGACTCAGCCTTTCTGCATTGTTGTCAATCCTTCTCTGCACTTTTCAGTATCTGACTACTCTAGCCTCTATCACTTTGACCTTTGACTGCATCAATCCCACTGATTCCTCCCGCTACTATGTACTTTTGGCTCCCATAGCAAGGTATGATCCATGAGATAAAACTTCTCAATGGACCCTACCCAGTTTTAGCCTTCTTGAGACTATCACTTCACATCGTCCCACCTCACACCTAGAGGTATGGCTACATGTGATCCCTTTATCGACTTCTCCAATTGTGGCTCCACAATTGTTCGAGACTTCTTCTGGGGCTGCATGTTGAGAGGTAATTTACTCTCCCTCTCAACCACCAAGTCTCTAACATTTGCCTTGTTCCTCAAGGCTTTTCATGCATCTTGAACCTCAAGAGCATACAGGTTCTTAACTCGTGAACCAATCTATTTCACCTATCCTGTGGTGATGTGTCTAAGGAAAACCTTTCCCTTACTAAAAACAACATCGTAGCCTTTTTCCTCCAACATCACGACCGATACCAAGTTCTTCTTCAGTCCAGGCACATACTTCACATCGATCAGGGTAATAAGCGCTCCATTCTCCCTCTGAAAAGCAACCGTGCCCACTCTTGAAACACTATACTTTTTGTCATGACCCATCTCTATGCGAATCTTGAGGTCTTTCTCCACCAAGGTACTGAATAAAATTTTATCGTCGGTCATGTGGAATGAGGCTCCACTGTCAAGAAACCTACCACAACTCATCATCGATGACACCATGCATACGATGAGAGTAAATTCCATTTTGAACTGAGAGGCTAATGCCTCACCTTCCAATCCTTCTGAGGATCCCTTCTTGGACTTCTTCAATGGGTAATTACTCGCATAATGACCCATCTCGTGACAATTAAAGCATATCACTTTAGACTTGTCAACCTTCTTCCCTCCATGAGAAGAATTTGATTTGGAATGAGAATCCTTCTCCTTCCCTTTCCTTGCCTTACTTTCTAAGGCCAAATTTTCTTCATCATCCTTGGATGAAGAACCATCTTTTGTGCTCCTCCTGATCTCCTCCTGCATCAGATCCAACCACAGTCGTTGCCAATCCAACAGTTCCTCCCTTCCATTCATAGAGTCCTGGTAGCTATTCCAGCTCTTTGGAATGTTGAGGAAACCGAGGCTCACCATATCTTCATCAGCAATAGTTATTCCCACACTTCCAAGCTCATCTCTATAGGTGGTGAGCTTGTTCAGATATGTTGAAATAGTATCTCCCTTCTCCATCTTGATTCTTCGAAGCTTATACTTGAGCGCCAATTTCCTCTAGTCGCTATTGTTCTGGTAGAGGTACTTCAATTTCTTCCACATAGAATATGGAGTATCCTTCCCATGGAAACTCAAGACAATATGGTCTCAAACTCCCTCAAGGATGATCTGTCTCACCCTCGCCACACACTTCTGTTGCACAAAATATTGTCACCATGACATTCTACAATCAGTGTTAGTCTATCACCACTCATACTTTCCTCCTTTGCAAGTCTTAAACCTCAGTTCTTCATGTCAAGCCTTGAAAAATAAGAGAAAGCCCTTAAAAGTCTCTAAAACTCTAGTTCTGCACTTTCTATTAGCATTACCTGTGGTCCCGCACCTACTGGTCATGTCCCCTGCATACCTGACCGCTCTGTCTCTATGTAATGGGTGCGGACCCTTTTAAAAGTCAAAAAGGCACAAGTACATTCTTAAAAGCTCACTTTGGGTCATTTATGGAAGCTTCTAGAAGGAATCTTGAGGTGGCAAGTTCGCTCCTTTAAGTTTCATGCATCCCATACCTTAAGGAGCTAACCCCTTGATGTGAGGAGCTTATCCCTTTGAACGAGGACTCTATCCCTTCATAGGTGGACCTGTAACTTCCTTCCCCTGCACTATAAAATGAGGCATTGGGTTGGTTACTAAGGAGGTTGAAAGCTGAATATTTTTGAGGTGAAATGTTGTTGGAATTTAGTCTTCCTAATTGAGCTTGAGAGGAGAGATTACATACCTTTTTTGATCTCATTGGGAAGAGTGTGAGGCTTGTCAAAGTAGAGGAGGTTCCTGCTTGGACCCTGGGAGGAGCTTGTACAACATCAAGGCACCAAAGGTTGTAAAGTTCTTCTATTTTCAAAGTTAATACAATCAAGTTTATTTTTCTCAATAAGCCGTGTTTTATGGTTTATTTCATGGATTCCTTGATCACCATGATGAATATGATTTATTATATTAGCTATGCAGGTGTTATTTGATGTGTGCTTGCTTTTGATTGCAGGTTCTCAAAAGGAATCTCATTCGAACGGTCGAAGCGTGGCTGCCACAAACTAGCGTTGGACTTAAGGTAGGGTCTAAAACACCTCTTAGTTTTTATTAATAAATCGCAATATATTTAGATAAAGGTAGATTTTCTTGTCCTGCTTGTCGCTAGATATCTGTTCATACTAGGTAGATTGGTCCTGTCCGCAATAACGATTTATCCGGTCGACAAATTGGCGACTCCGCTGGGGACTGAATTTTGGTTTTTTGCCTTTCCTTTTTCTTTGACTTGAGAAACTTTTTCTTGTTTCTGGTTTTTGCTTGATGTGTGTGGGATTAGGTAGTTTTTAGGATCTGGACTATATTTTGTTTTTTCCGAAATTTTGAAGAGGACCGCACTTTCTTTTATAAGACAGTGCGGACATCCCCGCACTGTTCCTTTAGTGCACAGAGCGGTACCGCATCTGGTTCCACTGGAAGCCTGCGGACCCTGTCAAACTTTTTGGAAATCCTAAATTGTTTTGATCCAATTAAGCTTAGGATTTAGTTACACTTTTTAGTCTCTGCCTAGATCTGCTTGTTTCCTGTCAAAAATTTCTTGTAAGTAAGTTCCATTGGCATTTTGGTTTTAGGTGATTTTCTAGAAGTTTTGCTTGCCTGGATTGATTTTTGCTTGGTCTTTGTAGTGACTCAGAGATTAGAAGCCTAAAAAACCTTAGATTACCCTAGTCTTTTTGGTCTTCTTAATGAGTCTAACTGATTTGTGAAATCTTCCCTTGTTGAGAAATAGATCTCGTTTTCTCTTTGCAAAGCTTTGAACGAACTTGTTTGAAAGTTTTGAATTTCATTTTTAAAAAAAGAAAACATAGCTGGGTGTTTTTTGATTAATTTGCTATTCTGAACGAGTTAGTCCTTAGTTTGTTGAATAACTAAGTAAAACGTCCTCAAAAATAAAAATTTTAAGCTTTTACTTCAATTAGGTCTTAGAAATTTTTAGATCTCAAGCTTAGTTTTTTATAGTTTTGAGTTTTTTCTAGAAATTGTAGAATCTCTTTTGAAAGAAATTGTTTTCTGTAGTTTTTGAGTGTTGAAAAAGAAAGGAATTTTTTTCGTGAGCGTAATTAGTAGTCTCGTTTTGAGTTTATTGAAAAATACAAAAAAAAAAATTCTTTTCATTTATATGTTGAAGGAAAGATTTGTTTTTCAAAGAATTGCATTCTCAACTCTTTCTTTAGCTAGAAATTCATTGAAGAAAAAGAATTGTTTATCATCTTAGGTGCATTTTTAGTGTTGATCCGGATTTAAACAGGAACGCAACAAATTACAGAGATAACCATATACACAAAGATGCAGTGGAAATAATACTTCATTTCATTAATGGAAAATACTGAAATATGCTTACAACCAGAAATGGAAATAAACCAGCTAGGGCGATGGTAGCTTATCTCTGAGAAGAGATGTGATGGCTACATGCCTCTAAACTGTGTTACAATGAGGCTCGAAGGCCTATTTATTGTTGAGAAACAATGGAAAACCCTTAACATTCCAAAACCTAACCCTACGATATGAAACGCCAAACTGTGGGCCCCGTTTGGGGTAAATTGGTACATCAATTTCCCGGGGTCGTAACTTTGGCATATGATCTCCGTTTGACGCCTACAATAGCTCGTTAGAAAGATCTATCCAAAAAAACGTCGTTTAGGGCCTCAAAACGGCTCCGGAAGTTCAGGACCCGAAAAACTGCTAAAAATAGTAAGTTGTATTACAATTAAGGAAACTGAAAATGCTGAGAAGGACAATGGTGGGGGTCCAGGTGGACTTGGAAGGTGGCCACCAATATCCACCTGGATCATTCCTCCCCCCTTAGGAAGCAATGGTCCCCATTGCGTTGAGCTCCTCCATGAGATGAGGAAACTTCTGCTGAACTTGTTCCCTGGTGAGCCACTTACCCTGCTGAAGGAGTTGGCCTGCTTTGACAACTCGATACAGTTGGATATTCTGTTGGCGAGTGTTCTTGATCTGTGTGTCCATGATCCGATCAGTTCCAGCTTGTTCCATGCAATCTGGATTTAATTCTGTGGGTTTGAGCTGTTCTGCAATGTCGGATGTGTCTAGCAATGGTGGAAAGTATGGCCGAAGGCGGTCCACATTGAACACTGGGTGCAGGCCAAGGAATGGGGGAATGCTGAGCTCAAATGCATTGTCTCCCATAGCCTTAGTAATGGTGTAAGGACCATATCAGAGTGGTCTCAATTTCCGATAGGCTCCAGTAAGGCGTTCCTTTTGCAAATGCAACCAGACTTTGTCGCCCACCTGAAACTTGTGTGGCACCCGATGTTGATCATGTCGCTGCCTGTACTTGGCATTTGATTTCTCAAGAATGTCATGGACCTGCTGGCGAATATGTTGGATGCGCTCAATAAAGCTGGTGGCCTTATCTGTTTCGGACTGGACATGAGTTGAATTCATGTGAGTAGCTGCAAGTGGCATGGCCACATCAATGGGGCATAGTGGCTGGAATCCCAAACCCACCTGAAAAGGGCTATGGCCAGTGGAGCTGTAAAGAGCTCGGTTGTAGCTGTGTTGAACATAGGGGAGGCTCTCGTCCCATGTGCGTGGATGCTTTGAGTTATACATGCGCAGAATGTGCACAATCATCCTATTGACAACCTCTGTCTGGCCATCAGTTTGAGGATGGAAGGCTGTGGACTTCGTGAGTTTGGTGTCCAGCATTGACCAGAGACTGGACCAAAATGTGTTGAGAAACCGACTGTCCCGATCTGAGATGATAGACTGTGGGATCCCAAAGTGCACCCACACTCGTTCAAAGAAGAGTTTAGCAGTGGCTTCTGCTATGATATTCTTCTTGCAGGCCACCATAATGGCCATCTTCGAGAACCTGTCGACAACCACAAAAACACAGTCATTTCCATGCTTAGTGGAAGGAAGGCCTGACATGTAATCCATGGAGATGGATTCCCAAGGTCGACTAGGGGTAGGCAACGGGGTATAGAGGTCGTGCTTCTTAATGGTCGGTTTGGCAATGGCACAGGCAGTACATGATCTGATGTACTTCCCAACATCCTGTCAAAGGTTCGGCCAATAGAAATAATTTTGTAGTACTGCCACTGTTTTCTCGACCCCGAAATTCCCAGCAGCCCGACTGTAGTGTGCTTCCCAAATCATCTTGGCACGCTCGCTTGAAGGAACACAAAGGTGACCGAGGTGGCATAATAGGGCATCCTGGAGGTGAAAATCTGCAACACGCCGACCCTCCAAGAGTGTCTGGTATGTGTGGCCAAATTCTGGGTCGCTCTTGTAGAGAAGTGGCCAATCAGAAGTCTCGTGCCCACAAGAGTTGAGCACGGTGGTTAACGCCATGATCGGTGGTCGACTGAGGCAATCTGCAACATTATTGGTGTTGCCCTTCTTATACTTGATATTCAAGTGGAACTGTTGCAGGTATGTAGACCACTTCTGATGGCGATCATTCTGCAATTTCCCTTGGGTCTGTATGAACTGCAGGGGTCGGTGGTCTGTGTGGATGACTGTTTCCTTCCCCAAAATGTAATGCTTCCATTGTCGGCAGGCCTGTACAATGGAATACATCTCTTTATCATAAGTGGGGTACTTCCGGACTGTGTCTGAAAGTGTTTCACTGTGATATGCCACTGGATGTCCATGTTGAGTAAGGACTGCCCCAATAGCATAGTCAGAGGCATCTGTCTCGACCTCAAATGGTTGTTGTAAATTTGGTAACGCTAGCACTGGTGCTGTGCAGAGGCGATCCTTCAACTCCATGAATGCCTTCTGTTGAGATTCAGACCAAAAGAATCTTGCTTTCGCCCCTCCCTTGGTGACCTGACTCAAGGACCAAGAAATATGAGAGAACCCCAACACAAACCTGCGGTAGAAGTTGGCAAGAACTAGAAAGCTGCGGAGCTCTGTTAGAGTGGTTGGAGAGGGCCAATCCCGAATGACTTGGACCTTGGCTGGATCGACATGCACCCCCTGTTCATCAATGACGTATCCCAGATACTGAACCTGGGTCATGCCAAAAGTGCATTTCTCCAAATTGGCACATAGCTTGTGTTGCCGCAGTGTTTGGAGAACCTGTCGGATGTGGTGGATGTGATCTTCCCAACTCTGGCTGAAGATCAGAATGTCATCCAAGTATACTACTACAAAGGAGTTGGTGAATGGCCGCAAGATGTCATCCATTAGCCTCATCAATCCGCGGGATCGGGTACCTATTACAGACAGTGATCTTGTTCAGCGCCCGATAGTCAATACAGAGTCTCCACGTCCCATCCTTCTTCTGTACCAACACGATCGGGCTCCCACAAGGCGATGAACTCGGACGAATGTGACCTTTCTGCAGGAGCTCCTGAATCTGCCTCTTGATTTCATTGTTCTCCAGGATCGGGTACCTATTACGGATAGTGATCTTGTTCAGCGCCCGATAGTCAATACAGAGTCTCCACGTCCCATCCTTCTTCTGTACCAACACGATCGGGCTCCCACAAGGCGATGAACTCGGACGGATGTGACCTTTCTGCAGGAGCTCCTGAATCTGCCTCTTGATTTCATTGTTCTCCAGAACGGAGCGCCGATAAATTGGTCCATTGGGTAGCGGCACACCTGGGGTCAGATCGATAGAGTGCTTGACTTGACAGTGCAGAGGAACTCCTGCCGGAGAGGTGAAGATGTCCTCGTACTCTTCCACAATCTTGTCCATCTGTAGTTGTCGTGCAGAGGGACCCCGTCTGGAGGCCGCGGCCACTGTCTTCTTCTTTCCTTGAGGGCGTATCATCAGGAAAACAAATTTCCTGGTTTTGGAAATGATCTTACTGCATTGTTTTGCAGTAATCAAAGAGATGGCGGCAGGTGGTGCTACCTCTGGTATCCTGAACAACTTATTTCCCAATGTAATGATAACAGCACGGGGTCTTGATTCATACACAGCATGTCGCTTCCACAAGTATGGTTGTCCTAGTAATACATCACAAACTTCAAGGGGAGAAATGTCACACAATACCTCATCCGTGAAGGGCTTGATGTTGTATGGAAGGCGACACTGCTGGCTCACGCGAAGATCTCGTCCTTGGTGCAGCCACCCAATGGTGTATGGTTGTGGATGTGCTGTGGTCGGTAAGCCCAACCGCTTCACGACCTCTGCCGAAATGAGGTTCTTTTGACTCCCGCTATCAACAATGAACTGTATCGGGGAGCCCTTTACCCACATCTGAGAGTGGAAGAGACGCTCCCCCTCCTCTGGATCTTCGGGTTCATTTTTCTGGATCTTTGCGGTAGCAACAATGGCGCTGGGATCCGCATCAATGATCTGCTTCCCTTTTTCATACCCCTTATCGGGTTCTGACTCAGAGTCGGAACATGCATCTGATTCTGAAACCTTTAGCTCAGCCACCAGTGACTGCTTGGCCCGACACTCACTTGTGTTGTGAGTGGAGCTCTTATGGAACTCGCACCATTTTCCAGTGTCCTTTCTTGGCTTCGCGGCGCTGTTCTTTGCTTGCAGCTTCGGCTGGTTGTCTTGGGTTGTCCTGCCTTGGCTTTGTCCTTTGTTTTGTGGTTTCGGGGCACCTTTCCCCTGCTTTGGATTCGCAGATCCAAAATCTCGCTTCTTTTGTTTCAACTTCTGCTCGACCTTGACAGCATATCGGTATGCTGCGCCGAGCAAGGGGATGTTTAGGAATTGTATTTCTTCCTGGATGTACTTGTGCAGGCAGCCACGGTATTTGAGTATCAAATGTTGCTCTGAATCCTTGATACCCAACTTTGTGCAAAGGGTATGGAAAATATTGGTGAACTCCGGCACGTCTTGGTCCCTTCCCTGCCGCAGCGTGGTCCACTTTATGTATTCATCCTCATAGCTTCCAACAGGGTAGTACTGCTCCTTGACGGCATCCCAGAACGAATCCCAGGTGGGTGTGGCTGAAAATAGTGAGCCAGTACTTTCATCCTTCTGCTCGCAGTAGGTTTCCCACCAGTCCTTGACGTGGGGGGCTGCTTTGAGAAGATCAAAAACAATCTTTTCCCGACTCGAAAAATCATGAACAGAAAAATAACCCTCTAGCAGATTTAACCATTTATCTACGGCATCTGCGTCTATCTGACCCTTGAATATGGGGATTTCAAAATTAACTTGTACCTTAAAGGGTGTGGCGTTTCCAGAGTAGCTGCTGGAAGCTGATGCGTCGCTTCTGGGTAGCCGCTGAAGGATCTGGGAAAAGTTGTCCATCATCGTGTTCCGTTGTCGCTCGAGGGCTTCTTCGAGCAATATTTTGATGGGATCTCCTGCCCCCTTGTCTTTCTTCTCGTCTGCCATGGGAGGCCGTCGGGATTTGCGAGGCTGGTCTTGCAAAGGTTCAACCAGTTCAATCCCTAACTCCTTATATCCCGACCTTGTTGGGGACATGCAAAGAAAAACAGAGAAAAAAGCAGACCGCTCTGATACCACTGATCCGGATTTAAACAGGAACGCAACAAATTATAGAGATAACCATATACACAAAGATGCAGCGGAAATAATACTTAATTTCATTAATGGAAAATACTGAAATATGCTTACAACCAGAAATGGAAATAAACCAGCTAGGGCGATGGTAGCTTATCTCTGAGAAGAGATGTGATGGCTACATGCCTCTGAATTGTGTTACAATGAGGCTCGAAGGCCTATTTATTGTTGAGAAACAATGGAAAACCCTTAACATTCCAAAACCTAACCCTAGGAGATGAAACGCCAAACTGTGGGCCCCGTTTGGGGTAAATTGGTACATCAATTTCCTGGGGTCGTAACTTTGGCATATGATCTCCGTTTGACGCCTACAATATCTCGTTAGAAAGATCTATCCGAGCACTACCATTGTTGGAACAAGCAACATCGGTCCATACCATGGACCCATGTTGACCCCGGATTCCCCAAAAAATGTCGTTTAGGGCCTCAAAACGGCTCCGGAAGTTCAGTACCCGAAAAACTGCTAAAAATAGTAAGTTGTGCTACAATTAAGGAAACTGAAAATGCTGAGAAGGACAATGGTGGGGGTCCAGGTGGACTTGGCAGGTGGCCACCAATATCCACCTGGATCAAGTGTTTTGGAGTCGAGTCTTCACACCATAAAGTTTCATCTCCATACCTATTGACTTAAGAAACAACCCATAAAAATAACACTTAAAGTAAAATTGATCTAGCAATCTTTTTATTTCTATGGATCTTATCACCAACATAGCTTAGGCTAGTATCTTGGAGTAGGGAGTAATTATCTCTCCAAGATAGTTAAAACAAACAAGTAGTTATATCTTGCGGTAGGAAATAAATCCAATTGTTGCATATATGCTCTGGGAAGCTCCCCTTAAAGGAGTCAAGCACGAGATCATATCTGAACCAGTGAGGTAACCAATCCTTCCTCATTGGGAACAATAGCAGATATACACGTATTAAAAACGGTAAACCTCGGATTGACCATTTTCGAGGAGCCTAGGGTCACTTGTTGGTAAACCTTGGATTATGTCAATGAGCCTTCAAGAGGATTGAACTTTGTTACTCTGCCCTTGCGTGTGTATCGGATCGTAGACTGTTCCCCTAGGTATATTTTTTTCTGGTGGTAACCTTAGTGGCCATAATCTATAGGATTCTTTCCTAAGGTAACGGTGGAGGGAAGATCCCATTGTACCTAGAGCAGACATCGACTAGACTCACTTGGACTCTCTGTGGGTTCTCTTCACTCGAGACGGTTTCGTGAAGAAACTTGTGCCAGTCTGTTTCATTAAGCAGGTTGTCGGGGTAACTGTTCCAGCCGCCCTTTCTCTATTGAATTTTGTGACGTTGGATTTTATCACCAACTAGTTTTTTTGGTACGGAAAGTTATTATTTGTGTGTGGTTTGAACTCTTAGATTTTTTAGGCGTGTGATTCAATTGTTTGTTTCTTTAGAGACTTTAGGTGGTTTTATTGAGATTTTCTTTGTTTGCGTGTGAAGTAATTAAAATTTTTAATCGTGGCTGAATTATTGAGACAATCCCATAGACTTCGGGGGCAACCTCCCGAGTATACACCAAGCCAGCTTGAAGGGCTATGAGCTCTTGTAACACCTAGTGACAGTAGAGTTGGGTCACCGGAAGATAGAGAATCTTCTTTAATTGTTCATCCTGATTATCAAGTTCAAGCAACAGAGTATATTTCTGAACCAATTTCATTTTCCGAAGTTACTGGTAGTATTTCTTCTACTAGTGAATTAGCTGAAGAACCTAAAATTTTTGAGCCTGAAACTGAACCTGCTGCTACTCCATCCTCAGGATTTGCTTCTCCAACTTCTAGTGGTCCTGGTTCACCCAGGGTAGGAAGGATCATTACCCAAAATCTTCCCTCTGGACTCATTTCTATTGAAGAACTTGTTAGTCTGGAAGAAGATATAACTCTCCCTGAAAATCAACCAACTTTAGAACTTAGGGAGCGTGAATCAATTTTCTACGGTCCACCTAGGAGGGATGCTTGGTACGTCTCGTTGACCAACTTTTTAGAAAATTCGGGTCTTAGTTTTTCACCACCTCAAATTCCTTTTCATCCAACACCTAGAGGTTATTATCCTCGTTTGAATATATCGAGACGGTCATCCATGTTTTCCCAATCACCGGAAACATTTTTATATGGTGGTCCTTCTATTCCTTTTGGGTATCAGTGACTCACTGGTACCTTTTGCAGGAGCATCTCCTCAACCCATTGAACATGGGATATCAATTGGTAATAATGGAACTCAACCGTTGAGCATGGAATAAATTCTTATGATGTCTGGTACTATTCCAAATCCGCAACCTCAAGGTAGTCATCTACCGCCTGGGGGGCAACCTCAAGGTACTCAATTACAGCCTGGGGGAAACCTCAAGGTAGTGAGTTACCGCTTGGGGGGCAACCTCAAGGACAGTACATACCTTCAGGACAGTACATACCTCAAGGTCAACCCCAGACTTAGTACATACCTCAAGGTCAACCCCAGTATCAATATATACCTCAAGGTCAACCCCAGTTTCAGTACGTGCCTCAAGGTTATCAACCTCAAGGTCAGTACCCAACCCAAGGTTTCCAACCACCTTCTGGTCAATCATTTGTACAAGGAGCTGGAAATGTACCATTGAATTATCAGCCCTATGCTCAACCCGGTTATGGTCCTCAATATGCTCAACCTTCTATGGTTCCATACCCCAGAATGAACATGGTGTGGGATCCATCTCAAACTCAACAGATTTTGCAACCTAATGTGCAGTTGTCATCTCAATCTGGACAACCTTTGGTTTTTGGTTCAACCCAGCAACTTGTCCAACCTACTATTCAAACTTCTGCACCTGGTGTAGCTCATCAGTCTGGGCCTAGTTCGCCTCAAACTACACCTCAAACGACTGCTACAACTACTGCAGCTTCTGTTCAATCTACCCCACCTACTTCTGGAATATCGATAGGTCCGGTTTCTATTGTTCCTGCATCAACTCCTCAAGCATCTTTACCTCAGTCAGGAACTACAATTCAGACTTCGGTTTAGATTCCTATAGGGCAACCTAGTCCAAGTACGGTTGTCACAAGTCAACCGCAATTCACTTATCAACTGTACTAGGGACAGTACCAATTTGGTCTTGTTGTGCAAAGCCCAGTTTACCAGTATCAACTGCACCCTGGATATACTTATCAACAACCTCAACAACCCCAGTTTGGTCCGGTTAATCCTGGTTTTCTGGGAGGATACAATATTCCAAATGCAATTCCAATTCCAAGTTATCCTAGATATCCTCCTCCTGGGGCTGGTCTTATGACCCAGGGTTTTCGTGACCCTAACCGTCAGTTACCGTTTATTGCAACTTTGGACTTGCCTGATTTGTCACGCCTTGCGAATGATCCAATTAATTATCTTCCGTTTTGGCCGCCATGCCAAATAAGTTGCCCAATGATATCCCAAATTTTGAAGGTGAATCAGGAGAGGATCCATCAAACCATGTGATGACTTATCACCTCTAGCGTGCATCTAATTCCATTATAGATGATTCAATTCGCTTACATCTTTTTCAACGCACTCTGATTGGTCTTGCGGCCAAGTGGTACATTGAGTTACCGTGAGCTTCTTATTATAATTTTAGTCATTTATCCACTTCATTCTTAACTCATTTTCAGTTGCCTGTCAGATATGACAATGGCACGGAATTATTAACTTCATTAAAACAGTCAACATCCACATATATTTCAGATCATATTCATGAATGGCGACGTCAACGACATTTAGTGAAAGTTTTTATTCCGGATCAAATTTTAGCATAATGGTTTGTTAAATCATTATTACCCAAAATCACTAAGGATGTAGCTAAGGCAGGAGTTGTTACTGAAGAGCAGGTAATTTCTCAAGCTCAGTACCTTGACCTTGTTTATACGCAGTCGGGTACTTTACACGAAAAAATCCCCGACCTTCCGAAACAAAATCAAATAACTGCAGCTCCTTCAAGGTCTCATGCCACTGATGGTATGATTGGTTCAGTTAACACCAAAAGCAAGAAGAAATCTTCAAATAATTCTTCTCCTATTATAACTTTACCATATTCCCCGACAGGAGACTCTTCCGCTGAAATTCCTGCCGATATTCATGTCGTAGAATCATCTACCGCCAAATCAAAATCCGGCGGTAAAAAGAAAGGAAGAAGGAAAATAAGAAAAACTCAAAAGAGAAATCAGATAAAATTGAATCTACTGACGAGAAACATAAACCTCGCTATCCTTGTCTCATTTGTGACGAAGAGCATTTTACAAGAGATTGCCCAAATTGCACTAAGGTTGCAAAAATTGTCAAAGGTTCTCAAACGCCTGCTGTCTTGAAGGATCTTTTTCCTAGTCAAGATAGTAAGATGATTAGTTCTTCCTCAAATGCCTTAGAAGAACCCATAATGATGATGTCTCATGTCAGGATTGTGACGCAATCGCAAGATTATGGTAGTAAAAGTCCTGTTGGTGGTAAGGAAGTAGAATCTTCTAATTCAAACCCATCAACTTCAACTCCTTCTGGTTTTGATCCGCTACAGATCGAGAAACCTAACCCAAACTTAGTAATCAAACCGCCTGCTAAAGGTATACTTCGGAAGTCATCTTTCAATCCACATGCGAGAGCTGCTCAGAATTATAACATTGTTGAAGACTTAGCTATTTCCCCTTCAGCAATGTCAGCTTTGGAGGTGCTGCAATCATGTCCAACACAGCGTAAATTACTATTGTCGGATATAGGGGCTGTTGATATTCAGGATTCAAACCTTATAATCTTCGATTTAGAGAATAGTACACCTCGCCTACCTCATCAAATGGCTTTCCAGATTCCAGTGTTAGTCAAAAACAGACCTTACTTTAGGACTGTAATTGATGAGGGAGCTTCTACGTGTATTATGTCGATCCAGTGTTGGAGATCGCTTGGTTCTCCTACACTCAATCAATCCCTGACGATTCTAAAGGCTTTTGATGGCTGTGGGTTCCATCCTTTTGGCATTCTACAGGATTTACCTATAGGGGTTGAAGGAAAAACTGTTAATCTAGATGTGGAAGTGGTTGATGCCCCTCTAGATTACAACCTTCTTTTGGGTCGCAGCTGGTCTTACGCTATGACTATTGTTGTTTCATCGGTCTTTCGGCTTATAAAGTTTCCTCATAATGGAAAGATCGTAACCATAGACCAGCTGACTTATTTTTCATCCGACCCAGCCTCTTCTGAAAGTATCCAACATGTCAGTAAAACAACTATCCCTTACAAGGATGTTGGGGTAGGATTGATTAAAGATTCTGGTTTACTAGGAACTTTTTCCTTTCCTCCTCCTAATCTATCGCCTTCTACTGCAATTATTCATATGATTTCATCAAACACTATTGTTTTTTATGATTCTTGGATCGTACCTTCCGAGTCTGGGGTGGACCCATTTGGTGATGCGATGCCTTTGAGTCCCTATGAAATTGCATATCATGCTGTACAGTCGTTTTCTGACCCTTCTTCAACCGAAATTGATCTAATGATGTGGTCCATGGAGAATCACTTTCAATATCAACCTCAGATTCAACAACTTTTTCCGAGCTTGTTCATACTGATGAGCAGATTCGTGAACTTTTGTCTGTTGACGATTTACCATGGGAAGATCTTCATCATCGATCTTCGTTTTTACCTGAGCTTGATCATTGCAAAAATGATTTTTCATCTATTTTTACTACTAATTATGTCAAAGAACCACAGAATCCATTGCAACATCCTGATTCTGAGTTAAATTTGGGAAATATCTCTCGAACGGTTCCTATTGACATTTCAGTTAAACCTGGAATTATTGAAAACATTCATATAGGTGCTTCCTTTACGGACAATGAACTCCAAACTTATAAAGTCGTATTTCAAGAATTTCGTGACATGTTTGCCTGGTCATACGAAGAGATGCCAGGAATCGACCCATCAATTGTTGTTCATGAAATTAAAACTTACCCAGATGCTAAACCTGTCCAGCAACGTTTGCGTCAGATACATCCGCGAAAAGCTGCTGCTATTAAAACAGAAGTTAAGAAATTACTTCGAGCAGGTTTCATTTATCCAATTCCCTTAATGGAGTGGGTATCGAATATTGTTCCTGTTAACAAAAAGCAAGGAACGATAAGAATATGTATCGATTATAGGGATATTAATCGAGCTTGTCCTAAATACAATTATCCAACCCCCTATATCGATCAAATCATTGATGATTGTGTCGGCAGTGAAATTTTCTCCTTTATGGATGGTTTTTCCGGTTACAATCAAATCAACATACTCCCTGCTGATCAACCAAAAACGGCTTTCATTTTTCCATGGGGCACATTTGCTTATTGCAAATTACCTTTTGGGTTGAAGAACGTTGGAGAAACTTTTCAAAGAGCTATGTCTTACGCATTTCATGACATCAAGCACATTGTGCAGCCCTATCTTGATGATTTACCTGCCCATTCATTACGTAGAGCCGATCATCTCACTCATTTACGAGCAATCTTTATGAGATGTAGGCATTATCGAATTAGGCTGAATCCACACAAATGTGTTTTCTGTATAGAAACGGGTCGTTTACTGGGATTTGTTGTTTCAAAATCCAGCATTCGTGTCAATCCCTCGAAGGTTGAAGCTATTGTCAAATTTCCTCCTCCTTCGACTCTTCGCCAACTCCAAAGTTTGCAGGGGAAAGAAAACTTTTTACGTCGTTTCATTCCTAACTACGTCGAGATAACAAAGGGTTTTACCAGGTTGTTGAAATAGAATACTCCATTCTTTTGGGATGAGATAGCTGACAAATCTTTTGATGCACTTAAACACGCATTGACCCATGCACCGTTATTGCATCCTCCCAACTACAACCAGGATTATTTCTTGTACCTTGCCGCTTCTCATTCCACCATTGGGATGGTTTTAGTTCAGGAAGATGAATTCAACAGTGAACATGTGATTTACTATCTTAGTCGAACTCTAAATCAGACTGAGCTTAAATTTTCGCATGTGGGGAAATTGGCCTTGGCAATTGTTCAAGATATCCAAAGATTTTGTCATTACATCTTACTATGCAAAACTACCGTAATTTTTTACTGTAACCCTATGATCTATATTTTGACCAAACAATTACTAGGGGGCAAGTATTCCAAATGGATAGTTATCCTGCAGGAATTTGACTTGGAATTTGAAAAATCCAAGGCAAAGAAATCTTTGGTTTTTGCGAAACTGATGTGTGATTTCCCGCGTGCTGATACTGAAATTGTGGCAGAAGAGCCCATTGCGGATGAATCCTTGTTTCTTATCAGTACTCTTGATCCTTGGTATGGAGATATCATTGTTTATCTCCAAACGCAATCTTTTCGGCCTGAAATTTCACGATCTCAGCGACGGAAAATACGTTTCCAATCCCAACAATACAAAATCATTGGAGATACACTCTATCGTCGTGGGGTGGATTTCGTTTTCTGACGTTGTTTAACTCATGAAGAAACTGAAAAGGCTCTAAATGACTGTCACTCTGGAGCATGTGGCAGTCATATGTCTGGGTATGCCATAGCCCAAAAGATATTGCGCGTTGGTTATTTCTGGCCGTCTTTATTTAAAGATTGTATCTATGCGGTTCGAAAATGCCACAATTTTCAAATTTTTTATCGTAAGATGCGTGCTCCACCTACTCCTCTCCACCCTATAATTGTTGTCGGTCCTTTTGCAAAGTGGGTATCGACTTTATTACATGTAACCCTCACTCAGTCGGGGGGTATGTGTATATCATCCTTGCGGTAGATTATTTTACTAAGTGGGCCGAGGCAATGCGTACATTTTCGGCAGACAGCGAAACTGATGCAATTTTCATTTTCAATCATATAATTACTAGAATTGGTGTTCCTCAAGCGATTATTACTAATCATGGGAGTCATTTTCGAAACATCATGATGACTGAACTAATAGATCAACTTGCCTGTGTCACGATAGTTCTACTCCATATTACCCACAAGCTAATGGTCTGGTTGAAGCTATCAACAAAGTTCTAGTCATTATGATCCGAAGATTCATTGGTATTCATAGGTCGAATTGGCATAACATGTTATTTTCAGCACTTTGGACGTATCGAACCTCAGTAAAAACATCAACTGGTTTATGGTTTGGAAGCTGTGTTACCCATTGAATGCGAAATTCTGTCATTGCAAATAGCCATAGAATTACTCCCAGCCACTTCCGAAGAGGAGAAATGTTTGTTGTACTTAGCTCAGCTAGATGAGAATCGACATGATGCTGCATTAGCAATCAAAACTCATGCCAAAGGAATTAAAGCTCAGTACGATCGAAATGTTACACCTCGTAATTTTTCGAAAGGAGACCTAGTCTTACTATAAGATCAAGCAAAAGATAAGCTAGGGGCTAGAAAATTTGTACCTATGTGGCATGGTCCTTACGTTGTTAAGCGAAAGCTGGCAAAAGGGGCCTATGAATTGGTAGATTTTGACAGTGTCTCTTTGGGTAAACCCAGAAATGGTCTTTATCTGAAGAGATATTATGCTTAAATCTAGGTGTGGAAATTTTAGTTAGATTAGTTTCTTTCTAGCTGGTGTGTTTTAGATTAGAAAAGTGTGCTTAGTTTAGAGAGTGTTTTTATCATTGTTCCTGCTTATCTTGATTTTACTCTTGATATTGCAGATGTTGATGTCTCTTCAAACATACATTGGTTTCGCTGATGGTGCTTGTCGCAATACATGGAACATTTCTTTCGCAGCTTGGGTTATCTATTCACCCTCTGATGAGTTGGTATTTATGCATGGGGTAAGCCTCAGTCAAACAACGAGCAACATTGCAGAGTATAGTGCAATGGTTGAGTTATTATCTGAATCCATTTCATTTGGGATTCGGAGTTTGATTGTTAGATTCTAAACTCGTTGTATTGCAGCTTAATATAGTTTATGCCATTAGAAATCCAGTGTTATTAAGATTATTTTTGAGAGTTTGTCTCTTGGAACGTGAATTTGACTATATTGAATATCAGCGTATTCCAAGATATGTAAATACATTAGCAGATGCAATTGCTTCTCGAATGTTAAATAGACATTTGCAATAATCAAACAGTAAATTTAAAAACATTCAACAACATGTTATACAAGATAGCCAATAATAGTGATATAGCATAGCATAGAAGTGTATCAAATATACATTGTCTTCGATCATAGGTTGAAAAACACCTTATGATCAGCAAAAATGATAGTACAAAATCAAAAATGTTGTATCAGTCTACAAAGGCGATCATCCTATCATTAGTGATGATCATGATAAGAAACCACTGCTCGGGCCACCCTACAAAAGAACCTCCTGAAAGGTCCTGGGACCCCAATCACATAGCGTTGTAACCTAAGTGGAATATCATCTATGCTAGTCTCTGGAATATCTGCTGTCAAATGCTCTAGATGATTTTCCAATTCGGTCAAGGTCTCTGTAGATTTGTCCCGTGGGGTCGGTACTGCTGCAGCTAGGTGTCTCCTCTCATAGGGCCAAAGAGTGGCTGGTTGCCGTGGACCCACATCTACATTTGAAACTTTTTATTATCAGTTTTGGATGATTAAAAAAAAAGAGTTAAAACCTAGAAAATGTTGAGAATGATTTTACCTGAATCATCCCACTGCTCTCCTGGTGGAAGAGTCATGTCTAGGTCACCACGATAATCCATCCCAGCATATGGAAAATCCTGAGTCACGAAAATTTGGTTCTCCAACCAACGAAAATACTCAGGCGGAAATCGAACAACCTCTGAACCCTCCTTAGGATGACGAGCCATAACTGCAACCCAACGCATTAGCTTAGGTTCTCGGGGAAGTCCAACTCCAACGAAAAGCTGTTGTGGGACCAACATTGGGACCCTCTCTAGACCAAAGCTCACAACTAGGAAACCATATCCAAAGTTTTTTAGTTGTCCGTTCTTTGCTCTAGTTAGTTGACCTTTTACATTTGCCAACACAGCTTCACACCAGTTGAAGATGGTGCTTCGATAACAGTCTACTGCCATTCGCATTTGGGATCCGGTAGATACATGCAGTGTTGTGCTTCCGCAGAGTCTGGTGACAGTAAATGCAATCACTTTAAGTTCAGGACGGGAGATAGTTTTGATATCGATCCCTTTGTCCTTTGTTTGGTCATTACAAAACTCTAGTCGGAGACTATCGACAGACTGGCCACCTGGCCTAGTCCCAAATAGAGATAATCGTTCACCTCTCTTGGGAAAACCAGTCAGGAAATAAATGTCCTCTAGCTCAATTTTGAGCCGGTGGCCACCAATAATGAAACATTGGTCCTATATATTCCACCTGTCCACCAGCCATTACAAAAAGTCTACTTGGGCCCTCATGCTAGGTATGGCCCAGAATTTAAATAGCCCGCATGCCCTCAATGCATCCAATGAGGGTTGATGATTAATTGCAGTAAGGTACACATCTTCGTGCTCCTGTTCCCGCCAAATGAGCATTTTGTATATCCTACATTGCAAAAATGGCGAATTAGAACATTTTAGTTCAAAAAAAATTTGGGCGGAAATGAAAAATTTGGAGTTTTGAAAACTATTTCGCGGGGTCCGCACCCACTAGTTAGGGATAGTGCGTAGGTCTGCACTCTTCCCAAGCAACAAGTGCGGGACTCTGGCTCTTTCCTTTGTAGAAAAAGTCGGGGTCCACAGGTTTCGCATGTTGTGCCTGCGGACCCCCGCAAGTGGTTTTTTAAACTAATTTTTCCTTAAAAAATCAAAATGGAAGCCTAAAAATGAAATACAAACGGTTGAAAAGCAAGATAAAGGTGATGTGGATTACCTAGAGCTGACGGTTTTCGTTTCCAACGGACGGATTTTCCGCAATCTTCACAAGAAGTTTCTTACCCAAAAGCTCTCTTTTCTCACTCTAAAGTCAAACGGTAAAAATGAATTTACAAAATCCTTTTTTATAAGCTTTTTTGAATAAATGAATTTTTAATTTGTTTATTTTTCACTTTAAAAAGGTAAAATTTTTATGCATTTTTATTCATTTTAAACAGGTATGAGTAATGTTTGAGTTTTTGTGCAGAATATTGGATTTTTCAGGCAAAATTGATCATTTTCAACAAAAAACATTGGAGTCCTCTTTAAGCTCTTTTCTGACTCGTAAAATATGAAAAGATTGTCGAGTATTTCTTTTTAAGCTCGTTAAAACGAAATTAAAAGGACGGTCAACTTACAGCTCTTTTCTGACCGTATAAATTTGAAAAGATTGTCGGGCTTTTGTCGTTTCAAGTTTGATATTGGTTATAAAAGGACGTGTCGTTGATCGCTTTTTTTACTTTTTTGGATCAGAGACACTAATTATGAAAAGTACTCCTTGATCCTAATGGTCAAGCGGTTCTCTCAAGTATTATTTTATACTTTTTCGGGCTTGGGAGACACAAATTTACGAAAAAGGACAACCATGGAATTTTCTTAAGTTTTTCTTTTGACTCCCTAAAATTGAAAAACGTCGAGTTTCTCCTATATTGGACTTGTTAAAATTTAAACAGTAAAGGACCTGTTCAATCTTAAACAGGAACAAACCACTCCTTCTTAGGGTTCGAATTTTAAACTAAGTTGGACTCATCCGAAGGATGAGCTTATACCCAAGCAAATATTATCCTCCTCAAGCTTGTCAAAAATAAAGAGGTACTAGCCGGAAATGGTGGGGGAAAAGAGAGAAAAATGAACCTGTTTGTTATACTTTGTGTTTTAGAAAAGCATTTAACCACTCTTGAACACGACACTTTTGTTCACTTGGGTTGGGAAATCCTTTGCCTAATAGTTAATCAAACCATATTGAAAGTCTTCAGCGGGTTTCTGGGTATTAGCTTTGGGTCAATTGTCACCAAACCATCTGCAGTGTCGTTATGTGTTCAAGAGGTCAGTTTGAATAAACCATTCATCTACAAAATATCTGTCATCCATCTTGACCATCCCTAAGTTAGTCCTTGCCAAATATATTTCTTCAAACTTGATCTATGATTTCATGTTGTGGGCTTGCCTACGATGGATCGCTTTCTATCGACTTCAGTTCATTATCTAGAAAGATGATCTAGAAATCATCAGTACCTTGGAATATGCATGCCTCAATGGCAGGTTTCTCGCCTTCGACGACAGGTTGCATCATTGACCTTCGATCAAAGGATTCTATGACATGTTTGACATCAACTCATCTATTCACATTTCATGGATTGTACTGAGTACTTTGAGAGCCATTGACATTACTGGTGGTTTCTCTCACACTTGTTAACAGTTCACATCATTGACTGGTAATCAAATGGTTTCTACCATGTTTGACTTCGACACATTCATTCACATGGATAGAATCGTACTAGTTCGGGAAGCAGAAATCAAGACCCTGGATCTAGTTTCCACCATCCAGGCTGCAAGGAATTTTGTTATTCATTATACAGTGGACTATTTATAAACAGATGGTTGCGCCCATACTATGTCTACATATGTCTATACTTGTGATGTATTACAAAATCGTTCATGTATCAGAGCAGTTTAGTTAGTTTTCTAGTCAGTTTTGATCTGAGTATGGGAATGCCTACCTCAGCGATGATATGTTCACATATATATATTTTGTATTGAATTTTTCTACAGGTTCCGACCAAGGTGTCCACAGGATGATCTTTGAAATGATAAAGTACTTCACTCTTCTTAGATGACAAATGTTATCCTCATCTATTACAAACTTCGCACTTTAGGGGGCAATCTGTTGCACAAAATATTGTCACAATGACATTCTGCAATCAGTGTGAATCTATCACCACTCATACTGATCCAGGTGGATGTTGATGGCCACCCACCAACCCATTTGGACCCCCACAACTGTCTCTTTCAGTCTTTTCAGTTTCCTAAATTACAACACAGTTTACTATTTTTAGCAGTTTTTCGGGTCCTGAACTTCCGGAGCCGTTTTGAGGCCCTAAATGACGTTTTTTTGGGATTCTGGGGAAACATGGGTCCATGGACCAATGGACCCATCTTACCTCCCAAAGTGGTAGTACTCGGATAGATCTTTCTAACGAGCTATCATACGCGTCAAACGGAGATCGTATGCCAAAGTTATGACCCCGGGAAATTGATGTACCAATTTACCCAAACGGGGCCCACAATTTGGCGTTTCATCTTCTAGGGTTAGGTTTCGGGATGTGAAGGGTTTTCCATTGTTTCTCAACAATAAATAGGCCTTCGAGCCTCATTGTAATACAGTTTAGAATAGTTCAGAGGCATGTAGCCGCCACATCTCTTCTCAGAGATAAGCTACCATCGCCCTAGCTGGTTTCTTTCCATTTCTGTTTGTAAGCATATTTCAGTATTTTACAGTAATGAAATGAAGTATTATTTCCGCTGCATCTTTGTGTATATGGTTATCACATCTCTATATTTATAGTTATCTCTGTAATCTATTGCGTTCCTGCTTAAATCTGGATCAATGGTATCAGAGCGGTCTGCTTTTTCTCTGTTTTTCTTTGCATGTCCCCAACGAGGTCGGGATATAAGGAGTTAGGGCTTGAACTGGTCGAACCTTTGCAAGACCAGCCTCGCAAATCCCGACGGCCTCCCATGGCGGATGAGAAGAAAGACGAGGGGGCAGGAGATCCTATCAAAATTTTGCTTGAAGAAGCGCTCGAGCGGCAAAGGAACGCGATGATGGATAGCTTTGCACAGATCCTTCAGCGCCTACCCAGAGGCGACGCATCGGCTTCCAACAGCGACTCTGGAAATGCCACACCATTCAAGGTATAAGTTAATTTTGAAATCCCCATCTTCGAGGGTCGAATAGACGCAGATGCCGTAGATAAATGGTTAAATCTGCTAGATGGGTATTTTTCTGTTCATGAATTTTCAAGTCGGGAAAAGATTGTTTTCGCTCTTCTCAAAGCAGCCCCCCACGTCAAGGACTAGTGGGAAACCTACTGCGAGCAGAAGGATGAAAGTACAGGCTCACTATTTTCAGCCGCACCCACTTGGAATGACTTCCGGGATGCCATCAAAGAGCAGTACTACCCTGTCGGAAGCTATGAGGACAAATACATCAAATGGACCACACTACGGCAGGGACGAGACCAAGATGTGCCAGAGTTCACAAACATTTTTCATACCCTTCGCACACAGTTGGGTATCAAAGATTCTGAGCTACATCTGGTACTCAAATACCGTGGCTGCCTGCACAGATACATCCAGGAAGAGATGGTGTTTTTGAACATCCCCTTACTCGGCACAGCATACTGATACGCTGTCAAAATCGAGCAAAAGTTCAAACAGAAGAAGCGAGACTTTGGATCTGCAAATCCGAAGCCCAAAGGACAAAGCCAAGGCGGGGTGACCCAAGACAACCCGTCGAAGCCGCAAGAAAAGAACAACACCACGAAGCCGAAGAAGGACACAGGAAAGTGGTGTGAGTTCCACAAGAGTCCCACTCATAACACAAGTGAGTGTCGGACCAAGTAGTGGCTGGTGGCCGAGTTGAAGGCTTCCGAATCAGATGCATGTTCCGACCCTGAGCCAGAACTCGACAAGGGGACTGGAAAAGGGAAGCAGATCATTGATGCGGATCCCAGCGCCACTGTTGCCACCGCCAAGATCCAGAAAGATGAGCCCGAAAATCCAGAGGAAGGGGAGCGTCTTTTCCACTCACAGATGTGGGTGAAGGGTTCGCCGCTGCAATTCATTGTCGACAGTGGCAGCCAAAAGAACCTCATTTCAGCAGAGGTCGTGAAGCAGTTGGGCCTACCGACTACACCTCACCCACAGCCGTACAGTATCAGGTGGCTTCATGAAGGACGAGATCTCAAAGTTCGCCAGCAGTGCCGCCTTTCCTACAGCATCAAACCCTTCACAGACGAGGTATTGTGTGATGTTACACCTCTGGATGTTTGTGATGTATTGTTAGGCCAGCCATACTTGTGGAGGCGACATGTTGTGTATGAGTCAAGGCCTCGTGTTGTCATTATTTCTTTGAATAATTCATTATACAGGATACCGGAGGTAGCCCCACCTACCGCCACATCTTTGATCACTACCAAAAAAGGCAGCAAGCTCATATCACAGACCAGGAAATTCATCTGCCTGGTTCACTCCCAAAGTAAGGGGAAGATCGTTGCTACATCCATGACCCCTGCAAAGGGTTCCTCCACGCAGCAGCAGCAGAAAAGGGATACGGTCATGATAAAACACAGGAACAACTTCTCCTCACCCACATGGGTACCACACAAGTTTCAGGTGGGCAACAAATTCTGGTTACATCTGCAGAAAGAACGCCTTACAAGAGCCCATCAGAAGCTCCGACCACTCCGACATGGTCCTCACAACAGTACCAAGGCTATGGGCAACAATGCTTTGAAGCACAGCATTCCTCCATTCCTTCGCTTGCACCGAGTATTCAATGTGGACCATCATCGACCATGCTTCCCACCATCACTGGACACATCAGAGATTGCAGGACAAGTTCAGCAGATGGAGGAACTCAACGCAATGGGGACCATTGCTTCCTAAGGGGGGAGGAATGATCCAAGTGGATGTTGGTGGCCACCCACCAACCCATTTGGACCCCCACAACTGTCTCTTTCAGTCTTTTCAGTTTCCTAAATTACAGCACAGTTTACTATTTTTAGCAGTTTTTCGGGTCCTGAACTTCCGGAGCCGTTTTGAGGCCCTAAACGACGTTTTTTTGGGATTCTGGGGAAACATGGGTCCATCCATGGACCCATGTTGCCTCCCAAAGTGGTAGTACTCGGATAGATCTTTCTAACGAGCTATCATACGCGTCAAACGGAGATCGTATGCCAAAGTTACGACCCCGGGAAATTGATGTACCAATTTACCCAAACGGGGCCCACAATTTGGCGTTTCATCTTCTAGGGTTAGGTTTCGGGATGTGAAGCGTTTTCCATTGTTTCTCAACAATAAATAGGCCTTCGAGCCTCATTGTAATACAGTTTAGAACAGTTCAGAGGCATGTAGCCGCCACATCTCTTCTCAGAGATAAGCTACCATCGCCCTAGCTGGTTTCTTTCCATTTCTGTTTGTAAGCATATTTTAGTATTTTACAGTAATGAAATGAAGTATTATTTCCGCTGCATCTTTGTGTATATGGTTATCACATCTCTGTATTTATGGTTATCTCTGTAATCTATTGCGTTCCTGCTTAAATCCGGATCACATACTTTCCTCCTTTACAAGTCTTAAACCTCAGTTCTTCATGTCAAGCCTTGGAAAATAAGAGAAAGCCCTTAAAAGTCTCTAAAACTCTGGTTCCGCACTTTCTCTTAACATTACCTGCGGTCCCGCACCTACTGGTCATGTCCCTTGCGTACCTGACCGCTCTGTCTCTGTATAATTGGTGCGGACCCCTGTAAAAGTCAAAAAGGCACAAGTACATTCTTAAAAACTCACTTTGGGTCATTTCTAGAAGCTTCTAGAGGGAATCTTGAGGTGGCAAGTTCGCTCCTTTAAGGTTCATGCATCCCATACCTTAAGGAGCTAACCCCTTGATGTGAGGAGCTTATCCCTTTGAAGGAGGACTCTATCGCTTCATAGGTGGACCTATAACTTCCTTCCTCTGCACTATAAAATGAGGCATTGGGTTGGTTACTGAGGAGGTTGAAAGCTGAATATTTTTGAGGTGAAATGTTGTTGGAATTTAGTCTTCCTAATTGAGCTTGAGAGGAGAGATTACATACCTTTTTTGATCTCATTAGGAAGAGTGTGAGGCTTGTCAAAGTAGAGGAGAATCCTGCTTGGACCCTGGGAGGAGCTTGTACAACATTAAGGCACCAAAGGTTGTAAAGTTCTTATATTTTCAAATTTAATACAATCAAGTTTATTTTTCTCAATAAGCTGTGTTTTATGGTTTATTTCATGGATTCCTTGATCACCATGATGAATATGATTTATTATATTAGCTATGCAGCTGTTATTTGATGTGTGCTTATTACAGGGAAAAGTGTCTACTCAGAACTGTTTATCCCACTAAGGTGTGATAGTTGCCTTAGAAACAAACACAGTAAAGCTACTTTCGTTTTTCCTTTATAAAGTATAGATAGAGAGGAACAAAGAAGACCAACCTCTGTCTTGCGCTAATCTCCTGGTTTGATTCCTCTCTTCCTTGATAGTCTTTCACTACTTGTTCCCTTGCACGCCCAGCTTCACAGAGTACCTGTAAGATCATAGTAGCATAACACTATACAAAGACATGGATCTATAATCATAAACAATCTAGGATCAGATGTAAATTGACCATACAAATGCAGCAAACATAAATGACACAAGAGTATGGAGGAAAACTTGAATAGCTTTTATTGATAAACAAGAAAAAACCAAGAGGAGTTACAACCAGTTGTTCTGACCCAGCATCAACCTCTCAGCAAGGAAGCCCCTCTTCACCTCATACAAAGCTTAGATCACCCAACAATCTGATGTTTGTCTCAAGAAACCAACAGAAATTCCTTACAATATGCAAAATTCCAGCCTCTGGATCTCTGGGATGAGGGATCCATATATAGATATCTGTAATGGAGATGATTCATCTTATGATTTGATTAGTGTCTTCCCTCTGATAGTTCTTGCTTCCACTTGGAGATTGATGATCTCTTACTCATCCTTGGTCGAATTCAGAGAGGCAAGTGTCACAGGAGAAGTTTCTGGAAGCTTCCATTGCCTCTCCACCTCGCAGAATGACACTGCCATTTGTCATTTCTCGCCCATCGCACCCCATAGAAGGGTTTTTTGAAATGCAACATACCCTCACAGTGTACTTAGGTGAGATGCAACGCACCTGGCCTGTGGAGCAGCTGAAATGATCCTGTTTTGACTAATTCTGAGTAGTTTTTCATGGAGAACTTCTGGGAGAAGCTGTAATCAGTTGACCTTGTTCCTTTTAGGGGCTAGAACAACACTTTTAGGGACTTAGGAGCCCTTGGTTTATGGACATTTCATGCTTGGGGTTGCAGTGCCCAAAAATGTCTATAACAGTGCTTGGTTGTGTTTGCAGGTTCTCAAAAGGAAACTCATTCAGACGGTCGAAGTGTGGCTGCCACAAACTAGCATTGGACTTAAGGTAGGGTCTAAAACACCTCTTAGTTTTTATTAATAAATCACAATATATTTAGAGAAAGATAGATTTTCTTGTCCTGCTTGTTGCTAGATATCTGTTGGTACTAGGGAGATCGGTCTTGTCCGCAAGAACGATTTATCCGACCGACAACTTCTTCCACTCAGCCAACTCTTGTGCATTAGTTGAAGCTGGCTTTGGGATTTCTCGATCAATGAAATCCTTCAAGCCGTTGTCTTCTAATATAGCCTCCATGCGATCTTTCCATGCTATGTAATTCGAGATGCCATCCAAGGCATACTCAAGTCTCAAGCCATAGAACACCATTGACCAACCTGAAGTATGAGATGAATTCGATTTGCACTTGCAACCCCAAACTTCAAACTTCGAATTCTCTTCTCAGTGTACTGTTCACAGCTCTGATAACCTTTGCTTTGATACCATGTAGAAATTTTGATTGTAGATTAACCTGATAATGTAATATAACTAAAGCAAAATACTTTAATCTACTTCTACAATCAAATTTGCGGAAGCTTAATAGATTTGAGCAAGATCAAGCTAAACACATATAACCAGAAGAAGAATCAATACACATGAAACACAGAAGAATACTCAGAGAAAAGCTTCAGTTAAAAACCCCACTATCTATATTATCATACAAGGTGGAAATACATCAAGATTACATAAATATTTAGCTCTCATAGCTAGCTAGCTCTCAGTACAATCCTCATGATGCTCACAGGCAAACTAGGATTCTCACAAACCTTCTCCTCAGCCCTCCAAGCCTCCTATTTCCTTGCTTTATTTTTCCTTGGTGATCCTACTATTACCAAGTGCAACATTGATCTCACACCCTGTAAAATTATGTAATCCTCAAGGAACCTTACCTTGACTGCATGGACGAGTTTCCTTTATTGGAAAACACATGCAACTAATAGTAACCTGTCCTTGACATTTAGCTCAACTGGGTATTTCTCAAAATAGACATGCATGAGTTTCTAATGAGAGAATCTTTAGTTATCTGGAGTACACTTGCTAAGTGTATGCATGAATCAACTAACTGATAACTCACAATTAGTTCCTCAAATAGTTTGGAACTAATTTAACTAGACTTAACTCAGTAAACTGAGCTAACTAATTACAACTCAAATATAACTCAATCTTATCTCCTTAATTAAGAGATAATCTCCTTAATTTAAGGGATAAATGTTGCACGACTATAGAAAGACTTCTAACTTGAATTTCTCCAACTAATTAATCCATAATGAATTAATTAATTAATTCCAATGAGACCAAATTTGATTTTAATTCAAGAACAAATTAAAATTGGAATATCTGGATTCTATTTTTATCATTTCTTGTTGCTATTTTCAATATGCACATGAAGAACATCCCTCCATCTTTTCTTCCAAACTTTCATGGTCTAAGGTCAGAGGATCTGGAAACCTCTCTTTGAATTTGAAATCTTTTTTAGATCTTATGGTTACTTACTAAACACTCAAAAGTTGAGATTATTTCTGGAAACATTGAAGGATAGAGCTCTTAAACGATTCATGAGTTTAGGGACTAATTCAATATGATCATGGAATGAAATGCAAAATATATTTCTAGAAAATTATAAAGATCATGATCTTAAATAAGATATATTTAGAATGAATCAAAAAGAATGTGAGAGCCTTGAGGATCTAATAGAGAGGTTCATGTATAAAGTTAGGAAGGGAAAATTGCATCATTTAGGATCTGACACACTAAAAACCCTCTTACTTAGAACAATTAGGGATGAGTGGATTGATCTCCTTGACCTCATGAATAGAGGTGATGTATACCAATTATCATTTGAAGAAATTTGCGAAACATGCAAACACATATCAAGAGGAAGGGAAAGATTAAGTAAATCAACATCAAGATCAGCAAGTCAAGCTAAACTTGGAAATTTGTTTGATGACTTTAAAACAAAAATTCTTAACAATCTAAGCAAACAAGTAGAAATGTTAAGAATGCAAGATGAGGAAAAAGAAGATGTTGATATTTGTGTTGTCCATGTAGAATCACATGTTGTTAAATATTTTCCATCATTACCAAGGTTGAAGGAAGTTTACCAAGAGCACAATGGAGCAATTCAATCACCGAAGTAGTTATGTTATGTAGCTCAAAGAGGACCGTGGAAGCCTAGTCAACGTAGTATAATGCAAGAGCCTAAATCATAATTTCAAGCTGATGCACATCCATATCAAAGTAATTGGAACACACCCTTTCCTTGGAAACCTTGGCCATCTCAACCCCAAAACCAATATTGGAAACAAAGTTGGCAAGAACCTTATGGGAGAAATCCACAATATCCTCAATATCCTCCACACCAAAATCCATGTTATCCCTACCATCCACCTCCACCACATTCACAACCTCAACCACATCAATCTCAAATATCCATTCCCACTCAACTACCTGTAGCACCAATTCCAAATCCACACAAGGAAGGAGCTCAACCCACTTACAATGTTTAGGTACAACACTTCCTAACATCTCCTCTTGATCTCAATGGTATTCATCTTAGCTCAAGAAGAGTATTGCAAAAAGAGATTATATTGATGTCATTGAAGGACAATGTCTAGAAGAAGAAGATTCAAATGAGGAGACCAAAGGATCTGGACTGCACTTGATGGAGAGAAGACATCAGAATCGGATATTGAGGGAGTTACATCATGTTCACCATTATATCCTCTATGTGTTCAAGAGAATAATCAACAAAAATAAGAATATTTGAATTTCATGGAAGAAGACATCCAAGATGATCCAAATCGGCAAGTGGACCAGGGGCATCACAACTATATTGAAATATGGTTCCAGACAATCATTAAGTTGCAACAACACACTTTTCTTCAACAATTCCTAATCTCATCTCAATCAAGGGATTTGGTCTCTTACATTCAGGTAGATGTCAAAGAATATGTTTCAAGCCTACACATGATTTTATCTATCATCCAGTTATGCAAGTGGATCCATTAGAAGTATTCCTACACTTGAAAATGATTTTGCTTTTTTCAAGTAGAGTAGGATAGGAAAATTTAAAAAATAAATAAATAAATAAATGAAAAATAAGAGAAAAATAAAATCGCTGGTGAAAAACTCCTTTGAGGCACCTGAGATTGGCTCATTGAAAAGCTCCATGAGGTGGTCAATAGGTCAGGAAAAAAAATAGAAAAATAAAAGATCCTAGGTAAAATCCTCATTTGAGGCACCTAGGTAGACCTACTAGTTGAAAACCTCATTGAGGCGACTAGTAGGCCTAGAATAAAAAAATGAATAAAGAAAAAGAGAAAGATTTTGCTCCATGTATCTCTCTAATTATTGCAAGAGCTCTCCAACCTCTTCAAGCAACAAAAGTAAGTTAGCTACCAAAAGAAAAGTTAATCAAAATCCTAGTCAAAGAAAGTCAAACTTGGACCTTCTCCTCCTTTGCTTAGATGCTACAACAGGACCAAGGCCATGCCAATCCATCACCCTCATATATTTCCACCATCCACCCATCATTCCCAACGTTTTCCCATTCATTTTCTTTGCAGACCTCAAATGCTATAGGAATGCTCTGTTTTACTACAGGAACCCCAAATACACAAAGCATAAAATTGTTTTTATCATATATTGAAAACCATGCATCCATTTTCTGATTTGTTTCATGGGGAGATGCATGTGGATGATGGTAACATGCCCAAGCAATTTCATAAAATTTCGGTGCAAACTTTTCAAGAAATTGACCTCCATCACCTACAACCATTTTTAAATTTTCTCGCAACCGTTCATCCATTTTCCGATTTGTTTCATGGGGAGATGCAAATGGATGATGGTAACATGACCAAGCAATTTTAGCAAATTCTAGTGCACACTTTTCAAGAATTCAGCCTCCGTCACGTACAACCATTTTTAAATTTTCTCAAGATTCATGCATCCATTGGCCAAGATTTTTAATGGGTAGATGCACAGGGATGATGGAAAAATAATCACAAAATTTAAGGTCAATCCAGTCTACCATTTGAGAGATATGCATAAAACAAGTTTGGTACAAGAAGTTGTCTTGAAATGCTACAAGATGGCTGAGAAGAAGCTATAGGAGGCAATCCAATTGGATAAAGGGATCAAAATTGGAGTATCTTTTAGGGAAGGTTGAGAGGGGCCCCCCCAACACCACTTTAATCACTCATCCACTCCATTTCACCTAAACTTGTGAAAAATGTTCACTCTGTCCTACCTAAAAAACACACACGGAGCAGTGTGCTCCATTTTTCCATTCTTCACATTACCTCCTCACAACTCCAACCCTGTTTACATGGATTTTAATCACTCCCCTCAAAACCACCATGTCGATTGAAGAATAGAATAAAGGATCAAAAGGCTGCTACAGGAAGAAACTCCTCTTATAGCAACTTGTGCAGTCACAATAGAAATCTTTGAGATCTTTTTTTCCCACCAGCAGAAGCATGATGAAGCCATGTCTGCAATCAGGGACACATCATCCTTAGGAATGCATTCCACCAGAAGATGCAACCCATTCATGAGAGAAAAGCCTGCACACACACAATAACATCATCATTCAAGATGCAACCCATTCATGAGAGAAAAGCCTACACACACACAATAACATCATCATTCCAGATGCAATCTAGTTCAGAAGACATGCATAACAACCTTATCATTAAAACAATCAACATCTTATGAAGACTTGTGTAAAAGCAAGCAAATAAAATTAGCACCTCCAGAGAAGCATGGATCGACCATCAAATCAATAGTAGGATGCATGTCTCTCCTTCAACCCATCATGATATGAAGCCCCACAACAACATGCATGCATCTATAATAGCTCGACATCGGGTACCTACAAGTATGCAATATTCTTCACCTCTTCTCTTGAGCGTATTATAGCTATAAATTTGTTGTCAATGCCTGAGAGATGAGGTTTTATAAGCAAAGGATGGCTTAACAGTCTCAGCCATCCTCAACTAGTTAAGTGCATCTACCTCATCACTCATGCAACGTGCAAATTATGAATTAATAAGAGGTGATGATTACGAGGAGTGGGGACAACACTTAAAAGAGGAAATTTGTACAGAATCCAAGTCACCAAATCATTATGATCCCTCCATTCACTTCATATCCACTATCTATCCATCATTCATCCATCCCAATTCACAAGAAAAAAATAATATCTTTCAAGAACAAACCCTACACTCTGTCTTACCTTGAGAATTTCTTGAAAAAACACACATAGCATAACCTCTCCATTTTCAAAAACCTACACTACTCCCTCTAAGCCCTAGCATTATCCTCCAAACCCTCTAAATCCTTTCTCATCAATCCCATACAATTAAAATACTCTGAAAGAGAAGGAAGGACTGCTACAGGAAGAAAACCTCCTCCTAGCAGCCAGTGCAACCATTACAGTAAGCCATAATCCTATATTTTCCTTTCCCATCAAGTAGAGGGGGTGATACCAACTCATGAGGCGCTCTACCACTCCACGTAGGACTCTCCACCAGCAAAAGTAGCACCTTGGGTAGCAATAAAGGACCTACACACATAGTTACAACAACAGTCAAATACCATGAGGGGCAAAGAAGATATAGATAGGAACAAGAAAAGCAAAAAAACCAGAGAATGAGCACTAGGAGAAATGGGTGGAGGATTTAATAGTAGGGCAGAAAATTTTGACACATGTGAGGAGACCAACCAATAGAGCAACCATAACTAAGCATCTCAAGGCACAAGTTTCTATTCTAGAGGATGAAATGGCACTGCTACACGAAAAAATTGGGTTGCTACAAGAGACAATTTGTCTACTACAGGAGTGTCCCAAGAGGCAAAAATGGGCCCTATCTTGAGAATCATTGGCCACAAAACCTTGGAACTTTGAATGATTCTGCAAGAAATAGGTAATTATTTGATCTATCACCTCTTACAAACAAAGATTCTATGAATTTTTGCAAAATTCCTCCACTAAACATTTGGTAGCAAAGCTATAAAAATTTGAAGTGAGGAGTTTTCTTGTGAGGATGAGCATTATTATGGGAGAATAAACTTGTTTTGAAATTGGCAAACCATTCTTCACCTTGCTTATCAACAAGAAGCACTCCTCCTCTTGCCATAAGTTGAAATCATGAGTACTCTGAAATTGACAATTTGCAGCAGTCTTCCCTTGCACAAACTTTGAGAAGACATGGACAAATGTTGTTGACATGGATAAAGAAGATTTTCTGGACTTAAAGAGACAATCAAGGATGGATCTGCAGAAGAAGAAGAAGGTGGCAAAGAAAATAAAATGTTGAAACATAAGATAAAGTGCCTAAAAAAATCAGAACAAAGGATAAAAGGAGAATAAGAAGCAAACTGAAGAGATAACCTCCCTCCAATCCAAAAGAAAGGAGCCCCAAGCCTCTTAGAAGAAGCCAAGCACCAGGGGAGCCATGAATAAACAACTAAAAGAAGAATATTCCCTGCTACAGGAAGGCATAAATTTTTTATAGGAAGGTAGAAAGTTGCTATAAGAAAGTGTTAGACAGTTATAGAACAAATCAGGGAGGCCATGAGGGCCATGAATGAGGCACAATGAGGTCACTAAGTTGCTCAGAGGATGAGTAACACTTTCAACAGGGGGTATGATTGACCTCTAAATTAGACTTAAATTAAGGCCCATCTGACCATCCTTCAGCACATTAAACCTCTCTTTTTTCATTAGATAATGTATTTTTAACTTTAATATGTTCATTAGGAAGGTTTATGGATAATTGCATATTTGCGCCTAATATTATTTATTTTCGTAGAATATTGTGAGAATATTGGGCAGATTATGAAGATTTGGACGAGGAGATAATTTAGGGACTTTCTCCCTACTACAGGAAAATCAATATTGGATAATAAATCAACAAGATATTTTGAAATTATTGCACAAATTCTGGAACTCCATTGGTTGAGAAAATCTAAGGATGTGTTCCCTGTCATTTAATGCAGATTCCTAGTGTTGGGAACCAGATCCACTATTTGAGGGATTTTGGAGGGGAAAGGTTCCTCCTTTTATGGAGAATGCTTCCTAATTATTTTATATAAGTATCAATTCGAATTTTCCTCTAGGGGTTGATTTTTCTTAGTCTTCTTGTAGCTCCACTTTCATTTCTTGCAGGGATGTAATTGTATTGATGAAAATAAAGAAGATTGGTACCATTTTAACGTTCTAAATCTTGGTCTCCTTCATATGACTCTGATTTTCCTTGTTCTTGGCCATCCTAGGAGCCTCAGAGCCCTTTTGTATAGGTTACTTTACTTCTTTTCACTTCTTATTCGCATGCATATCTTGTTCTTGTTTTTTCTATTTCTATATTTAGTATTGAGTATTTCTTGTTGTAGGAATGAGTTAAATGGTTGAAGTAAGTTCTTATGTGGGATCACAAGCATGATTTAATCCTTGGAAACGTTTTAAGGCCATACTAATCATTGAGCTACTTGGATTAGTTGTCTTATTCACAAATCTAAATTTCTGGAAGTCCCTTGTGGCAAATAGTAGTAATTTTATGTTATTTTTTATAAAATGATAATGAGCTTTAATTGAGTTGATTCCACTTGCATTAGATCATAAAAAATGAAGGTTAATAACAAAATTTCCCCATTTCATTTTCACTTCATTAGGTTAGGCATTTGATATATTAACTAGCTCACTAGTTCTCAAATTTCTAGCTTTTATACTAGTAATTTTCTGTTATTTTTTAGCATGTGTTAACAGGAGGATTTTTTTAGTGATTCCACTTGGAATGGAGACCTGAGACATCCTATTCAATAAAAAAATTTGATTTGTAACTTCCTATAGTGGCACCTGTAACTTCCTGTAGCACTCTTCCAACATGTATATACTTGCCCAGATTTTCTCAAAAAACTTGGTTTGTGTCCCTTAGGGTTGAATCATAACCCCTAGGCTCTAAATCAATGGTTGAGGAGGAATAAACACCACTTATGACTTGTCTTTTTACCCCTACAAAACATCTCAACAATTTGGGTTAATGGACATATTTATGAATTGGATAATACAATAATGATTTTCTTGATTGCCACATCCAATGAACTCTATCAATGGATCTAAATTCTTTGAAATGTAATGATTCATATTTAGTTCATGATATTTACTTTATTCCCTTAGAATAGGTTTTCTTTCCTTGTATTTTCTTTCTTGCAATAGATTAAGGTTTTCATTTCGATCATTTCCATTTCTGCAATTATTTTAGGATTTGATTTCATTACATTCACTCCATTACATCATGACAGGAAAGGAATGACACATTGTATGTTGCACATATAGTGTCGATACCACTTAAGTTTGCATGAACCCTGAGTTGATAATTAAAGTTGGTAGCCTTGGGAGTTGCAGCATTCTTGTTGCAACACTGAGGCTCATTAGAGAGTATGTGTTGAATGAGTTTAAAAAAATTTGTGTGGCAGAAAGCATTTGACGAGAGTTGACAACGTCTCATAACCCACAACATAATGGGGTGGATTAAAGGAAGAATAGAAGCATTGTAGGGGAAACATGGGTGATGTTGCATGATCCGGGCCTACTACTACACTTGTGGGCGAAGGCATGCAACATGGTTGTTTATTTGTAGAACAGAAGCCCTTATCGAATTCTTGGGAATGACTACACCAGAGGAGGCTTTCTCAGGGAAGAGACCAGATGTGGGTCACTTCAGGGTTTTTGGATCATCAGTATATTTCCATGTGATCAAAGATGCACGGAAGAAGCTTGAGTCGACAACAGAGTTGGGAATATTTGTGGGGTACACTGATACACTTCATAACTATCAAGTGTACCTGTCAATTAGTAGGATGATGGTGGTTCGCAAGGATGTAAAATTCGATAAAAGGAAGGCCATGAGATGTTACCTTGAGAGGTAGCTTCAGTTACATGCAGTTGAGGATCTTTTAGCTCCTAAGGAGGAACCTCGGATTGATGTGGAGCAGCCACATGTTGTTGGAAATAATACTGGGGGGGGGGGGGGGGTGAATCAGTATTATCAAATCAAACACTTTTCTTTTTCATACTCAGATTCATATACGCTACTTCAGTGAAGGGAACCTGCGTGTACATGCAATTGTGTCTAATGCAACTAGTGTATATCCAGTAAACTTATGATTCAGTTAATCCATTAAATGTTGATCTTTAGTTAGTGCATCAGAACTTTTATTAACCATATGAACAGTAAACAGGTGCAGTAAAACAGAATAGATCATCACACACATGAACACCATGATGTAAGGTGGAAACCCAATGTGGGTGAAAACCACCTGCAGCAAGTTGTCTCTATCTTCTTTAAATAAGAAACTTCTTTTTACAATATTTTTGTACTGGTGCAGTCTCATACCAGTACACAGGGTTCTACCTATAGAAGGCTACAACCTTCTCTCATTCTCCAGCTTCTCCTGGAAGGGAGCTGCAACCCCCTTAGCTCTTGTACTAGCCGATGTACTAGTATGTAGGTGCCAGCCTACTGAATGCTCCAATCTTCACTCGCTCTCCAACTGCTACTAGAAGGGAGCTACCACCCCCTTAGCTCTTATACTAGCTGATTTACTAGTACGTAGGTGTCAACCTACAAAAGGTTACAACCTTCTCTTTCATCCTCCAGGTACCACTTTTCATTCAGACTGGATACTCCTGAAGCACAACACCACAATCTGAAAGGCCACGTTTCATCCAATTTTCATACTAGACCCATCAATATCATTGAAGCACAAAATCAATCAACACTAGCATCATCAATCTCTGAATCACCCAATACTGAATCACTGAACCCAGTTAATAAACTACAATCACCAGAACGCAGAGCAGAACACAGAACATTGCAACAATATTCAGAACCAATTGTATCATCGAAAATCATGGATACGCTACTTGGAAGAGCCGAACCAACGTGCATATGCAACTTCACCAAAGTGAACTAGCGTATATGTCAACAATTACTTACTGATAACTTTGCTGCACTTCCTGACTTCAGATATACCTAGATCATTACATATACAAGGATAATGCATATGTTAGCAACCAGATCTAGTCCATCAAATCACATAAAGATAAGTCATTATGATCCTGATCCATTATAGATCTCACAGTCAACGAAACTGAATATGCAGAATACTGGCACCAGTAAACAGTGACCAGAACTCAGACTTTGCATCAACAACCAGAACCACCTGTAACTTCAAACATCATAGTTCATATTGTATATGCTACTTAGATGTATCTAACCTGCCTATGTACGTGCTTTTATCAAATTCAACCAGCGTATACATCTGTAAATATTCATTCATGTTTTGCAACTATTTCAATCTTAAGTTTTACCCATGTCAGAACATTACATGCATCAGTATACAGATCTAGAACAAGCATGATCAAACCATATAGAGATGATTCATTCCAAACCATTTGATCCCGATCTATCCTTAGATCTTGTTCTCCATCAACTGTTGAGATTCCTCCTTAGCTCAGATCAAGCAAAGCATCATGAACCCATAACCTGCATACTAGATCGGATATTCAAGACTTTCTGAATGCCTTTGCCTAATGATCTTCTTCTCCTTTTATAGTCTTAGGCCTTACTCAATACCATGGTCCAAAACCATTTAGAACCAATACTAGGGACCCAATACCTGGGTTCAACACTTCAGACGCAATACCAAGGTCCAAAACCATAGGTCTAAATACCATGGACCCAAAAATAAGCTTTCCCACATGTACGCGCTTTTCCATGCATGAAAGTGCGTGCATATGCATACGCGATCTTTGATCAACAATCCTGCATGTATATGCGCCTTTGTATATAGTGAACGTGCATGTATACACTACTTGGTATATAACGAACCTGCGTATATACGCGACTTGGTATATAATGAACCTGCATGTGTACACGACTTGGTATATAGTGAACCTGCATATATACTTTTCTTTCTTCATTCTTTGTAGTCTAATCATCAATTCTTTGCTACTAACCTGCTACACTATGATCTGTCATCTGTGTGAGTTGCCATCAAGGACAACACTTGTATCATAATGCCAACAATCTCCCCCTTTGGACTTGATGGCAAAGCTAACTTTCCATACTAAGAACTGTCAACTTAATGAGTTGTCATTGTACATTACATCTGAATTGATTCCTTTGAGCTGCCCTGCATCCCATGTGTTCTGTCACATCTGATCTCTCTTCTGTAGATTCATCTAGTTATGTATAAGTGAGATATTCTGCTACAAGTGGGTTGCCATCAAGCACAACACATGCATCATAATTCCAACAATCTCCCCTTTGGACTTGATGGCAACAATCATACCAAGTCACTCTCCCCCTTTGACATCAAGGGCAAAGGGAAGACCAAGATATTCTCTTCCTTGATATACATTTTGCTATCCATAATCCCCCTGAGTACCTGCTGAAATCACTAATTGAGCTTCCCCTTTGTATATGCCAAGGTGTACCAATCTGTCTATGCTCCCTTTGAGTAGATGTTGAACTCTCTACTCTGCTGAAGTGTGTTGTTCATGCTCCCCCTGATTGTAAGCAAGGTCTGCAAAAAGATGTTCTACAAGAAGAACATGACTCTATACATCATAAATGACCTTCCCATCACCAAAGACTCATACATACATCCATCTCCCAACCAAGTGGGGATATACCAATATTGACTCATCCACCCAAGCAAGTGGGGATATACTAGATACCAATTGTTTATACATGACTGAAATATTACATCATCCTTCCCATGCACAGTGGGGGTATAGATTACATCATGTGACCAAAAGGGATTCATCAAATGACTACATTAGATAGAGACAAACTATTACATCCCGAGTCTTGATATGACCTTTACATTGATATATATGACATTTATAACAGAGACCAAATATCTAAATAAGACCATGATAGTCATCAGCAACTATCATACACAGTGTATGATCTGCTCCATAAGCATCTGTCAACAACATCTAGACCAACAACCTGTATATGTCCATTAGTGTAGATAGCATCAACCTGTGACAAGATATGTCTGCATATAGATATCAATTCATCCTCTTGAATATTATCATAGCCTTCCATGAATGAATTCTGCATATGACATACAAAATCATTCACATTATATCATATGTGAAGAACACCATAGCCATCTCATCAACATCAAGATCTGCATGATCTTATATATCATCCATGTATCATCACTTGGGAACATCTGCATCAATCAACATATGTAAGTATCAACCTATCATCATATAGGTAAGAAATCATCATCATCATGTCTCCAACAATGCAACTTTGAGTAATCATCCATGTATCCAGCATACTGTATATAGCACTATGTATCTTGAGCTCAAGATCTTTTGTCAAGACTTCTTGATATCATCAACAGCAACAATCCTCATCCATGTGAACGCCAAGAACTATAGGAATCCTGCATCATAACTGTATTATATGTCGATAGCAGCATATGAGTGACTCATCATCAAGTAATGAAATTGTGTATTCAAGCTTTGTACTTCTCCTTATCCTTATGAATATCACAATGTAAGCACCATATATGCATCATTAGAGAATCAACCACAAATCTGATCTGAACACCAACTATGTAACCCCAAGAATCATATGAGATTTTATCATGGAAAACTCATAACCATATCATAGCAAGATGTATCATTTAGCCATATAAGCATCATCACCAAGGACTACTAACCATAATGCCAACAATGCATTACTAAAAGTATATGCTCCCCCTGAACCTGTGCCATCTTGTTTACTGTCAGATCTGATCATGCATATATCAGCAAGAAGTATCAAGGCATCATCATCATCAAGTTAGAATCAAAACACTTCTAAACATCTTACAAGTATCAAGACATTTCCACACATCATCAGCAGATTGTAATCATTATCAAACAGAGCAAATAATGGACTGAATCATATCAGACCCTTTTCCTGAGCCTGTCCCACTACTTTTCTCAAACTGACATATACGCGACTATGCACTGTCTAACTCACTTATATACGCGACTTTTCTTCATGAAACTTGCATATGAGATTTAGAACACTGAAGTTTCACACTTTCAGTTCCCTCTTAGTCTGTTATGTCTGTAAATTGTGTTGTGCCACATTTTCCTGACTGTACTTCCTTCTTCTTCCATATCTTCAAGTGTGATGATGTTTTCTCCTTTCGGTATGGTGCCCGTACTTTGTTCCTGCATTCCTTAGCTATATGTCCAAGCTTATTACATGCATAACATCTCATATGCTTCATATTCCTTCTGTAGCAATCAACAGCTTTGTGACCAAACATATTGCAAGAAAGACAATATCCCTTAAAGTACCTGGAACGTGATGATCTTTTTGTGTGATGGTCTTGAACCATTCTACTTCTGCATCTGGCTGCAACATGTCCAAGATTATGACATACATAACATTCAACATTATTCATCAGAGGAGTAAAATATTGTCTTTGAAGAATTTCTTTCCTTGGTTGTTGATGGGATTGACCTCTCATTTCCTTGTTGAGTATTTCACATTGTGCATTAGAGTTCCTTGTCTTATTTTGTGAACTAGATTCACCTTCAAAAGATTCATGAAAACCAAGACCAGTTTTAATAGTAAGGGACCTTTGACTACTAAGAATATCATCCAAGATCTTAGTACTATCTTTAAATCGTAAGAGCTTATCCTTTTCTTCTAAGTTATCATTTAGAATATTTACCTCAACCTGAAGTTGCTCTTCCTTTTCACGATACTGCTTCTTCATGTTTTCTTCATCTTTTCTTCCTTCTTCCAACTGGTGTCTTAATTCAAGAACTTCGTTTTCTTATTTTTCAAGAGCTTGGAGTAGTTCTTTATTCTGCTTATTTGATTCTTCAAGATCTTCTTTTAGCGAGAGGATCGCAGCTTCAATACTTTCATAGTAACTAGATCTTTCTCTGAGTTTCTTGATTGTTATGCTCCTTTCATTTACTTCATTTATTAATGATGTCACTTCATCCTACAACTTTTGACATTCATCTTCCTTTTCCTTGAATAGCTTCCTTGCCTTGTTTCCTTCCTCTAGTTGAGCTTTTAGTTTGGTAGCTTCTTCTTTGGAGATATATTCCCTTTTGTGCAATAGATCATGTTGATCTCTAATTTTGTCTGTAAGCCTTTTAAATTCTGCCTCTATTTGATATCTTTCATTCTCACCCATAAGAGAAAATTCAGTTGTTTCACTATCACTTTCATCATCTTCAAATGGATGAAGAAATGTATCACCAGAGGATAACAAATTCATACCTAATAGTTCTTTTTCTTGTTCCTCTTCATTTTGAAGTGATTCTGAATCTAAAGTGCTTCTTCCACATATTCCCCAATCGATTCTCCCACTGTCATAGTTCTTCTTAGATGTCTTCTTCTTCTTAGGTGCTTTCTTCTTAAGCTTCTTTCCCATTGTTCTACGGATCTCCTTCAAACGATCAAGCTTCTTCCAAAGGACCTGCTCTGATACCAATTGTTGGAAATAATACTGAGAGGGGGGGGTGAATCAGTATTATCAAATCAAACACTTTTGTTTTTCATACTCAGATTCATATACGCTACTTCAGTGAAGGGAACCTGCGTGTACACGCAACTGTGTCTAATGCAACTAGCATATATCTAGTAAAGTTATGATTCAGTTAATCCATTAAATGTTGATCTTTAGTTAGTGCATCAGAACTTTTATTAACCATATGAACAGTAAACAGGTGCAGTAAAATAGAATAGATCATCACACACAAGAAGCACACATGAACACCATGATGTAAGGTGGAAACCCAATGTGGGTGAAAACCACCTGCTGCAAGTCGTCTCTATCTTCTTTTAATAAGAAACTTATTTTTACAATATTTTTGTACTGGTGCAGTCTTATACCAGTACATAGGCTTCTACCTGTAAAAGGCTACAACCTTCTCTCGTTCTCCAGCTTCTCCTGGAAGGGAGCTGCAACCCCCTTAGCTCTTGTACTAGCCTATGTACTAGTACGTAGGTGCCAGCCTACTGAATGCTCCAATCTTCACTCGTTCTCCAGCTGCTACTAGAAGGGAGCTACCACCCCCTTAGCTCTTGTACTAGCTGATGTACTAGTACGTAGGTGCCAACCTACAAAAGGCTACAACCTTCTCTTTCATCCTCCAAGTACCACGTTTCATAAATTTTTAGACTGGATACTCCTAAAGCAAAACACCATAATCTGAAAGGCCATGTTTCATCCAATTTTCATATTGGACCCATCAATATCATTGAAGCACAAAATCAATCAACACTAGCATCATCAATCTCTGGATCACCCAATACTAAATCACTGAACCCAGTTAACAAACTGCAATCACCAGAATGTAGAGCAGAACACAAAACTTTGCAACAATATTCAAAACCAACCGTATCATCAGAAATCATGCATACGCTACTTGGAAGAGCCGAACCAGCGTGTATACGCAATCTCACCAAAGTGAACTAGCGTATATGTCAATAATTACTTACTGATAACTTCGTTGCACTTCCTGACTTCAGATATACCCATATCATTACATATACAAGGATAATACATATGTTAGCAACCAGATCTTGTCCATCAGATCACATAAAGATAAGTCATTATGATCCTAATCCATTATAGATCTCACAATCAACGAAACTGAATATGCAGAATACTGACACCAGTAAACAGTCAACAGAACTCAGACTTTGCATCAACAACCAGAACCACCTATAACTTCAAACATCATAGTTCATATTGTATACGCTACTTAGATGTATCTAACCTGCGTATGTACATGCTTTTATCAAAGGCAACCAGCGTAAACATCTGTAAATATTCATTCATGTTTTGCAACTATTTCAATATTAAGTTTTACCCATGTCAGAACATTACATGCGTCAGTATACAGATCTAGAACAAGCATGATCAAACCATATAGAGATGATTCATTCCAAACCATTTGATCCCGATCTATCCTTAGATCTTGTTCTCCATCAACTGTTGAGATTCCTCTTTAGCTCAGATCAAGCAAAGCATCATGAACCCATAACCTGCATACTAGATCAGATATTCAAGACTTTCTGAATGCCTTTGCCTAATGATCTTCTTCTCCTTTTATAGTCTTAGGCCTTACTCAATACCATGGTCCAAAACCATTTAGAACCAATACTAGGGACCCAATACCTGGGTTCAACACTTCGGACGCAATACTGCGGTCCAAAACCATAGGTCTAAATACCACGGACCCAAAAATAAGCTTTCCCATATGTATGCGCTTTTCCGTGCATGAAAGTGCGTGCATACGCATACGCGACTTTTGATCAACAATCCCGCGTGTATATGCGCCTTTGTATATAGTGAACCTGTGTGTATAACCTACGTGTATACATTACTTGGTATATAGCGAACCTGCGTATATACATGACTTGGTATATAGTGAACCTGCGTGTGTACACGACTTGGTATATAGTGAACCTACGTATATACTTTTCTTTCTTCATTCTTTGTAATCTGATCATCAATTCTTTGTTACTGACCTACTACACTATGATCTGTCATCTGTGTGAGTTGCCATCAAGGACAACACTTGTATCATAATGCCAACACATGTAGAGCAGCAGGGAGTTGAGACACCCACTTAGGAAGAGTCTTCCATAGATGGGAGAAAGCGCACCAGAGAGGCTGACAGGTTATTGCATGATGTGAGAGAGAATGTGGTAGCACCCACATCACAACACAGAAAGAGGAGGTCACCTGAGAGGTACACTAGATACATGTCTCTCATGAGCGGATGTGTTGAGACAAATCCATCTTCTTTTGAGGAGGTAGTGCAGAAACCGCTTTGGGATGATGCCATGGTTGAGGAGTATGACTCCATTGTCAGGAACAGTGTTTGCGATGTGGTCCCAAGACCACTAGACAATTCAATGGTGATTTCTTGATGGCTTTACGAGGTAAAGCAAGCAACAGATGGTAGTGTGGATAAACATAAGGCCAGGTTCATGGCCCAAGGATTTTCTCAAGTGGAGGGGATTGATTACAATGATACTTTTTCTCCTATTCCAAGGTACTCATCAATCATATCCATATTGGCATTGTCAGTGCAAATGGGTTGGAAGATACATCAGATGGATGTAAAGACAACCTTCCTTAATGACATGATTGAGTAAGATGTGTATATTAAGCAGCCTGAAGGTTTTGAGACCTTTGACCAAGAGTCACGTGTGTGCGGACTCAAGCGAGCGTTATATGGGCTAAAGCAAGCACCTCGTGCTTGGTACACTAGGATCGATAGCTACTTCACCAAATAAGGATTCACTAAAAGTGAAGTTGATGTGAACCTTTACCATATTGTGGTTGAAGATCAATTGTTGATTATTGTTTTATATGTTGATGATTTGATTCTGACAAGTGATGATAAGTTGATCAAGTCTTGCAAAGAGGAACTTGAAAGAGAGTTAGAAATGAAGGACTTAGGACTCATGCACTACTTTCTGGGCATGGAAGTATGGCAAGGTGATAGTGAACTTCCTGTCTCTTAGGGCAAGTATGCCAACGAGATACTAAAAATGTTCCACATGGAGAGCATTAAACCCATGGAGACTCCTCTTGCAGGTAACTGGAGGAAGGGGGATGCTACTTCTGGTGTAGTGGAGTTACCATTTATAGGCATCTTGTGGGTTCACTCATGTATTTGGTGAACACACGACTGGACATGTGATATGCAGTTAACTAGCTTAGTCAAGTGATGGTTGGGCTAACCAAGTTGTACTGGAAGGCGGCCAAGCATGTGTTGAGATACCTCAGAGGCACTACTCAACTTGGTTTATGGTACAGATAAACAAAGGGAGTGAAGCTTCAAGGATTCACAGATGCAGATTGGGCAGGGAGTCCATCCGACAAGAAGATCACATCAGGAGGGATATTTAGTATTGGGTCAACAGTTGTTTCTTGTACAACAAGAAATAGAGGTTAGTTGCACTCAATTTAGCAGAGGCAGAGTACATGGTTTCTAGTCAAGCAGCTTGTGAGGCCATCTAGATTAGGAAGGTTATGGTTGGTTTGTTTGGTTAGAAGATGGATCCAACTGTGATTTATTGTGACAATCAGAGTTGTATCAAACTATCTGAAAATCCATTTTTTCATGATCGGTCCAAGCATATTGATATCTGGTATCATCATCTTCGAGATTGTGTGCAGTGAAGGATTGTGTTGTTGGAGTACATTCCCATAGAGGAGCAGGATGCAGATATCTTGCCAAAGGTATTGTCAAGATGTAAATTTGACTTCCATAGAGACAAGGTCAGGGTAGTTGATAATCCATTTCTTGAGAGGGAGTGTTAAAAATAGCAACAAGAAATTCCAATTTAATTTTTCCTTGAATTAAATTGTGAATTAAAATTGTAATTCTATTCTCATAGAAACTTGAAATCGTTAATTAAGTAAAATTGACTTAATTGACTTAGGAAATTCAAGTTAGAAGTCTAGAGTCGTGTAGAGTGATCCCTAAATTTTAGGAGCCCGAGTTGAGTTCTTTGGAGTTGTAATTAGATAACTCAATCTAACTTAGTTATAGTTAGTTAAACTAGTTCTAATTGTTGGAGGAACTAGTAGAGGTCTAGTTGTGGAGTAGTGCACCAGTGCATCCCCATTACCACACCAACTAACTGAATATTCACTCATAAATAACTCATGTATGTTAGTTCAAAGGAAGGCCCAGTTGAGACTAGAGTGCAGGGACATTGTACTATCATTTGTATAATTTTCTGAGTTGTACAAATGGTGCATGAAATCAGTTGAGGACCTATGTTTGGATTGCGCAGTTATGGAGGAAAGATTTCCCAATTAAATATGGGATAATCCTCTCAGGAATTGCACAAGGAAGTAGTGGATTGACAGGCAACGGGATTGGATAAGTGTTGGTTTGAGTTGGAATGTGAGGTAGAGAGTTAGATCATACTTGTGCAGGAATTATTCTAGTGTGAACAAGTATTGTATTTTCTTCTCAGATCTTCTAGTTAATGCAATATAGATAGTCGGGGTTTTGAGCAGTGGCTTTCCCCAGAGAAATATTGTGTTTATGTGCAATTGATATTTTTCCTCTTTCTTCTATTGTTTTCATTGATCAATTTTATTTTCTGGTGAAGAGTAGAGTAGATTCTTGTCTTGTGTTTTAGCATATCACATAAGTTGTTGAATCTACAGAAAAATATACAATAATAAATCAGAGACCAACTACAAGATTTGGGAGAAATAATGTCTGGCAAAGAAATGACCACCATAGTGCTCAATGCACTTCTATAGGAATGGGGAAACTTCACATCTAGCACCTTTGGAAATAAAAGCAATGTAGGTTAAAACGAGCAAGTCCAATCATTTGTTTCCATGGCTAGAAAGAAAGGAAAGTTTGGAAAGTTTGGTCCTTAGAAAAATAACAAGAATAATATGTCGAAGATCCAATGTTATGGTTTTCATGAATATGGGCACTACAAGAGAGATTATCCTAAACTCAAGAAGGAAAACAACAAAAGAATAAGGGAAGAATCCCATATCACCAAAGAAGTGGAAGAACCAGAGAAGAAGAAACCAAAGAAGGAGGAAGTGAGAGATCTTTACTATTACTGAGATAATCTCCTCCACTAAGTTCTTTTCAATTTTGTAAATAATAGCTGTCATGGTAGGAAGCATTGTAAGTATGATAGGATAAATCATATTAGGAGATGGATTCATGGTAGAAGCATACAATTGAATCGAGAGCTCATTATAGCAACTTGAAAAGGAGATCTGAAGCAAAATCCTACATGGATGTAGCCATCATCACATAAAGGAAGTAGCTCATGGTAACCTCATTGAAATCATGTGTAGTGCATATAGTCAAAATAAAGTCATCTAGCACGATAGAAGGAATTCATCATACATCATCATCATGAGAAAGGAGCTTTTTCTGGATGAGGATAATCTAGATCCTTTGTTGGAATCTTCATTAGAAAGTTCACCTCTACTTGGAAGAAGCAAGTGTCTAGTTGATCATTCCACCTTGTGTGGGACACATTGTTTGGAAGGATGATGGTATGGTGACAAAGGAATGTAGCAGGTCAAGTTGATTGAAGTACTTTCAATCAAGGAAAGGAAGTTATCGAAGGAATTCAATATGAACAAAAGGATAAAATAGGTATGTATGCATATATTTGATAATTTAAAGCGTGTCATCATATAGTTGTAGATAGCATGGGAAAATTCTCTACCTTGAGAGCATGATCAAAGATCTCTTCTTTTGAGAAGATGCATGAAAGCATGGTTCACATATTGACAAGATGAAATCAACATAATATGTCCTCATATAGAATATGAGGTGGTTAACAATAAATATGAAAGAACTATAGATTGAAGTTCTTGGGAAGAAATATGTGAAGGAAGGAAGAAGAGATCATGAAAGATGCAACTATGGTCACATAAGAAAAGGTAATCAACATTCGATGACTAGAAGAATTGATCATGACATCTTCATAGAGAAGAAAGACCATGATGAAGTATAAAAATAAAAGAGACCCTTGACATATGAAGTCTTGGAGATGTGTTTATAAATGTATAGGATGTTGATGTTGCAGGCAAGCAAGATGTCATGATGAAAGGCCATCACAAAAGGTAACTGTGATTTGATGTTCATTTTTAATTTTTGAACAAACTTTTGGATGGGTTGATACAGGGCTACTGAAAAGAGAGTTGTAGATGTCATCTATAACTAGCAATCATGTGATAGGATGGAACATGTTGAAGGAAACATGACGTGGAAGAGGTAGCAGTATGAAGAAAAGTCAGATGTGGACTAGCAGATCACATTCTAATGAAGATAAGGATGAAATGACTAATGTAGCTTGTGAAGGAAAGTGATGGATGGTCGATTCCCTAAGACTGATGAAAGATCCATTATGAAAAGGATGAACCTCATGAAATCAAAAGAAGGAGCCCCACAAGTAGATGAGAGTCCCATGATCTCCACTTATAGCATAAAGTTGTTGGAAGCAAGTCCCTGGTTAAGAGGGAGCTTGGGTACATTCCTTTATAGGAATGGGTATATCCTCCCTAGTTGAGAGGGAGAGATAGATACATCATTCCTGTCTTCACTTTGGGAAGAAAGAATGGAGGATTGGGTAAGCATCTAGTATCCAATATTGTTTGAGGGTGAGGTAGGGCATCCAAGATAAGAGTAGTCGAAGAGGACAGATATTCTCTGAGGACTAGGAATCCAAGATAAGAATAGTCCTAGAAGGACATACTTTGTGAACACCTAGGTGGGGTATGTACCTTGAGATACAATGATGACGGTGTCTATAAGTCATTGGTCTCGCCAGCATTATGCTCTAATATTGTGGAGAGATAGAGTTGTCAGTCAAGGCCTTGCTATATGACAATGCTAGATGATATGATGATAAATAGATGGTTTACCAATCTGACTCCTCTTATGATAATTCTTCAGATTGAGAATGTCCAAGTACCTTGTATGGATTACGAATACCTCCCTAGTTAAGATGGAGTGTTGAAATATGTAACTAGGTTCGGTCTTCATAATGACATATGTAATCATTATTTTATGTATTTAATGAAAAGATAAAAATATATTTATTATTTCCATTCTTGAGACATGGGTTTCATGCTCAAGGAAAATTATTTTTGTAGCTCAAGCTCCCATTGAGAGCTTCACTTGTCATTATGTCTACAAGTCAATAAATTCATTGTCATGTATGAAAGACCATTCTTGGGCTTGTTACAAATTGTAAATAAAATTGTTTAAGTCAATGTTAGAGTCAAAAGACCCTACAAGACCTCATCATAATGCACTAAACAAGTCGTCCTACAAAGCAACAAGTCATCCTAGAGACATTTTCAAGTCAGCCTAAAACATGGATAGGAAACCTCTATAAATAAGACTTCGAGCTCACTTTGGAGACATACTTCACTCACGCGTGTTCAATTGCAAGGAAGAGAAAAAGTGTGAATTAAATGAGGACAAAGGAAGAAAATAGTGACGAGATTTCTAGATTAGTTTTGGGCTACTTCTCTCCACTCGTACGAAGGAAATAGGGCTCCTCTTGTTGTAGTGAAATAAGCACCAAGAAAAGAATTTTTGCAAGTTGAATTCTCTAGGAGAGAGAATTTACCCAAGAAAAAAAGAAAGGAGCAAGGATATACCATTATCTCTTACACGTGCAAGGGTTAGGTTTTCTGTAGAAGAATTTGTTGGACAGGTCGAAGTTCCAGAAGAATTTGTTGGGAAGGTCGAAATTGCAGAAGAAGTTATAGGAAGTCAAAATTGTAGAAGTTACTAGAAGCAAGGTTTGACTTGGTCTTGAAGGGTCTTGGTCAAGGTTCATAGGTCTTGGAATTTGTCAATTGAAGGTCTATAAGAAGAGATGAATTCTTGTGGGTTTTCCTCTTGGTTGGAGAGGTTTTGGCCTTGGATGATCGCTTATATCTTGTGTCCTTTGTATTATTGTTCTTTATAATTTGATAGCTTTTTAATGAAAAGAATACTAATAATAATAAATTGAATAAGAAGCTAACTAGGTTAAGTTAAAATACATCACAAGCAGTTATCAAACCAAGAGAAATCAATTAAACTTTTTGCCGCTAGATTTCTCAATAGATCTCAAGGAAAAAGTTTGACCTATATATGGGAAGCAAGAAGACAAGAAGAGCGAAGGTGGAGAAGAATAAGACTTGTTTTCTCTCTCTCTCTCATGCAAAATTATAGGGTTTCTGCAGCTAAAAGGTGGCCGAAATTGAAAATTTGAGTTGTAGAAGGATGAAGTGAAATATTTTGTTGCTGCAAGGAAGAATACTCTATCCTGACGTTGTTGACCTTGTGAAGAGTTTTCTTACTCAAGGAAGGTATCAAGAGGAATCTAGATTAAGTTTTTTTTAGTTGCTACAATATCAAAGTTGTATGTTGAAGGAAGCAACATTGAAGATGGGAGGTTGAATTTGCAGTACTTGGAGAATGACTTGGTCTAGGATTGGGTATTTGTTGTCTCATTGGAAGCAAAATCTATAAGAAGATAAGAGTTTTCTAATTTTCCCCATTAGATGTGTCTTTCCCTAACTGAGAGCCTAATTCCAATGTCTTCTGTTGTTGTTGTTTTGTTCTTTATTGTGTTTGATAAAAATATATAAATAAATAACATAAGAAGACTAGATAAGTTCACAAGTAAATATTAAGGTAAATAAAAATTGATTTAATAAGATAACACTTTGAATTTCCCAACAAGGTGGTTGCAAGAATTGTCTTGTGGACACAAATAAGTGTTTGCTTGTCAAGTAGAATCATTTGTAGAAAGATACAAGAAAAGAAGTAGAAGACATATTGTTTTGGAAGGAGGGTTTCTACATTGAAGAAGATCAAGACTACATCAAGCTCTCATCAAAAGGGTTGAGAGGAAGGCTACGAGAAAGGTTATATATTGAAGAAAAAGAGATATATTGCAAGGCTAATTGAAAGGTATCTTTGAAGGAAGCATAAAAAAGAGTTTGGTATGATTCATCACTCTTGAAAGTTGTTGGAGGAATCCTAGGAAACATCTTTCAAGGACATTATTGAAGTTTCTTCAAAGGTCTCGAAGGCATCAAGAAAGGTTTGAGACATCATCAAGGAAGAGGAGAATCTTGGTTATCAATTAAGCATCATATTATTACTCTATGTCTAAATATAAAGGTTATCTGGGTTCTTTTTGCAAGGAAAGCAATAAGCTCGTTGGAGCATCAAATTACCTAGCATGGAAGAAAAGCATTGACCTAGCACTTATGGAGCATGAGGTAATGGAATAAGTAACTAGGGAAATGACTGAACCTAGAAAAGACAAGACTCAAGAACTAGAAAATTACAAGAAAGGGTAACTAAGGGCACAAAGGATCATAGTTGAATCCATTAAAGATCCTCTTGTTCCATTTGTTGCAAATTTGAAAATTTCCAAGGCTATGTATGAGAAGTTAGTGAATTTGTACTCTATGAGTACATTAGGATAAAATATGTATTTGCATAATAAACTATACAAGATGAATAAATCAAAGGATGAGGACATGGAATCCTTTCTAACAAAGATATTTCAATTAAGAGATCACTTGTTGGGGCTTGGAGAGAAAATTCTTATTTTGAAATGACCATCAATTTATTAAAGGCATTGTCACTAGAATGGATCAACTTTGCAACAAGCATCTACCCTAAGAAAAATTCAACTCTTTTTTATGAATTATGGGCTCAATGCTTTTTGGAAGAATCGAGGATTAGGGTAAAACATGAAATTAGATCAAATGAATAGTGTCAAGCCTTTCTAGCTCAAGTCAAGAAGCTGAAGAAGGGAAAGTTCGAGAAGTCCAAGAAGAAAGATATGTCTAAGGTTCAATGCTTTAAGTGCAATGAATATGGACACTTTAAGAGGGGATTCCCAAGCCAACAGAACAACAAGAGAAAGGAAAGAAGTGAGGCTCACATAGTTGAGGAAATATGATAACCTAAGAAGAAGCTAAAGAAGGAAGATGTGAAAGATATTTACTATTAAAGAAGGCACAATATCTATCAAGATCTCCATGAGGATTAATCTTTCCTTTAGGATAGTATGCATTGTCGTTTATTTGATTTTGTATAATGTCATAGAGAGAAGCATGTGATAGTATCATATGTAGAGTCTACTTGGTTAAGTTGCTTTGTATCATCTAGTTTTTAAAAGTAGATAGATAGACCAATTTTACCCATTGTTCATCTAAGAATTATATAACATTATGTTAGAGGTGGTCATATTGGTAAGGTGGTTCATCATGATCCTATAAGAATCATCATTTTGGAGGTTCTTGGGAAAAGCATTATGACAAGGTTAGTATACATTCCATGTAATGTGGAAACAATATTTTTAAAGGGATGAAGGAATGTAATGGATCAAGATTCAAGATCATTATGAGACATATACCTATATGATGGAATAAGAGGCATAGGGATACACATTGGAAGTGACTCTTGGATAAGATTCATGTGGGTATAATCTTGTAAAATGCTTTATATGCTTATCTGATATGAATTTGTTTTACTCAAGGATGAATAAATAATTAGGACTTTCTCTAGATTATATATATAGAGTAATTATTAACATCCAGTATAATCTTCGAAAATAAAGTTCTAACTTGGTAATCAAGTTTGATCCTTGGGAACTATGATGCATTAAGGAAGATTCATATGGAGATGGACCATGAGGATGTTGATTGAACAAGAAGATAATTCGGAAGAGGTATTTTGGATTTTAATTATTGTTGGTTATCTTATTAACATATTATTTTGCTGCCTGGAAGGATGTTGTAGGAATAAATTATGATAGTTGAGGCAAGTTCAACTATATGGATGAATAATGTTAAGGGAGGTTCAATATCTGGTACCTAGCAACTTTGAATTCGGGATGTTCCCATATTAGAATTGAAAGGTAGAAATGTGAGAAGATAACCTAAAGGTCAAAGGAGATCAATTTCATAAGGAAGATATAATTAGCTCAATGCAATGCCTTCATCTATGATGAAAGTGATGAGGAAGAAAAATGACTTGGATCTTGTCACAATATTGAAGAGTGAAGATGGCTCCATGATACCTCGAAAGGAAGTAAGCTTGATACGATGAGACGCGGAGAAAAAGATGGATCCAGAAAGCTATGAAGAACTAGTAGTTGATGCTCTTATGCAGACAAGCTAAAAATCTTGTGGATGTGACTTCCCAATTATAAAGGAAGTTGGGAATCTCCTCTATATTTGAGAGGGAGTTAAGGAGTCTCCTTAGATAGGAACAAGGATCTATTCTATAGAAATAATAGGGATATCCTCTCTGGTTGATAGGGAGTGATGTTGGACATCACATGTGCATTCTCTTCTTCAAATAATGAAGAAAGAATGGTGGAGGATTGGATAAACATTTGTCGATTCCATGAGGATAAAGAATCCAATAAAGGAAAGGTACCAACACTCTTTGAGGATGGGACAGATATCCAAGAAAAGAATGGTCGAAGAGGATTGATATTCATTGAGGACATAGGATTGGAGATCCAAGATAAGGACGGACCTAAAAGGATATACCTTGTGAACAACTGGATGGGGTATATGCCTTGTAGAGGTGGTATGGTATCACACATAAAGCCTCCCATCATAATGCTCTGAAATGAAGTAGAGCTTGTCTAAGTTATGCCTCAAACACGGTGTTGGTCATAATGATGATGCTTATAGTTGGCTTATCAATCTGACTCTTCTTATGAGAACTCTTTCATTTGAGAATGATGTTATATCGGTTGTACAATTATGAATACCTCCCTAGTTAAGTGGGAGTGTTGAAAATGTAACTAGTTTCGGTCTTCATAATTTTTGTTATACTCATTTCAATATGTGTCCTATGTAACAAACAAAATAAGAAAATAAAAATTTATTATTATTAAATCATGGGTTTCATGCTTCTAGGGTTTTTTAGGTCTTATGATTTATCATCATGAGTCAATTGAGTCAAAATCATGTTTATAAGACCCTTCTGGGCAAAATGTAATTCGAAAAAGAATTTATTTGAGTCTATAAAGTCCTGGAAATTCCAAAAGTATAATTCGTCCCTCGCAACTTCAAGTCGGCCTAAAGGAGGGATTCGACCCCTTGGAAAGGTTATATAAAGGAGAAGTTCGACCTTATTTGTGACTCACTCACCAAGAAGTTAGATCTATAGCTAGGGAAAAAGAAGACAAGAAGATTGAAGGTGTAGAAGAAGAAGAAGACATTTTTTGGGGCTATCTCTCTCTCACACGTGCAAAATTCTAGGGTTTTTGCAACTAAAAAGGAGGCCGAAATTGCATATCCAAGTTGCAATAGGATGAACTGTAGTCTCTTGTTGCTGGAAGGAAGAATACTCTATCTTGACCTCGTTGATCTTGGGAGGAGTTGTCTTGCTCAAGGAAGGTCTCAAGAGGAAGCTGGATTAGGGTTTTTATAGCTGGTAGAAGGCCGAAGTTACAGGTTGAAGGAAGCAACATTAAAGCTAGGAGGCTGAAGTTGCAGTTTGAAGTTGGTTGGTTCTAGATCAAGGAAGGACTTGTTGGAAGGGTTGGCTTGGTACTTGGAGAAGGAATTGGTCTAGGATTGGGTCTTTGTTGTCTCATTGGAAGCATATTTTATAAGAAGAGAAGAATTTTCTGGGTTTTCCTCTTAGAGGGTTTTTCCCTAGCTGAGAGCCTACTTTCTCTGTCCTTTGTTATTGTTATTTATGTTCTTGATATTTGTTTTGATGAAATGATATAAATAATGAACATAAGGAGACTAACTAAGTTCACAAGAAAATATTAAGGTAAAGGAAAATTGATTTAATAAGTTGCCACTTTGAATTTTCCAACATATATATGTATATATACATATTGATGCACATGGCAGACCTGAATGGGATAATTTTATAGATTATGAGTATCATTCATTGATGTAGAATAACACATGGGATTAGATCCTCGACGAAAAGGAAAGAAAATAGTGAAATTCATTCAATCTACAAGATCAAATTCACAACAATGGGTGTTGTTTAAATGCATAAGGTTTGTTTGGTGACTGAGGGTTTTTCTTAGAAAGAAGGCATAAAATACATAAATCTCGGCACTAACATTAAACATGAACTATGTTCAACTAATTATTCCACTTGTTACTCACTATGGATAGGATGTATATAATAAGAATGTCACAGATGCTTTTCTACATGGTGATATCACCTAAGAAATCTAAATTGAGAAATCCCTTGGTCTTAATAAATATGGTAGTTATGTGTACCCATTAAAGAAATCATTTTATGTTTTGAGACATGGCCCCTCACCATGGTATGAGAACATGAACAACTTTTTCCTCGGTCTTGATTTCAAACGCTATGAATCAAATCACAATATATCTACTGCATGTAAAAGGTGAAACATTAATTGTTGCATTGCATGCAGATGACCTAATCATTATTGAAAGCCATGTGAATTTAATTTTGGGTTTAAAGAAACAAATAGTAATTACATTTGAGATACCTGGCCTTAGTTTATTGCATTCCTTTTTGGGCGTCCAAGTCATAGAGATGGATTACGGTATCTTTATTTCTCAACTTAAATATGTGTTGGACCTTTTACATAATTTTATATTAAAGGCTATAAATTTTGTGTCACACTTTAATAGTTGGGAATTAATCTAACCAAGGAGCATGATTATCCAAAACTCAATGGTATACTCTATATTTTTCTTTAATTGAAACTATAATTACTAGTGAACAATAACTTCGAAAGATAAACTGCCACTATTACACCAGATACAACTATTTCATAAATGCCATAGATGGGAAAATTACAACATGTCTCTAGAGACTTGAAACCAAGCATCTAGGGAATCAAATTGTTCACCAAACCATTCAAGCTAATGTCCTTTGACTCAATGGTACAATATGTCTACAACTTATCGATAACATTATTTATTTAACTCGTAATCAACCTTATATTTCCTTTGTTGTTAATGTGGTTTCTATTTTGTGTAGGATCCATTTGAATTTTTTATTATATCAAGGGAACATACCAACTTGGTATAAACTATTGTAGTGACAAAGTGAACCAATTAGTTGGTTACACAAACTTGGATTGGGTTGGAGATAGAAATGACAAGAAGTCTACATCAAGCTATGCATTTTAGCTTAGTTATGGACCCAGTGTTTTCTCTTGTAAAAAGTGGAAGGTGGTCTCTTTTTAAACCACAAAAGCATAGCATCATGATGCAATGCATGTTGGCAAAGAGGTTTTGTGGATTCAACATCTTATGTTTGAGCCTATTTTTCTAGTTAAGACATTGATTTTGGTATATTACGGAAATCGTGATGTAGGTTGTAGAAAAAGTTACTACACATAATAAAGTGAAGCACATGGAGCTTCATGCTTATTATTTGAGAAAATTAGTACAATAAAATGTCGCGACTCTTGTTTATGCAAGACATATGATCAAGTTACAAATATAATTATGAAGCTTCTCCCAAAAGCTAAGTTTGTGAAACTCTAGATTATGCTTAAGCTTTAGGAAGCTCCAATTATGGGGGATTGTACATAAGTAATTTCACCTTTTATCTCTAGATTTTTATGTTGATATGGGGGTGGGGGGAGGGTGTTGAAGAAAAGTGTAACTAGGTTCAGTATTTGTAAATGTAATTTTGATCTTTGTACTTGTCAAGAAAAAGAAATATTATTTTTGTAAAATATTTGAATGAGTTTCTTGCTCATTCCATAGGTCTAGGAAAGTCAAAGAATCAAAGTCATGTTAAAGAGATCTTATTGAGCATGAATATGGGTCAACCTAGTGTCAAGTAGCCCTCCAAGACAAGCACCATCCTCCAAAGAAGAAGACTTTTAGCAAAACGATGTGAAAGATAGTCAAGTCGGCTTCAAAATATATATTAATGACAAGTCGGCTCAAATAATAGACACAACACTTCACACTGACATGTCGAATCAATATGGGAGACTAACCACTATTTATATGCGAATAGGATTACCACAGACATAACAGAATTCATATTCTCTCTTAATTTCGTATAGGTGCAAGAAGTACAGGAGAGTTGCAGGGAGAATTTCGGATGTTATTTTCGGAGGCCTGTCCTCAAGCTCAGGAACTTTGATGGGTACAATAGGGTTCATCACAGATATCTCTCCAATAATTACAGTGAAAAAACTATAGTCCCCATCTCCTCGGTGTTCACTGTCTAGGCCTATCTATACATTGACCTTTGAAGCAACCTTACAATCTCGGCATTATTGTGATAAGGTAGTGATCTCATGAAGACACACTCTGTCTTGGTATATAGTCCAGAAGCAGTCATAATAGATGCAAGTATGATCTTAGTATAACTACAATCATGACCTCAATGGATAAGATCAGTATCTCGGTAAAACTAAGTGCATCTTTCCTATATATATATATATATATATATATATATATATATATATATATATATATATATTGGATCTCTTTGTTGAAAATGAAGATCTCGATGAGTATTCAACAGTAATGATCTCAGTGGTATAGCATTGATAATCTCGATGTTGCAGCAGTGATGGATATCTCGATGTTGCAGCAGTGATGGAGGTCTCGATGATGCGGTAGTGATGGCCTCAATGGTACAACAATGATGATGATCTCAACAACGACAAAGAAGAGGATTGGTGTCTTGGTCTTGGAGTGGCCTAGTAGTTCAAGGGTCATGGTCTTGGTGTTCATCAATTGGAATCTCTATAAGAAGAATTACGTGCAAGGTTTCCTCTCCAAGAGGGAGAGGTTTTGTCCTTGGCAGAATGCCAACTTCTTGAGTTCTTGTCTCTTTGTTTTTGGTAGTAGTTTGATGAAGTAAACACACACACTAATAAGAAGAAGAAGATCAAGCTAAGATAAATTGTAAAATCACTTCACAAATTGTTATCAAGTCTAGAAGAATCTTACTAATGCTAACTTCCCCAGATTCTTCAATGGGTGGGGGGGTGGGTTGAGTGTTAGAAAAATAGGTTATGCAAGTTCATATATTTATGAAGCTTCTCCCAAAAGCTAATTTTGTGAAACACTAGGCTATGATTAAGCTTTGGGAAGCACCAATTATGGGGGGTTGTATAGAAGTAATTTCACCTTTTGAAAGTTTTATGTTGATCGGGGCGGGGGGGTTGAGTGTTAGAAAAATAGGTTATGCAAGTTCATATATTTATGAAGATTCTCCCAAAAGATAATTTTGTGAAACTCTAGGCTATGCTTAGGCTTCAGGGAGCTCCAATTATGGGGGGTTCTATAGAACTAATTTCGCCTTTTGAATCTCTAAAGTTTTATGTTGATATGGGGGGGTGAGTGTTAGAAAAATAGGTTATGCAAGTTCATCATTACTCTTTATTTTTAAAGACAATCAATCAAAAATTGATAGTCAACTAGGAGATTCATGTTAGTGGTTGATGAGGAGATTAACTAGGTGGTTGACTAAACATTTAATTGATCAAGCAATTAAAGCAAAATGGTTTATCAATGCTCAAAACAAGGCAGAAATCAAGGATTTTTCCATGCACCCCAACCAATCTGTGATGACCTTGTCTTCCTCAATTCTAGGGAGTTTCTTGAATCTTAGTTCTATATAAGATTGCCCTATGGGTGAGTCTAAACATGAAATTATATGATTACATGGCTAATATGTGATTCACAATGAGGTATGCTTGGTTGTGATTAATTATTGTAATGGTGTCTTTAGATACCACCTCTCTCTTAGAGTTCTAGCTCACTAGTTTATCTAATCCTTTAGTTCTTCAACAAGGCTTGCACTGAGTTACTGTGTCAATAATATCTCCCTACTTGTATCACCTAGTGGGTCACCTTGTTGGGAAATACCCTACCTTAAGCTATAGAATTCCAGTTTTCCTAGTTGCTTGTTAGGGTTGATATTTTATTTTGGATTTGAAATAAATGAAATGGCATTACACTTAGTTCAATTGTCCCATCCACTATATTTCTTAGATATGATTTACACCCTTACACATTCCAACTTATAATTTCATATCATTGTGTACACCTCATAACATTTTACCCTATCGTATCATGTAACTTATTTTCCAAAGTCTCATTATTTTGTATTGTATGAATCCATAAAAATGGCGTAGAATCGTAAAAATCATAAAAACATAGTTGAAAATCTCGATGGGACCTTTCCAGTGGTATAAATTCTGCCCAAAACAAAGGCTAGGATGACAAGTTATGGGAAAATGTCAAAATATTCCCAATAGCAGAAAAACGCATACACTACAAATTTGTATAAAATTTGACAAAATGTATAGAAATTAAGTTGAAGGCATTTTTAAGACCTTTCTTCTAGTATAAAGAACACCCAATTTTGGTTCACAATCAAAAGTTATTGGTGCATTAGATATAAAATCTAGTTTCCTGAAATTTTGACACTATCTTCCATGTATCCATTGTCTTGAGACAAATATGATGATAATCAATGTTTGGGTTAATATTATTGAAGTATTTAGCTCCATGGGCTATTATAATAGATCATCAACATATGATAAGCGATATTAGTGCTTGATAGTGATTCCATGCAAGAGTCAATAATCCACAAAAATTATCTGATTTTTATCCTTATTTCAAAATAAAATAATGGTATATCCATGAGTCCATTAGTTAGATTGAATGTGGCACTTACCCAACAACTTCTAAATCTTGATCTTTACTCTTCACTATCCAACAATGAAGCTTTTCACAATGCTTCATCAATAGAGAAACTTCATATTTTAGGTCAACAGAGTGCTCAATTGTGTCACTAGGAGGCATCCTATAAGGTTCTCATAACAAGTGGGAAAAACATTATGTCATGTTATTCAACTACCTCTACTTTTTTGACTTCTCTTATTTTAGTATATTGCACATGATGAGTCCTCGAGGTCTTAGAGCTCATTTGAGAGTACAGCTCTCTTCACTCATCATAGATGCAAAACTAATGAAACAAACTATTATAAGGCTTTGGTTAATATTTGAGTTTCAACAATGGAAACAATGGTAAAGGTTTTGGATCCTTTTATGTCGTCACTAAGTAATAATGGACATATTTCACATATCGGTGTTGGTTTTTTTTTTAAGGATAGAATGTATCTTGATCTCACATATATGCGTTGCCAAAAATCACTCCATGCACATGGAAAATGTACAACTTTGAACCCTACTTCTCACTAAGATGACATATTTTTCTTAACATTTAAAATGGATTGGATGCACAAATGCTTTTTTATCTAGATTGAGTCATTATATTACTTGTCATCCATCTCAATGCTTTTAGAGTGGAAAAATTAGAGGAATCAGCATGTAAGGACATTTTTACTAGTGGATCCTAGTTTGGAGAATTAGGATTTGGAACCTCATATCCATTTTGAGGCATTGATTTACGTCTTTTGGAGTCAAAAATTTCTTACTTTAGCATCAATGTTTGGATGTTATTCTACATTCATAAACCTTGCTAATAGTGCAAAAAGCACGCCAATTGGAGTTTTTACACAAAAGTTATGCCTCTCACAAGTTGACCTGCCTTTTTTACCACCATGGTACAAGTAAATGCCATGTCAAACCATGTTACTCATGCATGTGGGGTTGGTCATGTGTGTATTTTGAAGAGGAGTCTAGAAGGTCCAAAGTTGTAACTCTAGTTGAGAGTTGAGAGAGTCAAATATTATCCCTAAACGACTATTAGGCTATGTTATATATCCATCCACTAGGAGGTGTAGGGGAACCATTCAATGTTATTGTATTTTTTTCACAATCGAGTAGAACAACTAGAAGTGGGAATTAATAGAGAAAAACAGAGGGGATTGAGATTTTGTAGCAACCTTATAAGCCACAAGTCTCAGGTAACTCCATAGAAAAACCTATTCTTTATACGCTAACATTTTCTATAACTAGAGAAAGAGAGTAGAGTAACCTCACCTTCTAGTTAGTTTTCTCCCATAAGGGTTTCCTGGGGCAAATCTTGTGTTTATCATGGATGGTTTGTGCATTTCTTTCTAATTATTATTTTTCTCTCATTTCAGTTAATTTAATTAATTAAGAAGAAAATTGGCTAACTAAATGATCTAGATTAGATCATCATATTATTTGACATCCATATCAAAGCTTTAAGAGTGGAAAAATTAGAGGAATCAACTTGTAGGCTCATTTTTATCAGTGTTTCTAATTTGGAGAATTGGGAGAAAAAATTTAGGAGTATTTTTAAGGCCTTAAATGACCACTTTTATGGTCTCGAACTTACTAAGGACCTAGATTCCATAATCTACACACTGATACCTTTAAAAAAAACATAAGAATTGCTTCAATTGAAGCTCGTTTGAGAAAGTATGCCTCCTAAAAGTTGATCTATTATGATTGATCGCCATAGTTCAAAAGGATGCCACGTCAACCTTGGATATTCATGAAAAAGGGGTTATCCACATGGGGACTATGAAGAAGACTCTAGAAGGGAGAGTTGTAACTCATATTTAGGGTTGAATGGGTTAAATCTAACCGTAGTTAGATATCAAGATGTGTTATAACAGAGTCACTAGGAGAAAAATGGGTCCCAATCATTTGAGTGTATTTTGGTCCATCATAGAACATAATCGTTAAGAGTGGATAGAAAGTGAGAAAATTAGAGGGGGTTTGTATTATGTAGTATCCCATGGGTCATGGGTCTCTGGTAACACCATAGAGAGTGGCTTATCCTTTGAATTTGCATTATTTCAATTCTAGGCAATAGATAATAGAGCAACCTCACTTTTTATATTAGTTTTCGACCATAGCAAATTGTGGAAAGAAAGGCTAAATTTGACTTGTGCCTTAGTCAAATTTAGTAATTCGATTTTCCACATCAGCAGGATGACTTGGATTGCAGTTAACTTGTGTGACATGGCTTGTCTAATAGTTTACTCAGTAAATTCGAGTTATAGGCTAGAAGTAAAGTTGTCAATGTAGTGATTGCTAAAATTTAGAAATATAGTTTAGTTATTTTCAATTTGAATCAGTTAACTAAGATCAAGAAACTATTTGAGTCAGTTGAAGGTCAATTGAGTAGTAGAAATGTTGTTAACACAGTGATCTCCCAGTTAAACTAGTCAATCGCCTAAAAATAGCCCAGACATGCATGGAATTTGAATTACCTAGCTAGAGTGGAGGAAAAAGCACATTGTAATCATCAATTATATATTAGTTGAGTGTACAAGCTAGGCAATTAAGCAGGTGAATCATTCCTTGGGAACTGTTCAAGTAAATAGGAGAAAAATCTTATCTTTTAGGAGCTAATTTCCTCCATGATTATACAAGAAAATAGGAGCAAGCTAGGGCCTTGAATTGGCTAAGTGTTGGCCAGAGTAGGACAGCCAAAAAGAGAACAAGTTTACAGTGCAGGGTGTGCTTCATATTCGAAGCAAGATATTGTAATAGTTTCCCATTCTCATCTGATTAATGAAAAGTAGCATAGGGGTTTTTCCCAGTTCGTTCTCCTGTAAATCATTATTTTCTTGTGGTTTTAATGGTTGCATGTCATTGCATGTGTTTCTAAATTGTGATTTCCATTCCGCGGAATAGTAGAGGAAATTTGTAATCTCTTGATTTTAGCTTGATTTCATCAGTAGCAGTGAAATTCTATTAATTTCTACATTGTATCAAAGTAGAAATCACACTAGAAACCAACCAATCACTCTTCTCCTTCAGAGATTTTGATTTACAAATTTAGTGAAGCGGTTTTCTTTCATGCAGGAAATTGCCTTTCAACGGATTGAGATTGGAGTATGCCCTTTCAGAAAACCTCAAATTTCATAGCCTGGAAGGACATGATGGAAGTAGTGCTCAATGATAATGGTGTGCTAGAGTACACCAAAACTGACATTCCAAAGTCGATAGTATCAGATGCACAACAGTTAGCCTGATGGAAGAAGGATATTATAAAATCCAAGAGGATCATCCTGGAGGGTGTGAGAGACCACATAGTCTCGAATTTACATGGAAAGGAAACTCTCTTTGATATGTGGAAGACCCTCATTGAGATATTCGAAAATGGTAGTGATATTAGGAAATTGGCATTGAGGGACAAGCTTAGAAACATCTGCATGTAGAAAGGAGAAACTATTCCACATTACCTCTCCAGGTTCATTCAGTGTCAAGATGAGTTAGGATGAGTTGGAGAAAATATTCCCTCTCCAGAACTAGTCAACCTAGCTCTCACAAGCCTTCCAAAACCTTGGCATAGCTACCAGGTCTCTGTAAATGGAAGGGATAAATTACCAAATTGGGAGAGACATTGGTCTGATTTGGTGCAGGAATAAATTTGGTGGAACACTAGAGATGGAGCAACATCCAAATCTGAGGAGGAGAATTTTGCCTTGGTTGGGAAGGGAAATAAATGCAAGGGAAAGAAGGCCCAAAGCAAACTAAAGTCCAACCAGAATAACGGTAAGAAGAAGGATCTAAGCAAGATAAAATGTTTTCACTGCCATGAATTCGGGCACTATGCAACAAAGTGTATGCACAAGAGTCTAACAAGAAGCCTTCAGGAGGAGTAGGAGGTGAAGGACTTGCCTCACAATTCGAATTAGACTTCACCCTAATTGCATACATGGACAACATTTTAATGGGGAGTGTGCGGTATCTAGATTTAGGTGTCGCGTTCCATGTGACAGGATGAAAAGAATTCTTCAGTATCCTAGAGGGAAGGATCTCCATATGCACATAGAACTTGGGGATGATGGGAGATACAGTACCAAAGGAATTGGTACCATAACCTTTAAGAGAGAGTCAAGCTCCTACCTTCATCTAAAAGATGTTATGTATGTACCTAGGTTGAAGAATAACTTGATCTTTATAGTTTTATTAAAAGATCATGGCTAAGATGTTGTTTTCAGTTAGGGGAAATCCTTTCTTAGACATGTAGCTATCTGGAATGTGAAACATATTAGAGTTCGATTGAAGAAGCTCTACAAACTTGAGGTGGAATCTTGCACTGCACTAAGTAGCAAGGCAGGAAAAGTGCAGAGTCGGGATGTTGGAGAACTTTGGCACAGGTGCATGGGACACTTACACTATGGAGCTTTAAAAATCATGCAGAAAATTACCACCAGTCTCTCGAAATGTACCCTTGACCAGCATGGTGTCTGCAAGGGATGAACTTTTGGGAAATATGTCAAATCCACCTTCCAGGGCCAAGATAGAAAAGTTGGAGAAATCTTGAAGCGAGTCCACTTTGATGTATGTGGACCATTTTCTACGACCCTTACATCAAAACATATGTATTATGTATTTTTTGTTGATGAATTTTCAAGAAAATGTTGGATCTTCTTCATGCGGAAAAAGGATGAAGTTTTCTCAAAATTTGTTGAATTCAAAGCATTTGTTGAAAAGGAGATTGGTCAGAAATTGAAATCCCAGAGAAGTGATAATGGAGGTGAATATGTATCTAACGCCTTCAAAGACTTTTATGCCAAAGAGGGTATTAGAAGAGAACTGATAGCACCCCATAACCCACAGTAAAATGGGGTGGTTGAAAAGAAGAACATAAGCATAGTGGGAGTAGCAAGAGCAATGTTACATGATTAGGGGTTTCCATTGCATCTATGGGAAAGAGCATGCAACACCGTTGTTTATTTGTAGAACCAAAGTCCTCATAGAATACTTGGCATGATCATACCCGAAGAAGCTTTCTCTAGGAGGAATCTAGATGTATCTCATTTCAATTTTTTTGGAGCTATTGTGTATTTCAAGGATGGCAGGAAGAAACTTGAGCCTACAACTGATATGGGAGTCTTTGTAGGATACATAGAGACACCATGTAACTATAGGGTGTATTTTACCTCACTCAAGGTGACAGTAATGAGGAGAAGGCTATGAGATTCTCTCTAGAGCGAGAGTTGAGTATCTCACCAGAGGAGGAGCTTATAACTCCAAAGGAGGAGCCTCATGCATAGCTTTAGGATGTTGTGGAGCATCCACATGTAGAGTAGAAAACAAAAGGCAAAGTGGAGGCATTCACTCAACCAGAATCTTCCAAAGAGGGGAGGAAGATAACCAAATAAGCTGACAAATTGGTACATGATACACAGGAGCATGTGAGAGCTCCTACATCGCATCGTAGATATAGGAGGTCACCAGACAGGTACACTAGGTATATTGCTCTCATGAAAAAACTCATAGAGACGAAGCCTTCTTCATTTGAGGAAATAGTTTCTCAACTAATGTAGGTTGATGCCATGGTGGAGGAGTATGACTCCATCATGAAGAACAGTGTATGGGAGGTGGTGTCGAGATCAAAGAAAAAGTCAATGGTTGGTTCTAGATGCATATACAAAGTGAAGCATGCATCTGATGGGAGCATCGAGAAGTACAAGGCCAGATTTGTGGCCAAAGGCTTCTCTCAGGTAGAGGGAGTGGACTATGAGGAAATGTTTGCAGTAGTGGCAAGATATTCCTCGATCATAACCATTCTAGCATTAGTTGCGTAGATGGGCTGGAAGATCTACTAAATGGATGTAAAGACTGCCTTTCTTAATGGTGTTATTGATGAAGAAATTTGCATAGAGAAACTAGAGGTATTTGATACATATGACAGGGAGACACATGTATGTAGACTCAAGAGAGCACTGTATGGTCTCAAACAAGCACCTCGTGCATGGTACACTTGGATTGATACATTTCTTAATGGATTGGGCTTCACCAAAAGTGAATCGGATTCCAACCTCTATCACATTGTGGTAGATGGAAAGTTGCTTATATTGGTTATGTATGTTGATGACTTCATACTTACATGGGATGAGCAGTTGATCCGGTCTTGCAAGGAGGACCTTACAAGAGAATTTGAGATGAAAGATATGGGCTTGATGCATTACTTCTAATGAGGCCCAGTATTGCAACAAGAATGTTGCAACTCCCATGGTTACCAACTTAAATTGTCAACCTGAGGCTCGTACAAACTTAAGAGGTGTCAGCATTATATGTGCAAAATGAAATGTGTCCTTATGTCGTTTATTTGATGCAATGAAGTGAATGTCGTGAAATCCAAGACTAAAGTAATTGAAGAAATGGAAAGGAAACCTAATTACTTTTGCAGAGATGAAATCCTAGTTACTTTTGCAAAAAGGAATGGCTATTCTACATTGCATGAATGTAAATGTTAATCCTATTTGCAGAAATGTAAACATTAACCTATTTGCAGAGTGTGAATGGTAGATCAAAAGGAAGCCATGTCTATTCTGTTAGTGTCAGTCTTTCCAGCCTTCCTCCAGTGATCAAACGTGCTCTTACAAAGTGATTTTGAAGTGTCAAGGTCAAATTTTGTCATTTCAGTGAGTCTTCAAGCAAAATTTGGTCACTAGGCATTAGGTCTAGGGTTTGCTCTCACTCTTTTCAAAGTTTCCCAAATGCCAATCTATGTCACTATTCAGCTGATTCTATCATCATTCATAGGGTTTTCATTATCATCTCAGTGCCTAATGAGTCTTTTTACACCTTGTCCATGCTTCAGTTGCGCCTAAGTAAGGTCATATTCCTCTCCTAGGGTTTTGAAGCCAATTTCTCTTGGACGGTCAAATCATCAGCAAAACTTGTATCTTGATGTTCATACACCTTCCCCTATCCTTAAAGTACCTTATAAAATGCTTCCCATCACTAAGATCCCCCAAATTCCTCATTTTTCCACAAACCCTAGTTTCTTGCTACAACTTGGCAATTTTCTAGGTTGGGCCTGTGTTTTGCCCTTTTGGACCCCTTCCCCTCACTCGATCTCCACGATTCCACTTTCCCCTACTTCCTAACATCCCTCCCTACTTCCAAAAATTTCCCAAGAATTTAGAAGCCTCTTATCCCCTTCATTTCGCTTCATTTCCACAAAATCCCTTGTTTCACACATCGGGATAGGTTTCACTCAAAAGATGTTTCAAAGCAATCAAAGATGAATTTGGGAAAAATGAGAGAGGTTTTTGTCCACAACAGGCCAAGGAAGAAAAACCTCCTTCACTTTTTGCACAAGTTTCATGGTTTTAAAGAAATGTTAAAAATACAATCGCCAGATCCAAGGAGGTTGGCCAAGGCACTAAAACGACGGAAAAGGCCCGATCCACTCCAAATTTTTGGCCAAAGCCTCTTGGACTGAGGATGGTACTTGATTGGGGACTCCCAGCCCAAATTTCAAGAAATTTGGAGAAAATTTTGTCAATTGTGAATTTTTTGTGCCAAACACAGGTTTTCCTCCCCAATAGGTCGCGCGCCGCGCGCGACCTATTCGATGGGCAACTCCATTTCGGGAAAACTCAGCTTTTTTGGATTTTTCATGCAAATATACACCTTCTCAGAAAATACCAAGAGATTTCATCAAGTTTTGAGCCTCCATAAGGTCAAAAAACAAGCAAAAAATGACTTTCTGCCACCTTTTTGACACACAGGAAGCAGTCTTGGGAGATTGCAATTTTGGAGGGGCAAATGGCCACCAAATTCAGAAATTATACTTGGGTTGGAAAGTAGACATCCAGACCTTTCCAACAAGCCCATGTTTGCCTCATTTGGACACCTGGAAGTGCCTCAAAAGCAGCTCCAAAGTAGCACGACCTGTTCAAGATTAGGGCGCGACCTGTTGGGCAGTTTTTCACAGAAATCCACCTACATCTCAGCAAAACGCAGTTTTGACTGGTTTGACTTTTTAGAGTGAATTTTGATCCTCCTTGTTGTAAATGATGTAACTTTATGATATTTTGACACTTATTTATCTCTTCTAGAAGATTCATTCATGAGATAGGCAAAAATTTAATGAATGAATTGGTTTCCTAGTTTATAGAGGCAAGTTGTTTTGACTGCCTAGTTTTTAGTGCTCAATTTAGAATTGGTTGAAACAGTGCCTAGGATAGTGAGCTCGACCCCTAGAGGCAAGGAAAGATGTTAGATTGCCTATATTATGTACTTTCTTGGTCATTTTCATGGTTGGACTCTTGAGGGAGAAGCTTCTATTGTATAACTCATTGTATCTCTGCAATTTTGGCAAAGGAAGAAAGACCAGGGTTTTGCAGTCCTTTTTGGGATTCCTGTGGTTACATGTATTGATTGTGTGTTTCTCTTTGTACTTGTAAGTTTGTTATCTGAATCATCTCCTTACTTTTCCTTCTGCAAATTAGGCAAATGAAGTGTTAAAGTAGAATTCATGATTGCCATGCTCTGCTTTTAAGTTTGCTTAATATTTATGTTTTCATCTGTCTAAAGAGAACTCTTGAAGGTTTCTTGCTCTCTTTAGCTCCTCACCGGTCATTCCTATCCATTCACTTAATTCAAAGGCATCAGTACAGTCTCCTACCTTGCCCCAAAGAACCCCCTGCAAAAAAATGTGTCCAATCCCCGCACCCAGAATTGCCTTTCCCCAATTTTCCACCAAAACCCTAAAAAAATCCCAAATTAAACCTTTTATCAGTTTACTAGCCTAAAATCAGTGTTTCCTCATTGGCTATCTCGCCCGTTGAAGATATTTACCGAGATAGATCGGAGAGAGCCCTCTCCTGCCCCGTAGGGCTAGCTACAAGGCTAAGTGGTTTGATGTTGCCTTGAAGTTTACCTTTCTCAGCCTGAGGTGAAATTTCAAGCGCTAACATATTCAATAGAAATAACAATGTCGGAAATGGAAATCGTAGCTTAATATGTATGAAAAAAATGAAATCATTCTTCAATCACTACATTCAAGGTATATTTTTTCAACAAAGTTCATAAGGTGCTTCATAAATTAATCATGAAAATCATCATTATGCTCTTCAATTCATGAATATGTCCACTAACCATAACTATAGAGGTGAATTGCAATGGAGAAGAGGAAAGGCTTAAGAGGTTTTTGGTCCTACTCAATCATGGGTTTGGAGCCTAGGCATCATTATTCAAGCCTAAGGGATAAAAACCAATGTTTTGGAGTAGATCTGCTCAATTTTACACGCGCTACAGGAGTACTACAAGACTGCTATAAGAAGCCCAATTTTGTTATGAGAGTGAGATAACTTATCAAATTCCCAAGTAAATCAAATGAAAATGAGATGGGAATTTTTTTTATTAAGTAGGATTTCCTAGGACTCTATTCCAAGTGGAATCACTCTAAAATACCACCGTTAACGTGAGCTAAAAAATAGCAGAAAAATATTACTATTTTGCTACAAGGGACTTCCAGAAATTCTAGATTTGTGAACTAGTAAACCAATCCAAACAGCTCAATGATGAATATGACTTTTCAAATTTGTTTTAAGGATGCAACATGCTTGTAACTTTGTAAATAACCTACAAAAAAACTCACTTCAATCATTTAACCAATATAACCTACAACAAAAGAGGCATGAACACTAAATGAAAAAATAAGAGATGCAAGTGGAAAAAGCATTCAAAGAAAACAAAGAGATTGTACAAGAGGGCTCTGAAGTTGTTGGGATGGCCAAGCCTAAGGATACTCAAAGTCCTATTAAAGAAGCCAAGATTTAGAAGCTAAAAATGGCACCAAACATCATTATTTGAACCAATCCAAGTACAACCCTGCTATAAATGAAAGTGGAGCTACTAAATAACAAGTTTTCTCCATAAGAAGACTAATAAATACATACCTCTAGAGGCCAATTCGAATTGGTACTTATACAAAGTGATGAGGAAGCATTCTCCTTAAAATGAGACAATTTTCCCCTCCACAATCCTTCAAAAAGTGGATCTGGTTCCCAACACTAGCAATCTTCATTAATTTACATGGAACACATTCCTAGATTTTCTCAATCAATGGAGCTCCAGAATTTGTTAATAATTTCATGATATTCAGTTAATTTATTATCTTATATTGGTCCATCTTGTACTAGGGAGAAAGTCCTTATACTATCTCATTCAAAATTTACTCCATATTATCTCAATATTTTGCAAAAATAAATAATATTAGGCACATAATATGCAATTATCTCTAAACCTTCCTAATGAACATATTAAAGTTGAAAAACATTATTAAGTGTAGGAGGAGAGATTTAATATAGCCTTCATGTGCCTAAGAAAGGTTAGATGGGCCTCAATTTGTGTCTAATTTGGAGGCCCATCATGCCCCCTATTGAAATTGTTTCTCATCGTCTAAGCAACCTATCCAACTTCTTGCCCTGTTGTTCTCCTTTTATGACTCAAATGTCTTTTCATGCAATTATCTTCCTTAGCTCAATGGAATATGATTTAGATGGCTGCCTACATTGGATGGCCTTCATGGAAAAACTTGCCATGGTGGCAAGTTGTGCCTCCTTTTTTTGTAGTTGTTACCTAAGCCACTTCTTTTCTAACTCGAACTGCTCCGTCATGACTAATTCCTTTAGCCTCAAGTCAGCCAATTCCTTACCCATTCATTTCAATTTTTCCTCCATGAGGCCCACATCTTCTACCTTCTTTTATTTTTCAATTTGCATCCATCTAATAGTTCTGCCTCTTTCCCTTTCCAACTCAACGAAGAGTGGTATTGCAAATTTGGTGGGTATAATTCTCCCATCCTCAATGAATTTGCAGTAGGATCCAAGGTCAGGTTGTGGATCAGGATTTTGGAGTTCTTATAGGTCTTCTTCTCTCCCTTTTGATGTTTTTTCCCTTCTTGTAGCATTTCATGTTGCTCCTGTAACAGTTCTTTTTCTTCCTGTAGTAGTTTTGTCCCTTCCCGTAGCAACTTTGTTCTTCCTGTAGCACCACTAGTACTACTATAGCAACCAAGCTAAATCCTGTACCAACTAATATTTGCATGCCAAGAGGTGGTGGGTCCACCTTTTATTTTTATTTTTATTGTTTTATTATTATTATTATTATTATTGCATGCAAAATCAACTCAGAGTGCTTTTTGTTATTTGAGTTGGCCCCCTTCGCACTCCTTGTCCTCCATCATGACTACATGATTACGACCTATTTTCTCAAGTCCTCTTCTCTTTTATCTTGTTCCTCTCCCACATGTGCGGGTGTCTTGGTGCAAAAGTGAAGCTAACTACTAGATAAGGTTGAGGTTGCTCTGCTACTAATTTTGGTGTAGAAAAAATTGTCCTTCATACACTTGCAATGTTTTTCAAGCTAAAATAAGTTTGTAGGAAAGGTTTAGAGGATTGCATACCTGAGCCTTATCCTTGATGTGTTTTTGCAAGCGATATTGAGGCTATTGATATAACTGTTGAAGTTTCCTTTGGTGGTTGTGAAGCTGCTACCAATGATTTTGAAGATGCATGTGATAATTTGTTGGAGGTCTTATTGTTGATACCCTTGAGTATGGAGGTTTTATAGTTTTTGCGTTGTTGTTGTTCTTGTTGCTTCACATCCATGGCTAAAATGATGTTGCTGAGATGCTCATGATGCGAGTGTTGTAGTTGATGATCGACTTATTGATGCTTGCATGAGGTTGTTGGAACATTAATGAAGCTGCCGGAAATCTCTTTGAGGTACAAAATGTCACTTTCATCAATTGTTTTTCATTGGATGGAATCTTCTCATTGTTGATTGAAGTTCCAAGATTCATGTGATCAAGGTATAAGTGCCACTATAACAACCCCGGTGAAAATTCAATGTAATAAAAGTTAATAAAGGAAAAATAATAACCACGGTTGATGGGACATTTATTCCAAGTTGAATGTTGGGTGAGACATCCGAGTGTGGGTGTTCATTGGTTTATTAATGGCTAAGGAAATTGGAAAAGGCAATGGAAAAATGCTTTGAAAAGGAAAAATGGAATTTTTGGCACATTTATTTATTAAAATAATGGAAATTAGGAGAAAAGGGATGTGAAAGGTCACATGTTTCATGTGAGGGGGGAAATGAAGGAAAATAATGGAAAATGAAGAAAATAGAGGCCTCATTGATAAAAATGCTTCTAAGGATTAGTGGGTAACCTTTTGTCAGTTCAGTTTTTGGTGCTCTCCCATTATTCTCTCCCTCTGACTTTTGGACACTTAGAGTTTTCTTGGAGCACTCTTGGAGGGTGTGGCATACTTGAAGTTTTGGAGCAAGAAGGCAAAGGAAGAGAAGGAAAGCGTAAGAGGATATTGGGATCAGCCGCTACAACGAGTTTTGCTTGTAGGTACCGAGTTGTATGTATGTTTTCCTCACTAGTTTTGGCATGCATGGCATATGCATGTGGTTTATTGGTCATGATTTGTCACTGGCATGGAGGATTGCCTAGATTGACAGTGGATTTGCCTAGCCTTGCAATTTCCTGGATAGTCATGGTGATTGTGGATTTATTTCCTTGTTTTGTTTTGGTTGGTTCTCATGTTACCTTAGCTTGGGTTGAGTTACTAGTTCCTAGAGCCTTAGTTGGACAAACGCTCTGGAGGTCTATAACAGCTTGGCTTGAGTTACTAATCCTTGAGCCTTGGTTGGAAAATGCTTTGGAGCCCTAGGTGGGTTGAGTTACTAGCCTTGGAGCCTTGGTTGGACAAACGCACTGGAGCCCAGTATAAGTTGTGGGTTGAGTTAATATTCCTAGAGCCTTGGTTGGAACAAATTCTCTAGAGCCCTAGAAGGCTTGGATGGATACAAATCTCATGATGGTTTTGTGTTGTCCACCGTGAGGTGGAATCACTGTTTGATGAGTGAGGTGGGTGGACTCTGGAAGCCCTAAATGGTTTTGGATTGATGTGTTTTATGAGATTCCACTTTCATGATTGTAATATGGCATAGAGGTGAATGGATGAAGAGAGATTTGGCTCAACCATTCTATGGTCGGGTGGAACGTGGTAGTCCCTTCCCGAGTTTGGATTTTGCATCACCAATATGAGGTTATTTCTCCTTGTATTTATATGAGTATTATACTAGTTTATATGTGGATCATATGGCTATGATTTCCTTGGTATTTTTGTTGCTATTATGTTGGTTATGTATATGTGTTATGATAGCCATGTATGGATCTCATCATGTTTTTACTTGTAAATGAATGAACAAGGTCTCTATGAACTAATGGATGAAACTACAACTAATGTGTTGTGGCATCAATGCTTCTTAGCAATCCTAAGATGAGTATGAGACCCCAATGATTAGATATGTTATTTACCCCTATAGATCACATATTTGTGATATGTTTGATGAAATGTCTATCTTGGTTGGTAGGGGTCCAATCAAGGACTTGTTCAATTATTTGCATTTGTATCATTGTTTCATTGTTATCTTTCTATTCTTAAGGTGTCATTCAATTATCGTCAGTGACCTAGGCTTTGGGCCTAAAAAAGTGGCTCAAATCTTGGGGATGCTGGCACAACACTAAGAAAAATAGTCCCTGGATGCTGGCATGCCTTGTCATGAGAGCATCCAGAGCCTCCTAGACATTGTCAAACCCATAACATGGGAGCGTCCAAAGGTCAAAAGGTTTAAAACCTCAGTTAGAACCACGTGTTCGTTACTAGAAGTGTTGGGATGATTCTCAGGGGTCCTGTAGCTGATGTGGAAGGTTTGTATATTCCATTTCCTTAACATCACCTAGGAGGTTGAATCATATCATAGTAGCCTTTCATAACATGTTTACCCCAATTGGTAAGTTACTTGGGTAGATGTGGGAGGAAGGTGTTACAGAGTGGTATCAGAGCATGGTTCACCTCTTGGACTAGATGGGCTATGTGTTGGTAATGCATTCATGTCAATTGCATACGTGTTTCTTTTGTTGTAGGACCATGTGCTTGTTTCATTTGTATGGTATGGGTCAAGGTTGTAGTGGTGTTTCCATGGGAATTTGATGGTGTTGTTGTGGAGTTGTCATCATAAGTATATGGTTTATTATGCATTGCTTACGCATGCTAATGTTCACATGTGGTCAAGTGCATAGTGATGTGGTGGTTGTTGTCATGCATGAGGTCAAGGTATGTGTAATTGATATGGTCATGCATTGATGACTGGGCTCTAGCTAGAATGATGGGTACATGGTTATATGCTTATGTGTTATGTTTCTATATGTTGTCATGAGTATTTTATACATGTATCCCATTGATTTGTCGATCTTGCAGACGAGATATCCTCCCCAAACTATACTAAGGTACGTTGGTTTAATGTGATTTGGTTTAGCTAACATGATATATCTTGCAGGAAGAATATCAAAATGGCTAATAATATGGTAGACTACAAGGACTCTCCCTATGGATCAGAAGAGAAGCATGGTGTTGGGAATTCTTCCGATTTAGCAGATACATTGAGAAGCTTAAAGGAAGAAATAAGGATTTATAAGGCAGACAATGATCAGATCATATAAGCATAGGAGAAACTTGTAGAGATAAATGCAACGATACTTGATAGTTTTTCAGAATTGCGGCGACATGGACCATTTCATATCAGCCATGAGCACGAGGAAAAAACTAATGGTGCATATGGAAGTAGGTTGGATGGAGGTCACAGGTCAAATAGAGATGACAAGGTTAGAGTTGGTAGATTGTTAGATACTCCAGATAGGAGGGGTGATAGACATTATTCTAGTTCTAGTTCTGATAGACATGATGACCGACGTCTTTATCATCCTTATAGGAGGGGCGATAGGGGATATTTTTTGGATGAGTTTAAGAAAGCAAAGCCAACTACATTTGATGAAGAGATGAAGAAATCACAAGATGCAGAGGCATGTTGCTTGGCATAAGGAAGTTCTTTGGGTTGCATGATTACTGAGACAAATAGAAATCCAGAATAACTACATTCAGTCTCAGAGGTAAAGCAGACATTTGGTGGGAAGAAGTGAAGAATATCATAGGTATACATGAGGTGGACTTGACTTGGAATGAGTTTGAGTGGCTATTCAAGAAGAAGTACATGTCAAAGAGATACTTTGGTGATAGGGAAAAGGAATTCTATGAGCTAAAGATGGGATCTATGACAGATGAGGATTACACTAGAAAGTTCTTGGAGCTACTAAGGTATGTGACTTACCTCAAGGAGGAGAAGGCCAAGATTCAGAGATTCACTTGTGGGTCACTAATGGCATTCAAAGACATGATTGAGTTCGAAGAGACTAGATCATTGGAGGAGACCATCTAAAAGCTAAAGCATTGCTATGAACAATCGAAACACAAGTCTGAGACTAAGCAAGACTGGAAAGGTAATGAAAAGAACAAAGGAAAATGGGACAAGAAGCTAGTAAGACCTCAGGAATTAGGTAATAAAGATATTTTTTCATCACCTAAGAAGTTCAATGCATCTAACAGGGGACAAGGACTTCGAATGTAGGAGCATAATAAAAATCATGTGTAGCGTTGGACTTATGGAGGGGATCATCGCAGGAGAGATTGTCCACATTATTAGGGGGGTAGGACTTAGATATATAGTATGCAAGAGGCACAAGTTGTTGGGGATGTTGGTCAAAGTGTTCCTCATATTTATGCAACATTGGATAACAAGCATGCAGACCATCAGGAATCTATCATTGAGATGGACGGTAAGCTTTGTGATCAAGTTAATTTTATTTTGATTGACCTTAGATCTAATTATAGCTATATTAGTCTTGACTTGGTGGATAAGTGTGCTTTGAGTAAGGAATTGCATGTAGAATCCTGGTTAGTGCAATTAGCTACTGGTATAAAGAAGCGGGTTCATCATTGGGTAAGAGCTTGTGCATTTGATTTGAATGGTATTCCTACCGCAACACATTTGAATGTATTACCATTGGGATCATACAATATGTGGTTGGGCATGGATTGGTTGTACCTTCATAGAACCAAGGTGGATTGTTATGACAAATCCATTGAGTGCATGGATGACAATGGGGAACAAATAGTTTTGGGAGGTAAGAAGAAAGAAACGTCAGTTAGAATGGTGACAATTATCCAGGCAAAGCGTAGTCGCGGGAAAGCGTGTGTGTTATTCACAGTGCATATTTCTAGTGACAAAGGTAAGGGGGTTGAGGATGCAGATGTTTTGAGCAGGTACCCAGTACTATAGTAGTTCCAAGATGTATTTCCTGAGGATATTTTAGAGTTTCCACCTCACAGGGAGGTAGAATTTTCGATTAAGTTGGTTCTAACGGTAGCTTCGGCATCAAAGGAACCTTACATGATGAGTACACCCGAGTTGGTAGAATTGAAGCTGCAGTTGAAGGAAATTTTGGATAAGGGATACATTAGGCCAAGTGTATCACCATGGGGCTAACTAGTATTGTTTGTGAAGAATAAGGATGGCACTTTCAGATTATGCATTGACTACAGACAGTTGAAAAAAATGACCATGAAGAACGGGTATCCCTTACCAAGGATTGATGACTTATTCGATCAGTTGAAGGGAGAAACAATGTTCTCAAAGATTGATCTGAGATCCAGATATCACCAGGTACGCATCAATGAGGAGGACATTTACAAGACAATTTTCAGGACCAGGTATGGGCATTATGAGTTTGTTATAGTTCCATTCAGTTTAACTAATGCTCCAGTTACATTTATGTGCTTGATGAATAGTGTGTTGCATTTGTATTTGCATAAGTTTGTTATTGTGTTGATTGATGACATATTGCTATATTATAACAATGAGGAAGAGCATGCCAAGCATTTAGTAGTAGTTTTGAGGTAGTTAAGAGAGCATTAGTTGTATGCTAAGCTCAACAAGTGTAGTTTATTTCAAACTGAGGTACACTAGTTGTGACATGTTGTCTCCAAGGAGGGAATTGCAATAGATCCAAAAAAATATGAGGTCACCATGGAGTGGATAGCTCCTAGAATTGTAGATGAGAAGATCCTTCATGGCATTGGCAGGTTATTACCAGAGTTTCATCAGTAGCTTCTCACAAATTGCTTACCATATCACATCATCGGAAAGAAAAGATAAGACATTTGAATGGATAGAGGAGTGTGAGGCTAGTTTTGATCATCTCAAGTAGTTTTCGACACATGCACCAATGTTAAAGATCACGGATCTGGAAAAAGAGTTTGTAGTATGCACGGATTCTTGCAAGAAAGGACTTGGTGGAGTTATTATGCAGGATGGACATGTTTTATGATATGAGTCATGAAAACTGAATGAGCACGAGAAGAACTACCCCACACATGATCTTGAGTTGGAAACGATCGTACATGCATTGAATATGTGGAGGCACTATCTTCTGAGCAGGAGGTTTATGTTGATGAGTGATCACAGTGGTTTGTGGTATCTATTTGACCAACCGAACTTGAATGGTAGGCAGGCTCAATGGTTGGCCATGATCAATGAGTTCTATTTTGAGATCAGGTATATCAAAGATAAAGAGAACAAGGTGGAAGATGTCATTAGCAGGCGGATACAAGTAAATCACTTAGCAGTTATGAGCTCCTATGGGACAGACTTACAAGATAGGATCTTGTAGGTAGGTCCACAGGATGTCAGGTATATGGAGATTGTGCATGGGTTGCAACGGAGTATAGGTACAGGTGGTGGTACATGTCTAGGTAGTGGCATAGGTACAGGTACAAGTGTAGGTGCACAGGATGTAGACTATTGCCTTATAGAAAATGGGTTGGTTAGATTCAGAGACATGATATATGTTCCAGACAGTAGTGAGCTCAAGAAGGTGATCTTGAGGGAGTTTCATGCGAAACCATATTCAGGTCACCTAGGCTATCAAAAGACATTGACCGCAGTGAAGAGATTTTATTATTAGCTGAATCTGAAGAAGGATGTAGCAGAGTTTGTGGCTAGGTGTTTCAATTGTCAGTGTGTGAAGGAAGAGTGTAAGCATCTAGGTGGACTGCTACAACCGATTGCAATTCCAGAATGGAAATGGGAGGTCATTTCCATGGACTTTATCACAGGTTTACCGAGGCTTGTGAGACAACATGATTCCATCATGGTTATTGTGGACAGGTTGACAAAGGTTATGCACTTCATTCTAGTGAAGTCTACATTCTTAGCTAGCGATGTGGCACAGGTATTCATCAGAGATGTGGTCATATTTCATGGTGTTTTGAAGAATATTGTGTCAGACAAGGATGCAAAGTTCACTTCTAAGTTTTAGAAGGAGTTGTTTGTAGGTTTGGGCACAGAGTTGGCCTTCAGTACAACTTATCATCTGCAAACAAATGGATAGAGAGAGAGGGTCAATAGGATATTGGAGAACATGTTGAGGATGTACATGATGCATCAACAACAAAAATGGGAAGAGTATCTTCCATTGGTAGAGTTCTCTTACAAAAATGGGTATCCAAAATATTTTAAGATGAGTCCGTTTCAGGCATTGTATGGGCAGAGTTGCAATACTCCCATGAGTTTGAGTGATCCAGTTAACAGGGTGTTGATTGGGCCGAACATGTTGGCAGACATGGAATAGGAGATGCAGGTTATAAAAAAGAATCTAAAGGAAGAACGAGATAGGCAGAAGAGATATGCAGATCAGAACAGGTTCTTCAAGGAGCTCCAGGTCGGGGAACATTTGTACTTGTGCATCAAATCAAAGAAGAGCTCCTTGCGAATTGGATCATGTGCCAAGTTGGGACCACGATTTTATGGACCCTTCAACATTAGCGAGAGGATTAGGCATGTAGCCTATAGACTTGCATTGCCTCCTACAGTGAAAGTACGTGATGTTTTCCATGTGTCATTGCTTAAGAAGTATGTTAAAGATGTTGATCATGTGATTGACTGGTGTGTATTGTAGGTGGAACCAAATGGAGAATTCCAGTCGGAGCCTTAGTGTATATTGCCGAAAAAGGTGCTCATGCTCCAAACCCGAGAAATCGAGCAAATTAAGGTTCTATGGAAGCACTTTGGGCCCAATGAAGATACATGGGAGATGGCAAATTTGATGTAGGCTATGTATCCTTCATTGTTTTCCGGTTGAGGCAAAGCAGTTTTGGTACGGTGTTTAGGTATATGTCTTGGTATATGTTTTGGTACATTTTTTGGTGATGATTGGTATATGTACATATGCATATGGATGTAAATACCATCATGAGCTATCTTATAAAGCTCTAGTAAGCGATATGGGTGTAATGTCATTATGAGGTTATACTTTTTATGTTTTCATGTTGGTTTGTGTCTATGCATGTTGATCGTTGTAAATAATGGAACGAGCTAAGTTATAAAGATCCATCGGCAGTATGTTTTGCTTATAGCAGTCTTTGTGGTGATAGGTGTTGTTGAACACCGATGACGGTGATACCCCAAGGGCGAGGGTTCCGTAACATCCCTGGTGAAAATTCCATGTAATAAAAGTTAATAAAGGCGAAATAATATCCATGGTTGATGGGACACTTATTCCAAGCTGAATGTTAGGTGAGACATGCTAGTGTGGGTGTTCATTAGTTTATTAATAGCTAAGGAAATTGGCAAAGGCAATGGAAAAGGCTTTGAAAAGGAAAAATTGAATTTTTGGCACATTTATTTATGGAAATAATGGAAATTAGGAGAAAAAGGAGGTGAAAGGTCACAGGTTGCATGTGAGGAGGAAAATGAAGGAAAATAATGGAAAATGAAAAAAATAGAGGCCTCATTGATAAAAAGGCTTATGAGGATCAGTGGGTAACCTTTTTTCAGTTCAGTTTTTAGAGCTCTTTCATTATTCTCTCACTCTCACTCTTGGACAATTAGAGTTTTCTTGGAGCACTCTTGGAGTGTGTGGCATGCTTGAAGTTTTGGAGAAAGAAGGCAAAGGAAGAGCAGGAAAACACAATAGGACACCAGGATCAACAGCTATAGTGAATTTTTCTTGCAGGTATCGATTTGCATGTATGTTTTCCTCACTAGTTTTGGCATTCATAGCATATGCATGTGGTTTATTGGTCATGATTTGTCACTCGCATGGAGGATTTCCTGGATTGACAGTGGATTTGCCTAGCCTTGCCATTTCCTAGATAGTCATGGTGATTGTGGATTTATTTCCTTTTTTTTTTTGTTGGTTCTCATATTACCTTAGCTTGGGTTGAGTTACTAGTCCTAAAGCCTTGGTTGGACAAATGCTCTGGAGCCTTAGGTGGGTTGAGTTACTAGTCTTGGAGTTGGACAAACACTCTGGAGCTTGGTATAATTTGTGGGTTGAGTTAATAGTCCCAGAACCTTGGTTGGAACAAATTCTCTAAAGCCCTAGAATGCTTGGATAGGTACCAATCTCATGATGGTTTTGTGATGTCTAACCATGAGGTGGAATTTTTGTTTGATGGGTTGAGGTGGTTGAGGTGGTTGGCCTCTAGAATCCCTGTATGGTTTTGGATTGATGTGTTTTATGAGATTCCACATTCATGCTTGGAATATGGCACAGGGGTGAATGGATGAAGAGGCATTTGGCTCATCCATTCTATAGTCGGGTGGAATGTGGTAGTCCCATCCTGGGTTTGGATTTTGCATCATCAATATGAGGTTATTTTTCCTTGTATTTCTATGAGTATTATATTGGTTTATATGTGGATCATATGGTTGTGATTTCCTTGGTATTTCTATTTTTATTATGTTGGTTATGTATATGTTTTATGACAGTAGATGTGTATGGCTCTCATCATGTTTTTACTTGTAAATGAATGAACAATGTATTTATGACCTAATGGATGAAACTGCAGCTAATGTGTTGAGGCATCAATGCTTCTTAGTGATTCTTAGATGAGTATGAGACCCCTATGCTTAGATCTATTGTTTACACCTATAGATTACATATTTGTGATATGTTTGATGAAATTATTGTCTTAGCTAGTAGGGGTCTAGTCAAGGACTTGTTAAAGTATTTGCATTTGCATCATTGTTTCGTTGTTATCTTTATCTTCTAAAGATGTTATTCAATTTTGGGTTGTGACCTGGCCTCGGGCCTAAAAAGGTGGCTCAAATCTCAAGGAAGCTGGCACAACACTGAGAAAAATAGTCCCTAGACACTGACATGCCTTGTTATGAGAGCATCCAGAGCCTCTTGAATGCTATCAGGCCCATAACATGGGAGTTTTCAGAGGCCAAGAGGTCTAAAACCTCAATGGGACCCAAGAGTTAGTTACGAGAAGTGTTGGGATGTTTCTTTGAGGTCTTGTAGTTGATGTGGAAGGTATGTATGATGTGTTTCCATCGATTCCATTTCCTTAAGGTCACCTAGAAGGTTGAATCATGTCATAGTAGCCTCTTCTCACATTTTTACCCCAATTGGCTGGTTACTTGGGTAGATGTGAGAGGATGGTGTTACAACCACCATGGATCAAAGGCTATTGTTGGAGATGAATAGTGACCCTGTAGTAGCCCTATAGAATTTTTTTGGTTGCCCAAGATCAAGGATATTACCCTCAATGCTTCATGATAGTCAATTCTTCATTTTGGTGCTTCCAAGTTCTTTTGATTGTGGTTCTGGAGGGCTTGTGCAGACTACTACAGGACTCGATTATTTCTTGTATAAGTCACATAGAACTCCCTATGATCACAATAACCTTCACAAAATGCTTCCAAAAACTCTAATTATTCATGTTAAACCAATGGAAAAGGATTAGAAGCTTTGGTTGTGGTGAAAATTGTGAGAGAAGGGGCGAAAATGGGTTCTTTCATGGACATAAATGAATTTTTGGATGTAAAATGGCTAAATGGTATGGAGGATGGATTATGGAGGTGTGGTAGACTTATTTTTTATTCCCCCCAATAAAACATAGGATCTGACCCCTCTCTCTACGTCGATCACAATCCTATAGAAATTATGGTCGCTCTTGTAGAAATTCTGGAACACAACAAAATTGTTTTATCCATATCTCTCAAATGGTAGATTGGATTGACTTGAAATTTTGTGAGCATGTTTCCATCATCCTTATCCATCTCTTCAATATAAAAAATTGGCCAACAGATGCACAAGTCTTGAGAAAAAATAAAAATGGTTGTAGGTGATGGAGGTCGATTTCTTGAAAAGTGTGAACTAAAATTTGTTGAAATTCCTTGAGCATGTTACCATCATCAATATGCATCTCCCCATGAAACATCTCAACCATTGGATGCACAGTTTTCGATATATGGTAAAAACAATTTCTACCCTATGTATTTTGACAATGTTGTAGCAAAATAGATCCTTCCTGTAGTACTTTAAGACATCGAAGAAAATGAATGGGAAAGGATTGTGAATGATGGGTGGATGTTGGATATGGATGAGGGTGATGGATTGGCATGGCCTTGGTCATGTTGGAGCATCTGGGGAAAGGAGGATAAAGCCCAAGTTTGAATTCTTTTGACTAGATTTTTGACCAACTTTTTCTTTTGGTGCTAACTAGTTTTTGTTACTTGCAAAGGTTGGAGAGCACTTGCATTCATCAAAGAGAGATACATGGAGAAAAAAAAACTTTTCATTTTTTTCATTTTTTTCTTAGGTCAACTAGTTGCCTCAATGAGGCTTTCAATTAGTAAGTGTGCCTAGGCACCTCAAAGGAGGTTTTCACCTAGGATCTTTTATTTTTCTCTTTTTTCCAACCCATTGACCGCCTCATGGAGGTTCCACCTGAGATTTTTTTTTTCTTATTTTATTTTCTTTTCCTCTTTTTCTTTTCTTTTTTTTTTTCATTTATTCCTCTATCCTACCCTACTGGAAAAAAAAAAACAAAATCTCTTTCAAATATAGGAATACTTCCAATGAAGCCATGTGCATAACAAGATGGAAGATAAACTCGTGTAGGGTCGAAGTGTATGCCTTGACATGCACCTGAATATGAGAGACCAATTGCTTTGACTTTGATGATGCCACACATTGTTAAAGAGAGTGGTGCTCCTGCTTAGTGATTATCAAGAACCAAAGTTCAATATAGTTGTGATGCCCTTGGTTCAATTGCTCATCTGAATTATCCTGTATGCCTTCTTCTTTCATGACATTTAAATATTATATTATTTTATGATTATTCTCTTGAACATATGGAGGATTTGATGGTGAACATGAGAGAACTTTCTCAATATTTGATTTGATATCTGCTCCTCATCAAGTGCAACCCATGATTCTTTAGTCGTGTTATTTAAATCTTCTTTTTTGAATGTTGTCCTTCAATGACATCAAGAGAATCTCCTTTTTGCAATACCCTTCTTGAGTTAAGATGAATACAATTTAGATCAAGAAGATATGTTTGGAAGTATTGTACCTCAACATTGTAAGTGGGCTAAGTTGCTTTGCTATTTGGGTTTGGAAATGGTGGTAGTTTAGTGAGAGTGGATCTTTGAGATGGATGTGGTGGAGGTTGTGGTGGAGGTGGATGGTAGGGATAACATGGAGTTGAGTATAGAGGATGTTGAGGAAAATATTGAGGATATTGTGGATTGCTCCCATAAGTACCTTGCCAACCTTGTTTCCAAGATTGGTTTTGGGCTTGAGATGGCCAAGGTTGTCAAGGAAAGAGTGTGTTCCAATTACTTTGAGATTGAAGTGCACAAGCTTCAAATTGTGAATTAGGTTCTTATATCATATCTGGCTGACTAGGTTGCCATGGTCTTCTTGGAGATATATAATATAATTGTTTTGGTGATTGACATGATCTATTGTCCTCTTGGTAAACTTCCTTCAACCTTGGTAATGGTGGGAAATATTTAATAACATGTGATTCTGCATGGACAACATAAATATCAACATATTATTTTCGATCATCTTGCATTCTTATCATTTCTACTTGTTTGCTTAGATTGCTAAGAATTTTTGTTTTAGAGTTATAAAGCATATTTCCAAGTTCAACTTGACTTACCAATCTTGATGTTGATTTACTTACTCTTGCCCTTCCTCTTGATATGCACTTGCATATTTCACAAATTTCTTCAAATGATAATTGATATGCATAACCTCTACTCATGAGATCAAGGAGATTAATCCACTCGTCCCTAATTGTTCTAAGTAAGAGGGTTTTTAGTGTGTCAAAACCTAAATGATGCAATTTTTCCCTCTTAACATTATACATAAATCTCTCTATTAGATCCACAATATTTTCATCTTATTTTTTAGTCATTCTAAAGATTTCTTCTTTAAGATCATTATCTTTATATTTTTCTAGAAATACCTTTTGCATATTATTCCATGATCTTATTGAATTAGTCCCTAAACTCATGAACCACGTAAGAGCTCTATGCTTCAATCTTACCGGAAACAATCTAAGTTTTTGAGTGTTTAGTAAGTAACCATAAGATCTACAAATAATTTCAAATTCAAAGAGGAAGGTTTATGGATTCTCTAACCTCATACCATGGAAGTTGGCAAGGAAATATGGAGGGATGCTCTTCATATGAACACTAATATCACTATATTGAATGGGAAATCTAAGAGGGCCTTCTTTATTGTCATCATCTCCATCCATTTCTTCTACCTTCTCTTCCACCTCTTCTTCTTCTACTCGCAAAAGTGGATGGTGATGTAGTTCTTATGGCATCATGTGATCAAGTGGGGGGGTTTGGTATTAAAGAAGTATTTTTTTGGTTTTATAATTTTTTTTTATAAGAATGCTAATACAATGCAATTTTTTTGTCTTTCAAATGAAATATGCCTAATGAAATTTTTTTTGTATGTGCATAAATTAAAAGAAATGAATCAATTGTGGAAGAAAATAATGCATGCTTTGACACCTCCCCGACAACGATGCCAAAAAGTGATGAGCCCCAATATTGCAACAAGAATGTTGCAACTCCCAAGACTACCAACTTAAATTATCAACCCAAGTTTCATACAAACTTAAGAGTGTCGACACCATATGTGCAACATGCAATGTGTTCTTTCGTTAATTTGATGCAATGAAGTGAATGCCATGAAATCCAAGCCTAAGCTAATTGCAGAAATGGAAAGAAAACCTAATTACTTTTACAAAGAGGAAATCCTAGTTACTTTTTCAAAAAGGAAAGGTTATTCTACTTTGCATGAATGTAAAGCTAATCCTATTTTTAGAATTGTAAACATTAACCTATAGAGTGTGATTGGTACATCAAAAAGAAGCCTAGTCTATGCAATAGAAATAACAATGTTAGAAATGGAAACCATAGCTTAATATGTATGAAACAAAATGAAATAATTCTTCAATCACTAGATTCAAGATATATTTTTTCAACAAAGTTCATAAGGTGCTTCATAAAGTAATCATGAAAATCATCATTATGCTCTTCAAGACATGAATATGTCCATCAACCATAACTGCAGAGGTGAATTACAATGGAGAAGAGGCAAGGCTTAAGAAGTTTCTGGTTTTACTCAATCATGTTTTTGGAGCCTAGGGGTCATTATTCAAGCCTAAGGGACAAAAACCAAGCTTTTGGAGCAGATATAGTCAAGTTTACACATGATACAAGAGTTTTATAGGACTACTATAGGAGGCCTTGGTTTACTACAGGAGTGAGATAACTTGTTGAATGCCCAATTAAATCAAATGAAAATGAGATGAAAAAAAAAATCTTATTAATTAGGATATCCTAGGACTCCATTCCAAGTGGAATCACTCCAAAATACCCCTGTTAACATGTGCTAAAAGATAGCAGAAAATTACTACTCTCAAAATTGGAAATTCAAGAACTAATGAGCTAGTAACTTACCAAATGCCTAACCAAATCAAGTGAAAATGCTATGGAGTAAATTTTGTTATTAACTTGAACATTTTTATGACCCAATACAAGTGGAATGAACTCAAATGAAGCTCATTAACACATTATTTAAAATAACATAAAATTACTACTACTTTTATACAAGGGACTTCCAGAAATTTTAGATTTGTATACTAGTAAACCAATCCAAGTAGCTCAATGATGAATATGAATTTTCAAATTTGTTCTAAGGATGCATCATGATTGTGACTGTGTAAATAACCGGCAAAACAACTCACTTCAATGCTTTAACCAATATAACCTACAACAAAAGAGACATGAACACTAGATGAAAAAATAAGAGATGCAAGTGAAAAAGACATTCAAAGAAAGAAAAGAGATTGTACAAGAGGGATCTGAGGCTCCTGGGATGGCCAAGACCAAGGATACTCAGATTAATATTAAGGAAATTGGGCCTTAGAAGCTAAAAATGACACCAAACTTCATTATTTGAATCAAACCAAGTACATCCCTGGTGGAAATGAAAGTGGAACTACTAAATAACAAGTTTTCTCCACAAGAAGACTAAGAAATATATGCCTCTAGAGGTTAATTAGAATTGGTGCTTATACAAAGTTATAAGGAAGCATTCTCCTTGAAAGGAAGCAACTTTACCCTCCAAAATCCCTCTGAAAGTGGATTGTTATGAAACCAGCTCACAAAAAGATAGAAAAGATAGATCAACGCTTTAAAATTCAGCCTCTTCGAGGGGGAAACCTCCTTTACATTACACAAATGAATGATTCTTTGATTATTCAAATGACAAAACCTCATTTCTATATATAGGAGTCTAAGGAGTCACAATATAACCCAGCCGACCTAACAATAATAATATAAAGGCACAAAAAATAACAATAGAGGGATTTTATGGGGCACAGTAATAACAATATGGGGACAATAGGGGCACAACAATATTAATAAGGGATACAACTACAATAGTAATGGGGTAATCACTAGTATTATAGGGACCTAACATGCCCCTCTCCTTCAAAAAAGTGTTGTCCTCAACGCTTGAGTAGTTCTAGATGCTTCTATATAAAATTCTCATCCTCCCATGTGGAATCTTCAGCGGATAAGTTCTTCCACTTGATGAGATACTCCGAAATTGATCAATTTCATAGTTGTCGAGTTCTTGTTTCTGTGACTGCTTTCGGTTCCAATATAATTTTTCCTTCCTCGTCAAGTTCTGGCAATATTGTTTGAACTAGGAGCTTGTCGCCTATAACCTTCTTTAAACATGAAACATGAAAAACTGGGTGCACTTGACAAGCTGCAGGAAGCTCCAATTTGTATGCCATAGTACCAATATTTTGCAACACCTTGTACGGACAATAATACTTGGGTGATAATTTATTATCCTTCTTAGCTTGCTTGAGGGACATTTGTTTATATGGTTGTAGCCGTAGGAATACCCAATCACCTACATTAGAACTTCTTTCGTTGCGATGTTGATCTGCCTGTTGTTTCATTCTATTCTGTGCCAACACGAGGTTATCATTTAAGAGTTGGAGGACTTGTTGTTGATGCTCGATGTGATGTTCCACTGCTTGAACCTTAGAATTTTCTCTTAAATATGATGTGATGGATGGTGGCTAATATCCATAAAGTTCCATAAATGGGGTCATTTTTGTTGTTGTATGGAAGGAAGTGTTATACCACCATTCAGCCAGAGGCAACCCGTTGACCCGTCGTGTCTGTTTAACAGATACAAAGCAACGAAGATATCATTCCAAACATTTGTTTACTATCTCAGTTTGCCCATCAGATTGAGGATGATAAGATGAGCTATGAGCTAAATGAGTACCAAGACAAGAAAATAATTGTCCAAAAATTTCCAGTGAAAATGGGATCTCTGTCACTTACAATAATATTTGGGTTTCCATGTAGCATTTGAATTGTTTCCATTAATGCAGTAGAAACTGTACTGGATATCAATGGATGTGATAATGCACAAAAGTGTGCATACTTGGTACGTCTGTCAACTACCACCATGATGACACTCTTTCCCTTAGACTTGCGTAAACCTGTGATAAAATCCATTAAAACCTCCTCCCAACGTTGGCTTGGAATGGATAAAGGTTGTAATAGACCCGGGGTCTTAATTGTTTCAACTTTATTTTGTTGGCAAACCAAACATTCCGCCACAAACTTTTGAATATCCGATTTAAGGCCATCCCAAAAAAATTCCTTCTTAACCCTGTGGTAAGTTTTTAAAAATCCTGAGTGCCCTCCTAAGGGAGAAGTGTGCAATTCCATAAGAATATTTTCTTTGAGTTGGGAATTCTTACAGAGGTATAAGCGATCTTTGTACCATAACGAATCATTTTTCCATCTAAAGGTATCAGATGTACTGGAATCTTGTTGTAACTTTCGAATAAGTGCCCACACTTCTTCATCATTCTTCCATTCCCCCCTTGATTCATTTATCCAATCTGGTTGGATAATAGAAATGGCGCACAACAATGCTTCCACATCCTCATCCTTTCTTGAGAGTGCATCTGCCACCACATTTTGCTTTCCTTTTTTGTAGATGATTTAAAAGTCATAACCCAACATCTTTGTGGCCCACTTTTGTTGCTCTTCAGAGGATAATCTTTTTTCTAAAAGGTATTTAAGGCTATCATGATCCTTTTTTACATTGAAGTGTCTTCCCATTAGGTAGGGTCACCATTTCTTAAGTGCATATAGTATTGCCAACATTTCCTTCTCATAAATAGCTTTGTGTAAAAATGTTCCCTTGATTGGACAGCTTTCAAAAGCAATGGGTCTTTCATCTTGCATTAAAACAACACCAATTCCATTTCCTGAAGCATCACATTCCACAATAAAGGTTTTTGTGAAGTCCGGTGTAGCTAAGACTGGTGCTTGGCACATTGTCTCTTTAAGATGTTCGAAGGCCTTTGTTGCTTCCGGAGTCCATGAAAATGCATCTACTTCAACAATGTTGTTAGAGGTGCTACTATTCTCCCATAATTCTTAACAAACTTGTGATAATACCCTGTCAACCCGAGAAATCCTCGCAGATGCTTTATGGATGTGGGGATTTTCCATTCCTTAATGGCTTTAATTTTGCTAGGGTCTACCTTAACTCCTTCATGAGATACAATATGACCCAGATATTCCACCTCTTGTACTCCAAAGAAACATTTGGATCTTTTTGCATATAATTGTTTCTCCTCCAATAGTTGTAGCACCCTGTCAACATGTTCAACATGATCCTTCCAAGACTTGTTGTAGATTAGTATATCATCAAAAAATACTAACACAAATTTTCTAAGGGTGGGTTGGAAAATGGAATTCATCAAACCTTGAAATGTAGAAGGTGCATTGGTAAGGCCAAAAGGCATGACCAAAAATTCATAATGACCCTCATGAGTTCTAAATGTTTTTTTCGAAATGTCTTCAGTCTTCATTCTGATTTGATGATATCTGAATGAAGATCCAACTTGGTGAAGTAAATTGATCCATGCAATTCATCCAGTAATTCATCAATGAAAGGAATGGGAAACTTATCTTTAATAGTGAGCTTGTTGAGTTCCCTATAATCCGGACACATGCATCATGATCCATACTTCTTGTGCACCAATACTACTAGAGCAAAGAAAGAACTTTGACTAGGTTGAATTATACCAGCCTCTAGCATTTCTGCAACCATACGTTCAATTTCACTCTTTTGGGCATAGGGATATCTGTACGGCCTAATGTTTGGAGGAACACTTCCTGGAATCAGATGAATAGCATGATCATGATCACGAATAGGTGGGAGACCTTTGGGAGTCTCAAATACCTTGGAATGATTTTCCAAGACTTTTTGGAGATCTGGAGAAATAGATGATTTCGATGTGGAAACATCTAGTAAACATAATTGTGCAATTACACCTCTTTGTTCCTTTTTTAGAAGCCTTGTCATACTGTTAAAGCTGATTATCTTTCCTGGTTTCCCTGCAATACCCTTAATTCAACTTCCTTTCCTTCCACATAAAATTTCATGAAAAGTTCTTGAAAATTAAAAGCTATTGTACCCAAGGATTGTAGCCATTGGACTCCTAGTACAACATCAACACCTCCCATTGGAATGGAAAGCATTGGGCTAGTCAATACATATTCTCCCATGGATAGCTTGATATTATGGCACTTTCCAGAGCAATTTATTGTTCCTCCAATTGCAACCATCACTTGACACTCTGGTGCTGGATATAGGAAGCAATTCAATTCTTTTGCTACCTTACAATGAATAAAATTGTGGGTACTTCCTAAATCAATCAACACTATTACCTTTTTCTTCTTGATTTTTCCTTCTATCTTGATGGTTTGAGGAGTGGTAATTACAGCCAATGCATTACAAGATATGGTCAGATTCATTTTTTCTTTATCTAGGCTTTGTTCCTAGAGTATATCCTCTTCTTTTGACCTTTCTTGCTCCTTTTCTTCTTCCTCTTCACAATCTATGTAGAATAATTTCTTCTCAACACATTTATGACCTTTAGTCTATTTGCTATCACAACTGTAACAAAGCCCTTTTTCTCTTTTTTCTTCCAATTGTTGTGGTGTCAACCTTATAGGTTGTGGAAGACTAGGGGCAACAACACTTCCATATTTATAGTTGTGAGTGGTATGCTTCCTAGTTGCCATAAATTTGCTTTCCATTTTTCTTGCTAACCTGAATGCCTTCTCTAATGAGTCAGGTTCCCAAAGGCAAACATCATGTTGGATATTATCCTTTAAAGTCCCTATGAACACATCAATCCTATGCTCCTCTAGAATATTTTTTACCCTTATGTTCAATTTTTGGAACTCCTCAATGTGCTCCATTATTGAACCCTTTTGTTTGAGACTTATCAATTGGCTAAAAAAAGTGTTTCTTTTTGTATCCTCATAATGTGTTGTCAATTCTTCCGTAAAAATTGCCCAAGTGATAATTTGTTTACAAGAGAAAAGCCATTGATACCATACAAACTGATTTGGTTCCAAATATAAAGTTGCAATACGTACCTTTTGTGTGTTTTGCACGTTATTGAGATTGAAAAATTGCTCCATCTATAATATCCATGTTGCGGGATCCTTGCCATCAAACTTCCTCATATCGATTTTGGAATATGGTGGGTCTTCGATCCAACATTAGAGTCTATGAAATCATGATTAACATTTCTTTTGTTCGCATCATGAGTTTCCTTTACTACCCTTTCACCATTAGTAAGTATTTCTTGTAGAAAATTTGTCAAATCTGTCTTCAAATCTATCTTTAAATCGTCAATCTTAGCTTCCACACCCTTTATCTTAGATTCCACGCCATTTATCTTAGCATCTGTTAGCTTTTGTGAGAGTGAAATTTGTTGCACTTGTCTTGTAATTTTGATATATCATGTAGCATTTCTTCCTCTTCTTCATGATTCATGCTATAGCTTTCATGTTGCTTACTAGGTGTTTGCATTTTCTTTCCTTGGAGCATCAGTTACTGATAATAATGCTCTATTATGCCCTTTGAATTCCTTCAAAATAATTTTTCAAACCAAGCTTAAGCAAAAATTTAAAAAAAAAAATCTACACACCTTTTTCCACTTTGTAGGAGCTCGATATTGCCTCTGATGTATCTCTGTAATTTTGGATCATCCAGTTTTGAAATTGCGACCTGTAGTAGCCTTATGTGTCCTCTTTCCAATGCCACCAGTCTGATCCCAATTGGATTCTCCAAGGAAGAGTTATATCAAATCTCCCACAGTGACCTGATTATAGACTAGTTCAAAAGAGCCAACTTGTATGACGTACCATGTATCCTTGTTTCGACCTTTGGCTCTGAAAAACATATACAAGAAACTACAGTCTGTCCTCTTTTTGTACCTTCTTATGAAATTTTAATTCGATGCTCAGAGAGAAAGTTATGACGATTTTCCCCAGGTCACCTGTTTGGAATGTAATTCAGGAGTTTGCACAAAGACCAACTTCCTCAGATCATATATCCACAAATATAGTGTGAAAAGCTCTGAAATTCGGACTCGAAGTTCAGTGCGAATTCATCTCAAATGGGTTTTTTTTTACTTCTGAAACATCGCAGAGAAAAATTTATAGCGAAAATGCCACAATGACCTATTTGGAGCAGCGAAGCCCTAGAATCCAAAGCTCTGATACCAAATGTTATGAAACCAGCTCACAAAAAGATAGAAAAGATAGATCAATGCCTTAGAATTCAGCCTCTTTGAGGGGGAAACCTCCTTTACATTACACAAATGAATGACTCTTTGATGATTCAAATGACAAAACCTCCTTTCTATATATAGGAGTCTAACGAGTCACAATATAACCTAGCCGACCTAACAATAATAATATAAAGGCACAAAAATAATAGTAGAAGGATTCTATGGGGCACAGTAATAACAATATGGGGACAATAGGGGCACAACAATATTAATAATGGATACAACTACAATTTTAATGGGGTAGTCACTAGTATTATAGGGACCTAACATGGATCTGGCTCCCAACACTAGGAATCTTCATTAAATGATAGGGAACACATTCTTAGATTTTCTCAATCAGTGGAGCTCCAAAATTTTTAATAATTTCATGATGTTCAATTCATTTATTGTCTAATCTTGGTCCATATTGTAGTAGGGAGAAAGTCCCTATATTATCTCATTCAAAATTTACTCCACATTCTCTCAATATTTTGTAAAAATAAATAATATTAGGCACATAATATGAAATTATCTCTAAACCTTCCTAATGAGCATATTAAAGCTACAAAACATTATTAAGTGTAGAAGGAAATATTTAATATAGCCTTCATGTGCCTAAAAAAGTTTAGATGGGCCTTAATTTGTGTCTAATTTGGAGGCCCATCAACTTCCTTGGGCTGGAAGTATGGTAGGGTGATGGTGAGTCGTTTGTGAGTTAGGGGAAGCATGCCTTTGAAATACTTCAGAGATTTCACATGGAGAACTAAAAGACTATGGACATGCCTCTAGCTACAAACTAGAGGAAGGAGAGTGCTTCTTCAAGAGAGGCAGTAGATGATACCATCTATAGACATCTTGTGGGATCCTTGATGTATCTGGTGAACACAAGGCTCGACATATGCTATGCAGTTAATCAGTTGAGTCAAGCCATGGTGAAGCCTACCAAGCTGTATTGGAAGGAAACAAAGAATGTGTTGAGGTACCTTAGAGGCACAATCGAGTATGGATTATGGTATAGGAGTATAGAAGGAGTGAAGCTCCAAGGCTTTAGTGATGCAAATTGGGTAGAGAGTCCATCAGACAGGAAAAGTACTTCAGGTGTTATCTTTAGTGTTGGGTTTGCAACGACTTCTTGATATAGCAGGAAACGAAGTTTTGTGGCACTAAGCTCAACAAAGGTTGAATACATGGTTGTAAGTCAAGCAACATGTGAGGCCATATGGATGAGGAAAATTCTTGTGGGTCTTTTCAGGCGGGAGATGGATCCGATAATGATTTATTGTGATAATCAAAGTTGTATTAAACTCTCTGAGAATCTAGTATTTCATGACAGGCTCAAGCACATTGATATCAATTACCATCACTTGTGGGATTGTGTGCATAGGAGAATTATGATGCTACAATAAATTACAACTTAGGAGTAGGATACAAATATCTTAACAAAGGCATTGTTGAAAATGCAACAAGAAAATCCTAATTTAATTTTGTCCTTGAATTAAATTGGGAATAAAATTGTAACTCCACATCTCATGACAACTTGTAATAGTTAACTAAGTTAATTTGACTTTGTTATCTCCGTTAATTCGAGTTGAGGGTATAACTAGAGTCATGTAGAGCATCTCCTACAATTAGGAGCAATAGTTGAGTTTATTTGAGTTGGAATTATTTAATTAAGTCTAACTGAGTTAAAGTCAGTTAAACTAGTTCCAATTGATGGAGGAAATAGTGGGAGGTATGGTAGTAGGGTGTTGCCTGTAGTAGTGGGGTGTTGCCTGTAGTAGTGGGGTGTTGCCTGAAGTGCAGTGTGGTGCTGCCTATAGTTCAGTGTGGTGTTTCCTGCAGTCGAGTGTGGTGTTGTCTGTAGTGATCTACTAGTCAATTGAAGATTCACTCATAATTAACTCATGCATGTCATATCAGAGAAAGACCAAGTTGAGATTGGAGTTCAGGGACAATGTACTATCAATTGTAAAATCATATAAACTAAATCGTTGATGCATGCAATCAGAAAAAGGCCTATGAGGATTACAAAATTCATAATCGAGGAATTTCCTAATTAAATAGAGGTCAATTTCTTGAGGAACGACGCAATGAAATAGAGACTTTGGCAAGAAAGAATTTGGCTAAGTATTGGCTTGAGCTTGTGTAGGAAAAAATGAGATAGATAGAGATAGTGGAGAGGTTGCTCAGGCTTGAGCAAAGCATTGTAATATTCTCATATTTTTTGACTAGTGCAATATATAGATAGCAGGGGTTTTTAGTTGTGGTTTTCCCCAGGAAATCATTGTGTTATGTTTGATTGAATTCTTTCTCTTGTATGCTTTGTGATTTCATCAATTGTTTATTGTTTCCGCTGATGAGTAGATTAGATTAAGGTCAATTGTTTTAGCATATTACAATTATCAGTTTGAATCTACAAGGAATCTCTACATGGTATCGGAGCTGAAATCACTATAGAAGAGGAGAATACAAGTTTGTCTTTTGCAAGAGAAATCAAATTCGAAGTATCATACTTCAGAGCTAGGATGTCGTTCTACGGATTGAGACTCGAATATGCCCTTGAGGGTAATTTGAACTATATTTCTTGGAAGGGCAAGATGGAGACAGTGTTGGAAGACAATGAGCTTAAGGAATTCATAGACAAAGATATTCCTAAGCCTCCAGCAATTGATGCTCGGGATCTGGTAGAGTGGAAAAAGTGTGTGGAAAAGGCGAGCAGGATTATCCTAGAAGGAGTTTGAGATCATGTTGTCTCGAACCTCCATGGTAAGGAGACTCCATTTGCAATGTGGAAGGCCTTGACAGACGTGTTTCAAAATAGTAGTGACCACAAGAAAGTAGCACTGAAGAACAAGCGCATAAAGATCAAGATGGAGAAGGGAGACACAATACCGAAGTACTTGACCAAGTTCACCCAATGTCAGGATGAACTTGGAAGTGTCATTGTTACAGTTGCTGAAGATAATATGGTGAGCCTAGTACTTCTAGGACTTCCTAAGAGATGGCACACCTACCAAGACTCACTTAATGGGAGGGAGAAACTACAAGAGTGGGAGCATTTGTGGTCTGACATGGTACAAGAAGAGATTGGGTGGAACACCAGAGTTGGATCCTCATCTAAGCAGGCTGAGGAGGAGAATTGTCCCTTAGTTAGAAAGGCGAATAAAGGGAAGGGGAAGTCATCCCATTCCAATTCATATTCCAGTCAGGGCGGAAAGAAGAAGGACATGTTAAAGATTAAATGTTTTCACTGTCACGAGCTGCGACACTATGCCACGAAGTGTTCATATAAGAAGGTTGGTAAGAAGCCATGAGGAGGAGCAACAGGTCAAGCTCTTGCTTCACAATTCAAACTGGATTTCATCTGCATCACTTGCATGGTGACATTGGTGATGGGTAGTGTGTGGTACATGGATAGTGGAGCCTCATTCCATATGACCGACAACAAAGATTTCTTCAGTGAATTGGAGGAGAAGGACCTCCAGATGCACATTGATATGGGAGATGATGGGAGGTATAGTGCGACCGGTATCGGTATTGTTACCTTTAAGAGGGATTCTGGTTCTCCTCTCACATTAAAAGATGTCATGTATGTTTTGGGTTTGAAGAAGAATTTGGTTTCAGTTGCCATGTTGGAGGACCATGGCTACGATGTGATATTTAGCAAGGGAAAGGATTTCCTTCATCACATAGCCTTAGGACAGGTGAAGCGGATCAGGGTTCGAGTGAAGAACCTCTATAAATTAGATGTATAAGACTGCACTACTTTGAGCACAAAAGAAAAGAAGGCGTAGATCCAAGACATTGGTGAGTTGTGGCATAAAATGTTGGGTCACTTGCACCACAAATCTTTGAAGATCATGTAAAAAATTTCTACAGGACTTCCCAAGGGTACACTAGAGCATAGAGACACATGCAAAGGGTGTACATTGGGGAAGTACACCAAAGCCTCCTTTCATGATAAAGATAGTTGAGCTTAGAAATCCTTGATAGAGTTCACTCATATGTGTGTGGACCATTCTGGACAACCTCCATGTCCAAGCATAGGTATTATGTAATATTTGTTGATGATTTTTCTCGTAAGTGTTGGATTTTCTTCATGTAGAAGAAAGATCAGATGTTCACTAAATTTCATGAATTTAAAGAACTTGTCGAGAAAGATACTAACATGAAAGTTAAAGCACTTAGAAGCGATAATGGTGGAGAATATATGTCGAATGAATTCAATAACTTATGTGCATCAGAAGGAATTCAACGATAATTAATATCACTTCATAACCCACAACAGAATGGGGTGGCCGAAAGGAAGAACATAAGGATTTTGGGAGCTATATGGGCGATGTTACATGATCAGGGCCTACCATTGCACTTGAGGGCTGAAGCGTGCAACGCTACAGAAGAAGGTTTTTCAAGTAAGAAACTAGATGTGGCACACTTCAGGATCTTTGGTTCATCAACCTATTGTCATGTTACCAAGGATGCATGGAAAAAGCTAGAGCCAATAGCTGAGTTGGGCATATTTGTAGGGTACACTAATACACCTCACAACTATCGGGTGTACCTGTCATCCAACAGGATGACAATGGTTTGTAGAGATGTGAAGTTCAATGAAGAGAAGGCCATGAGATGTTCCCTTGAGAGGGAGCTTTAGTTACATGCAGATGAGGAGCTTTTAGCTCCAAAGGAGGAACCTCAAGATGATGTGGAGCAGCCACATGTAGAGGAGTAGAGAGTGGAAGCACCCACTCATGCAAAGACTTCTAAAGATGGAAGGAAGTGCACCAGAGAGGTTGACATATTGATGCATGATGCTAGAGAGAATGTGGGAGCACCCACATCACTGCGCAGTCAGAGGAGGTCACTAGATCAGTACACAGGCTACATGGCTCTAATGAGCGAGAGTTTAGAGGTTGAGCCATCCGCATTTGAGGAAGCAGTGCAAAAACCAGTATGGGTTGATGCCATGGTTGAGGAGTATGACTCCATTATCAGAAACCATGTTTCGAAAGTGGTCCCAATACTAGAACACAAGTCAGTGGTGATTCCAGATGGCTTTACAAGGCAAAGTAAGTAGTAGATGGGAATGTGGAGAAACACAAGGCCATATTTGTGGCCATAGGATTCTCTTAGGTGGAGGGAATTGATTATAATGAGACCTTTTCTCCAGTGGCATGGTACTCTTTAATCAAATCTATTCTAGCACTTTCAGTGCATATGGGATGGAAGATACATCAGATAGTTGTGAATACAACATTCCTCAACGGTATGATTGAGGAAGAGGTGTATATTGAGAAGTTGGAAGGATTTGAGACCTTCAACAAAGAATTGCATGTGTGCAGACTCAAGCGAGCGTTGTGTGGACAAAAACAAGCACCCCATGCTTGGTACACCAGGATTGGCAGTTATTTCACCGGGTTGGGCTTCACCAAAAGTGAAGTAGAAGTGGACCTTCATTATATTGTGGTTGAAGGTAAATTGTTGATTATAGTATTATATGTCGAAGATTTGATTATAATAGGTGATGAGAAGCTGATAAAATCTTTCAAAGATGATATTGCAAGAAAATTCGAGATGAAGGACCTGGGGCTCATGCATTACTTTCTTGGTATGGAAGTTTGGCAAGGAGATTGGGATATGTTTGTCTCTCTGGGAAAGTATGCCAACGAGATACTGAATAAGTTCCACATGGAGAGAAACAAACCCATGGAGACTCCTCTAGCAGGAAATTTAAGGAAGGAAGATGTTACTTTAGGTGAAGTAGTGGAGGTCACTATTTATAGACAGCTTGTGGGTTCACTCATGTATTTGGTGAACACACAACCAGACATATGTTTTGCAGTTAACCAACTTAGTCAAGCATTGGTTAAGCCAAACAAACTCTATTGGAAGGCATCTAAAACATGTATTGAGATACCTCAGAGGCACCACTCAGTTTGGTCTTTGGTACCGACGAACATAGGGAGTGAAGCTTCAAGGCTTCACAGAAGCAGGTTGGGTTGGGAGTCCATCCGACAAGAAGAGCACATCAGGGGGAATCTTTAGTATTAGGTCCGCAAAAATTTCTTGGTACAACAAGAAGCATAGATCAATTGCACTCAGTTTAGCAGAAGCAGAGTACATGACTGCTATTCAAGCAACTTGTGAGACTATCTAGATGAGGAAGATCCTTTTTGGGTTATTTGGCCAGCAGATGGATCCTACAACGATTTACTATGACAATCAAATTTGTATAAAAGTCTTTGAAAATATAGTTTTTCATGATCAGTCAAAGCATATCGACATCTAGTATCACCATCTAGGAGATTGTGTGCAGAGGAGAATCATGTTGTTGGAGTACATCCCTACAGAGGAGAAAGATGCAAATATTTTGACAAAGGCATGGTTAAGATGCAAATTTTAGTTTCACAGAGGCAGGATCACGGTAGCAGATAATCCCTTTCTTATTGAAAGGGAGTGTTGAAAATGCAACAAGAAAATCCTAATTTAATTTTGTCCTTGAATTAAATTGGGAATAAAATTGCAATTCCACATCTCATGACAACTTGTAATAGTTAACTAAGTTAATTTGACTTAGTTACCGTAGTTAAATCAAGTTAAGGGTCTAACTAGATTCATGTAGAGTGTCTCCTACAATTAGGAACACTAGTTGAGTTTATTTTGAGTTCTAATTGTTTAATTCAGTCTAACTGAGTTAAAGTCAGTTAAACTAGTTCCAACTGAAGGAGGAATTAGTGGGAGGTCTAGTAGTGGGGTGTTGCCTATGGTAGTGGGGTGTTGCCTAAAGTATAGTGGGGTGCAACATGAAGTGCAATGTGGTGCTGCATGTAGTACAATGGGATGTTGCCTGAAGTGAAGTGTGGTGCTACCTACAGTATAATGTGGTGTTGCTTGCAGTTGAGTGTGGTGTTGCCTGTAGTAATCTACTAGTAAACTGAAGATTCACTCATAATTAACTCATACATGTTAGATCAATGAACAACCCAGTTGAGATTGGATTTCAGGTACAATGAACTATCAGTTGTAAAATCATATAAACTAAATCGATGGTGCATGCAATCATAAATAGGCTTATGAGGATTGCGCAATTCATAATTGAGGAATTTTATAATTAAATAGAGGCTAATTCCTTAAGGAACAACACAAGGAAATATGGACTTGGGAAAGCAATAATTTAGCTAAGTATTAGCTTGATCTTGTCTAAGAAGTAGTGAGATAAATAGATATAGTGCAGAGGTTGCTCGGGCTTGAGCTTGTCAAGGAAGTAGTGAGATAAATAGAGATAGTGCAAAGGTTTCTCGATCTTGAGCAAAACATTGTAATCTTCTCATATTTTCAGACTAATGCAATATATAGGTAGCAGGGGTTTTAGATGTGGTTTTCACCAGGAAATCATTGTGTTATATCATTGTCTTATGTGTGATTGATCCGAATGGAAAATGGCATCAACCCACGGTATTCATCCACACATGGTATTGTAAGTGGCATCCACCCATGGTATTGTAAGTGACATCCACCCATGGTATTCATTCACCCATGGAAATGACCCGTGGTATTGTGACATCCACCCATGGTATTCATTCGCCCATGGAATTGACCCGTGGTATTGTGCCATCCACCCATGGTATTCATTCACCCATGGATTGACCCATGGTATTGTAATTGAAAATTACTATAAGTAACAAGTCGCATTTTGTAAAAGGAGAGTTTTTCCGCCACAATGTAGCTTTTACAGTTATTCTCCATTTTAATAAAAAAAAATTCCTTGTGTTTTTGTTTATTAAAATGGAGAATGATTGTAAAAGATACATTGTAGCGGACAAACTCTCCTTTTACATTCATAATCAGAGGCGGTTTATGATTCCATGGGAATGAGGGTTTGATGCATAATTCAGTTTCAAATTTTGCAGCCATATTCAACAAAATTCAAGCATGTGTTACGTCCTCCATAGAGCATTTTTTTGGGCCAAGCGGGAAGAATTTTTCTTTTTTCATTTTTTTGTAAGAATGTTTTTGGGCAGTGAGTTTGTAGATTAGATCTGAAATTTTTGGTGAAAATTTTACAAAAAAAAAATAACAAATCTGTCTTCCTTGAGAAAAAATACCCAAAAAAAAAAATCGGCCGAATCGGAGACGGGATGAGGGAGATATCGCTGATTTAAAAATCAACTATGTTGTAAATTTTTATTTTTATTTTTACGACAACTGTTGGATGGCGACTCTCCTATCATTTTTTGAAGCTTTTTGTGCATAATTTCATAAAAAAGGATTGTAGATTTGAGCTCCTCTTGAAAAATCATCCAATTTCAAAAAAAAAATGGGTGGATGAATACCATGGGTTGCTGCCATTTTCTATTTGGATCGGCAATCGAATTATTTCTCTTTAATGCTTCATGATTTCATCGATCATTTATTGTTTTCACTGATGAATAGAGTAGATTCAAGTCAATTGTTTTAACATATTACAATTAACAATTTGAATCTACAAGGAATTTCTATAGGCATTGTCAAGAGGCAAATTTGAATTCCATAGGTGCAGGATAGGGGTGGTGCCAAATCCATTTCTTGCTAAGAGGGAATATTAGAAATTGTAGCAAGAAAGGCTAAATTTGACTTGTGCCTTAGTCAAATTTAGTAATTCAAATTTCCACATCAGCAGAATGACTTGGATTGTCGTTAACTTGTGTGACATGTAATTTTTCTAGTAGTTTACTCAGTAAATTCGAGTTATAAGCTAGAAGTAGAGTTGTGCATGTAGCGATTATTAAAATTTAGCAATCTAGTTCATTTACTTTCAGTCTGACTCAGTTGATTGAGTTCAAGCAACTAGTTGAGTCAGTTGAAGGTCAGTTGAGTAGTAGAACTATTGTTGACTCAGTGATCTCTTAGTTAAACTAGTCAATCAACTAAAAATAGCCCATACATGCATGGAATTTGAATTCCTAGCTGGAGTGGAGGAAAAGGCACATCGCAATAATCAATTGTATACTAATTGAGTGTAGGCTTAGTTGTTAAGCAAGTGAATAATTCCTTGGGAATTGCACAAGAAAATAGGAGAAATTCCTATCTATTAGGAGCTAATTTCCTCTAAGATTGTGCAGGGAAATGGGATCAAGTTGGGGTCTTGAATTGGCTAAGTGTTAGCCAGAGCATGACAATCAACAAGAGAATAGGTTTACAGTGCAGGGTGTGCTTCAGATTCGAAGCAAGATATTACAATAGTTTCTCATTCTCATCTAATTAATGAAAAGCAATGGAGGGGTTTTTCCCAGTTGGGTTCGCCTGTAAATAATTGTGTTCTTGTGGTTTTAATGGTTGTATGTAATTGCATGTGTTTCTAAATTGTGATGTCCATTCCGCAGAATAGTAGAGGAAATTTGCATTCTCTTGATTTCAGTTCGATTTCATCAGTAGTAGAAAATTTCTATTAATTTCTACACATGGGTCTTAGGTAACACCATAGACAATGGCTTCTCCTTTGAATTTACATTATTTCCATTCTAGACAAAAGAGAATAGAGTAACCTCACTTTCCATCTTGGTTTTCCATGGTCAGGGTTTCCCAGAGCATATCTTGGTGTTAATTATGGTTTATGAGTGATTCTATTTACCCGCTCTCTAATTTCCACGTAGTATCTATTGAATGCATAAACAATATAAAAATAAATACATATCTAGAATCTAAAAAGAATTAAACCTTCATACTATATATTTTGATTTATTTTCATAGATCTATTATGACAAATTATCGAGTGGAATATCCATAACACTTTATAAATCATTAAATTATCTTAAATATAAGGAAAAATTAGGAGTAAATATTTCAATAATTTTAGCAAATTTGTCGTGACAAATTGTTCCATTGGAATATCCCTGAAAATTTACAAATCACTTGCTCTTGTTACAAAAACTTGAGGATGAGGGCTTAGGAGGCACAAATATAGGAACATTTTGTTTTTTACTATTGTTTTGGGAATGAGATCTTGCAAACTACTAGTATTAAAAAACAATGGCCATGAGCTTCTTGATTTAGATTTTGATGGAGAAAATATCCATGCACTCCATGTGACTAAGCTTAAAAAATATAGTTAGGTAGATACATTCTTTTATGGAGTTAGGTATCACTATTTCTTTTTCTCCCCAAGCCAAGTGTATAGATTTTTTTCACTACTCCTTGTGTAGTGCTTAACAATCATCCTTCATATGTCCCATGTGCTTGCAATAATTACACAAATATAACTTATTATTTCTCGATGTAGTTTGTTCATCCTTACATGATTTAGATTTGATTTCCTATTATGGAATCATGTTGAATGACTTGTTCATCATGCCATGTTTTACAATGGTCTTCCTCCTTGAAGTGAAACTAGTGCTAACAACATTGTTAGGATTCCTCAACTACTCTTCACTTATGATAGCTTGGATTTACCAAAGGTGCCTTCTAAAGGATGGATGTTGAACATCTCAAGTTCCCATTGAATTGGCATGGACACCCAATAATGAACTTGGTTTTTCTCTTTGCTTCTTCATCCATCACTTTATGCTTACTGATATAGGTTGAATTCTTGGATATAACATCTATCATATAGTTGAACTTTTTTTTGTAGGTAGTGTAAGATTGTTGTTGCTCCTTATAAGAGATGACATGATAATATTTGTCCTTGATTATGATTTTAAAATTGTCCAATGACAAGCATTGGGTGATGTCGAGTGTTAGTTTACATCACACAAATTCTCCTACTATAGCAAAGCTTCTCCACACATACACATCTCTATGAAGGAACTTTGTAAACATTTGAAAATTGTTTCACTTCATAAAAATAATGGAACCACCTCTACCAACCATTAAGTCACAAATAATCCATCTCATTTTCCATAGGGAACCTTTCCACTTTGAGAGAAGAAATTGAATGCAACAATAAAATTTCGTATCTACCACACTATTTCATGGTTGCAATGTCTCAAGGGAGCTCTAAGTGGGTGCCAACCCATAATGTTTTGCCAAAGTCCATCCATACTTTTGAATTTATCATTAAGATTAACAAATCCTATTTTGAATAGCAAAATGTGACTCTCCAAGTCATTCTCTCATTTTTTATTCATTTGAATGTGGACTTATATTAATTGTATACACTCTAACATTTATGTGCGAAACAACGTTTAGAAAGTAGATTGATTAAACATGGGCACACTAGTAGAATAAACATAACATCCACACAAACTATGATGATCTTAACTTGCATACACAAACACTAATATATACCATGACAAATATTTAAGCTAACTTAGAAAGAAAATAATTCGTACATAAGAAAACTCCAAATTTTCACCAATACAATAATTTTGTACAACAAAATATGAGCAACATAAAACTTTTCACAGTAAACAACAAATCAAATCATAAATCAATAACCAACCATTTAAATAATCTACTAAGGGAGCATGAATCACTTCATTTCTCCTTTATTCATATTAAGGGAGAGAAAGACATGGAGATAGGAGGTCAATCCATCACCATATCCAATATTTCTTGTGCAACAATTCATAGAGTTTTCCATCTACAAAAACATGCTTACATTGTTTTGCATTATCTTTAATCAAAGTGCATGCACCAAGGTCACACAATGATGTCTTAGTGCAGCCAAAATTTGGACAGTTATTAGGTTGTAACATTGGAGCTATATGACTAGAGTATTAACACCTTCATGACACAACTTCAATTGGCTTCTCTATGTTGTGTGGAATTTGTCCACTACAAGTTGGATACCATGTTGATGATTCTATGCTATTTTGAAAATATAATACAATGAGTAATTCTATGCTCCCATACCTGGACAAATTGTTAGGGTGAAGTTTTCAATGCAACCTTAAGCAAGAGAGCAATTTGATCCCTAACTCCTTTGATGGTTAGGAAATATGACGTATTTTGTTAATAGTAAGTGATTTGATGAGCAAGTTAGGGTCATTGGACTTTGTCTTGATGAACAATTCACATGGAAGCTCAATATATGGAATGAATCACTATGGGAATCCTAGAGAGGCCAACTTAGGTTTTGAGAGTGGGATTAAGTGGCTATTAGTGTGGCTAGGGGGCTTGTATAAATATGGGTGTAAAGGATTTATGTATGCCAAAGCATGGATTTGGGAGGTTACATGACCAAACCATCAAAGTAGTGCAATTTTAAGCTACATGATAGTGTAAGAGCCTTAACAAAGTGTAAGAAATGCTATGTATCAACACTAGGCTCTAAACTTTGCAGAGTTTGGAAACATTTAAGTTTTTGAGCTCAATGGAGACTAACCTTTGGTGCATCATCACCATCAAGTGAAATATGAAAAATATCAATTTTTTTCATTATTCAACCTAGGGCATATATACATTTGGATATTTGAAGAAGGACATTCATATTGCAAAATGGAATGCATTAAATAAGTCTAAGTAAGTTAAGAATCTTAAGATATACGCTTCTTTTTTTGGCGAGCCGCATTGGGGCTTCCTGCTACTGCGTCTGTGCTTGTGACAGGTCCGCGTCCAATCTAGGGCTCGCACCCATGGAGGTGGTGGGCACTCCCCAGGCGCCTCCCCCTCCTCCTCCACCGCCCTCGTCTGCTGAGGCCTTTAATCGACTCTTGGCAGGGCTTCCAAAGAAGAAGAACTCAGAAGCTGCGAAATTCGTCAAAAAATTGGATGATATACCTGAGATCTCCCTTCCCCCAGAAACCTCGATCCACGTTGCATTATCTTTGGCCGAGCAAGCTCTCATCGGCCAGTTCACTGGGCTATGGCCATCCCCCAAAACCACTGAGAGTTGGGTCAACAGAAACTGAGCGTCGTTGATCAAAGAAAGTGTTACCTCTTATTTTCTGGGGAGAGGATTCTTCCTCTTCGAATTCTCTTCAAAGGATGACAAAGATCTGATCTTCCAAAATGGCCCCTACTTCATGGGCCCTCAGGGTTTGTACCTAAATAAATGGACTCCGGACTTTGATCCAGCAGAGGACATGCCCAAAGCAGTCCCGGTGTGGGTTAGGCTCCCAAATCTCCCAGTTCATTGCTGGAATTGGGACTCTTTGATGCACATTGGAAATTCCCTTGGGAAATTCATAGATTGAGCAAACAATAAGGACCAATATGACTACGCCAAAATCTGCGTAGAAGTAGATCTAGAGGTGGGGCTCCCAGAGGCCATCAAAATCAATGTCAGAAGCTAGACGCATGTGCATAAACTAGACTATGAGTAGCTGCCCTTCAAATGCCGGAAATGCCATGCTTATGGCCACTCCGCCAGAGGCTGCCTGTCCAACAATGAGGTTGTGCAGGGGAAGGAGGACAGCTGGAATCAAGTCAAGCGCTCCAAAACTTCTCACAAGACACAAAAGCTAGGAGGCCCAATTGGCAAAGGTCCTCACCAGGCCTCTGCTCAGCAGATCCCGCCCAAGCCTGTTCCAGAAAATAAGTTTGATCCTCTAAGCTCGCAACTAGAGGACACCCAGGAGGCCATGGACCAAAAGGCAGTGTCTCCAGATAAAGGTAACCTATCTATCTCCTCCAAGGATGCAAGTGTTGCAGAAAGCTCAAAAGGAATCCCCGTCAAAGTCGAGGAAGAGGACCAAGAGTCGGAAGACTAGGAGGAGGAAGGAGAAAAAGGTGACTCCCAAGCCTCTATAAGGAGATCCACAAGAGGCCGCAAAACAGATCGGGAGAAAAGAGAGTAGGAAATGTACAAGGATAAGTTACAAGGCAGCCAACCAACTCTGGAGAAGTTGTCAGCAAAAAAGCCTAAGATGGCGAGAAACCGGTCTCAAGGCTCCAAGGGAGCCCAGCAGAACAAAGGTAAATAATAAAAATAGTCTCCTGGAATTGTAGGGGTATGGGGAGCAAAATCATGGAAGAGGCCATAAGAACCTTAATAAGAATAGAAGCCCCGGACATATTCCTTATCCATGAGACCAAGATGGAGGACTCAGACTTCCTCCAAACAAGCAAAAAACTATGGAGTAAAAGTAAAGCAAAAGTTATCTCAGCCCAAGGAGCCTCTGGAGGGTTGGGCACTCTTTGGAATGATAGTAAGTTTTCGTTAGTATCTGAGACTTCAAATACTCACTGGCTGCTGCTAAAAATGCAGCATCTCGTTACTAAAGAATCTTTTTATCTCTTCAATGTTTATGTGCCGGTTAATGCTGGAGAAGAAAAGGCCTATTGGGACTCAATAAGAAGCCAAGCAGACCTTGGGAACCTAGACAACATCATTATTGCAGGTGACCTAAATCTCACGTTGCACACCTCAGAAAAGCAAGGAGGTTGCATTGTGCGAGATCCGGCAAGGGAATGGGCAGAGGATCTCCTGCAAGATTGGGACCTGCTAGACATCAAGCGCTCTTCTGGTGAGTATACTTGGTCAAATAAAAGAGTAGGCCCTGGACACATTGCAATAAGGCTGGATAGATTTTTTGTCCAAAGTTCCTTTCTTTTGCTTGGATTAGACGCTAGTATGCAACTCCTTTCTTGCAACATATCTAATCACAATCCTATCAAGCTTGAACTCCGGGCCCATCCCGATCTTGGCCCCATCCCCTTCAGATTTAGCCCCCTCTGGGTCAAGGAACCCAATTTTTTGCAGATAGTCAAGGAAAGTTGGTCTCAGCCAATCAATGGATCACCATTCTATGTGTGGGAAGAAAAGCTCAGAAGAACGAAATTTGCTCTAAAGTGCTCGGCCAAAACCCTTCCTAATCCAGCAGCTGAAAGGAAAAATCTCCAAAATCAGCTAGATGCACATCATTTTCTTTCAGAAGAGGCATATGTAACCAGAGAAATCCTTGAAAAGGAGGTCCAACTCCAACAACACTATCATAAAGCCTACCTGGCTGAAGAAGAATCTTGGAGGATTAATTCTCGCTGCCTTTGGTTCAAAGCAGGAGACAAAAATTCTTCTTTCTTTCACAAGCAAGCTCAAGCCAGAAAATGCTTCAATTCCATTGCTGAAATCAAGGGAGATACTACCAATCACAAGGACTTTGCAAGCATCAAACGAGCAGCATTTCTACATTTCAAAAATTTGTATAGTGAGGATGCGAATCTGGTTCAGAATTCTTGTCTTCTGGACTGGGTTCCCCCTTCAATCTTTGCTAAGATGAACCACCAGCTAGAAGCTAAAATCACCAAGGTTGAGGTCAAGAATGCTCTCTTTGCCATGGACCCAGACAAAGGCCCAGGACCGGATGGATTCTCCACCAGATTTCTTCAATCCTGCTGGCATATTGTGGAAAAAGATCTCTATAAAATGGTCCAAAAATCCCAAGCTTGTCAAAAATTTGGAGGTAGTAAAAACTCTGCATTCCTTGCACTCATCCCCAAGGAGAAAGGCGCCAGCTCCTTCAACAGATTTCGTCCCATCTCTCTTTGCAACATTGGTTACAAGTTGATCACCAAAGTAATAGCTAATAGGTTGAAATATCTTCTTCCCAAAATCATTCCATAGAATCATTCACGGTAGATAGCTAGTGGACAACTTCATATTAGTTCAAGAGGCAATCCTTTCAAGCCAGCAGTGCAAGGAAAAAGGTATGGCTATCAAACTGGATTTAGCAAATGCTTTTGATCATGTTAGGCACAGTTTTCTCTTGAATGTTCTGCAAAAGTTTGGATTTGGGGAGAATTTTATAAATTGGATCCAAGCCTGCATCTCGGAGCCATGGATTGCTCCCCTTGTAAATGGCAGAGCCGCTGGTTTTTTCAAAGCCTCAAGAGGACTAAGGCAGGGCTATCCTCTTTCTCCTCTTCTGTTTGTCCTCCAAGCCTCCGTTCTCAATTTCCATCTAAACAAGAAAATGCAAGAGTAGGAGATCTCAGGGCTTTGCATTGCAAGAGGAGTCAAAAGCATCAATCATGCCCTTTTTGCGGGCGATACTTTGCTGCTAGGGGCTGCATCGATCCACTCGGGTAACAGATTTAAAGAAGCTCTTGATGAGTTTTGTATGGTGTCGGGAAGTAGTCTCAACAAGGGGAAATGCCACATTTATTGTTGGAATACTACACCCAACTTGCTTAGTTCCATTGCCAGATGTTTTGGATTTTCAGCTTGGACTACTTTTAAATATCTTGGGCTCCCTATCTTCCTCAAGCGGGCCTACAGTACGGATTGGCTCCCCTAAGTGGAAAAATTCAAGAACAAACTCTAGGCATGGGGATTCACCTGGCTTAATATTGCGGGCAAGTCAATTCTCATCAAAGTTGTGCTCTGCAATCTCCCCTTATTTCAATTCTCAGTACTCGCTCCAATTGGCATTCTTCAGAAAATGGACCAGCACATACACAATTTCTTTTGGAAGGGAGGCAAACAAAATGAGAGGAAAATCCCTCTTGTTAACTGGGAGACTGTCTCCAAGCCTCTAATGGAGGGGGGTTTAAACTTCAAGAACCTTTCCCTTCAAAATATTGCCATGGGAGCCAAACTTCTCTGGAAAATTATTGCGCCCAAGCCTGGCTGGGCCCAATTAGCGCTATGGAGGAAATATTTCAAAGGCAAGAGAGTTAGATGCCTAGATGGGCCTCTCCCCCAAGGCGTCTCTCCCTTTGTAAGGCTCTGCTCCAAAGCCACCCCCCTGATCCGCTCCAATGCGTACTGGATTCCTGGAAATGGAGGAATATAAATACTTGGATTGATTGCATCATGGACCGAGATCCGATTGGTGAATGCTCCTCCTTGAATGTGTTGTGTTGTTGGTTGACCGCTTCAGGAAAATCCACTCTGTGGGATATATCCACGTGGGTTGGGACGCGCTGGGTAGGTTGGAATTTTATAGATTTACCTCCAGAACTTATTCAGGAATGCAGCTGCCTTCGTGTTATGTTGAACGGTATTTCTCCCACACATGTGCGCAGAAGAGACTCGCGTGGCTGGGGTTTGTTGTCAGCAGGTTATACCATAGCTCAAGGCTACGCAAAACTCTCTTTGAGACCACATGTCCCTCCTAACCCTGCTCCTTGGAATGAGGTCTGGTGACTCTCCTCTCTGCCCAGAATTGACATGTTCTGTTGGCTTTTATGGCACAGGAAAATCCTCACTGATGATAAATTGCAGAAACGTGGATTTCATGGCCCGTCCAGGTGTCCCCTGTGCAGAGAGAATGTGGAATGTGCCACACATCTCATATTAAATTGTAAATTCGTTGTGCAGGTTTGGAGTGAGCTGATGGATTATTGGAACCCCAATTTTGTTCTTCCCATCTCCATAATTGATCTTTTTGCAAATTGGCAGAACAGTTATCCCGACCCTCCTCCCAAAAACAAAGTGATTAAAGCGACTTGGTCTTCCCTTCCTAAAATCTGCTGCTGGCAGATCTGGCTAGAGCGAAACAGCAGAATTTTTAGAAACACACAGCATGATGTCAAGGTGGTAGCAGCTAAGATAAAATTCCAGTTAAAAGAATGCTTGGGAGATCAAAAAGACGCTTCAAATCTAAATCAGTTAGATATTGTTTGGGGTGCCTCCCTAAACCTACAATTTCATCAAGCTACCAGAAATATCTCCCCTTCTAAAGACTGGCAAATAAGGGGGAAAAATAATGAAGATTTTCAAGACTGGATCTCCAATCAAAAGGTGCACTCTCTCTTCTTTGACGGGGCATCAAAGGGAAATCCTGGCAAGGCTGGGGCAGGAGGAATTGTAAAAAGCACTGAAGGCATATCAACCCACAACTTTGCTTGGGGTCTGGGGATCAACTCCAGCATTCAAGCTGAGGCTTTGGCCCTCTTCCAAGGTCTTAAGTTGCTCTTGAATTTGGAAATCAAGGAGGCAAACATTTTTGGGGATTCTCAAGTGATAATAAAAATCATGGTGACCAACTCAACCCCTCGATACTTAAGATTGGTAAGACTGATATCTAGAATCAGAAGTTTGGGGAAATTGTTCCAAAACCTAAAATATTTCCATGTATTGAGAGACAACAACAAAGAAGCAGATCTTGAAGTTAATAAAGCTGCCCTTCTCTCTGCTGGGGCAATGATAAGAGACGGGGACGAAACATGGGATCCAATTCCATAATCAATCATTTGATATGTTTTACTGCTTGCTATTGAAACAGTTCGTTTGTACTTTTAAGCTTGGGCAAATCACAAAAATCGATTCCATAACTGTAGCCAAGAAGAGCTGGAAGCTGACCACAAGCTCCATAGCACTTTTGGTTGTCGAAACTATTTGGGCTCTGCTCCCTCTCATTGTAATCTGAAATCTGGCATTTAGACCAATCAGTGAATATAATCCATAACCGTTTCTGTAAAAAAAAAACTTAAGAATCTCAAGAAATCTCCCTATAATGAAGTGTCAAACAATAATTTTCTTTCAAGAGATTGACACTTCCATATATTTCAATGGGGTGTGTACCGCTTTACTTGAATTAAGGACTATAGCGGGTTTTCCTACTAAACAACCACTTTGTACGAGCATGTCTACCCCTTCTTGGAAGAGAAATGAACCTTAGTGAAGGTTATGATATCACCTCATTTTCATGGACCTAGTAATATTCTTATCACCAATTTAAATAACTTGAAAACCAAAAATAAATAAATAATAACAAATCATATAAAATCAAATAAAAAAGTTAAATTTTGAATAGTGGAATTTTAAAAACACATTATAACCATATAAATTAAATTATTCATAAATGCCAATAGATATCAAAACACTTACTTCATAATACATGCCAAGATTAAAAAAAATCATAAAAAAATTACTAAATTATATATATATAATAGAAAAAGAATTAATATACGAGTTAAACATATACATAAAACCAAGTAACCATCCTAGATCCATGTTAACTCTAGATCTACCAAATACCTAGAGGGATCGCATCTTTTTGCATGTTAAGATATTTGCATATCAAGAGATTTGATCCCTCTCGGCTTGGTAGAGTTGGATCTAGGTTGGTTTGATTTCCCCTAGGCTATTCCACATGAATACCATGGGCAATACCATGGTTTCTCATAAACCTAGAGCTCAAATCCCACGGTAACTTGACCAAGTCAAGTTTACCTTAACTACCCAACAAAAATTAATAATAAAAAATAACATAGAATTTTAATTTTAACATTGGGTTATTTTTATTTTTATTTCAAATTTATCTAAATTACCCAACAAAAATTGATTGGAAAAATAATAACATATCATTTTTATTTTAACATGGGTTATTTTTATTTTATTTTATAGGACAAGACATTACAATTTCTCTTGCATACTGGGTCAAAGAGGGCCTAACCATGGAGATTCACCCCTACATTACCATGGAGACTCTTAACCTGTAAATAAGCTTTGTTGAAATATTATTGGCCAATACCATGGCTCATTAATACCACATGGGAAAAACCATAACTCATGTTTATATCACACATGTTCATATGACATTTTTTTTTAATTAATCATTTTAATTAAAAGGGAAAAATGATTATCTGTAGTCTATTTGTTAGACGTTTTAGAAATATTCGTTTTGGAAATATTTTCCAGGTATTTTCCGATTTAATTATCCAAAATCTTGTAGAGATTTATGAACTCTCTACAATCCAAGTTCCCTAAATTTTTTTGAAACGATGAATCCATATATATATTTCAACTTCAAATGGAAAGATATTGGTTGACTTTCGTGTTTCTTTAATAATCTACCGACAAAGTTTATGGATTTGAATTGATTTAATTAAATGATTTTGAAATGTTCAGCTTTCCCATTATAGGCCACCATGTTAAACTGAGTTAAAGTTAAAAAACTTAGAGATTCAGCTAGTGTTTCTACCACTCGTTCAAGTGAAAAAAACATAGTTACTTGTTCAAGTTAAAAAACTTAGTAAAAGTTAAAATGTCTCCCACTCATTACTCTTTTTAGAATCTAAGGTATGGTTGAGCTTTTGTTACTCTTTTTAGAATCTAAGGTATGGTTGAGCTTTTGTTAGTTCAAGTTTCACTTTTTTATTTTAAAAAATTAAACAAATCTGTGATCGGTTAAGAATCCTAATGTGAAAATAAAATAAAATCATTAATATAGAATTATTAAATTAAATGTTTTTTGCATATCAATTTTTAAATATTTATGCTAAGCCAGAGATGAAAAATGTATATTGAGAATATAAACATTTTATAAAATATAATAACGATGTAGAGTTAATAACATATTAAAATATAATTGTTTTTGTAAAGTTATTTTTGTAGCCGTAAAAAATAGAAATTTCAATAAATTAATTAATAAATAAAAAACTAGTAGTTCATGCTAAAATGGTTGGGATTGTGGTGGGTTCTAAAATGGGTGGGATGTTGGTGGATGCTATAAGGGGTTGTATGTTGGTGGAATTTGATCTTTTTTCCGCTTTCATGTTGTGGTTCCTGAGGTTTGTCTTGGAGAAATTGCATTTGCGTTGCAAAAGTTGCTTGCTAACATTGGCGTTGGAGATATTGACTTTATGTTGGAGACGTTCCCTGCTTTTCTGTCCTGAAAATGGTAAGAGAGCACTTTTGTCCTAAAAACAGTAAGAGAGCTTACCCAAGTTTAGAGAAACATTCAATGTAGAACTAATTTACAGATTTGTGTGTTAAGATAAAAAATTATGAATTTATGTTAAATGATAATTCTTTAATTAACTAGAACTAATTTACAGATTTGTGTGTTAAGATAAAAAAATATGAATTTATGTTAAATAATAATTCTTTAATTATGGGTATTTGTAGCGACAAATAGAACGAAATACAAAGTTTAGAGAAACATTTTACATATTTATGTGTTAAGAAAAATAATTATGAATTTATGTTAAATGGTAATTCTTTAATTATGAATTTTTGTAGTGACAAACAAAACAAAATACAGACAAAACGAAACAGAATGAAAAAAATTATAAAGCAATCCCAAACTAACTAGGCTTGAAAGAATGTCTAACTAATGGCAGGTAAACAAACCAGAATTAGTTTTTACGAGCCCAGTCGACTAAATCTATAGCTCAGATATAACTCTCATACTGTGCTTGTTTGGTACAAAATTTCTGTAAAAAACTGGAAAAAAGATAGTAAAATCTCTTGATAGTAAAGTGAAAAGACTGAATAGGAGTTAAGACTGTATAGGAGTTCACAAAATAATAAGTATGATATTGAAATTACAATATGGGTAAATAACAACTCTAGTAAAAAATAAAATGAAGTATAAACAAAACAAAAAAGAGTAGAAAGAACCCCGTTCACTATGCCAGTAATATGATTACCATTTAGAGGGGAATGAATTAGTATAAAGAACCATGATAGTTATATTTTACAGTAAATGGAAAAGACTGTACACGAGTTCATGAAAATGATAGAAACAAAGTAATATGATAAAAAAAAAATATATGATTTTTTATTCATAAACATTACTAACACGGCTAACAGGGCAAAGAAACTAACTAGGCTAGAAATAAAAGCTAGAACCATATGACTCAGCTAAGGAGGAGGAAGAAATAAAAGCTTGAGAGTCGTTGATGAGAGAATTGCAACCTTTGAAGAGAGGTGAGACCATACCTACAAGCATAGAATATATGAAAAGACTGTATAGGAGTTAAGAGAACATAGGAAAGTACCTTTGGGTAGAGGTTGAATCTATGAAAAACTCAGAATCACATTTTTGTCGGGTAATGAAATTATTAGACAATATAAGGACAAAGAAATGGATTTAACCATTACCAGTCAACTGGGCTATGAAACCCTTGGTATCAAAATTGCATGAAACCATTCATTTATGTTAGACCAGTAATCACAACTACTCAAATGTGCGACCATTGTTTAGACATCAACAAGTTTAATGTGTCTGTTGAACATCATTATTACAGTGGCTGTTTTGATCCAAAATTCAACAGATATATTAAATAGAGTTTCTAGAAACCATTGACAATGGGGGAAGCTTCATGAAGAAGCCACCGCCCCAATCTCCAGAGCTTTCTCTTGATGTGTATAAATACATGTTTAAACAGCGAATGAAACCAAGTAGTTGAGTTCCAAGTTCTGTGTGTAGTGTTCAGTCTTTGAGTCTCCGCTCTCTCTGATATGATATCAGAGCAGGCGTGAGGCTGAGCGAGTCATTGTTGTGTTTGAGTCTTCCAAGTTTCTAAGTTGGTATCAGAGCCGAGGGTTTCGGCTGAGTGTTGTAGAACGTGTGAACGTTGACTTGACGAGTTTGGTGTGTTGAGTAATCTGCTAGCTTTGCGCAGTGGTATTGAGTTTGCCTGTGTGTGAGTAAAGGGTGTGCTGTTGAAAACGTGTAAGGGTGTGCCAGTGAAGTGTTGCTGCAAAGACACTGCAGACAGAGATTGGGAGAGCCAGTTGTGTGTTGTAAGCTTGGAGTGTGGGCTGTTTTGAGTGGTGAGAGGTCGCCCTGTGGCGCTGTGTGCGCGGTCCAGCAGATAGAGCTCAGGTGAGGTGAGCTGTGTTGAGAGTTTGTTGCTGCAAGCGTTGCGGCTGTGAGAGTCCATTGCGTGATGGTAAGAGAGGGCCGAGACCTAAGTGAAGTGTGTGTTGTCCACTCGCTGTGAACTTGCAGTCCCTTGGAGAGATATGTTTGTGTGTGAAGAACTAAACACTGCAGTCGAGTGTTTTGTCTGTTGCTACTGGGAAATCTGTGGTGGGGTGAGAGTCGTGCGTGTGACAGTGACTGCTCACCCGTAGAAGAGTTGTGTGCTCTCTGATATCCAGCGTGGTGCGGTGCTCGTTGAAGAAATCAAAAGGACCGCAGAGCAATGTGCGGAATGAAATCGTGAAGTGGTTGTTTGGTGAATTAATCTTTATGCGTGTGAAAACCTGGAGTTGAGTTGAAATTGAAGAGCGTTGAAGCTGAAGGGTTGTGGACGCCGCTGAGGGTGGATCGAGCCAACTGGAGGAGAAGAAAGTCGTTGCTGGAGACGATCGCTGTTGGAGTCTTGCCTGACAGATCGTTGTTGGAGTGTTGCCTGGAGTGGGGTAAACTTGAGCCAGCAGTGAAGAGTTGTGTTGTTTTTGGTGTTGCTGCATGACCCATAGAGGGTCGAACAAAGTCGTTGATGCTGAAAGAATGTGAGTGATGCGGTGCGTGCAACAAGTGTTGTCCAGTTGAATGACTGTTGCACATATGCATGTCGTTGTGTGGAGAGCCTGCTGTGCAGTAGAGTGATGGGTCAACAAAGGAGACGGTCTCGGAGAGAATTTAAACAAGTGAGGAGAAAGAATGAAATGGCAATAGTTGCAGAAGAAGATCTGAATCAGATAGAAGAATTTGAAGACACTGATGCAATACTGAAATGATTAATGCCAGTTCTGCCAATTTTCTCAGGTAAAAATTTTAAGCTTTGGGCAATTAAAATGGAAGGATTGCTTGGTTCAGTAGATTTATGGAAATTTGTCCAAGAAACTTTTATGAATTTGAATGATAAGCGTAGAAATGCAGTAGCATTGTTTCTCATCATATCAGCTTTAGATGAAAATATTTTGTCTAATATTTTATACGAATTTGGTGAAATGCATAATGCAAAAATATTTTGGAATGTTCTTGAAATGAAATACAATATGGAGGGTAGTGAGAAAGCTGAAGTTGATGAAGGTGTTGTTAAAAGTGATTGTGTTGAAAGCATCATAGCTGGGATTAAGGCTGAAAGTATGTCTTTAGCTGACAATAGAGTAGTATGTGATATTAAGGAAACACCCTGTGATGCAGAAATTTATGAAGTCAAATTTGATGACAATTATGTATCCCATGATGAGTGGTTAAATATGATGCATGAAAAGCATCTTATTGATGAGTTGTTGTTTGGTGAGAAGAGTTTCCTACCTCCATACACAAATCAAATGCACGATAACATGTTTGCAACAACAGAATTGGCGAAAGAGGTTGAAGACATGAATCAACCAACTATGTCAGCAAAGAAAAATGAAGGAAGCAAAGCTCTTTTCAAAGAGCACAATGACAAGAATCAGTATGGTTACTTTTATGAATCTAACGTTGTTTTTAAGTGTGCAGATATTGACAGCCAAGAAGAAGCAATAAAAGAAGAAATTGCAAGCATTAAGGACAAGTATAAGTCTCAAGAACGTGAAGCAATGTTGAATACAAAGAATGTTAACCTGCAATCAAGAAAGGAGAAGCTCAATCACTATCTTATGACAAGAAAGGTGAAAATGAAACGGCACCAACAAAGGAAAAGGAACAAGCATGGACCCTTTAATAAGAAGGCAAAAATGAAATGTTTTTTTGTAAGCCTAGCTGAGACTTAGACCAGCGGGCAAGTTAAATTTTAGGTAGTTGTGATTAAGGGGAGGTGTTAGACCAGTAATCACAACTACTCAAATGTGAGACCACTGTTCAGACATCAGCAAGTTTAATGTGTCTGTTGAACATCATTATTACAGTGGCTGTCTTGATCCAAAATTCAATAGATATATTAAATAGAGTTTCTAGAAACCATTGACAATGGGGGAAGCTTCATGAAGAAGCCACCGCCCCAATCTCCAAAGCTTTCTCTTGATGTGTATAAATACATGTTTAAATAGCGAATGAAACCAAGCAGTTGAGTTCCAAGTTCTGTGTGTAGTGTTTAGTCTTTGAGTCTCTGCTCTCTCTAATATGATATCAGAGCAGGCGTGAGGCTGAGCGAGTCATTGTTGTGTTTGAGTCTTCCAAGTTTCTAAGTATTTATAGCCAAGTAATATCATTAAACAAAGAAACGTAGTGATGGCCAAACAATCTCGTAAGAAGTGGAATAATTGCTTCATACTACCATGAACTTGCTAGATTTACAAATAAAACAATAACATAATTGACCATAAACTCCATGCAACCAATAACTGAACAGATAGTACCAAGAAATTGTTTACATTATGTTTTAATCAAATTCCAATTACAATGATAACCAAGAGCCAAAATGGGTGCCCCAAGAAACCCAAAAGAGAGGTTTAGTAATGTGCATTACTAGAGTGAACTCCCATGTTTATAACAACAACTTTTAAAACAAAAATAAGCATTCAGATGCCTAGTTTTCGCAAGTATAGCGACATACAACCGAAGGCACCGAAATTGAATTGTTCAGCACAGAGATCCAAAACCAGTTCAATTGGCAACTAGGTTTAAATAGTTAAACGTAAACCCAAAATAGGGGTTTGTAGTGAAACTTGCATAACGGAGAAATAGACTGAGAAGCACCTAGTAAGAGACACAAAATCACTAATGAGATGTGTCGTTTCGAACTAGGAGAGAGAGGTATACTTGAAGCTATGGGAACTAGATTTAGGACGTACCTGTTGAAAGAAAATGAGGAATTAGTAAGCAAGCTAGAAGAACCTTAGGATAAGAAACCATAAAAGAGAAACTAATTTTATATACAATACATGCAGGGTGAAGAAGCTAACTCTAATTGGAGGTTGTCGCTGCCCTGCAAAGAACATCGAAGCCCAGATATTAACAATGGCCTTGTCAACCTTAAAGGAATTGTTGTCGATAACATGAATAATGGATAGGAGGGCTGACCGGAGCCATCTAGAAGGTTTCCATGGCCATGCCATTAAGAAGAAACCATAGCATCGCCAATACCTGAATGTCAGCAAGATATTGCCTTCGAGGTTAAGGGTAATTTTTAACAGCAACAAAAATCGAGGTATTGCCTTCTAAGTTTAAGGGTAATTTCTAATAGCAACAAAAAAAGGTAAAAGGGTTATCTTGTAATTAGAATATGTGAGTGGTTTACTTGTTGTAAGCCGACGCTGCAAGCTTGAGAACCCTAGAAGAAAGAAGAAATTATTTTTAACGTCCACGAGGCTAAAGATAGCCTATGGGACAAATTGCTTCTTCATTTGCTTGATGTATTCAGCCTTTTTCTGTGAAGCTTCACAATAAATTCTCCCAGCTTCTCGACAAACCCCTCGCTAAATAGATTATCCCAAGAGTTAGCTGCCAGCATACTTGCATAACTTTCCCTGTTGTCTTTGAAAGCCTCACATTCTAAAATGAAATATTTTTCTGTTTCCACTTTTCCGGAAGAACAAAAAATGCATACCCTTTCCTTCCACACTTCCTTTGGCCTTTTCTAGCACCTTGTTTCACAACGAAGTTTATGAGAATTAGTCCTTAACTGAGCAATAAGAATTTTGACTCTCCAAGAGATATTGGCCTCTGTGTATGCTTTTGGTTGATGATTATGAGTGGGATTAAACACTTCAATATAGTAATTTTTCTTTCTTCCTAGCTCCTTATCCCAAGTACGTTTGTGGAACTTTTCCATAACAAAAGCTTTTATCTCTTTGTTGTTTATGGGACACGCATTCAAGCAAATACCCCATTTACTAAACCATTTGTTATTTTGTTGCATCCAAGTTTTCTTGCACAATCTATCATTAAAGACAACCTTAGGCCATCTACCCCCTTCCATTTGCTCAATTTTTTTTGAATACCTTATGACTCGCACCATAGAAATTGCTTCAATAGGAGCAGTCTCTCTTTCACTTAACAAGATATCATAAGAAACTGCACATTTAAACTTTAATTTGTTTATAATCAAACGCTTCTGAATTTTCTCAATTTGTCTCCATTGCATGTTGGAGGTATTGCTAGCCCACAGTTCACAACCATAGAGAATCACCGAAATCACTAGAAGCCCAAAAAGAGTTTGAGTGGTCTTCCAGTCCCATAACTCTACCTCTCTACACCTATTTTGAAAAGCATAAAATACTTTCCAACCCCTGAAAGTTCTTTTCTTTCTACAACCATTCCAGCTTAGATTTTTGTTGAAGTCAATTTCGAGGTATTTGTAATCCGCAACTTCTTCCAGAATTTTGCCTTCAAAGTAGAACTTATGCTGGTCATGTTTTATTTTCTTAGAGAAGACCACTGCTTTCGTTTTGTTGATATTGACTTGCATCCCCACACTTCTACAAAAATGCTCAAGGGATAGTAAGTGCTCTTGCAAACCAAAAGTCGATTTAGCAATCAGAATAAGGCCATCTGCATAGAAAAGAAGCCTTATAACAAACTTGCACAAATAGATACCATCACCCCCTTGCGGATTTAACCACTCCTCAAGCTTGTCGATATATAAACCAAAAAGGGTAGGAGACAATGGGAAACCTTGTTTGACCCCGATATCGCTTCTAAAACTTTCAGAAATTCCTGTTGAAGTTCTAATTTTGACTCTCACCTCTTCATATAGCCTATGCACAGCTGCTCTCAAATGTTTAGGAACCCCAAGTTCCTCCATTCTCTGCCAAAGTTTATCCCTAGGAACCGAGTCAAACACTTTTCTGAAATCAACAAAGAAACAAAAGACTTCTTCCTTTTTTCTCCTAAACTTTTTCAATGATATGCCTTAAAGTTATGAAATGATCAACTGTGGAATGGTTAGGTCTAAAACTTGCTTTCCCTTTAGCACGCTTATCTCTTTCTTCTGCCCACTTGCTAATTTTGTTTTCTAGCATGCTTCCAAATAGCTTTGCAAACAAATGGTTTATCATGATGTTCCTATAATTGGAGGGATTATTGACATCACCGCTCTTGAAAAGAGGTATTGCCAGACTAGTTGTCCAATTTGTGGAGAGCCCTTGTTGTATGATGTTGTTCAAGATTTTTGTAATGTGAGGTGCAAGAATCTTTGAGCCCCACTTTAGATATTCTGCTTGGAGTTCAGCTAAGTCTCTTGCTTTTCCAACACCCAACTTCTTGATACCCATCTCTACCTCTTGTACTATGAAGAGTTCTAGGGGGGAGGTTCAACCTTGGGAACCTGCTCATAGAGTTGTCTTGCATAGTCAAACCATTTAGAAGTTGTAATAGTATTTCCAATTTGTATCTTTTTCGGTTGGAGCTCCTTCCAAAATAATTTGGGATTATTTTTCCCAAAGAAGATTAGTTCTTCCCTCCTTGAAACCATGAAATCAACCTTTTTCTTGCTTAATAATTGCTTGTAAGATTTGAGCTTTATGTTATCCTTGTTTGACTCTTTCCACATTCTCCTTGCCTTTTTGCATTCCTCGTCAAACAAAGCATTAACAAGAAAGCAATTTTTTCAGACTTCTTAATTTTTGTTCTTTTGCACTTTGCAAGTGCACATTGAATTAAATGTGTTAATTCATGACTATTAAGGTTGTGAATTGTAATTTTTTCCTTCTCAAAGAGCCTCTCTAGTGTCATTTTGAAGGTGTTACAATTTTCTGGGGTCAAAAGAATTATGCCTTGTGGGATATTTTGTTGGGCATGCTAAATTTTTTTACTCTAATTGTTTCTTTCCAATCCAAGAGAAACATAAATAAATTGGCTTGTGATTTGATTTCAAATCCCACAACTGATCTCCAACCAGAACTTCTTCCATTTTCTCACACAAACCATGCGAGCAAATTACATAATCTGCCACACTTGCTCCATTATAAGTATTGCAAGTGAAATTACCAGACTTTGCCCATCTAGTCAAGCCATTACAAAAGACTAAATCAAAGGCCCCACATAGAGTAAGCAATTGTTCACCAAAGAGATTGCAACCCTTGTCCTCTGAAATTCTTTCCCATTGATGATTACTTTCTTCTGTAAGCCAAATAAGGTCACAATCATCTTTACAACAAAGAATGCTAGCTTGCTCACTTACCGCCCTAGCATTGAAATCACCCACTATAAGGACTTCACCTAGCTGTGAATATGTTGCAATATTCGCTTTTAAAGCTGCAAATGGATCTTTGTGGTCAAGCCCTCTACCTTTGTAGATTTTTGAAACATGTGGCGCAAAATAGCATGCTGCAATTCTGATGTGGTTTCCATTTTCTGATATTTTAAACTAAATGAATTGCTTATTTGAGTCTTCTTTTTCTAACTAAATGAGACGACCTTCTTTCTCCCTTACTAAAACCATGATACCCCCGTGTCCTTTGCCATTCCCTGCTGCCTTGTTCCACACTGCCATCTTCCAGTATCCTTCAAACAAAGGTGTCTTGCACCATTCATGCTCATGTGTTTCTATGAGGCAAATTATGTCTCTATTTTCTGCAATAGGTCTTAACCCAGGTCCTCATCTCCATGGGTAACCTCTGTAGTTCCAACAAACTAATCTTAAGGAAACCTGGGTATGACTTGATTGCTATTTATTTTGACATGCAAGACTCACATTTGAGTCTTTGTCCCTGTTTTCCCATACCGACCTTGCTTTCTGGTTTCCTATTGAAGAGTTTGTTGCGTCTTCTTTATTACCATCTTACTGCTCTCTTCTAGAAGGAGGTCCAAATTGCGCTATCACAACTTTGCCTTTATAAATCCTTGCTCTCTTTCCTTCATCTCTTGCTGCCCTAACCTTTAAAATTTCCTCCCTTCTTTCCTCCTGTTGTTTTACAGTTATGTCGCAGTGGCAGAGCAACGTTTCAGAAACCATAGCAAGGGACGAAAGAAAGAATGAGACGGTGAAGGCGCAACAGGGGTAAGTTAGTTACAAAACCAACCCTGTTTTCCTCCACCGTCCGATGTGATTGCCAACAAATGAACAAATTACATGAGTCCAATTGTGTGGCACATGATATGGTACCTTGCATGGAGTACAATTCACATGGCAGAGCCAAGATGTCAGACAAAGACCAATATAACTTGTGCTAGTTAACATTTACACTATACCTCAACAACATGGAAACCGTCTACAAATCACGACAAAAGGGTGACACCTGTAGAGAAGTATCGTGAAGAATTTTGATGGTCGGTGAATCCATTTAAAGATGTTCATATGAAATTAATCCTTCTTACGAATTAAACCTGTCACCTCACAAGGGAGGGAAATGTGTATATATATATATATATATATAATCCGAACTCTAATCCCAATGTAAAATGTAATTGATATGGTTGCTATTCAAATTTTAATGTTATGTTGCCATGGATTTAATGTTGTTTTTTTTTCTTTTCAACTTAGATAGTATGGATTAGGATAATGATTGTGACAAGTGGTATCGAACATAGAACATACTCTTGGGTAGAGGTTGAATCTAGGAAAAACCCAAATCACATTCTGTCAGGTAGGATATTGAAACTATAATCTGCATAAATAACAATTGTACACGAGTTCATTTGGCAATTTGGTTAAAAATCATGTCAGAATTAAAGGCAAGTGTAATGATAATATAAGTTGAACTTACACAATTATCAGAACATCATATCAACAAATAATTGGTGAAAGCAAAGTTGTTAATTAGCTATCTTTTTGTAAGCTTGGTAGGACTCTCCGATTTTCGAATTTACATGTCCATTATTCACCCCGCTACGGGGGGAGGGTAGCACAAGATTCGAACCCAAGATCTTCGGTTCGGTGAGACTTCATTCCACGACCATCACCACTTGACCTACCCCATACAGACAAAGTTGTTAATTAACTATTAATGCTAGAGAAAAACAAAGTTACAATTAGCATAACCCATTAACAACTCAAATTTACATATCTATCAAAACTAAAAGAAATATTTACCTACATGCATTTTAGAATAAACCATGGCTAAAGAGAATAACTCAATATCTTGAAATTGTCTCCTTCATTCAACAAATACGTGATTTTAATATTTTACATGTGCTCTTCAAACATGTCTATAAGAATTGAATTAAACATACTTCAAGATTAATAATTTTCTTTATATTTAAAATTATGTTTAAAAGAGTACACAAATTTATAATATCAACTTATTATAATATATTTAATTTAAATATATATTTTGGATTAACATTGAAATTTATAAAATTAATATATATATATATATTTAAAATCAAATATATGTTGAATTGGAAAGCTATTTTAAGGTTACACATAGTTTGTTAATTAAAAAATAAATGATATAATACTAAATAACATAGTCTTTTTAAAGCATAGTGCCAACATAATTCTTTTAACATATACATATGTATCTCTATTTTAATTACAAATAAAAATACTATTATAACCTTTTATTAATAATATATAAACACAATTTTCAACATTTTTATATATATGGTTTTAATACATCTATAGCTTTTCTATATCCACATAGATAGACTCTCCAAAACTAAACTAAAATAAATTTAAATCATAAATCTTAACACATCAATACATCTTAACACGTCGAAAATGAAACATCTCTAATTATATAGATAAATCTGATTAAAAGTAATATAAATCGACTTTGAAATGGACCTCAAATTAACATTCAATATAATGTTTTTATGAAATGTCAATATATTGGATGAAACTATTTTGATATTGCAATATTTTATTTTAATGGTTTTATTGTTCATATAAGATATAATTGATTATCAATTAGCTTTTGTTATATTTAATTTATAATATTTAATTTATATGTATAAGAAGAATATTTTTATTTATTTTTATTTAAATTTAATTTTAACAAATGATATGTTTCTCAATTAAAAGTAATATAAATCGATTTGGAAATAGACTTTAAATTAACATCCAATGTAATGTTTTTATGAAATATTAATATTTAGTTTGGATGAAACTATTTTGATGTTGGACTATTTTATTTTAATAGTTTAATTGTTCATATAAGATATAATGTAATAATTATTTTAAAATTGAATATATAATTTATAATTTATAATTAATTAAGTATATCTGGGATACTTCAATTGGAAATGGTTGTGAAAATGAAGTCTCACGAAACTGTTGGGTTCAAATCTGGTGCTATCTTGTGCTATTCCCCAATCGGGGTGAAAAGTTGGACATGATGAAGATGTAATCCTATCAAGTTTACAATTTTTTTTATAATTAATTAGAGTTATTTGACAAAGTCAAAATTGTCGATGTTATATATGTTAGCTCTACCATATAACAGTGATTTGCCGAAGTCATAAGCATATTCTGCCCGTGGTCACATTCAAAGGAGCGGCTATGGTGGTTGCTCTCACGTTCTCCTCTCCCCCCCTCATCCTCCATTGGTCTTTATTTCCCGTGTTTTCATCAAAAATTACATAAAATACTTTTCTTAAGCCCCAAGGCATTAAAAACCCCGAAACCCATATAACCGCGCACTTTCGCAAAACCCATAATCCGTCGTTGCCCCGTCACATCAAACAAAACCTGTGCGATTAAACCCACGTCGTCCGATCATCTCCGTCGCCATCGGACGACATCCGCTCTTCCCGCGCCCGCAAACTGACCGCCTGATAACCCGAGATCAAAAGCGGTTTTCGTCGCGTCCCGTCCGCCACGTGTCACCCGATGATAGGTATCGCGCACCTTTGTACGATTACCACCTAGGCCCCAACGACGGTGTGATAAATACCGCTCACCGCTGAAACCACCCGTCCCCGCCGGTTAACCCCCGCGTATCTCCCTCGCCCGATGACTGTTGGATTTGTCCACCGAAGATCCAACGGCTCACGATTGTTTTGCTCACGCTGCCTCCCGATGCCTCCCGCCGAGAGATCTCCGTCATTCATTCATTCGATCCAACGGCTGATATCTATTCCCCGTCCTGCTCATGCGTCCGCCATGCAGCCCTCTCGTCCTGGAACTGTCTCATGCGCCCGAAGGACGAAGACGACCGTCTATCAGTACCTGCTGCATTTCCTCTTCAACCACCGCATTCAACTCACTGGGTACCCGAGGAGGAAAAGGATGAACCTCGAGCAGATAAATACATTTAGCAGTTATGGAATTGTATCCTTTACGACACTTCACCTGCTCGAGAAGTACAACAGAGCATCCAGGAAGATCAATTTTGTTCACTACAGCAAGCAATTGCACTCAGAAGTTCTGCCAGGCAGTTAAAGTGGTTGGTGGTCCATTATGACCCCTCCACATCTAGAATAGCATAACATTTTTGTAATCAAACTCTATATATACCCAAAAAATAGATGTAGTTAGGGTTGATGGTTGTTGTTTTGATGTAAGGTTCAACTTTTGGAGATTGTAATTGCTTTGATACTTGCAGCGTCTCGTCTTCATTTTCAGCTAATGCAAGCTTCTTTTGCTGTTAATTGCTTACTTTACATTTCTATTATGTTCTAGGCTGTGCTTGACATGCATTTTTCCTGATTTCTTGATGTGTAGCATTAGAGGAGCTGTCATTCTACCTCTGTGTTGTAATCTAGCATGTATCAGTGAATGTATTGATCAGGTTTCTTTTCACTTAGTGACAGAGAGCTGTCATCTTGTCTGTGCACTAGGGAATTAGATTTGCAGACCTTTTTACTGGTTTCAGTCGGCCATCACAGGGTCCTGTGCATCTGCTAGTGTGGTTAGTATTCTCCATATTCACCCAATCCTTAAACTGTGAGTAATTGGTGGTCTAAAGCCTTGTAGTCTGAGGGTGTTCACGCATGTCTGGAGTCAAGCAAAGTAGGAGTGGTTATCTGGCTTGAATATACATCATTCCTTCCATTCACCCATTTCCAACATTAAGTTGAGTTTGTGATGTCCCGAGCATCTCTGAGCTACAACCTAGGAGAGTTTCTTGGGGTGACAAGAATATATATATATATATATATATATATATATATATATATATATATATTTTGTATGCGAGTGAATGTTTTTTTTTTGTGAGGTACATGGGTGCAACATTAACCTTCCTTTGATAACATCTTGACTTCTATTAACTTTTGCAACCTTCTACGCGCGCTCACAGACTGTCGTTGGCCGCGTTAGGGATGCGTCTCCTCCGCCATGGATGAGCTGGGCTTGTCTTAGGCTCCTCCCATCTCCCGACCGTCCTCCCCTTCTACTGAAGATGTTGCGTTCAAGACTCTTCTGGCTTCGATGCCAGTCAAGAAAAAACTAAATGCTTCTAAGTTTGTCAAAAAATTAGAAAAATTTCCGGTGGTTTCCCTTCCTCCGGAGGGACCGATTAAGGTAGCTTTGTCACTGGCAGAGAGGGCCCTGGTAGGACAGTTCACTAGCCTTTGGCCTTCTCCCAAAGCCACAGAAGCCTGGATCTGCAGGAACTGGAGGCCGTTAATCAAGCAAAGTGTCACCTCGCACTTTCTAGGGCGAGGCTATTTTCTGTTCAAGTTTATTTCAAAAGAAGACAAGAATCTGATCTTTAGGAACGAGCCATATTCTATGGGCCCTCAAGGTCTCTATTTGAATAGATGGACTCTCGACTTTGATCCAGCTGAAGACATTCCGTCGGCAGTTCTAGTGTGGGTAAGGCTTCTGAATCTTCCTGTGCACTGCTGGAATTGGGATTCCCTTAAACATATAGGCAACGCGCTGGGCAAATTCATAGATCATGCAGGTACCAAGGACCAATACGACTGCGCTAGGATCTGTGTCGAAGTGGATCTAGAAGTGGGGCTGCTGGAGGCCATAAAGATGAATGTAGGGAGTTGGACTCATGTGCAAAAACTTGACTACGAGCAGCTCCCATTCAAGTGCCCAAAGTGTTAGGTAAGGAAGAAGGTTGGAAGTAGGTCAAAAGAACAAGGACTAACCCCAAACCCTCAAACCCTCCTGGAGCTACAAAAGAAAAAGGGTAGCAGCCTCCTTCTAGTAGCCAAGGACAGCATCCAAAGGCACAAGAGAATGCATTCGAGCCCCTTTCCTCAGCCTCAGTTGAAGTGTAAGAAACAGGACAATAGCAGAAGGAGGCAAATGAGAAAGAGGTCCTCGAAAATTCTAGGCAAGGCGAGAGTGCAACAGTAAGCCCTAAGGGAAAGGCTATAGAGATGGAAGAGGAAGAACAAGATTCAGAAGAATCTGAGGAGGAAGGAGAAATAGGCGACTCTCAAACATTGTCCCGCAGATCGATAAGAGGAAGGAAATCTGACCGGGAAAAAAGAGAGCAAGAAACATATAAAGACAAGCTCCAAGGCAGTCAACCAACACTGGAGAAGCTTCTAGCAAAAACACCAAAAATTACAAGAAGTCAAGGATAGGGCCTTAAAGGGGCCACCCAATCTCAGAAAGGTAAATAATGAATATTGTCTCCTAGAATTGTAGGGGGTTGGGGAGTAAGCAAAAAGAAGAAGCTATGCGAAGCTTGACTAGGATAGAGACCCCAGATATCCTACAGATCTAGGAGACCAAATTGGAGGAGAAGATCTTCCTCCGTATAAGCAGGAATCTTTGGAGGAAAAGTGGAGGGCAGGTTGTCTCATCTCGAGGAGCATCAAGAGGGTTGGGAGCTCTATGGAATGAATCCAAGCTAGAATTGGTCAATGGAAAACAAAACATTCACTCGCAGCTTATGAAATTCATAAGCCGAGAAACAAGGGAGACCTTTAGCCTTTTCAATGTTTATGTGCCGGTAAATGCAGGGGAGAAGAAGCAGTGTTGGGACTCAATCAAACTCATGGCTGAGGAAGAAATTCTGGGAAATATTATCATTGCAGGTGATCTAAATATAACTTTAAGCCCTTCCGAGAAGCGAGGAGGCAGCTCAATAAGGGATCCAGCGAGGGAATGGGTGGAGGACATCATGCAAGATTGGGATCTTCTCGACATCAAGCCCTTGAAAGGTAAGTATACTTGGTCAAATAAAAGAATTGGTCTTGGCCATATTGCTGCGAGATTAGATAGATTCCTTGTTCAAAGTTCCTATCTTCTCCTTGGTTTAGAAGCTAGGATGCTCATTCTTCCATGCAGTATTTCAGATCATAAACCCATAAGGTTGGAGCTCTCAGCGCACAGAAACCTTGGGCCCATCCCTTTTCGATTCAGTCCTTTATGGATTAAGCATTCAGACTTTATGGATAAGGTTAAAGAAAGTTGGAATCAACCTGTCACAGGGTCTCATTTTTTTGGGTGGGAGGAAAAATTAAGAAGAATAAAGGTTGTCTTGAAGAGTTGGGCTAAATCTCTTCCCAATCTGGCTGATGAAAGGAAGATGGCCCATGCCTCCCTCGAGAAGCACCAACTACAGATGGAAGAGGAGTCCCCCTCAAAGGAAACTATAGCCAAAGAAGGAAATTTGCAGCAAAGCTTCCATAAAGCTTGCTTGCAAGAGGAAGAATATTGGAGACAGAAATCCCGTAGTCTGTGGTTGAAAGCGGGAGACAGGAATACCTCCTTCTTCCACAAGCAAACCCAAGCTAGAAGGTCCTTTAACTCTATAACTGAAATAAAGGAAGATCTCGTTACCCACAAGGAATTCACAAGCATCAAAGGGGCTGCCTTCTCCCATTTTGAGAAACTCTATAGTGAAGTCGAGGTTATGAGTCAGGGCTCAAGGTCCTTGGATGTTATCTCCTCCAAGATCTCTTTAAGTATGAATCACCAGTTGGAAGCTAAAGTTACCAGACATGAAATAAAGGTTGCGCTGTATGAAATGGAGCCAGACAAAGCTCCTGGTCCGGATGGCTTTACAGCTAGATTCATCCAAGTCTGCTAGAAAATAGTGAAAAAGGACTTGCATAGAATGGTTTTAAAATCTCAAAACTGCCAGAAAATTGGAGGCAACACAAATTCTGCCTTCCTAGCCCTCATCCCAAAGGAGAAGGGTGCCAACTCTTTTAACAGGTTTTGTTCGATTTCGCTATGCAACATTGGTTACAAGATCATAAAAAAGGTGATTGCTAATAGATTGAAGGTCCTCTTGCCCTCTATTATACCTGAAAATCAAGGGGGGTTCGTTCAGGGTAGGCAGATCAAGGACAATATAATCCTCGTGCAAGAGGCCATTCATTCTAGTTTGCAACAGAAAGAAAAAGGTATGGTGGTCAAGCTGGATCTAGCTAACACATTTGATCGTGTTCGTCACAATTTCCTCTTTGATGTGATGCATAAGTTTGATGGGATTGCCCCTCTGGTGAATGGAAGAGCAACAGAGTTTTTTAAAGCCTCTAGAGGGCTGCGCCAGGGCTGCCCTCTTTCCCCTCTTCTTTTTGTTTTGCAAGCTTCAGTTCTAAGCTTTTATTTAGAAAAATGTCAGGTGGATCAAGAGATTATGGGACTTAGGATTGCTAGAGGTGTCAAGGATATTAATCATGCATTGTTTGCCGATGACTCTCTTCTGCTGGGTGCTGCCTCTGTTCACACTGCCTCCAGGTTCAGGAAAGTATTGGACGACTTCTGTTGGACTTTGGGCAGTAAATTAAATGAGGGGAAATGTCACTTCTATGGCTGGAATATCTCCAACAACGATCTCTCCTCAATATCCAGATGTCTGGGCTTCGTTGGTTCTGCTAATTGGAATTCATTCATCTATTTGGGCCTTCCTATCTTCCAAAGGAGTCTCTCTAGCAAATATTGGCTCCTGATGGTTGAGAAATTCAAGAATAAAATCCAGTCTTGGGGTTTCTTGTGGCTGAATCTTGCTGGGAAGACAATGCTTATTAAATCTATTTTGACTAGCCTGCCTATTTTCCAATTCTCGGTCATGTTGGCACCCATCAGCATTCTCAAGAAGATGGAGGAGTGGATTCGTAGGTTTTTCTGGAAGGGTGGCAAGCAGAATGACAGGAAGATCCCCCTAGTCAGTTGGGACAAAGTTACTAAACCTCTGCTAGAAGGAGGTTTGAACTTCAAGGACCTGCGGATACATAATATTGCTATGGGGGCTAAGATTATGTGGAGACAAATAGCCCCGAAGCCTGGTTGGGCTCAAAAGGCGCTATGGAAGAAATATTTCAGGGACCATAGGTTACGGAGCTTGGATGATCCTACTCCCACCATTAAAGGATCTCAAATTCACAGGCTTTGCATGTAGGCCTTACCACTGATACAAAAGCATTCCTTTTGGATTCCAGGCAATGGCAAGCTCATCAATATCTGGAATGACAAAATTATGAACGAAGAACCTTTAGGTGTTGTCCAAGAGCTCGCTGAGCTCCGAAGCTGGACGTTGAACAATGATATTAAAACTTTGTGGGATATTTCTAGTTGGAAGGACAATGCGTGGGCAGGCTAGAAGAAACCACAAATTCTGATTGCTCTTGATAAGGCGTGGTCCTTCCTGTTGACAAAGCTGAGAGGAATGGGCCCGATTAATACCAGGAAACAAGATAAGAGAGGTTGGGGCTCTCAGATTGGTTCTTACACAGTTGCGTAAGGCTATGCACAACTCAAAAAAATTCCCCATGTTCCTTGCTACCTTGCAACTTTGAGAGGTCTTTGGAGGTAGAGGTGTGTGCCGAAAATTGATTTTTTCAACTGGTTATTATGTCACAACAACATTCTAACAGATGACAGACTTAAGAAGAATGTGCCCTTTGCTTGGAAAACAAGGAAAATGCCTCTCACTTATTGATTGAATGCAGGTTCGCCAAAAGTATTTGGGAAGAGGTGATTTCCCCATGGGGATCTACTATTACTCTGCCCAACACTATTATTGGCTTCTTTGCCGATTGGGCTCACCTCTATCCCAGGAAGTTCCCCAAGAACAAATGGTTCAAGGCAGCTTGGCTGGCCTATCCGAAATTCATCTTCTGGCACATCTGGCTAGAGCGCAATCACAGAATTTTTCAAGAGAAAGTGCAAAATTGTAAGCTTGTTTTGTCAAAAGCCAACAGCCTGCTCAAGGAGACTCTTGGTGAGAAGTTTGGGAAGCTGGAGAATAAAAATCTAAGTCCTCAAGACCTGGCGTGGGGGAGTGTGCTTGGTCTCCAGTATTCTGATGGTGAGAGATAGTATAGCACTTGGAAAGACTGGCAGATTAGGCTTGTTGAGGGCGAATTCCACATGTGGCTCCAAAAGCGTGCTAGCTCCTCCTTGTTTTTTGACGAGGCTGCCAAAGGAAATCTGGGGATTGCTGGGGCTGGAGGTGTCATTAGGAATGCGGATGGCAGCATAGTGAATAGGTATGCCTGGGGCTTGGGTCATAGTACCAACATGCAAGCAGAGGCTATGGCCTTGTTGCAGGGCCTTAAGCATTTACAGGATCTTGGTATTGAGAAAGCCATTATTCTTGGTGACTCCCAATCCTTGATTAGAATCCTCATGGATAACACATCCCCTCATGATTTATGGCTAGCAAGAGTGGTTACCAGAATAAGAAAGCTTGTAGGCTCCTTTCTTCAGGTGAAATTTTTTCACGTTCTTCGACAGAATAACAAGGAAGCGGATGCGGAAGCTAATAAAGTTGTCCTCCTTCCTGTTGGCACTCGGATAAGAGACAAGGTTGAAGATTGGGATTTGATCCCTTAATTCTGTTTATCATGTTCTACTATCTTTTACTTTAGCAGTTCGTTTGTATCCAAAAGCTTGGGAAAATTCTAGAAATCGACTCGTCCGACGATGTTAAGAAGACCTAGAATATTAGGAATATGGTAATAATTTATTTATCTATTGAGGACAGCTGGTTCTTGGGTTATCTGAATGTAATCTGCCAGCTGGTTTTTCCTATCTTTTAATACAAAGTATAACCGTTTTAGTTAAAAATAAAAATAATGAGTGAATATTGTTGCTATTTTAATTGAAACATTTTTTCTTCTTTTTCTTTACAATATGCAAGGGAAGTTTTCCTTGGTTGCCAGCAAAAGTTGTTGCTTTTCGTATGGATCTTGCTATTTGGAAATTTCTCCCCTTTGAGATTATTGAGCTTCTGTTTTGTTGGACACCTAATCCTCTATGGGTTAGTGTGGAATTCGAATAGACTAAATGGGTCAAAGAGACCACTTGGAATATGAATCCAAGGGTCACACCATGTACTATAAATGTATATCATTTGTTAATAATAAATGTACTCTCATGTTTATTTTTCATATTATGTTGTTGCCATGTGTGTGTCTAACATGGTATCAGAGCAGGTACCTTCCTAACCTGTTCAAATCTTGTGTTAGCCACTAGTTTTGTGGCATTTGTGTGCATTTCAGCGCTGCCATCCATTATTTTGCTATCATTCTCAGCCTGGCGTGCCAAACACTCCTCCTCACTGTGCACCTACTCGAATGCTTTGAAATATGCCTGGAAACCCTTGCGCCCCTCAGAACTGTATTTTTAGTATGTTATTCTTTTGCATGTGCTGCAAGAAGTCCCTCTTAGGCATGTGACGCAGGTATCTCATTCGTCCTGTTCCAGTAGTCTTTCTCGAATAGCCTTGACACTCCAATTATATTTACGGATGCGCTTTGATGGGTTTCCCCTTTGCCAACCAAATTTGAGCTGCCTCATCTGTCAGAAACATTTCATGTTCTCTTGCCTACATTTGCACCATCTACGACTGCTTCATTGGGTTTGAGAGGTTCATCCCTTAAGTATCCTTGGCGTGTGTTAAAACTTCTCTACGGTTCATCCTTGGAGATCCCTGGCATGGGTTAAAACCTCTCCCAGAATCCACAGGAGCAAATGCCCATTCCCTTAGATTTCTTGGAGCCGAGTTGATTCAAAATGCCTCTTCTATTATAACCTGTCAAAATTGGTGTAACTCCATCTGCCATTCCCCTGACCTCTGAAATCCGCAGGTCTCCATTTTTGGATGTCATTTCTCTGTCCTTCGAAATCCACAGGTCTCCTTCGAAATGCTCTCTGAATTGAAAGAGAACAACTCTGTGTGTTTCGGGATAAGGCCCTGCCAGCTTCACCATCTTAGAATAGAACACAAGTCCCGGTGAAATGAACCCTGTGTTCTGAATTGAAGTTCCATCGGTCATTGGCACCATGTGTGGGCACTGGAACATCGGGATAAGTGTTAGAGTTGGTCGGAACAACAGGAATAAGACGGTATTGAACACCTGAACAAAACCGTTGTTTCCACCTGCGATCAAAATCAAGCAACTGAATAGAGTTTAGAATATAACTTCTGGTTCCTAGAACACCTTCCATGGACGCGATGCTTGATTCGTTCATGACGTCGAGAACGACGCTCAACCCCTGTAATAATCCATGCATATTCACTATTGTTCATCATCCCCATCTTCCGAGCTTCTTAGAAGAAAAGAGTGCCCAGTTCGAAAGTCATGTGAACAACAAAAACTCTAGTGATATGCATGTCCTTCAACTCAGAAAGCTTCGCTCTTGTAGCAATTCTATTTGCTTTCGGTGGAATGGTTGATCTATAAGAAATTTCACATCCCATGTTACTAAGAGAATCAGTCAAGAAGGGCAGCATGTCAGTGTCGTAATCATTGTCAACGTAGACGGCCATGACTTTTCTCCAGCCATAGTATTCAACCAGCGCTGCAATTGCGTCGACCTGAACAATGTCGCTATAAAGAGGTTCTATGTAGCCACCTCATCAATGGAAACATGCTTGAGAACTATGAAATAATGGGTATTACTTGGCTATCCATCATTGTTTTCAGTGACTTGTTTCAATCCTAAAGAAATTCATGACAGAGGCCAAACCTATGTCAGGCCTGATGGCGGCCCTCAGCTCGTCGATGTCGATGAGGCCGTCCTTTTTCACGGGGTTGTCAAAGATCGCGTTGTCATTTTCTTAGGCATCTTGCTCCAAGTGGCTATATGTTATAATTTTGATGATTGTGCAACATTATGCATTGAACATGAGGTGTTTTACATAAGTATGTATGCTAGTTTGATATAGTTTTTTAGCGAAAGAGGACTGGATTGCTGGAAGAGAGTAAGGCATTACAACCTATAGGTCTTGATTTTCTGGGCTACCTTATGTCCATTCACTTTTACCACAGTGAACTCTCTCCAAATACCTAGGGAATCTTGCAAAGTCTTTCAAGTCTTAGTTGAATTGAGCCTTCTGTGATCCATAATAGTTGAAAGAATAACTTCGGCGTAAATCACATGTAGACAGAGATTTGTCGACGCGTTTCGAACCAACAAGTGTGGTTCATCGTCAGGCCAAGTTGAAGAAACAAATCCAGCTTAGCATGTTAAATAGTTTGAGTAAAGACTCCAATGGCTAATTTTGACCTTAGGACCCAGGTCAAATTATTATTCATTAATATTACTATTATTTTTAATATTAATACATAAAATATTTTTAATGGTTAGTTTTAAAAATTAATTAATTAATTTATTAATAATTATATATATATAAGTTAGGATTAAAAAATAAATAAAATACTTTAGTGGTTAGTTTAAGAAGATAATTTATTTATTTATTTAAATTATTTAATAATTATTGTCAATATAATACATATATATATATATAATAATAGGTTGTTAAGGATGAGAATAATTTCAATGGTTAGCTTAAAAAGTAGTTTATTAATTTATTTATTAATAATCACATATATATATATATATATATATATATATATATATATATTAATTAAAATAAAAAAGTTAGGGTTAAAAATATAAATAAATAAAATAATTTAAATGGTTAGTTAGAAAAGGTAATTTATTTAATTTAATTAAATTATTTATTATTATATATTAATAATATAGTCTTAATATAGGTAATTTTTTTTGTTTAATTAAATTATTTATTAAATATAATTAATATTATATTAGTAATATAGTCTTGATATTAATATATTAATAATATTAGTAATCAAATTATTATTTATTAATTTAATATTATTATTATTATTATTATTTATAGATAAATAAAATACTCGTTAGTTTTAAAAATTTTAATTTAATTAATTAATTTAAATTATTTATTAATAATTATTAATATATATATATATTAAAGTTATAATATTAGGTTATTAAAATAAAAGTTCGGATTAAAAAATAATAAATAAAATACTTTTAGTGGTTAGTTTAAAAAGATAATTTACTTGGATTTAAGAGATATGTGGTTTGCATCTTTTGAATCAGTGACCGAAGAATCCACAGTATGAACATTTTTATACCAACGTTTCAAATCCCAAATGGGATCCATCATCAGGATTTTAGAATGATGATAAAAGAAGAGCTTCTTAGGGTCTGCATCCCTTCTTGCTATCCTCACTCTAAATTTTTCGAGTAAAAGGATTTCACTCCAAGTATCCCCTCCGTACAGGGACAAGATTTTGGATTTAAGATATCTGTGGTTTGCATCTTTTGAATCAGTGACCGGAGAATCCACAGTATGAACATTTTTATACCAACGTTTCAAATCCCAAATGGGATCTATCATCAGGGTTTTAGAATGATGATAAAAGAAGAGCTTCTTAGGGTCTGCAGCCCTTCTTGCTATCCTCACTCTAAATTTTTCGAGTAAAAGGATTTCACTCCAAGTATCCCCTCCGTACAGGGACAAGATTTTGGATTTAAGAGATCTGTGGTTTGCATCTTTTGAATCAGTGACCGGAGAATCCACAGTATGAACATTTTTATACCAACGTTTCAAATCCCAAATGGGATCCATCATCAGGATTTTAGAATGATGATAAAAGAAGAGCTTC